>CM041049.1:5063409-6263409 GCA_023078785.2 Hyles euphorbiae
CCCATTACGCAGTTACGATCTCTCAATCGGTCAGGATAGTTTTGCGTAATTCCGGCGTCAATGTGCGAAGTTTTCTAGTTGTTTTCATGTTTCGGCACCAAACTCAAGCTATAATAGTCTAGAAACAATAGTACTTTGGAAGTCTGGATGTTGGAAATGGGAAATGGAATATTCGTAAAATTCGGTGAATTTGTCGTAAATACTATCTGCAATTTGAATGTTCGGAGACCAAGTTTAGTTTTACTGTTTGTCTTTAAATTAAACTATTAAAACCATTAAATAATCGATATGATACACAGATGTTTACCTAAAAAACTCGTACGTCGAGGAAACCTCCAACGAATGAAAAAAAAACGGGATTCCCCGGTGATTTCCATAACATGTAATTTGGTTAGGTTTCCGTCCATCATTATTATGAAGTTTTAAGCTGGAGTCGTGCTTGTGTGTAGTTATCTGATAGCATTAATGTTGTTCACGTGTGCTTTCAATAAATCCTGTGCAGAACATTTCCCCGTAGCGATTTATTTTTGCTTTGATCACGTGCTGCCAGCTACATTGAACGGCATAACTTTTATGTGACGTAAACACGTGTTTCCACGAATTGTTCGATATTATGTACATACCGATGTGATTCGCTCCGGTAAATAAACAAGCCGACCTGCGACCCTCGCTCTTAGAACAACGTTTTCATGAATTTCACGAACAGTCATTTATCATTGGACATGGCAGCCGACCTTACTTCGCTCCGTAGGTAATAATGTGCCAACACTAACACAAAAGACTTTCGTTTTATTATAAAAGTGTACGGCGCTCGAGCTCACCGCTGACCTCGCTTCGTGCTCATCATTAAAATGAAACTTATAACAATGGTGATATGTAACGATGTTTACATCTTTTATCATTTTACACTGTAAATATCGTACTTATTAATTGTAGTGCATAAACTATTGACAAACATTAATTGCGAATAAAAGAATTAAGTTAAAGAAAAATAAATACATACACTAACAGTTATTATCCGTCGACCTGTTTACAAGAGAACAATACGAACGTATTGCATACAGCACACGACGCTGGGGCATAAATCTGCATTGTATATTTATTGTTCCGTTGAAAAAGCTAGATATTTGTTGTATACGTTGGAACGTGAACATGAAAGGTACATTTTCAGATAGAGTAATTTTGATTGCACGTGTTGGCAATATACTAGTGTTATAATTTTTAATATTGTTAAAAATATTGATATCTGTAAATAATGAATGTACTATAAAAATGTTTAATATGTATCTCATTTTACATTCAATTTTGATGCTATTTCCAATCTCATGTTTTCAATTAGCGGTACTTTTTAGCAACCATTACATACTGCTAAAATCAAATCTTGGATACAACCCTATTGATTTTATATTTAATAGTAAAAATTTGTGATAATTATTTTCTACCCCCGAAACTAATATAAGTACATAAATAAATACACCCAACAGTCACATAGTCCTGACCCTACACTGAGATCCAGTCTTGTACCGTGGGTATCAGGAACTACGAGAGACTTTTCGGTCTCAAAAACACCCAGACTGGAAACAAATACCTGTGGTTCACATAAATATTTGTTTCGGTGTGGGGATCGAACCAGCGCTCTCATTTCACAGCCGGTGTGTAACTAACTGCGCCACGGAGGCTGTCTTAGATATATGAGATCTCTCCTTGCGTCGCGCTCCTCAATATTGAGGGTCGTGACCTTCTTTAAGCATGGTTTTCATCCTAACGAGCTTTTTCCATCAGGTTCTGTCTACGGCGGTGTGAAAGGCGCTGTGGAGTGTAAAGTCAAGAGTGGTGCGGATCTGGTCAGACCAACGCATTGGATTCCGTCCACGAGGTCTTCTCCCGTTTACTTTGCCGGTCACAATCAGCTTTTCGAGGTTGTCTTTCCTTGCAATGTGACCGAAGTATTCTAGAATTCTGCGTAGACACTCAGATGACAATCACGAATTGAGTTCTTGCAATATAGATGCGTTGGTCCGAAATGCTGTCCAAGAGACACGCAGTATGATGATAGATGTGGTGCTGGAGAAAGCTCCAGCACCACATCTCATAGGCGTCAATGCGTTTACGATCTGCAGATTTTATTGTCGAAGTCTCAGATCAAGAAAACCAAGGTCCGTATCAGCTTTGTTTTGGTTTTTACGGAGATGTTGCGATCCTTCCAGACTTTTTCCAGCTGAGACATAAGAGATAGTGATAGTTAAATATATGTGAATATATTGTTTTAAGGTCCCCTGCCGAAGACGTTCGGCGACTTCTGGCGCATGGTGTGGGAGCAGGGCACGCTGGTGGTGGTGATGACGACGCGCGTGATGGAGCGCGGCCGCGTCAAGTGCGGGCAGTACTGGCCGCTCGGCGTGGGCGCGCGCGTCGTGCACGGCGGGTACGCAGTCACCAGCGAGGCCGTCGAGCAGGAGGAAGACTTCACTATTACACACCTGCTGCTCACTGACTTGAGGGTGGGTAGTCAATTTTAATATTTGATTTGATTGAAATTATGCTTATACTTTATACATATTATTTTTTAATGTGTGGAAAGCTAGGACACTAATCTGACAGCAAATGATACAGTGTTGCCGATGAATATAAACAATAAAAAATTTAAGGTTTTAAATTCATTTATATAGTTAGTCTGTTTTCTGTATCAAAATAAATAAATACGCCCAACAGTCACGTACATGATCTCACACTAAGATCTAGTCTTGTGTGGTGGGTATCAGAAACTACGACAGACTTTTCAGATTCATAAAAACCTAGACCCGAAACAAATACCTGTGGTTCACACAAATATTTGTTTCGATGTGATAATCGAAACCGCGGCCTCTCGGTTCACAGCATCTAGTTAATTTATAATCCAATGATGTATAGGTTTTTATTAAATGTTCGTTTAATAATAACCACTCCAATTTCCCTACCCCCAAGATTGACATAACTACTTGTCAAAGGTCAATTTTATAAAATATACCCTATTTCTATTACCATAAAGGCTGTCAAAATTATTAAAACTGTAATTAAGTTGATATTACTCTAAAGAGGCTGGGACGTTAGAATACTAATTAGATAGTAATGGGATCGTAAAATATAATAGTTCATCTATATGTATATGTGTTGTGTGTTGCAGACGGACGACTCTCGTCGCATCTGGCACGGTCAGTACACGCGCTGGCCCGACTACGGCGTGCCGGGCGGCGCGGGCGGCGCGGGCGGTGCGGGGGGCGCGGGGCGCGCGCTGCCCGTGCTGCGCTTCCTGGCGCACGTGAGGCGCGCGCAGCAACACGCGCTGCACGAGTACGTACACAGTACACGCACTAGTCGAAACTATGCAAACACGCGCTATTTATATTATATACAGGGTGATATTGACACATTGTACTTATTTTAACCCACATGTTTCTCATCACCCCAGGTGACATTTTACATAATTTGAAAAAATATGAAAACATTGTTTTTCAAAAATTGTGATATTAGTTCTTACCATTTTTGGGCATCCCATATAGATACGAGTATTTTTACCGCTTAGCTCAACTATATTTTGGGTCGGGAACTCACCTAGGCCGTTAAAGACTCGGTGTCTATAGAGGTTGATCAAAAGCCTTGCAACCTAAAATCAGGATTTTTGACAAAACTATCGAGCAGTTTTTATTTCAACGTGGTACAATGTTACCTGGGGTGGTTAGGAACATGTAGTTTAAATTAGTTACACTATTTCAACATCACTCTGTATAATATAATATATTCTATTCATAATCAGACACCCTCAGATGCACTGCACATTTTGCCGTGACGGAATAAAAAAAGTAATAATTTGTACATGTATAATTCACAGCAGTTTATGTGTACATGTATCGTAATATTGGTACCTGACCCTTTATAATACTCAATCACGAAGCGCGCTGTTTACACGCGGTCCACTATAACATATTGGACTACTAGTTAAATTGATTCATTATAATTTATTATTTACATAAAAATAGCTTTTTTGTTTAATTTTATGACCATAAAACCCACATTCATTAACATAATTTGTTTTGAATTTTTTTTTTAAATTATTAAAACTATTTTATTTTCAGTTTGGGAGATGCTTGGGCGGGACACAATAGGGGTCCTCCAATAGTTGTACATTGTTCTGCGGGCATAGGACGAACAGGTATGTACACTTTAAATTATACAGAACACTTACTTATTCACTAATTGATTTCGTAATGTTCCTTTTATATGCTGTAAACAACTTTACTTATTCGCTAATTGATTTCGTAGTGCTCTTTTTTATATGCTGTAAACAACTTTGTATGGAAGTACTAACTTGTAAAAAATAAATTTCTAAGTCATTTTGTTGTTATTATTTTTATTATTTATTTATCATCGACCCTGTCCATGAAAATCTTTAAGAGGTCTTCGGGGTAAATTTTGGGTATCATTGATGTACAATTATTACCTAAGGCCTACGCTTTTCCAGTAGAATGATCACTCCCGTGTTCAGCAGTAGGCGATGCCGATATAGATGAAGAGTAGTTCTGTACATGTGTGTATGTATATCTGCAGGCACGTTCCTGACGCTAGACATCTGCGCGGCGCGGCTGGCGGCCGAGGGCGCCGTGGACGTGCGCGGCTCCGTCGAGCGCATCCGAGCCCAGCGCGCGCACTCCATACAGATGCCCGACCAGTACGTGTTCTGCCACCTGGCGCTGCTCGACCACGCGGTGAGTACATGCTGCTGTACATCCGAGCCCAGCGCGCGCACTCCATACAGATGCCCGACCAGTACGTGTTCTGCCACCTGGCGCTGCTCGACCACGCGGTGAGTACATGCTGCTGTACATCCGAGCCCAGCGCGCGCACTCCATACAGATGCCCGACCAGTACGTGTTCTGCCACCTGGCGCTGCTCGACCACGCGGTGAGTACATGCTGCTGTACATCCGAGCCCAGCGCGCGCACTCCATACAGATGCCCGACCAGTACGTGTTCTGCCACCTGGCGCTGCTCGACCACGCGGTGAGTACATGCTGCTGTACATCCGAGCCCAGCGCGCGCACTCCATACAGATGCCCGACCAGTACGTGTTCTGCCACCTGGCGCTGCTCGACCACGCGGTGAGTACATGCTGCTGTACATCCGAGCCCAGCGCGCGCACTCCATACAGATGCCCGACCAGTACGTGTTCTGCCACCTGGCGCTGCTCGACCACGCGGTGAGTACATGCTGCTGTACATCCGAGCCCAGCGCGCGCACTCCATACAGATGCCCGACCAGTACGTGTTCTGCCACCTGGCGCTGCTCGACCACGCGGTGAGTACATGCTGCTGTACATCCGAGCCCAGCGCGCGCACTCCATACAGATGCCCGACCAGTACGTGTTCTGCCACCTGGCGCTGCTCGACCACGCGGTGAGTACATGCTGCTGTACATCCGAGCCCAGCGCGCGCACTCCATACAGATGCCCGACCAGTACGTGTTCTGCCACCTGGCGCTGCTCGACCACGCGGTGAGTACATGCTGCTGTACATCCGAGCCCAGCGCGCGCACTCCATACAGATGCCCGACCAGTACGTGTTCTGCCACCTGGCGCTGCTCGACCACGCGGTGAGTACATGCTGCTGTACATCCGAGCCCAGCGCGCGCACTCCATACAGATGCCCGACCAGTACGTGTTCTGCCACCTGGCGCTGCTCGACCACGCGGTGAGTACATGCTGCTGTACATCCGAGCCCAGCGCGCGCACTCCATACAGATTATTGTGAAAAATAAAAGATGCTTGACCAAACGATCGAACGAACCTGCCATAATATGTCGAACCTACCAACCGAGAAGTCGATAACAAAATCTGAAACTGTTACTGTAACTCTAAACAAGTTTGTGTTCTTTTCATAGTAAAAAACTTGTACAAAATGATGTTAGTATATTTGAAGTGAACGTGACATGTTTGGCCTTGCAGGTGATGCACGGCTACTTAGAATCGGCGGACCTGTCCGGCTTCGACGACGACAACGAGGACGAGTCGGAATGAAGACTGTCTCGGCCGTCCTGCAGCGTGCTGTGAGCGCCGCGCCCCTCCTCCCCCGCCCCGCGTGCCCCGCGCCCTCACCCCGCCACACCGCCGCGGCGCCGCCAGACACACGACGGCGCTTAGCCTAAGTATAAATATTACATAACGAAACGTTCCTGTAGCGTCAATAAGGACTCAGGTATTTGGAAGGAAACCTCGTGAATTCAAGTATTTATTTGCATATGAGAAAAATCTTTATAACCAAAAAATATTTCCATAATTATTTATAATCTTATAATTTATTTATACGTTGTAAGAAGTATGGCTGTGTGAAGATTTTGTCTGTAATTTATGTAAAATTAGTTATGTTTTATATTTCATTATCTCTTTGTGGATGTTAAAGTTGGATGAGCGACGAAAATTTAAAATCGTTGTTACACATAATTATATACGCATATGTATTATGTATAGGTCGAGGTGCTTGAATCATTCATGTCGCGTCTACGCCTCATCACGATGTGTATCATACAAGTACATTAATTTAATAATCGACTGAAGGATCCCTCGTCATCTTATATCAATATATATATATATATATTATTCACTAAGCGTCTAGGCATCGTTACGAATTACTATTAAATTTTACATAAAGATAGACTGAGTATCGTTAATATGCTCCAAAACAATTCGAGCGGCCAACACCCCGACGAGCGCTCTCGTCCCGCCACCATTCAATACCCATTCACGTTCTTATGAATGTAGACTTCACTGTACAATCCAGAAATCAATTTGTCCCTCTACGGAGCATTAGGTATAGTACCGAGTACCGGCACACGACAGATATTTATTTTGAGAAGAGTAGCGACATATCTATTGACAATGTATGTATATCGCCGTCCTTACGCAACAGACATATCCGTGTAGACGTCTCGCGTGGAGGCGAACGTTTCCTTCCTGCGCTCTGTACAGTATACAGTATACGAATCTCTTCCGTGGTGCACTACCAGCCCAGTGTAACTTTGTAACGCTTGACTCGTGCTCCTCAGTTGTTACGATGTTCGGAGCATACAAACTTCCAACTCTCGTCTCGATTTAGTCCGACCTATTTTCGGCCGCGGAAACTGTGTTTTTGTGGTTTAAATGAGCGAATTCTGCGATGGAAAATGTGCCGCCCTAAATCTGAATTATAAATTAAATGAATTTCTCTTATTATAATATTGTTTAAGGTTAAAGAAAATTGTTAATCTGGAGCAACTGTTGATTCTTATATCTGTAAATATTTTAATTTTCTGTTTTAAATCTAAATTAAAAACCCTCGTGGTATATGTGTGAAATAAAAGAAAACTTGTAATATATTATTTGGTGGTTTTATTTAAAATGCTTAGTTTAAAATACAATAAAGAGGAATAGTGGTCTCGCCATATTACAAACTAATCAGTATTGTGCGTTTCAAATAAGAATAGGCAAGTCAATGACATATTTTTATCCACGAAATCTATTTTAAAAAGAACTTGTTTTGCTCACCTTACCTAAATAGTTTGGTTTGAAAGCTATAACGACACAATATGACTCAATGGTGATTCCTATTCTCATTTGAAATGCACCACAACAATTCTAAACGAGATGTAAGCGTCCCGTCAACGTCCCGTCAGCGTCGCGTCGCCGTGTGGTGTCGGTCTGGTGTGTCTACGCGTCGAGCACGTACATGTGGTTCCCGCGCAGGAACAGCATGGGCGGCAGGTTGTGGCTCAGCACCTCCAGCCACGCCATGTACATGGCGGCCGACACCGCGCCCTGCAACAACATGTACATCGCGGCTCCGGCGCTATATGTGCCTTCGTCATCATCATCATCGGCCAATTCGCGTCCACTGCTGGAAATAGGCCTTTCCTATGGCACGCCACTGGGCTCGATCTTCAGCCCAAAGTCTTCAGCCGCCACCAGCCATCTTTCGTTCACATGTGCCTTCACTACGCAGTAATACGATCAAATATGACTGCTACAGAAGTTAATGCAGACTTAGGCTAGGTTCAGATGACCGCGCGGTTGACAGTTCAGCCTTATGGGTTTAGCCTTATGGTGTCACCAGACACTCATCGGTTTTTTTTTCAATGAATGGCGAGACGAGCCTGCCGTTCGCCTGATGGTAAGCGATGCGACCGCTCATGAACAGTAGCAAAACCAAACAATACCTTGAATTACAAAGCAATACTTGGCATTCCACTGCGCTCGCCATCCTGAGACATAAGATGTTAAGTCTCAATATGTCCAGTAGTTACTCTGGCTACAATGTCCTTCAATCCGAAACACAACAGTGCATTTAAACTGCTGTTTGACGGGAGAAATAGACATTGCGGTGGTACCCACCCAGGCAGCCTCTCACATATGAGAGGCCTACCACCAGTACATTACAATAATCCTAAAAGATTCGTCGCGTCAGCGTCGCGTCGCCGTCCCCTCAGACCCGCTCTTTGCCGAGACTACTAAAAATTCACTTCAAAAACTCATCTGCGAATTGCAAATAATAATATAGTATTTTTATAAGCTTACCTTTCTAGGATATGGTAACGTGAAAACAATAAGATCCGCTTTATATGAATGCTGCAACAAAAATTCTCGCAACCGCAGGTACCGGCTTATCTTTGCATACAGTCTTGTGTGTTCCATTTCTGATATTAGAACATCTGTAAACAAACACTCATTTATTATTATTTTTTTCGCAAAAATTTTGGATCTATTGCCCGGCTTTGTTTTCGGTCGTAGTCTGGATATACTCTGTATATTTGAAGAAAATTTTATGTCGAAAAATTCTGCCTCGGTGGCGCAGTTGGTTTATGGTATGATTGCAAACCTCGGGTTCGAATCCTGGATCGGGCAAAGTTACATACATACATGCATAAACTCACGCCTTTTTCCCAGAAGGGGTAGGCAGAGGTGCCAAGGACACCCACATGTCGCCTCGTATTTTCCGTCCCACAATGTGATAGGTGGCGAGCCTATCGCCATTTCGGGCACAAATTCCTGACTGGGCTGATAATAAATTAAAAAAATCCAATATCACTTTGCCCAACCCGGGATTCGAACCCGAGACCTCAGCTTTGTAACCGTATTCTAGTACAACTACGCCACCGAGGCAGTCGGGCAAAGTTATATTGGATTTTTAATTTCATAATAAACCCGGATTCAGAATATTGTGTCTGATGGGCTCGCACCCTGTCATATCGTGAGACGGATAATACAATGCGAATGTGGGTACCAACTTGCACCTCACACTATTCCTTTTGAGAAAAAGGCGTGAGCTTATGTGTGTTTTGTACGATTATAAAAAAATAATAATTTCTGAAAGTCTCTACTACTGCCTCTTGCAGAGTAACAAAATAGTACCTAATCATTTTAATTATGCTACAAATTTAAGCTTTTTGTAATCGATTTTGTTCAAGCAATTGAAGTTCTTATGATTAAAACGAATTTTGCTTACGAATTTAAAACAGCTAAAGAGAATTTGTTATTACATTTAAAAAAATATTTGGACTTACCGCTTTTCTCCGACGTTTTAAAATTTTTGATAGTTTGATTCCAAAGTGCCCAACTTTCTTTACTGGGGGGTTCTCCTATACCCTGGACTAAAGTCAACTCAGAATATTCGATGCGAAATTTTGAAAGCAACTTTTCCATGCTGTAAACATTTTATATTGTCACGATTAATAATTACAAATAAAATTGTTAGTCTCAATAATGTACATATTTTATGTAGGTTCTTATAGGATGCTATAAGAACTAAATCTCCAAAAATAAATATAATTGACAACCACCGTCATGCAGTAGACGCCGGCTGTGAAACGAAAAGCTGCGGCTTTGATTCCCGCATCGAGACTAATGTTTGTGAGAGCCACAAACATTTGATTCGGGACTGGGTGTTTGTGAGACCGAGAAGTCTCTCGTAGTTTCTGATACTAATACGACCCAAGACTTGATCAAGTGTAGGGTCGAGAAAATGTATGTACCTACTTTAGAAGAGGGCATAATTATAATATTATAAAAAAATATACATACTGTTTTTGAGCTTCTTCGATACTAAGCTGTCCTTTCGGAAGTGCGAATATCCTTAATGGCATCTTTTCCTTACAACCGCGACGTGCTATAATGTATGGCAAGAGTATGTTTAAGCCTCCGTCGTCGCAGAGCCACCATGCGTCGATATAATTGTCCTGAAACAGAAAACTTTATACTCCCTAAGCTTGTAGAACTTTCATGAAATATATACATATAAATCTTTTTTAATTTTACATACGTATATAAACAGACGCCCACAGAAACGTAGATATATATATCTGTGCTCACGCCTTTTCCCAGAAAGGGTAGGCAGAGCTGCTACCACGGCTCCCGTGTGTTCCGTCCCGTGGTGTGATAGGGGGCGAGCCTATCGCCATACCGGGCACAAATTCCTGACTTCAGGCTTATAATGGATAGAAAAATCTTATGTCACTAACCGACCCGGGGTTTGAAACCCGACACCTTAGCGTTGTAATCGTACCGCAAAAGAATTGCACCACCGAGACAGTGGACTTTTAAAAATTATTTATTATATTTAAGACAAAAACTACTTTTTTGTCTGCGACTACATAGTAGTGTTTTACATATATGGCCTAATTATAATGTTGATAGCAGATACTTTATTCATATTTGGTATTTTTGAATTTGCCTATCTGTCATATTCGAGGAGTGCCCATGATTCTGATAAAAAAAACGCGACAATTAATTTTAGCTGGCCTTTCTAGATGTTAACCTGACACTGCTTAAAGATTTCGGAATTGACCAAAACCAGTGAAAATATGAAGGTGCTAGGTAAAGCCTATAAAAATGGCGTACATTTTGCACAATAGGTACGTATTAATTTATATATTTTTTTGTAATGTAACATTTCGTCATCTAAACCAGTCAGATACAAATAATATAATAATACAGTCAAAGAGATTTTATTATGATATTACTTACTGGACTGAACGTTATCGGTTTGTAATATGTAGTATTTGGAAATGCTAATTTTTCTCCTGAAGCCGATCGAGTAATATTTACTATGTCTAAATGACTATCCATTACCACCATTGAAGTCATATGCATTTCTGAAACACAACATACAATAAATTACTAAGACTTTCGCAATGCTCTATTTATTTCTCTTGACCAACACATTGTTAATTTTGAACAAACTTTTTTATAATATATTTTCAAGTAATGCTCACTTTTCTGCTCATCCAATCCAGTTTCCGAGTCTATTTCATTTGCGGCATCTTCGTCGTCTTCTATGTCTGAATTAGAATGCATAAGAGCTAACACTTCCGAATGAATAGACATTTCGTGTTGCTCATTCTCCGGGTCTAATGTCGCGGCCTGCACTCTACCTTTATTTAGGCGTGCTGTGCCAGGGGTGCGAAATATAGCAACAGCAACTTGCTGTTCAAACGCATGTCTGCAAAGGTTGTTAGGCAGGAAAATTAGTCTGAATGATAGGTATGTTACCTACAATGTAAAAAAATGTCTAGATTTTTTTACTTATATCGATGATTCTTATTTAGTTATGATTTATACGACTGTATCTACGCCGTACTACTTACGAAATAATCTTAAAATATTCAACAATATTTTCATAGTTGGCAGTTTTCCACTTTTCCTTGAAGCCAAGTAGTAGAAGGTTGGGAGACAGTCTCCCCAGGCCGGTGGCTTGCATGGTGGCCACTGCGCCTCGCTCAAGACTGCAGCCGTGCATCAGCACGTAGAAGGAGCGGTATTTATGTGATCGAAGCCAATTCTCAGCTCCGCGAGTGCGATGCATACGTTCTTCATATGTTAACGGTTCCTGCAAATACAGTAATAAACGCCTCTATCATTAATCCTCTTAACTTCCTCTTAAAATTGACTCGTATAAAAATACATTTCCTTTAGATAACAATTACCAAGTCATAGAATAACTGGTACGAGTACGATACGAGTATAATTTCGAAATTACCTCGTTAATGTCGACAACAATCATGAAGGAACCAACTTTTGTAATGAGATTAGCGATGTCTAAGAGAGCTGGTCTTTGAAACGGCTTTCCCGTTAAGACTAATATCTGCGGGTTATACGACTTGCTAGTTTCTGGCCGCTGAGAGGTTTGTATTAAATAAGCAATAGTTTGCTGGTACCGCTGGCCCTCGGTACTGCTGCCCCAGTTAGCATCTGAAAGCATAGTCTAGTGATGTATTTTGGTGTGGCATTTAATTTAATGATTTCAAAGTATTGAGTCGAAGTCATAGCGGTCATATGCCGTGTATTCACTTCTATGTCAATGTAAGCTTGTATTTACAAAACCAATAAATACCTGGTTTTCTGTACAGGACTAAGAGATACAATGTCATAAATATACATGTAGTTGCTAAGGCCATGACCCAACTGATAACCATCATAATCGTTGCACACATTATAAAGCCTGCTAGTGACAGCCACTTGTTGTAGTACTGAAAAATAAACACAATAAATATTATTCCATATTACATGGCCATGGCTAAATAGAATTCATAGATTATGGACATCTAGAAACGTGACTTTCTCGAAAGGGCATCTTTGAAGGACTGGCGTCATTTAAAAAGGAATTAAGTGGTTAACTATTAGGAAAAATATTGATCTAGTTAGCTAGTTAACAGACTACCCCCGGATTTACGCGATAGTTTAACACCAAAGAACATTAAATATAAACTCAAGGCATACTTTTTAAATAATCTAAGTGTAAATAAATAATAATCTTTGGATTAATCTCAAACTCCTAATAACACTACAGTATGAATGTCTTGTTATAAGTTATAACCCCATTGTCAACTCTGATAGCATAAATATAAACCTTAGTAGTTTCCAATGTTATCTACTAACAAATATTGTATGTTTTGTTAAGCATGTTAAATATACAAACAAAAAAGTTCTAATGGCTAACATTGATTTTCGTACAAACATCTGCGTAAAGAGTGTTGCAAATTGCCTGGTAATGAAAATAGACTTACATGGAATGTAGGACGCCAACTAATTTGCTCAACAAACGCGGCGTGGAACGTACAAAAATTAATGAGCGCATAAGATGCCAA
The DNA here is from genome assembly GCA_023078785.2 of Hyles euphorbiae. Taxonomy (NCBI): domain Eukaryota; kingdom Metazoa; phylum Arthropoda; class Insecta; order Lepidoptera; family Sphingidae; genus Hyles; species Hyles euphorbiae. The sequence continues at coordinate 5,076,552 of CM041049.1, forward strand.
ATAAAAGTTGGTAATCAAAGGTGCTATTTTATTCAAGTCAGCTGAAAATTCAAATCTTTATTTATTATCATTATACAAGTATGAAATTAGGGGTAAATCACTGCCTTTCGCTGGACATAGTCGTAATACAAAAGAATCATGACCGCGATGTATCAGAAGCGGCCTGCATAAACTAACTTCAAGTAAGTTGTGACCTTTATAAGACCATCTGTCTACGTTCTCGGAAAGTGTTTAATTCTTTATTTATACCTAAACAATTAATAATTGTTTAGGTATAAATCAGTTGTATATAACTTTTAATAATGCTACCTGCATTATCACTACATTTTATAAAACGTAGTCGCTTCTGCCTATCCTTATGTATGTTTGAATCTTTAAAACAGATAGTAATTCATGAGGAAGGTTTATATCTGTAATAAATATACAGATTGTCCCAGTTATAACATGTATCTGGTGTGGTGTGGAGTGGAATCAATAAAACATCTGCGCCCAGGCGAGGCTAGGACGACTCGCGCCGCTTGTAAACATTAAAACGTGCTTACTTAAACCAATATAGTGGTCTAAATCCTCTCGTTTAGAGACATAGCACTAGCAACAATATTGTCTTTTAACATAAAACAATAACACGCTATATTAACCAATAAGTAAAAACAATAGTGAGACGCAGAACGTGAGAACGTATCCTCTGTATGGCTCTCCGTGGCGGCCATAACGTTTGGAGAAGAAGATGAGGCCGGGGTAAATGCGGTCAACACCCAACGCTTGAATCAGACGAGGGACTGACAGCAAATTAGTAAGCGCCGTGGACAGCGTCGCCGCCCAGCAACCAGCGTAGATCAAAGGGCCCCACAGCGACATCAACTGCATTATCTGGAAACGCAAAGCTTGTATGGGAACGATATTCATATAACAATAATTATTTATTGTTATATGAACTACTTACTATTACTGATTTAATTTTAAAACCAAGAGCGAATAAGAAAATTGAGCATTATTATAAACAAATTACGACATTATTATTTTGATGCTAAGTATCAGCTAAATATAGTATTTTTTAGAATGCTTAAATTACATAATTTATATATATATATATTTTTTTATTGCATTGAATGGCGAGATGAGCATGCCGTTCGCCTGATGGTAAGCGATGCGACCGCTCATGAACAGCAGCAAAACCAAACAAGACCTTGATTTACAAAGCAATGCCTGGCATTCCACTGCGCTCGCCATCCTGAGACACAAGATGTTAAGTCTCAATATGTCCAGTAGTTACTCTGGCTACAATGTCCTTCAATCCGAAACACAACAGTGCATTTAAACTGCTGTTTGACGGTATATTTTGGTTCTTATACAAAAAATGATATAATTTGTGTGTATATGGTTTAAAGTAGTAATTACCTCGTAGTTATTGTGCAAACCATATTCACAATTCGGTTTGCATGATTCTAGTGCAGCTACCGTGAGGTTGGAAGCATCACCACTCGCGTCTCTTAGAGCACCGATGCCCGAAAACAACGCCATTATGAAGTAACTGGCCATCGATATAGCCAGGGCTAAAAAAGTGCCTTTAGGAATAGCAGTTGCAGGATCCTGGGAAATAAAAACGTACTTGGGGAACAAAAAGTGTATATTTCCGTAGAAATTGTGGCATCGATTGTTAGTGTGACATAGGCAGGCGGTCTTATAGACATTAGCTATTTCATAATATTAAAAATAAAAATGATAATTTTCGCACCACGAAAGATTACCACTTACTTTACTAATTAACAAATACTTTTTGAAGAGTTTAAATAATCAAGCTCGCTCATATTATCATCAGAAATCTTTTAAAAACAAGGGGAAGTTTGAAAGCAATAAAACTGTATAATAAGCGATATCATAATTGATGGCTGATGGCAGTATTAAACGTCAAGCCATGATAAGCACATTCTAAATATAAATGTTTAGATACCCTGAGATCTCCGCAAATATTTGCCCCTGCTTGCACTCCGGTCACCGCTGGAAAGTACACGGCGAACACACTAAAGAAATCGTGGTCTTGATCATCACTACTCCGAAAATCCGGTTGCCAATTTCTTATTGCATTTTGCACTACAAACAAATGCATAATTATTTAATCGCGCCATATATGATAATATTTAGTATTCTAACAAAAAGAATCATTGAATGCATTAGTGTATTTCAAAAAGATACCTAATTTAGTAAAATTAATATACTCACGGTTCAATCCAAAAAAGCCTTCCGCTTGACTCTGTTCGCTTAGGGGTCCTATCAACGTTCCTGTGATGTAATTAATTATAGCTAACACTATAACTATTATGAGACAATTCTGTAAAAGTAATTGTGGCACTGAATAAAATGCATTAATCTGTATACACACACACCCACCCAACAATCATGTACATAGTTCTGACCCGTCATGTATCATCACCATCTCGTGTCGTGGGTATCAGAAGCTACGACAGGCTTTTTGGTGTCGCATAACCCAGGCACGAGACAAATACTTGTGGGCCTCACAAATTTTGTCTCAGTGCAAGGATCGAACCAGCGGTCTCTCACAGCTGGCTTCTAACCAACTGTGCCTGTTGCCATGGAGGCAAATCAATATAATAATGTGATCAAGGAATGCAATAGTTAATTAGTGAGAATTTAGTTAAACAATACCTATGCATCCTCATATTGGTATACATATATGAAAAATATTACAGTAAGTAATTCCTCTTTGTTTTAATTAATAGCATTAAACTCATTTTCATTACACTGCGTGTGAGTCGATGATATCGTTAGTGGCACCAGTCGTAATATGTTTGCAGTCTGTGTTTGCAGTTATAGTTACATAATATTCAATCGAAGACGATTTGGCCAATAACTAGAGCTTTACTGTCTTTCCTTATTTATAACTATCATGGGTTAGCGCATGATTTCACTCCACTAAGATGAGGATCCATGATTCATAATTATTTAACCAGCCACCTGCCTGTCATTGAACCCAGCAATTCCCTATATGCTGCAATATTGTTATCAAATATGTCATGTTTAGTTTAATTCTTGGGGGTTTATTGACGATCCATACTTACCTTCGACAATAAATACGTCCTCCATTTCATGGAGGCATAAAATCTAGAAGTTTGTTTCCCTGTCATTAATTAATTACTAAGCATAAGGTGCTATGAATTAAAATCCTTGGTATTAAACATACCTGAGCCTTGGTCTCCCAGTCCATACCCACGGCACATATAAAACACATAACAAACAAAGCTATAGCTCCAACGATTCTAATGTCATTGACGCTGTTGTCAATTATTTTAATGCCATGTGACTTTAACAATTCATTAAGAGATTCGCAGAATCCTATTGTGTTCATACTGGCTGCGACGGCGTTAGCAAACGCAAATATAATTCCAACAGAGGCTCCCAACTCGGCTCCCAATGATCTTGAAACCAGATAGTATACGCCACCTAGGGATATTCTATATTTTATTTTTCATTTAGGTACTATTGACAGAAAATAAATGAAATAAATTAACATCCCATAATTATATAAAAGTAATAGTAAATTAATCATAAACGTCGAATCTTACAAAATAACTCCACTAAATTTATACTTGAACAACTTAGAAGCTGTTTATTTTGTTGAATTTCGGCATCTAAGAAATATATAAACATTTTCGTAAGAAAAACAAAAGCTTTAGTCAAGTTATCTATAAGTTTTTCGTACATGAAAATTAAGTAATCACAAATATTTTTTTAAATAAGTAATATCCTTAACAATTAGATGCGGATCATAAATAAACTAAACTCTTTCATGACGTTGGAGCCATGATATTCATTACCCTGGGGGGTTACTCTATACTTCGATACGAAGTTCGAATGTTCGGACGTTGAACTTCAACTTAAAAGATAAAAGTTTAACACTTCTAAAAATCAATACTATTCTCTATGAAACTTATCATTCACTTCGAACTTAGTCTAAGATTACAACGTACGATACAGCATTCAGACATTTTGTCAAGTAATTAGGCGTATTCGTACAGTTTTACGTGCGATGTTCGAACATTCGTCGTCGTGTCGGAGTACAGAGTAACCCTCCTGAATAAACTATTTATTTAAATACCTCCTTGTAACCGGCCATTTGTGCAGATAGCACTGAGGGACAGTGTGGTGATGATACACACCGTGGCGGACAGGCATACGATCACCATAGACAAGCCGATGCCAGCTTGTGCTACCACCCACGCGATGCGCAGGAACAGCATCACGCCCCATATATTCAGCAGACATGGTATAAGAACACCCTGGAAAATAAACTTCGTACTCTGTACATAAAACAAATATAATTTACATATCAAGAACATAAGAGTTAGGCAAGTCAAGTCCTAATTATTTAGTTATGATTAGTTAAATTAAATGAGGACACTCGCATACTATTGCCATATTTTACTTGTGCTGCGAAAATATGTCTGTAAACTAAATACAATGCAAAAGTGACTGAGCCGATAAAGATCGACCGAGCCTCTATACAAACAAAATAAGAAACCTGCACGTGGCCCGACTCAATCTAGAGTCAGCAGATAACGCTTAATTTTGCAACTGTTCTTTAAAATTTTCTTTTATAAAATGAGTTTCTGTTGCGAGATTTATTTATTACGATGACTTTAGAGCACCTAAGATGTATTTCAAACTATCAAGAAAATATTGTATTCTTACCTGTATCCATCCGAGTTTAATGCCGCCGTAAGTAGTTAGTTCAGGGGTGGGATCCCCTTGGTCTGCATTTATAAGAATACGAGACTGCTGCAGAAATAAAATTTAAACTGGTTATGTTATACTTCACTTGTACACAAAATTAATTACTATATTTCATGTTACCGATTTATCTATAGGAGGTTCTTCATTTGGTAACTTCTCTCCATTTTCCGTGTTTGGTTTTCGTGCTGTAATGGTATTTCGTTTTTAAGTCAATATTACAAAGTAAGCAGGTATTGATACTTGATACGTTCATGTTGTGGTGTATTTGATTTATTAATAATTTTGATGGCGTTTTTGATCGTTTTAAGCACACTTCGTTACCTACCCGACTTTAAATCGCCACCATTTTCACAAATGTCCAAAAAATGATCGTCCATTATCACGATGGTATTGATTTCATCAAGACCGTGTCTAACAATTAAGCGGACAATAAATCGTTTAATATTAAACGCGTCTCAATTTCAACTAATTAATGTATGGTAATGACTCCGGCACAGTCTCGTCGCAACTGCCTCGAGACCGCTATCCACCGGTTACCTTTAATTACAACACCAGCGTAACGCGACCTACTCAGCGGTTTGTCGCCAAAACAAACTCTGTAAGAATTACAACGTTTCAAAATTGCACGTAGGTCCCGCTTCATTGGCCGCACACCAGTACAATCGATCATTTCCAGGCAAGCATACATGTTATAAACTGTCATTCGTTTTGTTTACATTTTTCGCTACCAGCTAATCTGTTTTTTTCTTTTTTGGTGAGTGATTTGATTTTAAAAATGTTTCTGGGTATAATTGTCGACTTAGAAAATGAATGGGTACGTCACATTTTCGCAAATAATTTAATTATAATGAAAAATCTACTCGATGGATCCGTGTGCCGTTCTTGTAATCATAATAATATCATCCATCCATCCATCCATCCATCAGCCAAAGGAAGTCCAACTTCAACTTACTAATCCGCTGGGCTATGTCGGTTATTTTAGTTCTCCTACGGATCTCCTCATTTCTGATTCAATCTCGTAGGGAAATCCCGAGCATAGCCCTCTCCATAGCTCTTTGAGTGACTTTGAGCTTTTAATCATAATAATAATTATTAATTATTTATTGACTGCTCTGAATTCAACTAAGCTGCAACTCCTGAATAATTGTATCTTGCTCGTTCTTCTCTAGCGAAAACAGATTTGTGAACCGGGTGGTAGAAAAAAAAAGTGACTGAATCTCAATAATGCATGACATATAAAAGATTCTTTAAAGAAATTTCATTTAAGTCTGGCTCATTCACGTACCACGGCCATTTCTACTAATTGAGTAGAGTCTGTTTCCTAGTCTACTATCAGGCCAATTGTAAGTTATTCATGGGGGAACTGGAAGTTTTGAAGGCGATATTGTTTAATATTTTATTTTATACTGACGAAATTTCGAAAAATTGTAGGAGTTGGCCCAAAATTCATAACTGCAATCTGCAATTCACTCCCGACATGACTCCTGACGTAGAGCATAATATATATCTGATTTAATTCTTCTTAAAAACATCCAAAAATTACATTATTTTGGTTAAGCACATCGCACTGCATATGGGCATTGGAATTTCTTTATATCTATTGCTATTCATTCCCTGCTGCATTGTTTCTCAAACCGGAACACAAAAGTGATGGGCCCTGACTGACTTAATGCTTTTTGATGGCAGAAATACACAAAGTGGTGGCAGCGGAACAAACGGCTTCTTGCAAAAAAGCTACAAGGACATATCTTCTAGTTTCTAATGGGTAAAAAATTTTGTGAATTGGAGTACCTCTTATTTCACTAAACACCACGACTTTCTCGCGGTTAAGTCTCTCCATAATTATAAGAAATAATATTGTTATGTATATAGTACGGTAATTGTGACGGTAATAGATCGCCAAAGAGAATTTAAAACACTACGCTACGTAGATCGCCGTTTATCTATCATTATGACAGTCGCTAAGAACACAAATTGAAAGAAATCAACATTGGAAATCAATAAGGATTTATTATTCGGTCTTTTACTTATGATTATTATCTTCTTCAAGTACGAGTAGTTATAGTTTTACAATTTTATAATGATTGATGCTTTGATAATCGTCCCGTTGAATAAGCCGACTAGATTGGGATTTCAGCACTGTCTCCCAACATACTGAATTCAAATGGCTTCCAGGTCAGCTCAATCGCCACCTTGACAACCCTTAATGAATGTCAATTGTAACCCTTCCCAATCGTACTCTTGATAGAAGACGAGTCCCATGCATGCAGTGGGATGAATATGGGCTGATACCGATACAAACAGGTCCGACATGCGAATAAACGACTTACAGGATGGACAGTGCTTACCTCTGTTCGTGAACACCTTCAACACCTCAGTTGTCGGGCTCTCTATGTGGGATGAAAAAAAACTTGAGGAGAAAAAGGATAATTGGTTTGACCTGGTGCCAGCTTGATGCACGCATTTTTTCATAATTTTAAAAACAATGAAACAATCAAAATACTCTAACACTCATTGGTGCATTTTTATTTTTCCTCGTAGGTATTTGACAATAATATTTGACAGCCTTCGTGGCGCAGTTGGTTTGACGCCGGCAGTGAAATGAGAGGACACGGGTTCGATCCCTCACCGAGACTAATATTTGTGTGATCTACAGGCAGATATTTATTTCGTTTCTGGGTGTTTATGAGACCGAAAAGTCTCTCGTAAAGTCTGATACGCACTACACAAGACTCGATCGAAGTATGGTGAATATAAATATGATAAATTAACAATTAAATAAATAAATATCAAAATATTACATACTAGCGGCCCGGCCGGCTTCGCCCGGGTATAGATACGATTCCAGTCCATATTTTATTATTTAAACTCAACATGACTGCCGTTCTCTATACTGCTTATCCAATCCCGTCCTGTACTCTTCTGTCCCATTTTATCCACCTTATATTCTATTCCATCCCATTCAGATTAAAATCTGAATTTATTTTTTAATTTATTAATTTTGCTACGGAGATATTATTAAACTGTTACTACTCCAATGAATGCAATTTGCAATGAATTGCAATCAAAAGATTATACATATATCGGATTAAATCTACTACCAAAATATGCTTACAATGCGCTTACGAAGGGCGAAAAATGAATACTCAAATCTGAATACGGCTTATTATTTGATTGTATTGTATATATTGACAATTTTATTTATTTTTATTTTATTGAATTAGGCACACCAACGACATGTATATTAAACATTTTCTAATAATACAATCTTGGAAAATCTACTACATATACTACATATCGATTAAAGGTGTACACAACATTTGTAATAAATTGTACAACATCAAATTAAACTAGAAGATAAATAAACAGAAATATGAATAACAAAAAAGAACGTAATTGTAAATAAACGCATTCAAAACATATTCAAAATGAACAAGACAAATTAAATTTCATGCAATAGCAACGTTTATAGGTTTATAAATTAAAATTTGCAAAATATCTATAAAATAAAAATATATATATATTTAGTTTTGTATCGTATCTCTAATTTTTCTCTTGAATGTTACTATTGGGTCAAAGGAAATATCAATATCTGGTGCTTTAGTTGCTATCTCACTAAATTTTGTTGCAATCCAACAGATAGGTATTTGCTTAACAATATTAGTTCTACAATCCCTGCATTATGTATTTATTGTATGTATTTATTTTATTATTATTTTTAGCTATTTTTGCGATTACGTTCGAATAGTTTTTTTATACTTATTTTGCAAATTATACACAAACAAAACATTGTGGTTTACTACAAATAGTTTAATATGAATAAAAAAGTTCAAGATGGCCATCAAGTACCCATTCAATTTCTACTATGAATTTAGATTATTCGAACAAAGGGTACCTCAGATATCGATTTCGAGACCAATGGGATCAATACCAAAAAAGTTCAAAATGGCGGCCACACTTTTTCCTATCCTAATTATTTCTATCAATTTATTCCCACCCCAAAGGGCATTAAGAAACTTCCTTACAAAAAAATACACCCTTCAAAGCCAATAAAGAAAACACATTATTTTTCGTTAGTGGTATTTAAGCGGTTTTAATTTTGCATACAATATTTTATCCCTTATTTAGCCTCCAAAATTGTTGCATGCCATTATTTTGCGATTTCAATAATTATATAATAATTAGTAAGTAATTTTTGAATTTATTCATTATAAACAAAAATCCATAAATACAAATGTTTCCTCTTTATAATATTAAGTATAGAAGTATACATTTAACATTTGTTGGCTAGTCAAGTCATTATGAAAATTAATCAATGTGTACTAACTACTAGCACTATGAAATAGATTATTTGTTTTTTTGTAGTGGCACTTTAAAGTCGGTCATTTTTTTTCATGTTAGTTTTATGCATATACATGATACAGAAATTTTACGGAAATGAAACAGCGATAAGCGATTGCATTATAAACATTTATTTAAAAAATAGTTTTGTCTTTCTTAATCGTGTACTAAATATAGATTGTGAAGAATATTATTTACAAATGTGTAAAATTATCATATCTTAACTACATTATTTTTGTATAGCAAGAGTTTATAAATAGATTTGATAGAAATAAGAATACTTGTGAACTTAAGTACTAGAATAATTGTCATGTAACATCGAATGAAACACAGAAACTGTGATTTCAATAGTTTTTTTTTATACAATATCCAAGTTGATAATCAATAATTATGGTAAAAAAAATCATTTACTTATTGATATCAAAGTAAGATGACACCCGGCAATAAAAAATATTCTAGTATGTATAGGAAAAAAATATAGTCTATAGGAGAAATAAATCTGTACATAAATATATAGCAATTTGCAAAGTACTACTGTCCTATTTAAGATCAGTACGCCGCAAAAACACAAAACTGCATTTGAATGAAAAAAATAATACATTTTTTAAGCAGCTAATAATTGCAATAGTGCTGCATATCAATGTCTATTTACGACATATATTAACACATTTTTAGTACTTAATATGAAAAGATTTTTCACGAGAGCATCTGTTTTTTTATTTCGCTAAGTATAATGGATTTTTTTCTCATAATCACGGAATTCAAATCTTGGTATATTTATCTATTTATTATCCAACAAAAATCGACAAATTCTAAAACTCCTTTCCCAACGCAGGGAAGCTAGGTAGACGACGGAAGAAAAAAATGAATTTAGTTTAAAATTAACTCTTTCCCTTCAGCCTTTCAGTATCTTTCGCTATTGCTCATAGTGACGGATTTGTCCTTCCATTCCCACTTGAAAAATTCATTCTGTATATTGTAAAAACGTCATTGAGATTATACTTACACGAAACGAAAGAATAACAAGTAGGCAATGAATAAGAAATGTAATGATCTACCGGGGTATTGCGCTAAATTACTTTAAATTAAGTACGATAAAATATAGGAAACGCTATTTTCTTTTACAAACTGGCAAAGGAAACACTTATCGTGGATATTTTTTAATGAAATATCTCACTGTCATACTATTCGTTTTAATAAAATTACATTTGTTCACGTGAGACAACAATTATAATCATACTATAATTATGCTAGATCAACTGTAACATATCTACATTTGCAACACATTTTTCATACTTATTGTAATTTTTAACGTAATATGTACAGTATTTACGGAATATACTAAAAGTCAATAAATAAAAACTAAAATGTACTTTTGCAAAATAGATTTTTGGTTATTCATAATCCTGAAATTTCATGAAAACTACTCTTAATTAAAACTTATGTAAACATTCAATTGTCTATGTATTTAACTAACGATTTTTCGTGCCTTACATATAAATAGTTATTCATATAAAATGTAATTTAATACGCTACAAAATCTTTGGAACTGTCACATAGTAATATTATTTAATAAATTAAATAAAAACATAAAATGCATAAGTTAGAGCCAAGTATGTTGCTCCAAGCTATGCATTCACTTGGTAAAATTCCCAGTAAATAGTATACTTACTGTTTCATGATTCATCATGAAGTATAAATAAAATATTTTTAACACAATTACATCAATCACAAATTGCATTAAAAATATATATATCTACCCTCTCACGGCCTTATTCATATTCCATAGACAGTTTATGAAACTAATTTAATTATCGAATGTTTTGTCTTCTTCGCTCAAACTGAATTCAAAAGTCGATCGAAAGGGACAAAATTTTCTATAACTAAAATAGGTTTATACACTGTCCATTAATAATGCTGTAAGTGTATATCACTCCTAATCTTTTGGATGCACTGGTTTTGTTTGCGGTGTTTTTCTTTTGTGTAGTGGTTGATGGTAGGTAGTAGTTGATAGATGGTGAATGGTGGACTGTAAGTAGTAGGTGGTAGGTGATAGGTGGTGGGTGGTAGGTAGGAGGTAGTAGGTGGTAGGTGGTGGATGGTAGGTGGTAGGTGGTGGATTGTAGGTGGTAGGTGGTGGGTGGGAGTTAGTAGGTGGTAGATGATAAGTGGTGGGTGGTATGTGGTGTGTGGTGGGTGGTAGAGTTGGTTACGAGTAGAATGTGAGCACGGAGGTGTGGTTCCCGCGCACGAACAGCATGGGCGGCAGGTCTCGGCTGAGCATCTCCAGCCACGCCATGTACAGCGGCGCCGATATCGAACCCTGCACATTACATCACCCGTGCATTATTATCAGCTCTATTCAAAAGCCTGGAATATACAGGGTATAACAAAACTGCTCCCGAAAACGAAACCGGCTGGTAGTTCTAGTGATATCAGACACAATACTACTAAAAATTTTGCAAATGAGATCGTCGTGTTTGGGTGGTAAATAAATATGCAGTTTGTTCTAAAAGAATATTGTAGGTACGCCCCTTAATGTTTAAAGACGCTATTGTACGCAAGTATTGATTTACCATCCAAACACGATGATATTTATTTCATTTAACGTTACTCTTTATGAAAGTTCTGAACTTTCCTTTATCACAAAATAAAGTTTATGTCACTTCATTCACTTTCATTAATATTTTGAAGCTTCCTAATGGATATATTCTATTGTATATGTGCTACATATGTATTTTAGATACTTCGAAAAACGAAACTAAATTTTTACTATTCTGTGCTTTGAACGCATTATTACAGTCTGGTAGATATATTTTTGGGAACCTGAATGCATTCGTAAATTCACTTCAAAAAGATACCTAACATGAGTACAAGATACTATTTTTATAAATAGCTGAGGCGCACTTCAAAGCTAATGGAAAACAGCAATTTATTCTACATTGTTTAACTGTACCGCTAGTACGTGATGACAAAATAATGAAAAGAGAATACCTACACAATATATTGATTAATTTATTACCTTTAAGCTTTTTACGATTTTTTGAACGCAACGTGTAACTACATCGAAAAGACACTGAATCCGTCATATCGATTTGTACTCATACATTAATAATTAAAAAGTAATAGACAAGATAGCCCTCATAAGGCCTGCGTGGTGGATTATGGGCTAACCACTCTCAATCGTATTCTCGATTGTAGAGGAGACCCGTGCCCTGCAGTATATGGGCTGATAAAGATACAGACAAGATTAACCACAAACACGAACTTTAACACATTTTGATCTGACCATAAATACAAAATGAATGCAAAAAATGTATCCTATTGGATATCAGGTCTAATTGCGCTTGGTAGATTTGATTTCATAGAATCAAACAGTTCAACAGATATCGAGACAGGTGAGCTAAAAGAACTTGTAAAATAGAGGCACTTACTTTTCTCGGCATCGGCAACGACATGACGACCAGCTTAGAATCCTTAGAGTTTTCTAAGAGTAACTCTCTCAGCCTCAGCTGCCTGTTGGTCTTCCCCGATAGAGTCAGCAACTCTGTTTCAGGAATACGGCAATCTGAAATATTTCATAAATTGTAAATCTGATGTGTGATAGACCGCTTCTAACATTCATATTGGACGTCCCTTCTCTATTAAAAATCGACAGCCTCTTTGGCGCAGTTGTTTAGACGCTGACTGTGAAATCTGTGGCCGCGGGTTCTATCCCCGCACCAATGATCAATATTTGTGTGATCCACAGCCACCCACCAATCGGTTTCGTCGTAGCATCATCTGACTATTGCCTATATAATTTTAGTTGTAAGAGAAAAAGAACATGTATTATGAATCTTGCTATGGTAAACTTGTATGATTTGTTCTGTTAAACCGCCTGTTAGTAAAGTTATGTGCTTTATGCTAATGTAAATTGTGCCTTAAGAAACTATACGGCAAATATGTCTACATACTTATTGTATCGAGGCTGAAAATTTCTTTATCGTCATCTCAAACCACAGGAAGTCTATTACGGAAAATAGACCCTTACCATAAAATACAACAATGTATTATAGTAATACCCGTGGTAATACCTTTGACATAAATATATGGATAGGGCAGCAATATAGATAAGTATTAAGTGATGCTCGCGCTCCAGTACATCTCTAGTGGAGCGTTACTGAAATTAGTCGTAGGTCGAAACGGTTTTGAAAATGCTGGTTTGTATTAGGACAGAAAGTTCAATAAAAATGAAGATAATATTTTTTTAAACTGTTTAGACGAAATCTGTTACATTAAATTAATTTAATGTTTATTTTAGCGCGAATTTCACGATCATCTTCAAACTCAAAATATACTGAAGCGCATATCTTTAGTATTTAAATCAATGAGTAATACTAAGATACCTGGTGAAGCAGAGTCCTCTGTGAACTTCTTGATGGTCTCATCGAAGAGCGCCTTGGTGTCCGGCTGCGGCGGCTCCGTGATGTCCTGCACCATCGTCAGCGACGAGTAGTCGATTCGGAACTTCGCCAGTAAGTTCGCCATGCTGTACACAAATGACAAAATTATTTTATACTTTGATGTCTATGCAATCAAATATAGTCGCTTCCTCAGATCACAACAAAAAAAAGTCGCTTCCCACTGTCCCTATAAAAATTTAACACTTTTAAACTAGAAAGTGATTCAAGAGACTTTTAGACGTTGTTTGAGTTCTTCCGGGCGCAGTGTGGTCGGGCCTCCATTTTTCTATGTTTAAAGAGGGCAAAATTTATTTCCGCAGTAACCCTGTTATTATCTGTCTATATTTAAATTTGCAAAATCATTTCGACATCATCTTTTAAATCTTCGTCTTACACACTTAGGAAAAGTAAGTAATTAAAATAATAATCTGCTATAAAGTATCGTACTTCCTCTCCTCGAGTTCCATCTCGTGCAGTCGGTTGGCGAGCGCGAAGATGCGCAGCTTGCAGTTGGCCCACGCGGAGCGCTGCGAGATGATGTAGGGCAGCAGGATCGTCAGCCCGCCGTCGTCGTACAGCCACCACACGTCCAGGTTGCCAGACTCCTGAACAAACAATGTTATATATTATACCGGGTATATCAAGACGGCTACCGAAAACGAAGCCGGGTGGTAGTTTTAGTGACTACAAACACAATGCAACTAAAAATTACGCTAAGAAACGCGATAATCTTTTTTAAATATCATAGAGTTTGGGTGCCAAACCCGTAGTTTTTGCTAAAATAATAATTTAAAGCCTAGCAAACCATAGCGTCTTTAAAAATAAAATGGTGTACCTACACTATTATTTAAGAAAAAAAACTATGTATTTATCATCTTAGTACGACGATAGAAAAAAATAACAAAAAAAAATCGCCACAAATTTTTGCTCAAAATTTAGTTGCATTGTGTCTGAAGTCACTAAAACTACCACCCAGTTTCGTTTTCGGTAGCACTCTTGATATACCCTGTATATTATACACCATATCATCATCGTCATCATCATCATATCAGCCACAGGAAATCCCCTGCTGAACATAGGCCTCCCCCAAGGATCTCCACAACGACCTGTTGGAAGCAACCTGCATCCAGCGACTTCCTGCAACCTTAGCCAGATTGTCCGTCCAACTTGTAGGCGGGCGTCCGACATTTCGCTTGCCTGTACGTGGCCTCCACTCAAGAACTTTTCGGGTCCAAGGGCCATCGGTTCAACGAGCTATGTGCCCGGCCCACTGCCACTTCAACTTGCCAATCCTATGGGCTATGTACACCATATAAATAAATTAAATAAATAAATAACGCCCAACAGTCACATACATAGTCCAGACCCACACTAAGATCGAGTCTTGTGTCGTTATCAGGAACTACGAAAGACTTTTCGGTCTCACAAACACCCAGACCCGGAAGAAATATTTGTGGGCCCCACAAACATTTCTCTCGGTGTAGGGATCGAACCCGAATCGAACGAATAAATATAAAAGTGCGTGATGGCCTGTTGGTAAACGGACCAGCTAACATGCTCATGATGGTCGCGGGTTCAAATCCTAGGACATACCTCTGACTTTTCGGAGTCATGTGTGTATTGATAGTCAATCACCACCCACTTTAACTGTGAAGGAAAACATCGTGAGGAAACCTTGCATACTATAGCGAATTTATAAGAATTTCTATAGTATGTAAAGTCTGCCAACCCGCACTACACCAGCGTGGTGGTCTATATGGCCAAACCACTTTCAATCGTTTTCTCGATTGTAGAGGAGGCCCGTGCCCTGCAGTGGGACGTATATGGGCTGATACGACACGATAAAGAATTACATCTGTATAATAATATGTATTCCTACCTGCTTGGTCTGGAAGATGCTCATCTGCGAGAGCTGGTACTTGGAGAGTTCTATCCCGGAGGCGGTGTTGTACACCACCTGGCGGTGCATGTCCTGCGCCTTGCGATCCTTCTTCTTCTTCTCCTTCGGCTCCTTGCACTCTGACACCGTGAAAGATCTCGATGTGGACAGCGTTAATATATCTGGAATCATGAGTTGTCTTTAATAAAGGCAATTGGGAACTGGATTGTGTAGTGAAATCTTATTTCATATTGATTTTGGTTGATTTTGGATGAAGTAAATCCGGTAATGCCTTACTCCCATCCAGATGTTGGTAGTTATGAATCCTATTAAATTTTAATTCGCTGCATCCAATTGGTGGATAGTTATGGATCCTATTCAATTTTATTCTTATTTGTGCGAATTCTGGGCTCTGCAATTGTCATCTAGTATTATATTTTTACTCTGACACGGTAATGTGACTGCAGCGCTTACAAAGTAAGAG
The DNA here is from genome assembly GCA_023078785.2 of Hyles euphorbiae. Lineage (NCBI taxonomy): Eukaryota > Metazoa > Arthropoda > Insecta > Lepidoptera > Sphingidae > Hyles > Hyles euphorbiae. Next base: position 5,092,450 of record CM041049.1, read on the forward strand.
CGATGACGTCCAGAAAGAGTGCCGATTGCCAACAGATTATCATCTATTACCACTCAACACAATTACGCTAGCCAACATATGTTTTTCTTCTCTACGACGAGAAGACTCAGGATTGTAGAACATTAGTGTTATGTTACGATTTTCCTAGATTGTATTATTAGAAAATGTTTAATATACATGTCGTTGGTGTGCCTATTTCAATAAAATAAATAAATAAATAAAAATGTTTTATGCATGTTCCTGCTGAAAAACAAAGATAGACGTAAAGTGAGTAAAGTGCGACTGACTAGCGATGTGGTGTTTGTTGGCGTGCGGCGAGGGCGTTGCGTCGGCGCGTATGTCGAGGTCGGAGTCGGCGTGCATGATGTGCGGCCGCAGCACGCGCAGCTCGCCCGAGCTCGACGTGGCCGTCAGCGACGACGCCGCCGCCTCGTCGCACACCACCGCGCTGTAGTCTAGTCCGCCTGACACGCGCACTATCGCCACGGCTAGACGGTTCTCGAACGCCGTGCTGTACAGTGTACAAACAACATCCGTTACAATGTATTGCATGTGTCCCTCAGTATATCCACGATACTCGAACGCTGTGCAGGTCAACATCCATTACAATGTATCGGATGTATCCCTTAGTTTATCCACTCTTAAAGATGTATGATTTTAGACCATAGTCGAAAACGCTTGTTTCGTATAGATCGGCAGACTAACAAATCTTGTCTAGCTCTCCAAAGTTTGCAGATCACTTTATTTTCGTGTTTAAGGCGTGTTAATTGTCTATATATACACAGACTACTCCCAGGAGTGAAACCTGTGCCCAAGGATTGCACTGACGACCGTGGTCTTGGTAGCCTCGTCTGATACGTTATCAACAGGCCACCACGTAACGAGCTCCATCCAATGCATGTATTTCAACTGCTGCGTCCCTAGATGAAGGCAGTCCCTCTAAGCATACATATACTTTACCAGTGTTTATTTTATAATTGTCTTGTCTATTTTTGCTGTCTAAAAAAATTTTTGATTACTGTTATTTACCTACATTTTAAAGACATTTTGACTCGTATTTACTGACACTTAAAATATTTAACACTTAATGTCTCGTAAAGAATACAGAAGAATGCTATGCAATGTTTAGCCTTTATAAATTTTTGAGTAATTGGTCCTACTGATGCGAAGCTGTCAAGTTCACTATCAGACGCCTAATTTGACGATCTCTTCATTTAAGTTAGTAATACTGGAAGTAACGTTACGGTAACGTCGTTAGCCGTCACGTATTCCGCAATACCAGTATTATAATTATCTTCGCCAATTACAACACCTTCATTAAATTAAAGAGCAATAATTTAAGTATTTCTTAACTGCTCTGTTTTAAATATCACTGCTTCATAGGGGCGGTATCATTCATTCGCAGCGAACCCGCATACAATCACAGATTTCACATTTAATTTCATCAAATTCATGGACAGAGTTACAGTATTCTCCACATTGCATGCTTTCCCTCCTAGAGGCCTCCCCCATAGATCCACATAGACACAAGCGACTTCCTAAACACTTAGCGACATTTCCTTCTATATATCTTTTCATATACTGGGTATCTCAAGACTGCTACCGAAAACGAAGCCGGGTGGTAGTTTTAGTGGCTACAAACACAATGCAATTAAAAATTTCGCATAGAAACGCGACAATTATTTTTTATGATTCTTTAAATATCGTCATTTTTGGGTGGTAAATCCATAGTTTTTGCTAAAATAATAATTTAAACTCTTTTATACCTTAGAGTATTTATAATAATAAAAGGGTATACACTATTATTTTAGGAAAAAATGTATTTACCACCCAAATATGGCCATAGGAAACAAATAACAAAAAAAATATTGTCGTTTTTTTTGCAACTTTTTCTGTTGCATTGTGTCTGAAGTCGCTTAAACTACCACCCAGCTTCGATTTCGGTAGCAGTCTTGATATACCCTGCCTCCCTGTGTGGAGGCCATATTAGTAGGAGTACTAACTGCAACACGTTGAAGTACGACACGAGGTCTGCAGCGGGGCACGTGGTCCAGTCGGACTTGTACCCCATGAGCAGCACGTTGGGCGCGAGGCGGCCCACGCCGGCGGCCTGCATGAGCGCGCGCGCGCCCGGCTCGAACGCGAACCCGTGCACGCGTGAGCAGAACGCGCGCACCTTGCGCCCGCGCAGCCACTCGTCGTCCGTGCGGCCGCGCGCCGCGCACACCTTGTATGTCAACTTCTCCTGCAATCATAAATCTCTATAATAAATAATCTAATAATAATGCAGAGATTATTCATATAAATATTATAAATAATCTCTGCATCACCTAAAGGTCGACTGGGAGAAAATGCCACAGGCATTAAATCCGCCTTGTATACATTTGTATATGAAGCTTAATAAAATAAAATAAAATAAAATAAATGGATTTGTTGATTTTGTGTCTAAATTATTGGCACACATATTGATGAGAATCATTATCATCCTAAAGTAAGTACCACGGGTTTTCAACTAACTAACCACTGGTTAGTTTATAGTTATTTGAAAACCCGCTTTAATACCGATATACCGATAAAGCCATTTTTATATTTTTTGACAAATTATCAATCAAAGCATCATAGTCAAAAATTAAACATGCATTAGATACAGATTTTCCAAATATTTTATTATGTAGTTTGATACAGCAATATTATAGATTGAGATGCACAAACCTGGCTAATATCCCCTACGATCATGAGCGAGCCAGCCTTGGAGATGAGGTTGCCGAGGTCGACGAGCGCGGGCCTGGCCTGCGGCCGGCCGGCCAGCACCAGCAGCTGCGGCCAGTAGTTCTTCACGTGCTCGCCGGTGCGCGCCAGGTTGTGCGCGCTCGACAACGCCGTCTTGTACATCTGCGCCTGAGTACTGCTGCCCCAGTTCACGTCTACACATATACATCGATAATGAATATACTACCTCTGTCTCGGTGCCGCAGTTGTAGAATGGTAGATTACAATTGAGGTCTCATGTTTGAATACCGGGTAAAGTTCAGTGATAATGTTTCTATACATTACTTTAATTTATTTTACTATACTTTATTATACAACACAAAATAATAAAATAAAAAAAAATACTTTATTAGCCTGGTGTCAAGAATTTGTGCCCGATTTTGCGATAGGCTCGCCTTCTATCATATCGTGGGACTGAACACATAAAGTTCAACATGGGCGTCCTGGAAGCACCTCGCCTACCCTTCTGGTTAAAAGACTTGAGTTGATGTACATAATATATGTTTGTATATTGTATACATAATAAACCCAACAATCACATATGTCCATAGTCCTTACCCCTCCCGAACATTCGAAACTTGTGTCGTGGGCATCAGAAACTATGAGAGACTTTTCAGCCTCAAAAAGACCCAAACTTGAAACATATAGTAGTGGTTCACACAAATATTTGTCTCGGGGCAGGGATTGAACCCACCGCCTCTCGATCACCACCAGCGTCCAACCAACTGCGCCACGGAGGCTGTCATAATAAACATTTATTCCCACCCCTGTGATCCTTGGCAAAAAAGCTTCCGCTTAATAAATCATAAACAAACTCGGAATATGGATTTTTATCGAAACATAAACATCGAAATCCAAACAAAATAATATTTTCAGATGAAGTTAGCGATCAAAGTACTGATTCATGTGTTGCGATCCGCTCCAATATAACTGTTTGAATTCCACCGGAATATTTGTGTTGTAATAACTTTCGGAAACTCTACTATATACAAACACAACGTTTTTGCGATATGAATCAAACGCGAACGAGCGAAACTGTAGCAATCATTCATGGAGTCAATACCGATTTAGACGCGGTCAACGGCTATTCTCGGTCACTTCCACTCACATACCACGTGGAAAATTTCAACGCTATTGATTTTTATTTTATGGACATGTATCAAACCACTCATCTGATGGTTAGGCAGTATTTTTTATAATATATTAAATTTAAGAGTAAAAAGAGCAAGAAGGGCATAAAAAATGTCATTTATGATATAATTAGCAATAATTGTTTAGATTTCGTTTTCGGAAGAAATACTCCATATTAACGCTAATTTATTTATCCAATATTTAAGTTAAATTATGTGAAATCTATTGAAAACATCCAAAGCAAGGGCAACACCCATGTAGAAACTAACTTAAACCCATGACACCAGATACAGAAGGGCTTTATTTATTTTATATATTCAAATCTTTACTGTACACAAAAAAAAATAACAATTTACAAAAACAATAAGAAAAATGAACAAATGGCTGTCTTATCGCTGAAAGCAATATCTCACAGGCAACCATGAGATTAATTTAAAAGAAGGATAAGGGCTTGGTGTTTGATGGACGCATTTATTGTATTCTTTGGTATTGATGTCAGGAACACGTAAACTAAACAGCAACTTGAAGGTATGCTTGGGCAAACATACTATGGGATTCTTTCGCAAAGTAACACCTTTTAACAGACGCTTACGGTGTGTTAAAATATCATATTTGCTAACCTTCAAACTGTTCATATTTTCCATTCCACTCGTACTAAATACTAACGCCTAACTAAAAGTACTACTTACTCAAATCCAAAAGCATTTATTAGCATAAATATTTTTACATATTACTGAATTATTTTATTTAGATACTGTCTCAAATCAAATCAATTCAAATCAAAATATTATTTATTCAAACAGTCTTTTATAAAATCTTTTCAATCGTTAATTACTGCTACGATTATAAGAGCAGTAATGACTGCTACCACCAATTTTGCTCTATTTTCTTTTCGTAATAGTGAGTGCAAAGTCGGGAAACAACCACGAAATTAATCAAAATGAAACTAAACAGGATCATTTAGATTCAAATAATTATCCACTCTTTTTTTAAATAAAGTGGAAGAAATCCTTGGATTATTGGACTATTATCTCCGATATATAAAAATAACGCCTAAAAAAGCCAGAATTAGTAACACGGACAAGTATTTTACATCTTTTTTAACCGTATCACCGCACCATGATCATGCTGATCTCAATCCTCTCTAGAATAAGTGGCTATTGGTATCCGGCCATCATCTTTCACCTATGTGACAATGTTACCAGCTTTTTTTTCTTTATGGGGAAAATCCTCATTTGAGCACCGAATACTTTAGTTAGAGGAGTATAACCGGTATACTCCTACTGACATAAAACCCATTTTGGTCTTCATCTGCACTTTGGCTTGCCGCATCTAACGTCTAGCAGCGACCTTTGGCAAATTGTCACTTCATATAGCTGCAGAACGTCCACTACATTTGAGAAGAACTCAGTGACTCAGGGTAAGAAGCTTGAGAAGGACTCAGGACAAGTCTACTCAATTGCAACAGATGAAAAGGACCCTACCAGGCCTGCGGTAGTGCACGATGAGGTAGAGCGTGAAGAACACGGCGAAGGTGACGAGCGACATGATCCACTCGATGAGCAGCATGATGGCCACGCACATCAGGAACCCGGCAAGAGAGAGCCACATGTTGTAGTACTGTGGACAACGGATATTATCATTATTCCTATTTTAATTAAGGTATTGCAGTCTTCCACCAAAGATTTCTACGAAAACCTGCTAGAACATCTTCCTGGAATGGTCTGTTTACTTGACATAAATAAGTTTAGGCTTCCATACTCGAAAAGAAGGCTAAAGTAACACAAATGTCAACAAAATTTATTTACACCCCAGGTAATATGGGAGCAGCCTATTCCCATGCCGGGCTTAAAGCCCAGTTCCTGACAATATACGAAAATACGAAGATTGCAGGAATCAAATCATAGATACCTATAACAGGTTAAAAGACGATGGTGGAAGACTGCTGCATTAAGATTATACATACAAATAGTGAAATAATATTTTTATCCAGGACATACCATATTTGCATTAAAAAAAAACATCTTCTGATTAAGGAAAAAATCTATAATAACTCTCGTTCATTTCAAAGCATACCTTGGTAATGAAAGTTCATTAAACTACACGTGAGTACATAAGACTCAAACTCGTGCAAACATTTATCATTTTCCTGGTAATTGTGTGCATTAAGATCTGGTTTTAGCGTTGCAAATTGCAGTGAGACTCACTCTGAAAGTAGGTCGCCAGCCGAGCGGCCGCACCAGCGCCGCGTGGAACGTGCAGAAGTTGATCAGCGCGTACGACGCCAGGTAGAAGTTGGAGATCAGCGGAGCTATCGTGTTCAAGTCCGCTACAAAATACACACTACTTATAATTCATTACATCACTTATTACAATTACTTTCATTTGTAGCAACTGAGTGTCACTAATATTTAAATTCACTTAGCAAGACTTTGCTAATGACTATTTAAAAATCACAATTTAGTTGTATTTCGCCCCAGTACTGTATCAGCTCATAGAAGTCCCATTACAGGGCACAGGCCATCTAAATTCTGGAGTATACTTGAGATGAGTTAGTTTATAAATATACATCAACCCACACCAGCACATTGTGCGAACAAGATCTTATAGTTTATATTTAGTAAATAATAGAATTACCTATAAGAAGGAAAAGCAGTGACACAAAGAAGGTGAGGACGTATCCTCTGTAGGGTTCTCCATGGCGGCCGTAGGGCTTGGAGAAGAAGATGAGGCCGGGGTAGATGCGGTCGATGCCCAGCGCCTGGATGAGCCGCGGCACCGACAGCAAGTTGGTCAGCGCCGTGGACAGCGTGGCCGCCCAGCACCCGCCGTAAATGAACGGACCCCATGCCGACATTAGTTGCATCACCTATAATGCATAAATTCATCGTTTTTATCCTGTCGCAAGAAATTCATAGTCCCCAGCCAAGGATTTCTTCTACATTGACCTGTTAGAAGCGGCCTGCATCTGCAAAATTAGGACGTCTATTCTACTCCAAATTATACAAAGTAAATTTTATATATGTTATCACAATTTTAGACACTTCTTGCAACGCGAAGAATCTTAAAGAATATTTGGAACGCGCAAATTATGTTAGAATATCAAACCAAAAAATTACAATAATGCAGAGTATTTTAATTAAGATAGATAGTGTTATGTCAAGATAATAGTTTTTGGTTTATTAACAAAAGAATCTACTACGTATATGTTTCGAAGATTCATTAATTAGTCTTACCGAATAGCTATTATGAAGTCCATAAGTGCAAGTATTATTGGCCACGCAGCTGCTGAGGCCGCTGTAGTCAGTAATGGTGCCATTGATGGTGACGAGGTCGGTGAGGTTGCCGGACGCGTCGCGAAGAGCGCCGCCGCCAGCGAACAGCACCATCACGATGTAGCTCACCATCGAGATGAGGAGAGACAGCAACGTGCCTTTAGGGATCGCTGATGCTGGGTCCTAGGTCGTTATAAATAAAGATTTTAATAACACAGTCTACCGAATGCAGTCCTCTCAGCTAATATCTATAATGGCACGCAAAATTGATACCGAGCACAGAAATAGAATGTGTCTCTTAGGCTGAGTTGCACAAACTAATTTTGCCAATACCCTTGTCTTTGAAAATGTCATCGCCATACATTTGAGACGTATTTGGCTTTGCTAATGTATGGGATTGACATTTTCAAAGGTTAAAATTAGCAAAGTTAGTTTGTGCAACTGAGACTTAGGGACATCAACTGACGCGCAAGAAAATTAATCAAAAGAAAACAAGCAAAGGAAATACTTTGAAATAGTTGACCCGTCTACCAAAATTACTACGAATTAAATTATCACGGTGACCTGAGAATCATTGTTTCATTCATCTACAATACACATCGCCCATATCACGGTTAGACACATAATATGAATAATGTAAACAAAAAATATGCTATGATTCACATACATAACTACTAAGTTTTTTAGCCTGCCGACGAAACCAGTTTTAAGACTGCATACCTTCTCTTCAGCGTTTGTTTCACAAAAAAACGGATAGTATGATATATATATAGATAGTATGATATATATAGATTATGCTATTTACAGATATGCAAACACTTAGAGGTCGAAATATGTTGACCTAATCACGCTTTTTTTCTGATCCGATTTTGAGTGCTTAAGAAATATAACTATTCTTCTAAATCAAACAATTACATAAATAAGGACGTCTTTATATTTATGAATGTATTAATATGGTGATTGTCCCGCCCCTACACCCGCCACTGCAACTTCTGTAAGCCAGGATCAACAGTGGCACGCATTTTGATGACACTAAGCATTGAAGTTCGGAGTCTCCGGGAATGTCTAACTTGTCTATAACGCGCAATGAAATTAATCATTAAGTTAAATAGGAGGAGTTACATAAATGCAATCAATATGAAGACATTTCCCGTATGGTATAATTTATGGCGCATTCCACATTTTTGTTTCTGTTGACTGATGAGTACCGAGAATAAAAATGACTCAACGCCCAACAGCGACTTCAATTGATTCTATTGGATCGAGTGTTCGTTACGCAGGCGAATAAAAAACCGAAATTTGTAGGGGCAAATTGGTTAACCTCGCTGGTGTCATTCAATTCGCTTGTAGAAAACCACCACGCAAATGCAATTGTTATACTTGTTATTGGATCATATTTTAGCATGATTCGATTTATGATACACCTATTGACATGCCATTGGCATTTGTCTTTCCTATTATAGTATTCAAACTGGAATTGATATATTTTAGATGTCTTATTGTACGATAAATAAGTAGCAATGAAGTGACAAGAATTTCTTTGAAAATATGAATTGTTTTGTGATTCATGTAGTTGTGGACTGGGGATCACCGCTGTTCCATTGACGTATATAATGGTGTCATATTGTCGTGGGTGAGCAACAAGTAGCCAACCGTAATGACGTAATAAGCACGTGACACCGTAAGTGCTTATTTATTAAAACAAACATAAACATAATCACGCGATTAGTCGTGCAACAAGTTTGGTCAGTCGTGAACCAACCAGCTTTTTACAACACTTGAACTTTTAATAGCTATTAATAAGGTGCGATAGGCGACACTTCGTCGTCTGTAGAATAACTATTTAACAATATTAAATAATCTCAATTTCATTATTCCATTAAGTTATTTTTACGTCGCATCGTATCATTGAAATCAAATTTTAAGATTTTACTACGAGGGAGAAAATTACACGTAAAAATTACAACCCACCCACGAGTTAATTGAAAGACTGACGTCATCCTTACACGAAGCTAAGATCACAATCTACTATTACTTTTATTAAAGAAATGTATGATAAACATACTAGGTATAGGTATACTAATTTTCACTATTTTCATGACATTAAATAATACTGCTGATTATGTACCACGTTATTTATCTACAATCGATAATTCGATAGTTTTGCTGTTAATATGGAGAAGTTCTATTGCTATATTAAATGCAACAAAACAGATAAACAAATGAATGTTACCTTTAGATCTCCCGATATGTTGGCACCCGCTTGTATGCCCGTCACGGACGGGAAGAAAATAGCAAACACGCTGAAGAAGTTTTGATTTATTCCTTCGCTGAATCGGAAATCTGGATTGAAATTATCTGAGAATGTGGCACCTGAAATATTATAACTAGGTGTAAAAGTGATATAAATATGCTGCGAAGGAACTTTAGACGTTCTCCGTGGCGGAAATGGTTAAGACACCTGTGAAAATAGAAATCGGAGACTCGACCTCCATATTAAGATAATATACATAGACACTCATGTTTTTTATGTTTAACAAGTATGTGTTTCAAGCGTGTTTCAAGTCTGATTATTATGAGACTAAAAAGTTTTTCATAGGGATTCATATTCACAACCTCGTACCTCAAAATAAAGTCAATATTTCGTAAGGATTTGTCTATTCGGTGTAAAAAATTGTATTATAATAATCAGTGTGTAGTAGAAAATATGCCTGAATATAAATTTTAATATGAACGAGTCTTCAAAACCAGTGATTATTGAATAAATAACAACTTGTTTTGGAGACTCGTTCATACAACAATTTATCATTAGTGCTATAATTAATGCAATAAAAATCACGTTTTTATATAAATAGGTTTTTTTAGCATAGTCATTACTTGAAGATTCTCCGCGTTAATTAATTGGTTTCATGAGCCTTATATTACGAACTAATTTACTATGCTATAGAAATACCTTACATTATTTATCACTTATAATTCAATAATTAGACATTACAGTTGAAGAAAGGAACATTGGAACCTAATTAACAATTATTCTAGTTCATTGAAACATTAATATACTTACTGCTAAAACCGACGAATCCTTGCGCGACTTCTAAATTGTCCCGTGGTCCCATTATAGTGCCAACTACGAAGTCCACCATAGCACCCACGATAATAGCAATCAGGAAATTCTGTTGGATAAACATAATTTTCCACCATTTTCCACCAATTCTCAACCACAGGAAGTCCACTGCTGAACATACATAGGCCTCCCCCAAACGACGACCATATGCGCAAATAATATTAAAAAGACTTAGATGCCATTCCTGTGCATATATCTAGTTAATTATGTTTTAGTATTGTTAAAGATTTTCATATTAAAAAAAAATATATTTCAGGATTGAATGCAAAGTATACCTGTATACTTTGTTCGGAGTAATATAAAATTGGCAACATACTGAACTAACAAAATCCCATACATTTGCAAAAAACTGTAAGTATAAGAAAGAAAATAATTGAATTAAAGTAAATAAAATGTAATTCAATTATTTTTGTTACACAAACTTTTGGCGCGATCCTTTGTATCTTTCAACGTCGTCATGTTTCTACTATCCAGTACCAGAATACTCGTTTTCAATTACATTAATTAGGGTAAATACATAAACTGTTACATTAGTTTACGACTACAAATCCTTTTATAGTAATAATATCTGTGAGAGCCGAGGCTTAAGATTATATACGTAATAATAAGTATAATTATAGGACATTTCTGACCGACAATTCTACATCAATTGCGCCCCCAGGGTTTTGCTTAACGGGAAAAAACGCTCTACATTTATTACCTAATTTCCTGATTAAGCTATTATACTCGTACTATTTCCTTTCAAAGCCCTAATTCGGAGGAATAAATGTAGGTAATTATATTGGTCATTTATATCAATTCACAATGATTGGTTTATTAAGTGGTAGTACATTCTGTTTCGTAGTAGGTACATAAATATCATCTTAGACATGTTCATGACATACGCCTTAATTACTATTTGTTTACTTAAAAAGTTGTCAAAAACATTGCAAAGGCGACAGCTGTATCAATAAACAGTACAATCTTCAAATTATGACATTTTCATATCTTTTATTACCTTCACAATAATTTACTACCCAGGAAATATCATAAATATTCTATTGTTTATAAAACACTCAAAATAACCTAAACGCAATAGAAGTGTGGCTCAGTATTTCACCGAAATTTACACGTGTAACTGACATAGATTTCTATCAATAAGTCTAAACATATCAGCTAAATTAGCAACTACTCCGTTCTCATACTTCCGTTGTAGAATTCCGTCCACAATACCTATTATGCTGTGGTATTACAATTTACAGTCATTACGCGAACTGCACTTTTATCTTAAATCTACTGCCATTATCACCATGAGAGCACTTGTTCATAAATACTGGCAATATATTTTTAATTGTTTCCTTTACTGCAGTGTTTCATGTAGGTTCCACGTCTCGAATTTTAAAAGAGATGTGCTTCTTCAGCCTTTATCATGTATAAATTTCCAAAAACAGTAAATTACCTATTAAAATATTCACTTAAAAAACAAATAATGCTACAAAACATACATCATACAATTGGAAAATGATAAATGTATTTTTTCGGTCTTAAATATTATCAAAGTCTAATAAATATTATAAACGATGTAATAAATTTAGTTTTGTCGCCGAATTGTTCAATTTAATTAGCCTTCCATCACATATTAATGCCATCGGTAACAAAATAGGTGCTCGAGTGATTAACAGTCTTTAGTTTAATTCATGGAGAATTCCATACTTAAGTTTTTATGCTAAAATTAATGCAATTATATTTATCTAGATTGATGATCCGCATCAATTAATGTTATACAAGTAGAACGACATTTATAAACAAACTACTGTTGAAGACTATTATTCCTTACTCCCTAGTAAAGTTAAAAAATAATTATAATTAATCAAAACAATAAACGATTCGTTTATCACGCACTATGTAAATTAACAGATTATTTCATGTTCACAAGAGCATGTTTTAATATTCCCTTCGTTTTTCCTTTCCAATGTACAGAATTATGAAATGAAATGAAATGAAAATTTATTTGCAAGAATGTGGTTACATAAAGATGATTAATGAATATGTCTTTATTGGTATATGAAGTATTATTCATAGAAAGAACAATCTAATAAAAATGGCGGAGCGTTCGTACATTACTAAAACGAAACGTTAAGATCCTCGCTTTTCTTTGCTACGAGCTAGGTACGTTTAACTTTATTTATAGCTCTGAATTTATACGATCTCAATATTGATGTCAGCAATATAATACATTACAATGCGTGGATGAAAGAAATTATTTTATAACACTTTTATGTATCCAATAGCGATTACTAGATGTAGAACAAAATAGTGAATATAGAACGTAACAATTTACAATAAACCTACATACTGTAATATTTATTCGTCTAAAAATATCGTTTAGATATTGATCTTGGAAAACTGTTCTGTTTAGAAGACGATCGATTGATTTCGATTGCGTTATTCCACTTTGTAACTAATAGATTACATACGTAAGAGACTTGGAAATCTGTGCCGTTTAATTAGTTTATGAAACAAACGTATTTCTTAGAAAATTTGGCATGACAGTAAAATATAATAGCGTTATACATTACTTTTATGCTACGACACGCTCTACGTGTATTTGACAATCCATCAAATTAATCAAGCTATTAACATGACTTCCTTATTGCATTTACAGGCATAAAACTCTACATTGAGTCTTTAAATTGTAACTAGTATCTAAATTATAAATTCAGTGGCTTTCAGCAATTATAAAAGTAAACATTTTCTACTACGAATTTTGTTTGAAGTAATTCATTCATAAATTCCCTTTAGACTTCCACCTTCCAAAACAAAGCAACAATATCCTATCACTCAAAATAACCTAGTTTTGGTAGCATTTCGTCCAATTTCGCGTGGCAATTAATCGCTATTGATTGCGCGTTGGCGAAGGCCGGGTGTTTACTGAGTGACGAGGCAGCGAGTATTGTGGCTCGGGTCAATTGGGGCTGCATACTACATACTACAAACAGCTACATGATGCTATGTTACGCACGGTTCGTTTGGACGTACATACGGTACACTTGCGGACGTCATCAAGCTTTCTCATTCGGGTTTATTTTGCAATAAGCTAATTTATGGAAAAGCCCATAGAAATATCTCGATGTATTTCTGTGGAAAAGCCTCTTGGTCAGAGTCCGTTGACAATAATGTCGAAAATTTCTAAGGAGTAGTCTCTAGGAGTGGATCGTTGCATGAATGGGATTTTTCAAGATACAACTTTGTTTAAAAAATATATAAAAACCTACGAACAAACGAATTATATTTTATCACCAGCCACTTGACTTCATAAATTATGTATATTAGGTAAAAATCAGTGACAATAAATTCTCGAAACCCCAATAATATTTTCTAATATCAAGGGATATATAGGAATATTTGTACATTATACCACCTATTGTAGCAACAATCCGTTACCCTACACACATTTCCTAGTGTTATTTCCAGCCTAGGGAGACATTCACGAACGAATAAATTATGGGTAATTCCTTCCAGCGGGTTTACATGCACCTATAAATAACGATACTTGCCTGAGCTTTACTCTCCCAGTCCATGCCAACAGCGCAAATGAGACACATGACGAGCAGCGCCACTGTTCCCACGATCCTCACGTCATTCAACCCACCGTCGACTATCTTCAAGTCGTAGCTTTTAAGAAGGTCGTTGAGGGAGTCGCAGAAACCTATCGTGTTCATGCTAGCTGCCACCGCGTTGGCAAACGCGAAGATAATGCCCACAGATGCGCCAAATTCGGGACCCAGCGATCTAGATATTATGTAATAGATTCCACCTGAAACAATAAAATAAAATATAGGTACGTTTATAAAAGATAAAAAGATGGCGAGACGAGTTGGATAAGACAGAGACTGGCAGGATCGAGCCCTGAACTGAGACTAATGAAAGGAGGGGACCGAGGCCTTTGCCCTGCTTTGGACAGCGCAGGTTGATGTATGTATGTACTCGTATACTACGTTAATATGTCTCGGTGGCATAGTTGTACCACGGTACGGTTACAACGCTGAGGTCTCGGGTTCGAATCCCGTGTCGGGCAAAGTGATATTGGATTTTTCTATTCATTATCAGCCTGGATTCAGGAACTTGTGCTCGCTATGGCGATAGGCTCGCCCGCCGCCACATCGTGGGATGGGATACACTAGGCGAATCGTACTGGTTCCCCTGTTTGCTACAGTACCACTTATGGGAAAAAGGCGTTAGTTCATGTATATATGTGTGTATGTTAATATGTAAACTTATGGATAACAATATCCGGGTACTTTGTTATTACATCATCGGTTTTATACGAGGTATCGCGGAAGTAATTAACTAATGCCACAAACGTATTTCACAAAAACAAAACAAAAATTTAGGAAAGGATTCCACTTAATATGTAAATTAAATCACTGTTAAACTTACGCACGTTATATATTTTTTAATATTGGAATCTACACATTTAATTATAGAAGGTGTATGGGCTTTATCTACCTTTCTCTGAGATCACATCCTGTATAGTAGAATCGAGACCCAGTAAGTTACGACGTAATAGATAGTAAATTGCAAAGCTAAAAGTCAACAAAACGGTGGTATTTATCAATTCACACAACTATATGTGGAGCCTTATTGAATTAAGACCTATTGGCTATCCATTACGGAGGACCAAGGTAAAACTTATACCAACGAACTCTCGCCTTGTAAAAAGTTTCATAACAAAAAAAAAACAGCCGAACTGATTTTTCTCTCTTCAGCCACGGGAAGACAACTGCTGAATATAGGCCTCCCCCAACAATCTTCACATAGACCTATTGGAAGCTGCCTGCATCCAGCGGCTTCCTGCCACCGACAATTCGCTTGCCTGTACTTGGCCTGGCTGGCTTACATAACTATTATGCAGTTTTATTTTAAATGCCATTTTATACAATTAATACAAACCGTGTGACTTTTTCTAATGGTCTTATCACCATATTCATCTGTTCTGTGGCCTGATCATTACAGACTTAAAATCATTCTTAAAATAAGACGTCTACAGTCTACTGACGACACAACGTACGTGTTATCTTTATGACGTAACTGCTGAGAATTTATTACACTAGGTAACTGTAGTAATAGTGTTTATAATATATTAATTGGATCGGGAATCTTCATGCGAGTAGAAATAAATAGCCTAACCTCGACTAAAAACCAATGAGATTCATACTATTTCATGAGTAGACCTACTTAATACTCCTTAAATTGTGCGCAATACTATTATAGAATAGCAAATTGAAAACCAGCAATGACAGCTTTAACGACGCCTGAAAATTAACCAAGATAAAGTCGTGGTAATTGGGTGGTAATTGGGTAAAATAAATCCTCGTGTAATAAAAATTCAAAGCATACATTGTAAGATATTTCAACGTTAAATTACTATGACTTATGTAAACCGCTGGCTTTATGATGAAAATAAAACCGAGAGCCAATTGCAAATCGGATCAGTTGTTGTTAAACAAAATCGCGAAGTAAAAATACGGGACGATGACAGAACCTCCTTTGTGAATTCTTTAAAAAAGATAAAATGTCAAACCTCCTTTGACTTCTCCGTTGGTGCAAATGGCGCTCATTGAGAGCGTAGTGATAACGCACACGATGGCAGACAAGGCGATGATGATGAGCGACAAGCCGATGCCAGCTTGTGATACCACCCACGAGATGCGCAGAAACAGCATCACGCCCCAGATGTTCAGCAGACATGGTATCAGCACACCCTACAAACAAATTACTTTCAACACTGTGCACTTCGATCAAATTGTACTTAATACATATTATTTGTATTTGATCGAAGAATCTCTATATCTTTATCGTAGGTATTAGGTACCAAAGATAATGCAGTGAGCTACTCTGCGTGCTGCAGTGGGCAAAGGTCCAAAACTTCACACTTAATGTATTTAGCAGATGCTACAGTTTAAAAAATAATAGAAAGACACAAGGTAAAAAGCAAGTAGATTTGTTTTTCACTGCAATCATTAATGGTGTAATGAGCATGCCATTCGGCTGATAACAAGCGAGAATAAAGCAATGCTTGGCATTCCACTGCGCTCGCCATCCTGAGGCCTAAGATGTTAAGTCTCAATATGTCCAGTAGTTACTCTGGCTAGTGGCCACAATGATATAATTAACTTACTTGAATCCATCCTAATTTGATTCCGACGGCTGGTGTTGGCGACTTCGTATCTCTGTAGTTTTGATTTTTCTCGTCCTGCGAACACAAAACCTTCAGTTGATCACATGCTATGAACAACACATAAATATTGTTTATACAGATGTAAAGACACGATAATACGAATCTAAG
The DNA here is from genome assembly GCA_023078785.2 of Hyles euphorbiae. NCBI lineage: Eukaryota > Metazoa > Arthropoda > Insecta > Lepidoptera > Sphingidae > Hyles > Hyles euphorbiae. The sequence continues at coordinate 5,109,077 of CM041049.1, forward strand.
CAATAAAGTTTATTATCTCCGGCTTTATGCGAAATGCACAACCTAACAGCATGCATGTGAGGATTCACATTCCATAATTACTCTCAATATTTGTTGCTTATTAATTAACGTAATGTTTTTTATGTATTTATAAAACGAAAAATAAAGGATTTTTTAAAAAATGTGTTTTTTTCTTTTATTTCATTTAGTTAAATTTAACTTTTTAAAGCGCGTGAAAAGTTTTAAAAAGAGGTTTACAACATTAGTGTGAACCTCCTTAACTCGGCGCTTGAGAAGCTGCCTGTCATTTAGTGAGTCTGGCAGGCCGTAGTTATGAAAAAAATATTTAGAGCAATTTTAACAATAACAAAGAAAGGCGGATCCAGATACTCATTTCCCACAAGGTATTATCGTTAGCACGTGAACGTAAATACCTTGCCTAGTGAATGTGATTCAAATGATAATCTTCATCAACATTACAGGGCCGCCCGATGAGTGACAGCAGCAGTGTTTGCGCGCGCTGATGGACACCACACGCCATTGTTGACACTTGGACAACAGCACGGCTGTACGTCACCCTCGCATCATCGCATTATCTTCCGTATTTTACATACATATTTTCCTTTCCTTTTATTAATGAAACATGTATTTTTACTCTGAATTCGATATCGAGTATTTTGTGGGTCACTATGGCAACTACACATCAACTACATAAGAAGATAGCATTCCATATTTTAATTACGGCCTCCGAATAATGTAATAACTGATACTTTTAAAAGTTAACTAACTTTCGAAATAACATAGCAAATACCTGAACATTACCTGGATGAACAAATTCCAGTTTCATTGTGAATGTAAATAAAATAGACAGGTTTGTAATTAACTTAACTATAGCTCAAATAATGAAAACATTACGTGGGATTCCATGCGAGAGATTAAACTCCAGGAAAATTAACAGGGCTATAAAATACATTCGACTCATTGCCAAATGTTATAAATCTTCAAATACCGTTTCGCGGAAACTAACTATGTTATCCATTGGTCGAATACTTTATATAAAATTTAATCATTTAATAAAATAGTTGTAAGATTAATTAAAGAAAGAGAACCGCGGGTTTATCCTACTATCTAGCCTAGTTACAAGAAATATAGGAAAACAAATAAACACCTACCCATTTTCCACTATTGACAAACAAGTTCCGTAGTGACTAATGCTGATAAAATAGACAATCAATTAATAATTGCAAGTTTATCGGAATAAACATGCATTCGATTTCAATATAGTATGTCTAAGGATGTGTTCAAAGTTAATGCTGCCTGTGTCCAGTTCTGACCGGAACAAACTGCACATCGCCGAGTGTTTCGACGCTGACGCGCACCATTAAGAAAGAACTCAGACAATCAATCGCGTCTTTGTTTTAATAGTTAACGTTGGACTTCAAATTTGTGACGATAATAGTTATTTTGCAAGGTCAGAGATGTCGACGTTTTTGTATAGGGCTTTGTAGTATAATTAGCAGTAAGTATTTGGAAATATTGTTTTCTTTAAATATGCACCATTATATTCCCAGAGACACTCGTTTATGATCGCAAAATTTCAAACACAATAATCGGCTTTAGCCTGGTTTTCCTTCAAGCGTATTCTTATCTGATGGAATTTCGCGTGCTGTTTAAGTAATTGTGACCGATATTTCCACATTTTGGGAATGTTTTTTATAGCTTTACACTACCATTACATTAAAAATAATACTTAAAAGTAGTTAATAAAAGTAAAATTATGTAGTATTGTAACATTTCTCTTTGACGAAAGTTTATCATAATTTAAACCATAAAGATAATATGTATTTACAGATGATTAATACAGTTCACCCTACTTTGTTCATCGCACTTGGTGATCGATTATAATTATTATCGGATATTAAATTGCTATTAATCGTGACTACGATCATATCAAGCAACAAATCAAATAATATTTACATACATTCTATATGGCTTATTTTTAGGTTAATAACGCCCGGCCAATTATCAAGTCCCACGTAGCAAATATAATTTCGTTTTATCAAGAAATATTATTTTTTACAGGAGGCACTGTGTGCATGATGGAATATTTTATTGTCCCAGCCTATTATTAGCCAACGTTAAAATCTGTTTTTAAAAGGTCATCTGGGATCATGTAAATGTGGTCATTATACTGTAATTTACTGCAAAATTGCCATTTTGACATACTCGTCAAATCATTCACCACATTAGACATGATTTTTTAATTACGCAAAAATATTACTAACATAACGACATTTTAAATGTTGAAATAAATCTCAAACATAGGATAACAATTATTATGCGGATATATATTTATTATTATTTATTAATATCATGTTAAATGGTACAAGATAAAATATAGGCCGGATTTTCCGCAGTAATTAATAAAATATATTTCAGGAAGTTTTGACGGGATTGTGTGTCATCTAATTTAATTCAGTGTTTGATGTTTTAACTAATGATTTACATCTAGATATTTTATAAAGCCGGTTTCTAATAATAGGTTACAAAAAAGGCCACTCGTTATTTTGCTATTTTTTTAGTATCCTTTATGCGTGATCCGGTGGAAATCAATCAAAATGTATGCTACTTCATTCCTTTAGCAAATTACTAACCTCCTCTGTTATTAGATGGTCTCCGTGTAGTTCTCCAAGACTTGGTCGTTTCAGAGCCCGTTTAGAGTTTCTGTAATTTTCCATCCGGGGCAGTGCCTCCCTCGTCAGCTGTGCGAGGGAGCTCCTTCGTCTCCAGCCGCCCTCGTTGTGGAAAGTTTCTGGCTGCGCATTGGGCGCTCCTCGTTCCACTGTCTCCACTGAAGAGCGAAGTGGGCGGGTGATGATGTTGGCTCCCATGTGGATGCCATTTTTCTTGCTTTCTCCGTCCACTGAGGAGACGGTGAATCTAAAACATAATTAAAACTTGAGAATATGACACATTTTTTTTTAAATAGCAAGCAAACAAACGCATTTGTGTTTAAAGGATATTAATTTCCCACACTTCTTGCTTTAAACTTTCTTTTCTAACAGCAAACGTGATTATCTAAATTTTGACGAGCAATGACTAATTTCAGAAACACTCTACTGGTGCGCCGCACCAGTAACGTCGAAACACTTTACAAGGCTTTCGCCATGTCCATATATTTATGTCAATACTTACGTATTGGTACTTGGCGAAAGAAATTGACAAAGGGGTATTAATGCTGTTGGTCATGAAGAATTACCCGAAAATTTGAAGTTTTTAATTTGGAAATGTTCCGGAACTATTGGAAAGTTTTCCGAATATTTTTATTTATATTTCATTTGATATTCGAAATTTGAAATTTGACTGATATACCGGGTGTATCGAAACTCAGGGGAAAATAGAAAAAACTGGACGACTTGTTTTAAAATCAATTTGAGTAACTTTTATAACGATAAATAATGATCTTATTTATTTACCAACTGCACATTAAGGGAAAAAACATTTAATAATATTACAAATAATAAAAAGTACAGATGGCGGTCTTATCGCTCTAGGCGATTTCTTACAGACAAACTTTGGATGGATATGAGAAAAGGAAAAGAAGAGATTTTAAACTCTTTGTGTTTAAGAAGCAGCGATTTGATCCCCACAGTGCATTTGGACTGTAAGTACAGTAAGAAAATTTACTTTATCAGCAATTTAATCAAGGATATAAAAGGATAACATTCATTTTACAATTTACAAGTTCACAAATTTCCCATTTTTTTCCAATTATGAATTTGTCCGAAAAATTTCCTGATTTTTTTCCGGAAAATAGAATTTTTTCGATTATATATTACACAGCGCTTGGTGGTAAGTATCCAAACAGATCCTTGCATACAAGGAACCCGATTTAATACCCGGCCCTTAAAGCACCGATTTAACGACTCTTCGTGAACTTTTCGCTCAGCATGTCATACATGTGAGATACTGTAGCATTATGATAGTACGAACTCACCTGTTGTCATTCATGATGGCGATGTCAGGTCGGTGGACTACCGGAAACTGGTCTTATACGACACTACTTCACGTAGTTTTATCGTCACGTGGAAGTTTATCGCGGTTTCTCCCAACCACATAATTTTTTTGAGCCTACACCTGTAAAAAGTATATTCAAATTTAATAAGCAAGAAAAGCAAAAGAAAGTGAATGCTTAGGTTTAGTACCTCAATTCAAATCAAAATATGATTATTAGGTTTTTGGTCTTCTTTCTTACTACAAGAAAGAAAATATTTCATTTGATTTTAGATCATAGATTTTTTTTTCAATTGATTCGAAGAAACTCGATATCTACTGATCTCTTTCAAACGTCATTATATTAAAGAACATATCTATTTGTAATCCTTTACAACTTTCAAATCATAATGTGATAAAAATCTTAATAATATTTTTAGTCGAAGTAAGTAATAATCTAGTTCATTAGACCTACATTATCATCTGGTAAGTATTTCCGCTGCCTATGAACTTAGATCTTAAGTCCATTGCGCTTTGCGGCCTCTCAAAAGGGCGGCAGGAGGAAAGGAGAATTTGGATTTTTTTATTTAAAAGTGTTTTTATTACTAATTACTACTAATAAACTCTGTGCATGTAAAAAATAGATAGCTATATTGATTATCAAAGATATTAAATACAACAATCGCTCTTTTGGTTTTAAAAATATTTGATTAACAAACAAAAGTTACAAAATACCTTTTTTACATATTTTATTATATTTAAAACCGTCGCACACAATGCTAATGCTAACTAGTTGTTTTTCTTGCGGTGTATCAAAATATAAAAAAAGGTCAAACAACACAGAATATTTTTCGTATCCATGAGTCATTCTAAAAAAGGTTTGTAATTTATTGCGTGTGCCGTGTGCGCTCTACAGTGGCATCGGCCGTCGAGGCGCGAGCTGAGAGCTTACGCGGCGAGCGAGGCAGTGTGAAGGCTTTGCGGCGGTTTGCGCCGGTTAGCTCCAGTAGCGCGGGAAGCCCGCCGCCGCGTCACATGCCGACACTTGCATCTTTCCACTACCAGTTTATATTCTAAGTCAGTTGTCATGTTCCGTTACTCAGGAGGAATGTCTGCGATAAAATCTTTATATTGTTTGCTAAAAAATGCGGATTTTATGCAAATAACAAGAATTAGAATAGGTAGGTAGAGCCTCGTGATTCGAAATCTGATTTGACTAGTGTGATCACATTTTGATGAAAATAAGTTAATGCATTTTTTTATTTTTAAATCCTATATTACTCGTTCTTTTATTTTCTATCAAAAGTAACGATGCTTTTAACTGTGAATACCGTAATGTCCGGGTAAAATGTAAATACTACCGAAAGATTTAATGTGAAAGAGCATCGTCATTGCACCGGGGGCTTTCTGGCGGGGCTCCAAAAGGTTACGACAGCGCCGGCAGCACTAAAATCGTGTTTACGCGCACGCCATTCATTTCACGCGGCCCGTATACACAAGCCGACGTAGGCACCTTTATTGCATAAATAAACTTGACCGAGGGTCTCTGATGAAGTAACTCGTCTAATTTAGATTTTAGACTGCCATATTTGTTCCTAGACACTGCTCGGAAAAAGATAAATTGATCATTATATTATGCTTTTCTCAAATGTCATTTAATCAAATTATAAAATATGTAAGTGGTAGAGCCTCGTTAAGGCTGGTAATAGGTCGGTACGACAAGGATGATTTCAGTCTCAGACAAAATCGACATCAGGTATAAAATTACGTGTTCCTTTTCGTTCGGTAAGTAGGATTTTTGAAAACCCGAAAGCTGGTATGAGCAATTTTAGATTTTTTGTCTATTGTTTATCATATAATGTAATTTCACGTGAGGAATAATATATGAATATCCGTTTAAAGTCATTCTTATGTAGACATCACACATTGTCCTTTGCACAAAATTAAAGCATGCTGTCACTGTTTCATTAATATACTCGTATTATGATGTTGTTTCATCATCTAGCTGTCCAAATAAAAGTGGTCCGATTTCTGTCCAATTACTGCAAAAATGTCTCGAGCTTTTATGATATCCCACCTATCAACACATTTACTAAAGAAATATTCAAACCTATATGTTTTTCAATTGACAATTCGACGCAAACCCCTCGGAATCAAGCGTTACCAGTACAAGGGATGATTTGTGTGGTTATAGAAATGCAACCTGTAGTGTATTGATATATTCATACTCTTTGCATCTGTCGTCTCGAACTATACATAACGCGAACCAGGGGTGAATGAGATAGATATAGAATGAGATAGATCATAGATGTGGATGACGTAACGGTGTGAAGACGTGGTGTACCTATAGCAAACGAGCCGATAAATATTAATAATTGTATTCTACTACAATATTACACATATTAACCATAAATAGTGACTATTACACAACCTTTTGTTTTCGAGCTACTGTATCCTAATAAATCTTGTAGGAATGTCTATGGAATACGTTCACATAATTTATTTTACGAAGGCATGTGTTTAACAGTGAGACGCTTCAATAATAAGTTATCTTTATTATGGTGCATGCAAACAATTATTCCGTTTTTCATTGCATTGCAAATAGAATCTTAGTAGATACTTGACACATAATTCTTGTGTAGGGCAACAATCCCAGTCAATAGTATTTTTATCAGTCTGACACTGCAAAGTGTACTGTATTCATGCAACATATTGATGGAGTATATCTCTCTGTTGGACACATATGTTCCTGCCATCGAAACTCGATGTACACTGAATGATGTCGAAACACGATAATTTCCAGTCATTGAAGTTGCAAATTTGAATTGAATAATTGCAAAAGGTCATTGCAGTTTTAACCCGCAACACCAAAAAAGGAGTGTTATACCAAAATGTAGCGTGTGACATTTGTAATAAAGTCTATGGTAATGGAGCTTCAAATCGATTCAAAGGTGATTTGATGGAGAGTGATTTTTTACAATGACAACTAATCATGGATACTAATCTCCCACCACACCACATTTTTTTTAATAGCATAAATCATTCAAGGTTGGTAAATTATTCCTATTCATAACATAATTGTCGTATCTTTTAAATGCATCTGAGTTACCCATAGCCGAGATAATTTCTATAATTTATCCATGATTTGACGCGATTTAAAAAAGACACTCAATTATTCTGTCACGGTAGGAATTTTATTAAAGTTGTGATGTTTTTAATATAACCTATATTATTTGCTTTATCAGGACTTAATAGTCTAGAATTACACGAAAGTTTATCAAAGAACTTTTCAAAATTAGTAGAGTCGCAAGTTGGGATTCTTTGCTAAGTAAACACTGTATTAAACTTTTGACTCATGATTTGTATGGCTTGTCTATTCAGCAGTCAAAATACCTCATCTTTCATCATCCATTTCGTATATGGCGTCACAAACTTTTTCCTTCTGACACAGATTATTCCTTACAAAATAAAGATGCACTGCAATGAACAATGTATTACGAGGTGTATTTGATGAAGGTCACAATTATGGTTTATATTATTTTTTCCTTAAAATCAAGATGTTTGTCAGTTCACATTTAGTTGTTTGTGTGGACCATGTGTAAAAATCCCCTTTTTAATACGCTTTTATTACCTTCAGACGTATGTTAGTATCTTAGTATGTAACGGAATCTTTGAACATGATTTTGACCCCCTTCAAAACGTCGGATTGACTCGAAATTTTGCATACTTATCCAGGACCGATGATAATACAATAGTAAAAAAAATTGACTATCTTATCCAGATCATACACAAATTTGATTTTTTTTTTAAAAATATTAAAATTGTAAATTTACACGCAGCTGTCTTCCTTTGATGATACATCCGTAGATAGATGTTTTAGTGCAATCAATTAAATTATAGTTTTAAAAAACTAAAAAAAAAACACGCTTTTATAAAAGATCCAACTAAAAAGCAACAAATAATTGATAATGAGTTTAAGATTAGAAAAAATGGAGTAAAATATATACATTTTATTGTTACAAAGCGTGGGGTGCTTACAACCTTTACTTATCCTCCAGCATCCAGGATCGTTTATAAAAGCGTGTTTTATAGATTTTTTAAACTATAACTTAATTATTGTGTATATCTGTAAGTCGGTGTGTAACAATAAAATAATAATCCAGAATCCACGCACATACTTTATGGGCATTTTTTTTACCAACATAATTACTCAGCATTCAAAACAAATTGGTTTGGTTTTGTGTGTTTACTAACTAAAGCCTGTAAAATATTTAATTTAAATAAAGCTAACATTTATATACATTTGTAGGCCTTTTATATTTGTATTTTGAAACATCATTTTATAGTTTATGGACATACATACATACACACATAGCCTGACGTAGTTATATTTTGCGAATAATTTTGTAACCACAACTTTGTTACCAAACACGCCCAAGGCTTTTTAAATCCTTTTAAAAGACGTCAATAAACAGGTATAAAAAACAACGTTTTTATTACCTTTTTCCAAATTTAAGCATAAATGCCCATAAAATATGTAAGATAATGATCAGTGAGAAATATAAAATTTACATAACTAATTTCACGGTATACCATAGCGATTGCCGATTTGTATGAATTTCTATGGTATGTAAAGTCCGCCAACCCGCACTAGGCCAGCGTGATGGACTATATGGCCATATATCGAGAGTAATTGAGAGTGGTTAGGCCTAACCACTCTAAATCGTACTCTCGATTGTAGAGGAGGCCCTTGTTCTGCAGTGGGACATAATATATGGGCTGATACAGATACACTGATAACGAATCCTCTGTAGGTATACACGAGGTGTCCTTTAAAGATTCTTATATCACAATAATAAAACTACACATATGGTAATACAATACAAATCATGAATAAATGAGTACCTACTTGGAAAAAAAGAAATATGTTTTTATAGAATAAATAATAACTCTAGCATAATACTGGTATAGTACAGCATAGTATAATAACTCTCGCCTGACAACAACTAATTTCGTAGGAAATACAAAAAAGACGGATGTTATAAATTGCACCTGTTGGAATACTTGTTGACCGTGATCATGCCGGGCTTAGGGCGCGCCGAGGGCGGGTAGATGACGTCATCTATACAATTAGAATACATAATATGTATTACATATAGCGTAGATACAAAATTTACATCCGCTTTCAGCAGTTGTAACCTTAATTATTACCTTAATATTTAGAAATAATGTAAACCACAAAATATATGAGTAGGTATTTATGAGGTTGACCATTTACGTCAAATTGAATTATAAAGTTACGATATCGGCACGACGACGCGGCCCGCGGTTAAGAAGCTTAATTTCAGTAGATATAAGGTGCCTAATGGGGGTAACACTGCAATAGTAGTATTTAAGGAGTAAAAATGTAAACTCATACAATATAGGAGTTTACGTTATGCCCCTTCAATCCTTGTATGACGGTGTTACCCTAGCGCACCTTAGCTTAGAGAGTAAAGACATACGCTGTTAAGTCTCAATATGTCCAGTAGTTACTCTGGCTCTTCAATCCGAAACACAACAGTGTATTTACACTTACCCAGGCGGTATCTCATATATAAGAGACCTGCCACCAGTAAAGCGTGATTGAAGAGCTATGACCATTCCTAGACAGGTTGATTACGATGACAAAATGTTTATGCGGTTCGTGTGTATTTTATGAATATACAGGGTGTACAAGAAAACGGCGCACCTGCCAATATACATTATAGTATATGGTGAAGGCATCTTAATTAAGACGGATTTGCATGGCGCTAGAGAATATTAAGAAAGATGCCGAGAAAAAAAAAACTAACGTTACATATGCTAACCCTTAACACATTACGCTAAAGTGATTGAACCTTACAACTGAACGGTAGACACTCAACAATAAATAAGCAGAGCTCATTATTTACTTATAAGTCGTGCGATTGTGTACATAACGCTCAGGGTACATAAAAAAGATATTAAATTAATACTGTCAACAGTCACATACATGGGTACTAACCCCACACTAAGATACAAATCTTGTGTCGCGGGTATTAGAAAAATAATTATGGTTCATGGAAATTATTTGTCTCGGGGCAGAAACCGAACCCGCGGTCTCTCATTTCACAGGCAGTTCTTACCAACTGCGCCACGGAGGCCGTCGGTGACTCATATGGGCTGGTTAGTTGTCATTAATGACCACTAAAATAGTTAACTGACCTTGTAAACCGTAATGACCTAGATAGGCAAGGATGGAAGCGCAGGATCCGCCAAAACCCGCACGAAAACACTGTCACAGTTTGGTAGCACAAATCACTTTTTCTTTTACATTTCACATAACACAAGTTACATCAAAAGCTATCAAATTGGGTAATGTTCAAAGCATAGTGAAATTAATAAAATTTACTCAAAATAACTGAAAACGAATTTACAATAATATGCACACGACTAATACATGCACACGCGATCGCAATCCGAATTCAACTAATAAAAAATAAATTATTATTTTGATTTTTGAAAGATAAAGGCCTGTTCACATTAGATACAAAGCTTTCCTATTTGAGTTCATAATAATTCATGTAAACAATTAGTATTAGTACTGTATCAGCTCATATACGTGCCACTGCAGGGCACGGGGTCTCCAGTGCAGTAAATTAGTGCTTAGTGTTTATTGATTTCACTAATTTTATCTCACAGAAGTCTCATATGCAAATGGTAAACGACATTTCTCTAGGTATAATAATTTAGAATTATCACTTTAAAGTAACATTATTTTCAAAACACATTAAAGTAATGTTAAATACAATAATAAGCAAAAGTAAATAGGCAATTTGTAACTGACTGGATCGGTTGATGACATATTTAAATAATATTATAAGCTCTTGAGCAAGTAAGGACCATTCTATCAGTCCAATAAGTTCTTTTTTTTTAACGTAACTTTTATATCGGAGTAGGTACTTAATCAAATTAAGTTATATCAAGTGTGTATTGTGAACACACCTCAAGATGTCGGTCTTCTTTTGCAAAATGCTAAAAGTTACCGACAAAGAAATCGCCGCCTTTCGGCTCGCGCTCACAAAGGGCGGCGGCAACCTCAAAGGAAGAATAATCGAGCCGCGTTGGATCCGACGAAGTATGTACACTATGACCGGCGGCTTCCTTTGACTAATAGGGCCGAATTGGGCGATCATTTTAAAAATCTTTTTTTTTATTAATCAGTGTCATCAGATTATTTTTTCAATGAATATTAATTATTTAGAAAATTTAAATGTTATGTAGGTATTACCAAAACTTTTCTAATTATAATTAAATTCGCAATCTTACATGATTTAAGCGATGACCAGTGTGATTTCTTGGTGTCTTTCAGTTTGGATTTGTGACACTAAGGAAAATAATGACAAACAAAATAGTCAATCCATACACGATGAAACTGCACCTAAATTTATTATGTTGTTAATTTATTGACGCTTAAATCTAAGTACGTCCCTGTTTAACTGATTGATTTATTTGAAATGAAACAAAAAATATCCTTTTTTGAAGTTAGAGAAGGATAAATTATACAGCTAAGAGTTCATGACCTTACCCATTTGTAAACAGCTGTTAAAGCGAAGTCTAAGAAAGTTTTGATGCTGTTAAAAATGGTTTTTGTGGTATATTTCGTTAACCGTTCAATTAACGACGAAACGAAAAAATACGTATGTGTTTAAATCTTGTTCTTCATCCATTCCAACTGGTTTTATGCGAAAAAGTGGTGATTAAACTTAAAACTTTAAACAGTCATAACTTCAAAACGGATGGGTATTTTCCAAATATTATTTTTTTATTACGATATTAATATTATGCCCTTGTACCCAACTGAGCAAGTGCGCCATTTTTTTGCGCTCCCTGTATAATTGATCACGTAATAATAAAAGGTTTACCTCTTATCGATAACAACTCTCGACACTCTGTCTTCGCGTCCGTATCTCGAGAACTTGTGGTCGATCCTCTCAAAGCTATCTCAATGAACGGAACGTATAGGTACTTGTTCACGTCAATCGTATCGTAGTGAATACATTTTCGCTACGATAGAGTTGCGTGTAATACATTAACCCATTTAATTATGATTAGTGAATTATATATTTAATTAATATCATTTTCAGACATCCATCTGGTATTTCTGCGTTTTTTCTATTTAATTTTAAGATTTGGAGGTTCACCGCATTATTCACATTTGTGCCTGTTAGCTAGTATTTTCCGAGTTCTCCCATTAGATACCCTATCCGCCCGATGAATCACAGTCTCAATATCTCGCCAGAATAAATAAAATATTTTAAATACCATCAGTACCAAATGGTTATGGTTTAACTCCATAGATATTTTTACTCCGTAGACCTAGAGCCGTAACAAACCTCTTCTACCCTTTAATTTTTTTTAATATTACCTTCCCTATTTTACTAATACACCCAATACACCTAAAACTGGGTAGAAAATACCTCCTACCCCTGACTTGACTCCAAATAAATCAATCAGGAAAATACGTTTTTATATTACGGCTTTATTCATACACAATTTTAAACACTATTTCAGTTATCGAATGTTTTGTCTTTTTCTCTAAACTGAATTCAAAAGTCGTTCGAAAGGAGCCAGACATTCGATAACTAAAATCGGTTTTAAAACTATCTATGAATAAGGCCATTGGACTTATACAAACCAATAAACTAATTCATTTTAAATTTGAATGTGTATTGATATTTTTATGTATTTTTTATTGCAATGAATGGCAGCACAAGCATGCCTTTCACCTGATGGTAAGCGATACGACAGATCATGGATAGTAGCAAAACCAAACAATACCTTGAATTACGAGGCAATGCTTGGTATTCCACTGCGCTCGCCATCCTGAGACATAAGATGTTGGTCTCAATATGTCCAGTAATTACTCTGGCTACAATGTCCTTCAAACCGAAACACGATAGGGCATTTACACTGCTATTTAGCGGTAGAAATAGACATTGCGGTGGTATTTCCCAGATGGCCTCTCACATATGAGACTTACTACCAGTATAAAATCCTGAAGTGACATATGCCAAGGGCTATTTCCACGGGGATAAATGTATATGTACATATATCTGCCCAAGTAGCGACAACAAATTGCGAAGCATGTCATTTTGCCGGGTCGATGTGAGAAGGGCGTGGTATCTGTCCAGTGGTTTATTAAAGTGAGTAGAAGGCTTCGCTAAAGCTTATGCTACACGTACTCGTGTACAATAGAACATTAAGTAAATGAAAAATAGAGGGCCGGTAAGTGCCAAATGGTTACAACTCTACGATTGGAGAAAGAGCTTTAATTGGAATGGCACAATTACGAATAGAACATGAATTGTGGAATTCTTTTTTGGTACACCCACTATCATTTGTGAATGATGTGCTTTTTATTTGTAAAAAATCTAAAAATAATTACAATGACGTATCTAATTAAAATGCGCGTGTAAAGACCATACTATAACTACTTGTTTACTTATTTAGTTGCGGACTTGGTTTTTGTAACCCTTATCATAATTATGTGGCAGATTACGGTTTAATACTGAACTAATGGGCAATGACCTAACTGTTAGGAAGGTGGTTTTAAACAGTCAAGTTTAGGTTACATTAAATCTTTGACACTAAATGCACCTAATTTGAATAATTCGGATTAGCTGGGAGAGCTACAACTATTGCGTAGCGTCGTTTAGATGACGAATTTAGTCTTGACACATCGCTTCTAGACCATGAACTTACTGAAATAACCAATAAGGGTATACAGAGTAATAACTGCGGTTTGGCGGTAAACTTGTAATAGAATGATACATTCTGGAATTTTGTGACGTGTGTAGGGACGCTTCCGACAGAAACGTCATCTAACTCCGTCTAACTGACTCACAGCTACGCAACACGTCGTAGCAACACGTGTATGATGCATATTTTGTTTCTTTTCCCCTATTTTTGCAGAGCTTAGCTAATCATTTGGGAACTTGACAAATCTTTTGGTAATTTCAAGTATTTTGTTCATAAAAACCTCTTCTTCTGCCTTCCCTTATCCCACAACTTATAGTTTCAGGAATTGTTCAGCATAAGTATTGACTTCATAAATAACAGACAAAAAATCGTGTCGTGTCTTGTTTATTACCATTGGGAATTACTCGTAGAAATCAATTAATGGTTTTCTTAGAATTGATTAATAAAATTCCATCTTATTTCGTTGTCTTTGAATATACCAGTTTGTTAAATAGATAACAACATTTGATCTAAAATATCATTATCATCAAATAGTAGTTGACCTTACCTGTCGAATCACATGCAACAGGTACCCTGTTCAGTAAGTTAGGTCTTTGATTTAAATAGTTATAAAGGACAATGGCGAATATTTAAATATTTTCCTGGTGGATTTCACGTGGTAACTTTTTATCTATCAACAGAGGCCATTTAGGCTGAGGTTTTTCCTCTGGAATACATTACTTTATCTCGTTCTTTGATATATAAATATGTGGAAAAAACAATGTTTTAAACATGCATTTTACAAATCGATTAATGCCAACCTCTATCCATCCCATGCTCTTTTATCTCTTCTATTTAATCCATGATTGGTAGAAATATCCTAGAGCGATAAGACCGCCAATTATACTTTTGACTGTCTATTATTTCTGTATATTGTTTTTTTGTACAAGTAAGTATAAATAAATAATAAAACACTACTTTCTACCAGTACTCTGGTGGTTACTGACAAATTAGATACTTGCAACTCAACTTGTCATTAAAAGTTCTGCCACTGATAATTTTCATGATACCTTTCGATGCTACTGTAGATCCTAGCTTGAAGGTGTGGCAGTGGCGGGCGGAGAAAAGTTTCTTTCAATTAAAAAAGCTAAATCTAAAGGAGTGACTAAAGTCGATAAAACGAAATTATGAAGTTTATTTCACCAACATATCTACTTAATAAATTAATCTATGTGTGAGTTTTGTGTGATGATAGCTTAAAATTGATCAGCCAAACTGAAAAATCTAGTATAAAGTAAGAAAATTATATGGTTGTGCTCTCTGGTCAATGAGAATCTGAGCAAACAAAAGTTGAAACAGATGAATGAATACCAATTAACACCTTATTCACTTGACAATATATTAAAACTCCACCATGAACACTGATAACTCGAAAATCTTATCTAAAGTACCATACGATCCAAGTATAATATATCACATTTGCACGGCTTACGACAACATGAATCAAGATCATCTCACTCTGTTGTCAGGTCCATCGTTTGTTTTGCTCATTTAGTAATTCAAGATCCTATTTTTATCATCACTCGTAGTACGGGTGTACCATTCGGACTGTGCAGGAATTACGTTTATAACTCTCCATTCGTGTAAACAGACCGTTAAAAAATCAAAGATGTGTTATTGCCTAGTTTACAGAGAAAAACAGAAATAGTCATGAGTGACCGTGACCGATAGGGCCTCGGATGCTGTACAATGTTAGTTATGTTCTGCAATACACGCAGATATTGAAATAAATCGTCCAGAAACGTTGTCAATGATCGAATTTAAAGACATTTTAAAAGCCAGTCACATTTTCGACATACTAACAAAACAGATGTGTTATTTTTAATTGGTAAGAAATACTTGAGTAGATGATAAGTGTAGTATCGTTTTAGAGTACCGACTGGTGATGGACGGTTAGGTATATCATTTTATTGTGCACAATCATACCACCAAAGCTCAATTCCTTTTACACGATACTCAATAATATAGGAGGGAAGGATAACTTGGCCCTGCAAATTGTTCAATACCTATCTGTATCTGTATCAGCCCATACACGTCCCACTGGAGGGCACGAGCCTTCTCTACAATCGAGAGTACGTTTGAGAGTGGTTAGGCCATATAGTCCACCACACTGGCCAAATGCGGGTTGGTGGACCTACATACCATATAAATTCTTATAAATCAATACCTATATAGGTGGAATTTAATGTGTTACACAACTGAACAAATAATTACAATAAACCTAAATTGTACAGCGTCAACATCTGAATAAATTAAAACATTTTATTCAGTCGTATTTTAGGCTACAAGAATTATGTGATATTTTTCATTCCTAAATAATTTCTTTAACATATCTACAAGTCAAGTCCATTTTATCACATTCCTATAATAATTTAAATTAGTAATGCAGTATTTAGACACACAAATACAAATATAATATTCTGTGTGCATATTAATGAATATTTTGCGCTGTTTATTTATGACAAGAGCTGTTTATTTATTAAGAGCAACATTTGCAACAATGCTTACGAGTTGATTCGATAGTAATTACCATAATGTAACATGACGGATTTTCCATAACAATAGGAACATGTGTGTGAACGTGAAACTAATCGGTCGGCGGATTTATGTTATTACGACTCAAGTTTTGATTTTCTAAATACAATTTAACTTAATTTTAAAAAATATTATTATAGTGCTAGTGGTCAAAATAGTAACTTAAATATCAGTAAATAATAACGTCCATTTATTAATTATGTTCTGGACTAAATCTATTTTGGTCAAATGCGCTACATAACAGTCCTTTTACAACTTATTCATAATATTATGTTGAACATTTAAACATATCATAAAGTGTAACGGAGTTTTACAATGAGTAAATAGCAGCGATTAATAATACATTAGTAATCTGTTACACAAAAGGCTATTATAATTTCTACGGACTTGTACCTATCATAATATATGGGATGATATTGACATATATTATTTAATTTAAACCACATATTCCTAACACCTGGTAATTTTGTCTTTTTATCGCTCTGGTAAGTCCCAAAGCGAACTAAAGTTCAACTGAGCGGTAAAAATACTCGTATTAATTAAAAGAATGGCAAAAACTCGTTAAAACTAAAACCGCGATTTTTTCCTAAAAATCACCTCTGTTATTTTATCAAATCTTGTACAATATTACCTGGGGTAATGAGAAACATGTGGGTTAAATTTAATATTATAATATTTCAATATCTAATCGCATTATATTATTTTTAATCGAGCTTGTTGCATGATATCAGTCAATTAATACTATTTATCCATATGTGACTGTTGGGTGTTATTTAATTTATTTAATAACATTGAATAAAAAATAAAATATTTTTGGTAGGTATAGAAAATAAGTTCGGTGTGTTGATTAACTTTCAGCATTATACCTACGACGTTATTTACTATTTTGAAGTAAATACAATGATGGGTATGTTTTAATGAATAAGCCGAGGTTGACAGAAGACAATGCGAAAACCTGTCCTTAATCGTTATCTTAAAAAGTGTTCATAACTAAGTTGTTCATACATTCTTAGCCAAATGCTTATTTATTCCTAACATGTACCTGTACTTATCGTGCTATTACAAAATTACTCAATGTATAATACAGGAGCTACCACACAGCAACAGCTGTGTTTTTAAACTTAGATAGCTTGCAGAAATCGAAACTCGATAAGTTCTTTTAAGTTGTTTTGTATTGTTCACAATGATTTGCCTTTGATTTCGAGCAAAAAACGATCCCGGTTCATTCAAACATTGAAAAAATAAACAATTTTCAAACAATCAACGAGAATATCTTGTTATCAACACTAGTACAAAAAGTAAGGTTGTACGTTCTTATCTACTTGTTTTTATTGTGTCGGTAGTTAACATTTTAGTACAATAATTAATATATAATTTAGGCCACAAAATAATCACAACGATTGCTCTGTAAATAATTTATATGACGCCTCAAGAATTGAGATAACATTTCCTTCTGAATTTTTACTCACCTTATACTGTTTGCAGCCTGCAAACGATGTCACGATTAAGATATGATACTATCACTTTTTATTGCACAAAAAACACAAATAACGATGAATATAACAAGCCACTGAACTGGAATATATTTTTAATAACTATGTAATTTACAATGAAATCCAGAATAAATACTATATTTTATACGATTAAATTGTTCGCTCCGCGCTATTCAAAATCGAAAACGCGTTGGCGCGTGCGGCCAGCCGCACTGCCACACATTTAGAGTGGCGAAGCCTGCTGCGCCCCGAGTCTTTATAAATGTGAAGCGCCCTTACACTGAAGCAGCCACCGTTGCTAATTAGGACAATTATTATTCTTTCTAGTTAGTGCAAGATATCTGCCAGTTTCAGCGACATCGCACTCTACTACAGCCGAACTTTATGGCGTTACTGGACTTATGGGTTATATAGTGTTTATTTATACCGTGTTTATATTTTAGTCAATATTGTTCATTATTTTACATTGAACGATATACAAGAGAATCGGCTGCAAAGCATAGTTTAATATACGTCGTACAAACATCTCTAATAATTTTACGGCAACTGCCAGTTAGTAACCGACTACCGGTCTTTAATGATTGTAGGTACTCATTAATATTTCAAGCATGTATCTAAATATATTTTTAAATTGTAAAAACGCTCTAGCATATCTATGAAAAATGTAAATAAATAGGTACTTCTTCAAACTCCAAAATCATTTTTCGACATACCGAGGTAATGTTTATCCAGCGATTTAATACAATCGTTAAAATTATGTTTACCATCTAGTACCAAATTTAACAAACAAGTTAAGCGTAGTTAGTTATTTAACAATTGATTTAATATTCTAGCAAACTATTACAACTATTATACTTTTCAGCAATGCTATAATAAATGGCAAAACTACTCGGATATATATCATTCAAATTGTAATAAAGGTCGTAATCTTAAATTTTACTTAATAAGTATTCATCTGTATTATACGATTCCAAAAGTAACACTACATAGCAAATTAAGGAAAATTGCACTTTGAGGAAAAAGCAAGGTTCACTCGAGCTCAGCCACATCATATTTTATTTTGCCTATAGGCGCAAAAAAGAAATTCTTTACTAGTTTTTAACTAAAACACCATATTTGTAATTGGTATGTTTTAAACCCTTATTCATGTCATAAGTATATTAGATATACGAGTATACCGTTTTCTTCGATCTTTTGGCGTTCGAATTAGCCCAGTCATATTAGGGCTTTCACCTCGGAATGAAAGATAATAAGCTGCAAATTGGTATGAACCTTTGTTTTGTCATTCTAAATGTTGTCTCAAAAGTCACAATCGTTATCGTGTCCGCGTCTCAAGATATTCAAGGTCAAAGGTCACAAAAATCGGTTTTTCGCGAATATCTGGCTTCCTATCGGTTAAATGAGATTTGCATTTATTATAAAAGTTGTAGGCTATAAAATTCCCTACAACTTTTGTTTAAACTTTTTTTTCATACGACCAACCGTTTTGAAGGTAGAGCGCGAAGAGTGCACATCGTACAGTCATATACGGCCTAATGCAAGGTCAAGCGTGAGTTATGGTTATCAGTACGTTATAAAGTCAATTATTTACTTGGAAATTATAAATATTAAACAATGCCTATTATTTATGTACTAACTATTAATTATTTATATTTAATTAAAGTAAGTAACTTGATTATTTATATATAATTATTCATATTTAACTATTTAAGCATAAAATATTATTAATTCTGGATTATATATTTTAGTTTTATTTTAAGTTAAAATGATAGTAAGAGTATATATTTTACACATATTTTTATTTATTATTAAATACGGCATAATATACATTTATCAAAATGTGAGTTCAAATATCAAAAGTATCTTTGTTGATTTTAATTGTAATGAAATTGGAAATGGAAGCTAATTATCTTCTTCTTGTTCGTCGTCTTCTTCTTGTCGCTCAAAAATGTTCGATTCATTGTCATCATCCTCATTGTAAGGGTTGAATATGAATGCAAGACTTTTTCTTGACTTTATTGGCGATAGTAATAGTGATTACAAAATTATAAGTAACGTGTTAACACTCTGGGAGAACGGTGTGGACTGTTGGTAGTAGTTCGGCGTGCGGCTGGCTCGGCGTAACGGACCCCGCACGGTTCCTCCGCGGCGCTCCCGGTGTCAAGTGGCGCCGATCCCCGACGCAGCACCCCCTTAGTCATCCATATGGGTTTTTATCATTCTGTCGCTAACACTCTCCACCCCAGTGCTATATTTAGCACTCCATACCAGTGGGTATTTTAGCGACGCGGGTTACCGATCGTTGTAGCACGTTCGAAGCCGTTTTTACTTCAACTAATCTTACACGTCCATCTTTTCCAGCCATTACTCGCTGAATGACGCCTTTAGGCCATGTATTCCTGGGTGCATCAGGATCAGCAACTATCACCAAATCTCCGATGCGCAGTGGGTTTGATTCTTGTTGCCATCTTTTTCTGGGAAGCATAGTAGGCAACACTTCTTTAATCCAACGCCTCCAGAACATGTCGGCCAGCATCTGAGATATTCGCCATTGTTTTCTCAAACACAAATCGGCCATGTTAAATGTACCTATTGTTGGTGAATTCGATGAAGAGCCTAATAAAAAATGGTTAGGTGTTAATGTTTCGTTCGAATTAGGCTCTACTGTTACGTGTGTTAATGGGCGATTATTGACCATTTGCTCTACTTCAGCCAACAGAGTGATGAGTGTCTCTTCTCGCGGCGCTCTTTCTTTCAGCACAACTTTCAGGCACTGCTTGACTGATCGAATGAGTCGCTCCCAAGCTCCACCCCAGTGGGGGCTAACCGAAGGAATGAAATTCCATGTTGTTCCATAATTAATCGCTTCAGCTTGTAAACCGCTTCTATCCAAATTGAATGTTAAGCGTATCTGTTCCTCCAGACTTCTCAATAACTGATTGTTGTCACAGCATTCCATCTTTGGGTTATCGTTAAGAAACAAAGCGGCGTAAGTTGCTGATTCAGAGGTCGAGACATGTTCGCGAAGTAAAGATTCGCGTATATAGCCATGTACACAAGCGCCTAGTTTGGTGCGTGTGATATACAATCCATCGGTTTTTCCTTTTACTATTTGCAGTGGCATCAGCAGATGATAATTATCTTGCCCAATTAATAGTTGAGGTTTGCATGTGTTCACATTAATAAGCTTTGTTATATTCGGCATGGAACACGATAAGTCAATTGACGTTACATCCTGTTTTGGTAGGTTTAGATTTTTGATACTGCGCGCTCGGATGTCGAAAACAGTTCCTTCTTTGTTTGATACTCCGAAGTCCACTATTTCGCTGACGCAATCTAAGGTGTTATTGTTCCAAGCACCACTCACGCGAATTGTTTGTTTTTGTCCACGGAGTCCTATTTGTTGCGCAAGCTCGTGACTTATCAATGAAACGGTTGAACCGTCGTCTAAAAGCGCCGTTGTGTTCACCACACCCTTAGGACCGTGAATGTTGATGTATACAGTTTTCAAAAGTACTTTGCAGTGCGTCAAATTGATATTTGTCACTGTTGCATCTTCGGTCACGTCTGTGATATTCACGCTGTTTTGTGGCCGAGAGTTTTTCCACATGGGTGAATGTAACAAGCGATGGTGTGGTCTTCCACAGTTATCTACATCGCACGCGGTAGCTGGGCATGTATCTCGATCGTGGCGCGATAGCAGGCACTTGTAGCAAATGTTATGACTCTTAACGTAGCGCCAGCGCTCGATGCGTCGTGATCTTTTGAAACGTTTGCAGTCAGTTAATTTATGTTCTGATAAGTGGCAGTATGAACACTTTGAGTGAGTGGCTTCCGTAGTTACTAGTACCGAGTTGTTCGCACGGTTATTGTTGTTGTTTTTGTAGTAGTCACTCCGGGCACTTATCATGTTAATATTTGCCGTTGTCGATATTTTCACTGCTTCTTCATTTAGAAAATCTGCTAATATTTCCATGCGCGATTTCTTCCCCTCGGTGATCAATGGAAAACTGTAGTCTGACCACTTTGCTATGAGGACTGCAGGTAATTTTGTCAGTATTATTGACACAATATTTATTCCTTGTAGATACTCATCGCGTTTCACAGCTTTTACAGCAAATATGAAGTTCTGTATTTTTATGGAAAATGTTACGATATCCTTGTGATAATCTTGACTCATTGGATATAACTTCTTAATGTCTTGTATTATTTTTGAGATAACGACGTCGGTATTTCCAAATCGTAGCTCCAAAGTTGCCATTATTTTGTCCGGATCGGTGGCACTAATTAATAGAGCTGCTACGGCGTCTTTGGCGGGTCCACGAAGACATTTGCGTATTCTCCAGAGATTTTCTTTTGTACTAAAGTTGCACACTTCCGTCGATTCTTCGTACGCATACTTGAATTGCAGCCACTCCATCGGGTCACCGAAGAATATTGGTAGGTCTCGCGGCGTGCTTATGCGGCTCAGTAATTTTGCGTTTGACGTAGTGTTTGATGACGTGGCGGCAAGGTCCTTAAGTGCGCTAGCTAGCATCTGAACTGTTCCATCTGAAGTACCTGGATGACACAGCTCATGTCGGTCGCAATTTTGTCGCCTTTTTGTAGACGTAACGTTAGCAGGGTTGGCGGTGAGATCCTTAAGTGCGGCATCTGATTCCTGAGCTGGATCACAAGTATCAGGTTTTAAAGTCCCTGATTCGCACAGCTTGCCCTCTTGGAGAACTTTGTCGTGGGCGGGCTGCAAATGCTCCAGTTCCAGTTGGCTGCTATCTAACCACCTCACTACTTCACTATGCGTCTTTTCATATTGATGTTCACTAGTTTGTTCTTGAAAATCAGCTATTTCTATTGCCAATTTTTTGTCGACCAGCTCCATTTGTATTCTTGCCTTTTCTTCTGCGGCACGTAATTTCAGCACGGCTATTTGAGATCGCGTAGATGAAGATGTTTTCTTGGATATACAACTTTTAGCACTAGTTGTTCCGCGTACCTGAAGTGGCTGTTGTTCGGCCTTTACGCTTGCGGTTTCGTTCATTTTTGGTTGCGAAGTTGGCTTCTGTGGTGAGTTCTGCTGGCTGGTCGATGCTTCGTCTTTGCAGTTATTTTCGCGTTCCTTACGCGCGTTATTTCGCGTAATAACCATTAACGTTGCTGGTGGTATGCAGCGTATTCAATCCGGCTCGAAGGACCAATTTGTAAGGGATGAATATAAATGCAAGACTTTTTCTTGACTTTATTGGCGATAGTAATAGTGATTACAAAAATATTATAAGAAACGTGTTAACACTCTGGGAGAACGGTGTGGACTGTTGGTAGTAGTTCGGCGTGCGGCTGGCTCGGCGTAACGGACCCCGCACGGTTCCTCCGCGGCGCTCCCGGTGTCAAGTGGCGCCGATCCCCGACGCAGCACCCCCTTAGTCATCCATATGGGTTTTTATCATTCTGTCGCTAACACTCATTATCTGTCATGTTCATCTCCAAACCTTCCAGAATATCGGGATCATATGTATTTTCTTCATCGGGATTACTTGGATACAGTGAAGCGTTGAGGCAAGCTTGTCCGTTGCACTGGCCGCAAGCTAAAGAACATTGTAGCCCTGATTTTCTGCATCCACAGCGGGAACCACAACCATTTTTGCAATTGCAAAATATTACGTTTAGTAGTTCGGCTGGTGCTGGAGGTAATAACGTTCGTATGGGCTCCAGGATTTCATTTTCAAGCATCCAGCCCCATTCTTGAGGTTCTAAGTCCTTCCCTAACCACGTTTGAATCTGGTAGTAGACACGTTTTATGTGTTGATGAGCTGCTACACTTGTTGGTGGAAGTGTTGACAGTTGTACAGGTTTATTTAGTTTTGTAAATTTGATGAATTGCGTGTAGCGGAAATGATCAATGTTGTCCTCAGATTTTGGAGCATTATATAATGCCAACAAGATGCGCACTCCATTTTCTAATAATGTTTGTTTTGGGCAGTTTTCTTGTTGAAATACTTCCACCAGTTTATCTAAATCAGGAATTTTTTCCAATGCTCTAGTAACAGTTTTTTTTCCTTTTTTAAATAGCGCAGAAGTCGTGTCACAGCCACTGAATGCGTGTAAAAATAAAATGTGCTTTTTAGTACGAGGATATTGGTCAAAACTTTTAGTAGAATATATTTGTGTTTTGACATTGCCTTTGCCAACTTTTTTCAAAAAAAATTCCTGATGATGTGACTGAGTACGTCCAATTAAAATAACGAGCAAATCGATATCTTCTCCTATGATGACAGCCGATAGGAACCGTTTAACCGATAGGAAGCCAGATATTCCTTTGACCTTGAATATCTTGAGACGCGGACACGATAACGATTGTGACTTTTGAGACAACATTTAGAATGACAAAACAAAGGTTCATACCAATTTGCAGCTTATTATCTTTCATTCCGAGGTTGACCCCTTTTTTTACCTAATATGACTGGGCTAAATCCATGGTTTTCATAAAAATAAGAAATAAGAATAGTTTTCTCTCTTCTCATTTTATTACATTTGACATGTTAATACTTTAAGATTACAAGTATTAAATATTTGTTGTTTAAATTTTAAAAACATATATTTAGCAATGCGTTCAATATATTATATACATATATTTAATAGATATTATTTGTAGTCTCAAATTTCGCCACACGCCAATAGAATTTGGATTATAAATCATCTAATCTGTAATAAATTACAGTCATTAGTATCGCTTGCTTGCCTGTTTCGCCTAACAATAATAAAAATAAAACTATTTTTTACGGATTTTATTTATTTTTTACAGTTTTTAACTTCCGTTTCGATCACTTTACAGCTTTCGAGATATAATCAGCCAAAAAATCCGCATTATAAAATAGTTTTATTTCGTAAATCACTTCACTTTGTAACATTCGCGTATATCTAAGAAGTCAATAATAATAGTTATTATGTTTGTTTTCATTTTTATTAAACAGACTTCTATGTGGAATTGAATAATTTATGTTCCCTATTACGGGGCGCAACCAAGCTTTTTATGCCTCGTTTGTATACCCGTGCACTGATTCCCGCAAGGAAAATTCCGTATACGATTAAACTAATTATTGCACAGTATACGCTTGTATGCGAATTAATTAAAGAATAATTAAGATACATGATATTTGAATTAACGCAAAATGTTTTCTCTTCGTTCTTAAACGATGAAGTCAACGTTGTAATGGAACCGCCATTAACCGGAAAATAATAAGGACCAGTGACAATATACTCGTAATCACATGACATTATGAAGCTAGTACTTTTTACATAAATGAATCTTGAATTTTACCCACATACAGCGATAAAGCTCACAACACAGGGTAACAACATAGTGTTATTAACCACTTCGTACTTACATTTTTCCGTAATCGCCTTTATGTAACTAATCAATAAAGCACAAACTGTAATATGAGTGAACGTGGTATCAGAATTAAATAAAATCATGTTAATAACTATATCTTTGCTTAAATCCACACCTACATATTTCCAATAAGACTAATTTGTAAGTCCATTTAGGGCAATAGGTAGCACGCCGAAAAAGGGTCGTCTGACAAATAAACGTTGGAGCAAAGTCTTGGCGTCGTCGTTTCTGGGTAATATCGGCTCCGACCGGATCGTTCCGGCCGCCGGCAGTCTCGAATGATGACTGGCCAGTCATGGAGAACCATGCTGGTTGGTAGTGCACTCCTATTAACCCCCGCAATATTCTTGCTTGTGGTCTCGACCGCAGATAAATATTTTTAATTGGTCTGGACTGGAAGATCTATAATAACTGTGTTGTATTCATGTTCCTTTTATAGCAAGTACGTGATCTAGTTTTTTTTAAATAAGTTTGTGAGTTTTGTCCTTTTACAATATTTCGTGATTTTACTATGAGTAAATAAATGTTTAACAGTGTTCATTATAAAACCTGAAACGAAATTTTCCTAAAGCCAAGGAACTTACACTCCAACGTATATGTTCCTTGCCTAAAGCTTACTCATTGAATAGTCTTTCCTTTGATTTAAAACGCCTGATAGTATTTTATGGGCAAATACTTGACTACATAGGTTACTTGTACCTACTTCCTACTTTTCAGAAGGAATGTCCAAGAAGCTTTCTGAATTCCCGAACAGTGATCTGTTACCAATAAATTGCCAAATTGGATGACCAATAATCATCATAATTACAATATTTCATGTCCAGCATAGCATCTATTTCTCTGAACCGCATTCTACCGCGCTCGGAATGTCCGTAAATTAATTTGCCGTATGACAAACAAAACGAGATGATTCAGACATAATTATAATTTGAACGACTGCTCACATTAGGTATTTTCTCTGAATTGTAATAAACAAAATCATCAAATAAAGTCATATTGGGCTGTTCCTCAGCTTATTAGAGCTTTCAGTTTTGTCGGCTTCAGTACCAGCCCATATACGTCTCACTGTATGGCACCACAGACCAAGTAGTACTATATGGCACGGGCCTTCTCTCTACAATCGAGAGTACGATTAAGAGCGGTTAGGACATAAAGTCCCTCACGCTGGCCTAATGCGGGTTGGCGCCTGGCGGACTTTTTTTTATTTTTTTAACCTTGTATTTTCAAGTCTTGGGGGAGGAATAGCTATAGTCATTTATATGTGGATTAAATTCAAACCATGGACAGCTTATTTGGTTTTCCGGTCCGCAATCGACTAGTCAATCGCTCTTTTAAAAGACTGTTAAACATCCGCGTTTTAACTTAAGAAAGAACCTCAACAAAGTCAGTAATGGCAAGTACATACGTCTCAGCAAAATCATAACGAGCAACGTCATGAATTACGGCATAGCAGTTCATGAATATTGTAGGGGCAGCTTGAGTAAGCAAGATAATTAAGATATGGATAGTAATTTGCCATTGCAAACAATGGTTATTGTGATCTTAAACTGATTTTAATCGTATTTGTTAGTACTGCTTGACGCTGTACGTGTTGTGAGAAATCCTTTGCACATTTAGTATCGAAGCGCCGAAGAAAGCCGTGATGTGCTGCTATCTGCTTTTAAGAGCGTTTATACCCTGTGCGCGCTTTTTGGCTTAAAAACAGGACTTTTCAAATGAGTTAATAGCCACCAATAAACAATTTAAAGGAAAAATAATTAGTACTTATTTTAGAAAAGGTTGTTATCTAGGGATTTTGGTGGAAAACATTATAGATTGATGGATAATTTCTGAGTACTATAAGGATTACTGAACACAAGTTTCGTTATTTAGACTTTAAATGGCAATTTAGAAGCTTAAGATATCCGAAACCACTAAATATAAGATGAAAATAAAAATATTATCAGACTAATAAGACCCTTATGGAGGGATTTTGCTGAGAAAAATATTCTTTTTGTGTTTAGTTCCTGAAAAATAAAAATTTTAACAATGCGAAATTATTCAGAAACTCTCGTCAAGAACATATTTTTTTTCACCAACTTATCGTACATAATTTTTTATAGCAATTGCATATTATAATAGAAGAACATCTTATCAATAAATTACCATTTTTATATTTCAACAAAATTAGTTTTCATGTTTTCAACAAATATTTTAAAAACCACTATAAAACACGCTGTCCGACGTGGCTCAAATCAGACCGCCGCAAGGCCTTCTAGAGGGAGGACGTATCGCTCGTCGCTCCGGCCTAGCTGCAGTCGATTTTTGCCGTGCGTAGTAAAAATAGCCACGCGCGGTCTGCGATTACCACATCTTAGTACTGTGGTAGTAAAATATTTAATTATTTTTATTACCTACAATGATTTTGTAGTGAGTATAAATTATGTTTCAGGTAATATAATGGGATGTAATTCCGAGGCTAAATGATGTTATGTATTGTAATATAAAATTAAATATATTTCGTAATTGTAAGAGGTTGTAAGGCCCCTAACACTATTTATGTGTTCGAACACGAAATGGTTAATAAAACGTCCGTAGTGTCTACTGATTGAACACTGATTTGAATGCAACTTAACAATGTAATAAGAACGAAAATATGATTAGTATCTAAATTTGTATTATTCTTTGCTTGCACAGTAATATTTGTCTACTTATAATGCAAATAAAATATTTTTATGATATTATATTACAGTTACATTTCAATTGAATATTTGAAGCGCACGGATCAAAGTTGTTTGAGCCGATTGTATAGCGAGCCGACGCGGCAGCTCTACGCACACAGCTTTGGTCGCTTATGTGTGCGTGAAATTAACGAAGAAATACCTATAGTTGACTTTGCGCGCAAGGTGTATACGCTCTTAAATATTATAGCTCCGATTTGATGCATAAGTGAAAGGTCTCTCTAATTATCTCTTTTGTATTCACAGTTCTAGAAAATCGTGAATGGATTGTGTTTCAGTGTGGAAAGTGGGTAGGAAACGAAGGCAGAAATTAAGCGACTCGCAGAACGACTGCCTGCATAACCTCGTCAAAAAGTTGCAAGCGTGTGGTGTTCGAATTAGCTGGATGCCTATATTTATAGGTTTCGTGCTGACCGGCATTATATGCGGTTTGCTAGAAGTTTGCTCTCGATTTATCAGCTCTATGAAACCAACAATCTCACTAATATATATATGAATACAGGATGTCCCAAGGCGATGCCACGTGTAGAGGAAGTATCTTAAATTTTGTAGACAATTTTACTGAGAGAATACCATCATTTCTATTTTTAAAAGCAATTTAAACTTCGTAATGGTTTCTTAGACTGCCTCGGTGGAGTAGTTGTACTAGGGTACGGCTACAAAGCTGAGGTCTCGGGTTCGAATCTCGGGTGGGGCAATGATATTGGATTTTTCTATTTGTTATACTATATGACGATAGACTCACCCCCTACCACATCGTGGGACGGAACATACATGGCGACATGTGGGCTTCCTGGCACCTCCGCCTACCCCTTCTGGGAAAAGGCGTGACTTTATACAGGGTATATCAAGACTGCTACCGAAAACGAAGCCGGGTGGTAGATTAAGTGACTTCAGACACCATGCAACAGAAAAAGTTGCAAAAAAAAGCGACAATTTTTTTTTTGTTTTTTTTTCCTATGGCCATATTTGGGTGGTAAATACATTTTTTTCCTAAAATAATAGTGTATACCCTTTTATTTATAAATACTCTAAGGTATAAAAGAGTTTAAATTATTATTTTAGCAAAAACTATGGATTTACCACCCAAAACTGACGATATTTAAAAAATCATAAAAAAATAATTGTCGCGTTTCTTAGCTAAATTTTTAGTTGCATTGTGTTTGTAGTCACTAAAACTACCACCCGGCTTCGTTTTCGGTAGCAGTCTTGAGATACCCAGTATATTATGTATGTCACAGAACGAAACGCGATAACATGCTGTTAATTCACGTCAGTTTTTCAAAACATCGGTACAGATCGTTTTGATTCGGATGTCTTACAGCCCGTTAAACATTTAGTACCTATGGGCCTTCTTAACCAGGGCAAAAGTACTGTGTCCTAGAAAAGCGTGGTGAAACAACTTGGCCGATTCGTTTCGTTCTGTTAGTGCGATTGGAGGCTCCTTAAATAAAGCCACCTCTGCACAGTGACTGATGCCTCGCCAAAAAGTCGCAAGCATGTCGCGTTCCATATTCAGCCTATGTTTATAGGTTTCGAGCTGCCCGGCATAATATTAACAGCTGGCGAGAGATAACTCGCCCTCGGCTGACTCTTCTTGTAGAGGGTTTGCTAGAAGTTAACCAACAATCTTGCTAATAAATATATGTATACAGGGTGTCCCAAGGCGATGCAACGTGTAGAGGAAGTATCTTAAATATTGTGGACAGTTTTACTAAAAGAATTAATTTTACATTTCAATTTTGAAAGCAATTTCAACTGCGTTCAATTTATTTTGAATAATCGCATGTCCGATGTGGGACTCGAACCTGTGCAATCGAATCCGCATGTGGAAAAAAATAACACCCATAATTTTAAGATACGAATCAGTCTGAATCTTATGGACTACTTTTCTCCATTTAACATAACATTTCCTCTTGATTTCGTGTTTATTTTAATGAAAGTAAGGTTCTATTCACTAACGACCTTATTATAGACAGTTGTAAAACCTATTTTAGCTATTACATGCTTTGAGTTTTCGCTCAGTGAATTCAAGTTGTTAGAAAGGGAGCAAAGATTCGTAAATCTTCTATTTTAATAGTGAATGGCGAGACGAGCATGCCCTTCGCCTAATGGTAAACGAAACGACCGCTCATGGACAGTAGCCGAGCCAATCAACACCATGAATTTCAAAGCAATACTTGGCCTTCCACTGCGCTCGCCATCCTGAGACATACAGGGTATATCAAGACTGTTACCGAAAACGAAGCTGGGTGGTAGTTTAAGTGACTTCAGACACAACGCAACTAAATTTTGTGCAAAAAATTGCGACGGATTTTTCTTGTTTTTTTTTTCTATCGTCGTATTAGGGTGGTAAATACATAGATTTTTCTTAAATAATAGTGTACACCCTTTTATTTTTAAACACGCTATAGTACGCAAGGCTTAAAATTATTATTTTAGCAAAAACTATGGATGTACCACCCAGACCAGACGATATTTAAAAATAATAAAAAAAAATTGTCGCGTTCCTTTGCGAAATTTTTAGTTACATTGTGTTTGTAGTAAAACTACCACCCAGCTTCGTTTTCGGTAGCACTCTTGATACACCCGGTATTATGGCTACAATATCCTTCAATCCGAAACACAACAGTGCATTTAAACAGCAGGTGAAATAGACATCTGAGAAATCTACCACCACTAAATCTTTCACAGATAAAATTTTTCAGAGGCTAATAAAGCTAATAATTGTAAGTCAAGTAGCTCAAGGACATGCTGCAATTCCAAGCCGGCAATGTCGAGGCTGTGCAAAATAAGGTAGGATTTTAGTGTTGTCTTCTAAAATCTTCATTTTCTATCTACTCTTGAAGCTGTAGTCAAGTTGTGTGAGCATATCTTTGAGATAAGTAACAGTAATATGTTCCTTTGTAGGAAAAAAGCAATATGTCATCGGCAAAAAGAGATCTGTCCACTTTATTACTATTGTCGACTTAAACTATAACTTCTGGCCTTATTGGACATCGTTTCTACAGAGGCATAAGGTAGTTTAGCTTAAAGCCTTCTTTCTTATGTCTGTTGTGATTAGACAAGATAAGGCTGCATTTGTTTGTAAAGTTATGTGTGAAGTATAATAAGATACATAAAAATATAAATATTACTATTTATACTATATGGCCTATGACTATATGGCCTAACCACTCTCAATCGTACTTACGATTGTAGAGTAGGCCCGTGCCCTGCAGTGGGACGTATATGGGCTGATACATACTATTTACTGTTTCTAGAAAAATAAAAAACATTATTTCCACACCAGATACTTTATTGTACTGATGTGCACATTTTGAAGCTTAGCCTAGAGAAGTGTTGCCGTCTACTTGAGAGGAATAAACCTGGAGCTGTGTGTGGCACCAATACCGGGCCTACCGTGCTTCACAGGCTTGTATGTGACTGAGAACTCGCCAAGGTAGTGGCCAATCATCTCAGGCTTGATTTCAACCTAAAACAAACAAATATTAGGTGACTACTATTTTTTAAAGTAAATAATATTTAATATTTATTATTCAATAAAATAAAAGATTGAATGGTATTTTACACATTGATCCAAATAGACACACAATTGTATCAGATGTATTATGTTTTAAATTTAATAATATGATAATGTGTGGAAGACACATTACCTGTGTGCTCAAATAAAACAATGTGTGAAACATAAGTAACATTTACCATCACAGGGAAATAGTATTCCAAGTTATTCAAAACAAGGTTGTGTATTTAGGTGAATCAAAATACAATTATCATCAATTTAACTAAACCAAATTAGCAATGGAATTTGTGAAAAATAGTCATATATCAAATAATATTGTTATAAATTCATTTACTCATAACTATTTGTACTAATAATCTTTTTTGACATTTACAAATAAAGTTAAAAAGAAGACCATTGTTAGGATTATGACACCATTACAATGAAATATTGCACTATGCAGTATCACATAGGTAAATAAGAAGCCCAGTAGTAGAAAAAACATTACATTTCAGTCAACATTTTAAAACAATAACTGGGAATATGCATGCTTGGCATGTTAGCCATAGATTTTAAGCACAAGCCATAGTCAACTTGTTAATAATATACAACTTAAACACCTGTTGTTTTAAAGTGAGAGAACTAAGAGGCTGAACAAATCCATGCATTTATTAAGATTAATTATTTATGTAGTAATTTTAAATGTTACTGGTAACTGCATATGCCAAGCATGATGTAAACATACATATTACATGAAATCAGTTTTCAAACACATGGCACTTGCCATATTCTTCTCACTCAAACAAATAGGTTTGAAACATTAGCATATTAATTGAACTTTCTGTTTTTCTTTCTAACTAAGCCATATTCTGTGAATAGATGTTTAAATCATAATTCTCCAATTTAATACGAAAATTACATCAATTTTCTATTTTTTTTTATTAGGAAATAAATTTATTGTCAAAAATGCTACACACCTGGTTGAAGGTCTTTCCGTTGTAGATACCAACGATGGAGCCAACCATTTCGGGGACAATGATCATGTTCCTCAAGTGAGTTTTGACGATTTCGGGCTTCTCATTTGGAGGTGCCTCCTTCTTGGCGCGGCGCAGTTTCTTCACCAGAGCCATCGGCTTGCGCTTGAGGCCACGGGCGAATCGCCGGCGAGCACGAGCGTGCATCAACTCCATGAGCTGCTCACTAAAAAAAATTGAGGTTATATTGCAACAATCATTTGACACATAAACATTAAACAGCACTGGAGAAAGTGCTCATTACTGCCAAAAAATGAGGATGCAACAATAAACTGAAGTTTATAATATGATTTACTGTGATAAACATGTAATTTCAAGTGAATTCGTAAATGCCACCAAGACTAACATTTTGAATTTAAACTGAAAACATTGGCGTGTTGGTCAGGTACTCACTTTGGCATATCAAGAAGTTGATCAAGATCAACTCCACGGAAGGTAAACTTCCTGAAGGTACGTTTCTTCTTAAGAGTTTCCTCGACCTGCAAAACGTAAACATTGTCGGTCACTTTCTGAAAATATTGATTTCTTCTGGATAAACTAATAGCACTGGCACATAGCACAATAGTTTGTCGTTAAATATCTTCACGATCACCACAATAAACTTGGATAAATTATTTAAAAACAATTTACGAACCTCAGCCATGTTTCTAGTTTTTTGACAGACCCGTCAGAAAGAAAGAATTGTACAAGTGATAACCTAAACGTCAAATTCTGTTAGCCACCAACGCCATCTGTTATTAGTGACAAGCACTCATATATATATATATATATTCAAATAATTATTTTTATTGCAACTTGCAAGAAATTCAATTAAACCTGTAGTGCGATTCACGTAATTGAATAAGTTCAGTTGCGGCGCAGTTGCAGTTACGTTTCGATCAAAACAGCCCTTTTCGTATTCTCGTAATACGCTCGCGTCAAGTTCGCGTCATGCGAGCGCCGTATATGTCAATGTCAAACAAATTTCATACATCTGACGTACAGTTGACGTGCAGCTCACGCGCAGCTAAACATTTACGAGAATACCATTTTGTACCAAAACGTAAACTTAATCACAACCGCACCGCAACTTGATCGGCGCGTCAAAAAGTTACGTGAATCGCACTACTTGGATACTTTATACCTCGAACAGGCGGAACTTATTATTATTTCTCTTCTTGCTATGTTACTGCAATGTGAATTCCATGTGTAAAACAAACTATAACGACTATAACTATTAATTGCGATTTTATATAAAAAAAATATAAAGAATATTTTCCAAGTTTTTTTTTCAATATGGTGTTCGTTACGTAGAATGGCCAATGGGAAAATAAATATTGTAGAATAGTCCGTATTAAACTATCCCAAGGTAATAGATTTCATGATCGCTTCACAGTTGTAGAATAAGTAGTGTAAAAAGATAAAGCAGTCGAGTACAAAGACTACAGTGCAAAGAGTATAATAATATATAGGAAAGTACAAGCTGGTCGAGTAGTCACGGCCAGTCATATACGGGAGTGAATATAAAATAAATGGCATCACATATCATTTTATCTCTCTGCCTACGTTTTTATGTTTATCTCATTCTTTGGATCCTTACTACTAATATAATGTATGGAATTATGGACTATGGATCGATATTTTGTGGGATATTTGTTATAGGTCTACCAGAATCTCATGGCATTTTGGGAAATTTGAATTTGCGCATCGCAACACTGGGGTAATTGGATGAACATATTTTGATACTTTCAGTAATTGTAATTTATTATTATTTCAAATTAACATGATTTTTTTTAGTAAAACTTTGTAAATAAAGTACATAATGTTTAAAATATAAATATATAGGTTATTTAAACATCAAAATGACTTCAAAATTGTACTTTTTGATTAATAGCCAATTAAAAAAGGTAAATAAGATTTTTTTCTATTCTAAATAAATACATAATAACACCTAACAGTCACATACATAGTCCTGACCCTACACTAATATCGAGTCTTGTATCGTGGGTATCAGGAACTACAAGAGACTTTTCGGTCTCACAAACACCCAGACCCGGAAGAAATATTTGTGGGCCGCACAAACATTTCTCTCGGTGCGGGGATCGAAGCCGCGGCCTCTCGTTTCACAGGCGGCGTCTAACCAACTGCGCCACGGACGCTGTAAATTTTAAAAGGCTGTCAAATTACAATATAAATACGTGCCTTACGGGTATTTATAATATAGAGGGAACGCTGGTATTTCCAAAACGTAGATAAAAATGGCGGTACCGAGCCACCAGTTTCGTTTTAATTATCTCTTCTTATTAGTTCCCACTTAATCTAACAACTTTCAATTTCTAAATTGTACGTAGTCTGATTATGAGTCGTTTTTATTTACATAAATATTAGATTCCAAAAATGTTTTATGAAAGATGCAAGATTGTAAAATAAAAAACGTATAATTTTATTTTCCGTCTTCTTTATTTCATTAACACTTTAGTCAGAGCTTACTTCTAAGTACTCTTCCTATACATCTTCTGATGAAGACTATGAAGATAAAGTATTAATAATAAACCGTTCCTTATCTAAAAACTCTGGAAGCTCCTGAAAATAGGTATTCAATGCATTACTGTTTAGTTTCAAAACATGATAACAAAGTAAATACGATATAACACATGTACAAATCTAAAACTAACCAAAAAACATGAAGTATCAAAACTATTCACTCCGACTTATTTGTTAAAACGACGTCGATTTTAAAATCGACGATTTTGTATAAAGGCCAATTTATTCACGGATCTGGCGATAAACCTTGTGAACAATGTATCGCACTTGTGATCGTAGAACTAATTTGTATATTTTCGCTGAGGAAGTCTAGAAATCTTAAAATATACACATCAAATGACATAACTCAAGTTTTGAAACAGCCGTTGACTGATGGTATTGCCATATAAAAATCATTATGTTTGTTTTTAATGTTATGCCATGAGATTCTGGTAGACCTATACTCTTTCACGCAAAAACAGCTGGACCGATTTTGATTGCTGGCACTCTGGATTAAAAAATGGGGTAATTTTAATCCGAAAATATATTTACTTTTCTTTTAAAGTCAAATGGATGGCACTGCACCGGAGAAGACAGAATTGCATGCTTTTCATAGTCATGGGCATGGGGCCAGAGCCCAGAATGGGATGTGACAGAACGGTATATCACAGGACGGCATAGAAAAATCAATATAGGGGACGGCGATCACATTGAGATTAAATATAAAACAGACCGTGAAATAATATTGCTGAGGTAGACAGGACTAAAAAACTATCTGCACCCGGGCGAACTCGGGCCGGGCCGCTAATTTAAGATCATATTACGAAAGGGCTGGCCTCGCGGCCAGAGAAAACATGCTGGGCTAGATTGGCACTTAAATATAAAACTAGTATCATAGGAATTTTTAAATAAGGTCAGGGTGGCAAATTCCGTCATAGTTTTTTAAAAACTTACATTTATTTTGCTTGCAAATTATCAAGGTTTAATTTTTTGGCAATGTTATTTTATTATATGATAAACAGTGTATTAACTATTAAACTTTAAAATGCATTTAGCACGTGTAATTTAGCTATCCAAAGAAATAAGATAAAAATATTTTTGCGAAAAATGGATACCATACGGAATTTCTCTTCAAAATCGGGAAAATCCTCAAAAAATCGTCAAACATCAATATTTCATAGAAATTATTATTTGTTTTAAGAATATGTACACACTAAAATCTTCTTTAATCAAGGAAAGTTATATAGGAAAATTGTTTACGAAGTTTGAAATTGGGCATTAACGGCAAACGACGATTTCGCCCCCTTTAAAATAGACGGAATTAGGCACTTAGTAATTTTGAGGGTAGGGTGAGTGGGGGCAACATTGAAAACGGGGTAACTCACAAATTGGTCCATAACACCAATCTTAGCGCATATTTTGAATCGCTGACAACATTGTTAAGACCGCTGTTTTGTTAGGTCTCACACCTCAATTAACTTTGGGTGCTCAAAGTATGTGGTTGTGTGATATAAGCAAATTACCAACAAGTGGCGTTTTCGCAAGCTGCTTCGAGTGTTTTTATCTTACCCCGTGGTCTGTAGCATTAATTCCAATGTAGGCACCAGTTTTTGAAGTGAAAACTTCTTTAGCGGCGTTGAGCACTTTTTCTGTAATGGGTATAAAATCTTAAACTCGCGTCAGGACACGTGACCTGATCGAAAAAGCGTAGACAGCTAAGGAGGACAGTAAGGAGAGTAGACAGCTGTCAGTTAGCTGTCAGTTTATAAAGCTTTGATGAATTGCCAATGATTTTGAGTGGAGATTTCAACATAAACTTCGCAGACGATAAAAATAAACTATTAATTGAATTTTTAAATAATGAATTTGGTTTAACTATGTCGAATGATCGCAATCTTAGCACAACGAAATACAAAACTACTATTGATGCGGTCTTTATTAGACATTTAAATAGGTTCGAATCAAAACTGTTCGTTTCTTACTTCAGCTACCATAAACCTATCGTATCAGTTTTAGAGATTGGCGATGATAGTTCTGGTAATGATGATGGTGAAAAAGTCGTTGAAATTATGGATGAAAGTTGATTTTTCGGAGAGATAAACTTTTTAATGTAAAATAATTGTAATAGTTTTAAAGTGTTAAATTTTTAATGTAATATAAATTGTCATGTTTGTGTACGATAGCGCAATAAATGAATATTGTATTCTACCACATAAATGATAGTACTTTTATACTGATAAAGCAATTGGTGCAAAATTATTCCCTAACCATTCCAAAATATCAAACATGCTCAACGTTAATAATCAAGTTTTCACTTCTGCCGGCACTCCCGGAGTGCAACCCGTCTTTTTTTATTGAGTCAGTGCCGGCGTTAAGGTAGCGCGCGCACGGGCGACCGCCCAGGGGCACCAGACCAAGAGGGGCGCCGCAGGCGCCCATTATATTAGCTTGTTTGTTGGGCAAGACTCACTTATTTGAAATCTAAACCTAGATACAAAATCTGTTA
Organism: Hyles euphorbiae; assembly: GCA_023078785.2. Classification (NCBI taxonomy): domain Eukaryota; kingdom Metazoa; phylum Arthropoda; class Insecta; order Lepidoptera; family Sphingidae; genus Hyles; species Hyles euphorbiae. The sequence goes on from CM041049.1 coordinate 5,146,529, forward strand.
GAATGAAATCCACATTTCGGTTGGAGCACTGCTGTTAATTTCACCAGGAATCCTAAATAATAGCATATACTAATGATCAAGTTACATATTTTTGAGTATAAATAAGATGGCCGTGAAAATCGAGCCATCTATTAAATACTGTAAGAACCACTTCAAAATAAAAATGCTAAAATTAATATTATAGATTTTTTCGTAACGGTGGTAAGAATTAAAAAAAATGATTTAAGTAATTTTTTTGTCATACTACAATCAACCATTTTCGAATTCGTTGTGGGTAACGACTAATTTCAGTAACGCTCCACTGGATATACACTGCAGCACCGTCCGCACCACTTACGTCGGAACATTTGCATGTCGCGTTTCTCCATGAATCGCGCTAGAATAGTGGCAAGTCTCGGGATATCAGGCAGGGCTACAAGCTGATTTACAGTGGATATCCTACTGGCCGGAACGGGGTTGCCGTAGTGTTGCCGTCTAGCGTCCGGGAGAAAATTCTTTAAATCGACATACGGGGCGACCGGCTTGTGCGGGTTATAGTAATGTTTGAGAGAGTTGTTGCCAAGTGGACCAGCGCTTACGCCCCGCAGGTGGGTTGCCGGTACCTCCGGGTACCGCCGGGGACGATCGGAACAGGCGTATCGGGGTCTCCGGCCTTTTAGCCTGGCGCACTTGAATGTTGCAGCCAGGTTGGGTCTCCACCGAGATCTAAAAAGATCTTTTGCCGGCGTACCGCCTAAAATTCTCTCGGTGGCTATCGCGCGCATTACGGACGGCAGGCGTTGTGGATGGACGAGTAGCGTCTAGTTGATTCGCCGTGCCATCCGGCGCATTGGCTCCTCACAACTTGGAAGGGCGCAGATGTCCTACTTTCCCTACTTCAGACGTGCATGGTGAGTCGGTGATCCGCGACATATACGAGACCACGCGTTCTGCTGCTCATCTGAAAGTTGCTCCTATCATGAGCCCACGGACGTACGCACTCTTTTGTGTCCAGTGACTCCGATGACTCCTATTAGTCGCCTCTTACAACAAGCAGGGAATATTGTGGTAGAATGTTGACAACCCTTAAACACTAAACGGGGACGCCGAGTAAGCCGTTGTCATTTACCCGGCGCCCCTTTCCCGGTTGACGGCAGCAAACGGCATGGTTCCGCTCATGATCCCGCTCCCTGCTCTCCTTCTGCGGCGATCATGGCCTGCCATGACCTCGTACTCTCGACCATGGAAGGAATTACGGCTGAGAGCGAGAGGTCTACTCCGGCGGCTGCTTGAAGAGCTGCACACTCCTCTTCCCAGGCTGGACACTCCAAGTAAGTGTGCTGGGCTGTGTCCTCTGAATAGTTATCCCGATGGTAACACATAACGGATTCTTCCCTTTTCGCCACTCTCCACAGATATCTGCCGAAACAACCATGCCGCCATAGTTCCTGCATCAGGCGGAACGTCATCACACCGTGGCGCCTGCTCAGTCATTGGTCGAGAACAAGACGCACTGCCGCGATGGTCCAAGCACCAGCACTGGGATTGTCCAGCCACGTGCGCCACGCCTCCACGGCGGCCACGTGGAGTAAGGGCCATACAGGCTTGACCTCTCTAAAGGCCGGTCGTTCCCCGCGACGAGACGTCTCCTCCCGCCAGTTTTAGGCTGAGGTGAGAAGGCTTTGGCGTCAATGTCCCAGGGAAGGAAACCGGCCAATACACTGATTATTCGCTGCGCTATCGCTCGCTGCGGCGAACTCAGGAGGAAAACACAAAACCAAACGGTGGCCCAAACGGAGCAACCGTAGAGTCATAGGTCGGACGACTCCCACGTACAAGCTTCGGCAAGGGATGCCGGGACTTTCAAGTTTTGGCATACGTAACGCATAGGAGGATTCAGTGCTCAGAGCCTGATTCGTGTCAGATCTAGCTGTTGTGAATACGTTCTTCCAAAAGATTCTAGAACATCTCATCAAGATAACACCGTAACCCAAAGTGGCCAAGCACCGAGCACTAAGGACAAAGTGGTGATTACTGGATGGACCTACTGGGTGTGGTTATACTTTTGTCCCCCTACTGGAAAACAGTATGGAGACGAAGGAAGTGGGGAAATTTGGGGTGGGATTCAGTCAGCAATTTACAATCTTACGAAGTTTAAGCTCTGAACCATTAAATGCGGTCGCATCCTTATGCATTTCTCAGGAAGAGGACAAAAAGTGTCTGATTCCTCTATTTGAGAAGTTGATGACCGCGGAAGTCACCGAAGTCTATAAATTACCGTTAAATCTATCCGCTCGCTATTTCTTGGGAAAAGGTGACACTCAATATTACCAAATGTCGCAACTGTCAAGGATTCCCGAGGCGCCTTGTGTGGTATGTGAGGTTGGCGCGGTGAAGGAATGGTGCTTGGTGGCGCTTGTACTTCCACGATTTATTTAGCATCGTATATTTGAGAATGTCCTGTCCAGAATTGCCCCCAAATCAAGGTTATGTGGTAGGGTCTCACCTTATCTCCATCAAGGCGTGAAAGTCGCTGGTTCTTAATGTTGTGGACCTTCTTGCTGCGCTTAAATAGCGCATCCTGGATACTAACAACCAGACCCTTGGTGGTTCAATGCTATAACTTCCGTATACAAGGGCAAAGGCTATGTTCAGGAATGCGGTAATTTCCGTGGCATAAAAGTGCCATACCATGGAAGTTGAACATTTCCGAAAATAAAATTTCGAAATTACATAACAGTATGATATTCTAATTGTCCAATCTACTAAATATAAAAAAAATATATTAAAAAAAACGTTTTTTTTATGCATTTCAATGGGAGCCAGGGGCGCCACATAAAACTCGCCCAGGGCACTAGTACTGCTAAAACCGGCCTTGTTGACAGTGATATTTTATTTTCAATTTAACATTTAGTAAATAAGGAGGAAAGTTTGAGAATCTCTACTTCAATCATTTTCCCGGGTGGGGTAAGACTGAGATAGTTTTTAAGAAACAATTTGCTTTATTTTTGTTAATTATAGGTGTTTTGACACTGCAGTTGTTTCTATATAATCTAGAGTCTAGACATTGAAAGTGATTGACTAAAGACCAGTGACAAAAAATTACCGACATTTAACATTCATTTAAACGATTTCAAAAATCCGTTCAGTCTTTCCTCGTCACCCTTTTATCTTTCCCCTGTAGCGTTTTCCAAAAAGGCATTATTTTGTTATTTTTTTTTCTGCTTTGGTCCATATATTTCAGGATGTTATTGATATGATTGAACAATGTACTCTTCTCTTTGCTTACGAGTATTTTTATTTTTTGTATATTTATAATAAGTATTATTCTACAGGGTTTCAAATCAAACCCTATTCATCTCATCAAAAAACCGTTCAATCTTGCCCCCACTCACCCTACAAATTTATTGCATCGAATATTTGTGCAATTTACTGCGTTTTCCCGCAAAGTAAAACGAAAATGACTTAAATGCACACTGAACTTCATAAAACATGGTCTCTTAACACTGTTGACTATGTATTTTTTCACTTATCTATATATATAAAAGAAAGTCGTGTTAGTTACACTACTTATAAATCAAGAATGGCTGAACTGATTTGGCTGAAAATTGGTGGGGAGGTAGCTTAGAACCAGGAGAAGGACATAGGATACTTTTTATCATGTTCCCGGTTTTCCGAGTTTCTATTAGCTTATTAACATTTTCTCATACAAAATGTTCATGGGTTTGTAACTGTCAAACATTTAATGTTCATCCCGTCGATACGGTAAACTCTTCCCTCAAATTAAAAAACGTATTTAAATAAAGATTTCGAATCGACAACATATATCCACAATATTCGATTAATGGCGTATTTTAGATTTTAAAGATGTAAATTAATGACATTATTTAACGGATTGACGTTTAAATTAAGTTCAAATAATGCGTTCAGAAATGTATTTTGTGTGAACTAAGGAGAATATATCAAGACAATTAAATCAATAATTTGCACACGTAAAAAGTTATATTTAATTCTTTTCAAGATCGAATGTCACTTTTATCCATCTTTTATCACGAATTTTACAGTAGCCTTTCCTTCGCTATAATTCACTGATAGAAATTAATGTAATATATCGTCTCTGAGTGAGATAGGTTATATTTTACCTAAATATTGCTTGCAATATTTTTGGAAAAGCAGCATTGTGGGTGTGGAATAAGGGATGGAACATTGCATGGATAATTAGAATCACTAAAGTTTTTAATGTCAAAAACTCATAAGGCACACTTTTTGGATATGGATAACAGAGTGGGATATGTGGGTATGGGAGAGGACTGGGATAGCTGACAGATTTGATAGGACGAAAAGTAAATGTACGGTATAAGACGGGATGGATAATGAAGTAAAAGGACGGGACGTAACGTATAATATGGTAACGTGCTAGACGCGACTGCCAACAAGTTAACGATGGTCACGGGTTCAAATCCCAGGGTACACCTCTGACTTTTCGGATTAATTTCTACGTGAAATAAAATCCGCCAACCAGCACTAAGCCAGCGGGGTGGACTATATCTTCTTCTATAATATAAAAATGAATCGCAAAATATGTTGGTAAGCGTATAACTCAACAACGCCTGGACCAATTTAGCCAATTCTTTTTTTTTAAATGGTTGTTATTACTTTATTACTAACAAAAGTCATGGCGTGCAATATTATTTGGAAAAACAGTATTTTGGTGCTGAAATATGGGAAGGAATATTGGATGGACAATAAAAAACGCTAAAGTTTTTAATGTCAAAATTTCATAAGGCAATCATTATATGTACATGTATATGGAGAGACGGGATATAATAGAGTCGAAGGTACGGGAGAGGGCTGGGATAGCTGACAGATTTGATAGGACGAAATGTAAATGCACGTTATAAGACGGGATGGATAATAAAGAGAAAGGACGGGAGGTATCGGGAAGAGACTGAACAGACGGATGGGACGGGATTGAGCCGGACAGTAGGATAGCTACTTCAAGTTTAGGTATACAAGAGTTTATACGAAAAATAACATGTATTTGGTGTGGAGTGAAATCAAAAAATATAAGCACCCAGGCGAAGCTGGGTCGGGCCGCTAGTTATAGATAAAACGTGGAAGGATGTCACTCGCATTTCACTTCTAAAATACTACTGAACTTTCAAATCCTGTTTTACCCTATTCTATAACAACTTATTTACTTCCTAAATTGAATTTGAGGCAAAATACGATGCTGTTCTAACATGCTAACTCTCAGAGCTATAATTTGAATGTACTGCATTTAATTGGAAATAGACGATTACGCCCCATAGACGGAATATGGCACCCTGACCTTAGATATGTATAATTTAAAGCCTTTAAAACTAAGGGGTAAGCAAAAAAGCAGTACTTACACCAGTGCCATTCAAAGATCGCCGAGCTTATTTCCCTGCCAAGATATGATATGAAAAATTAATAATAATAAGGATTGTAAAAATAAATCTTGTTTTTTGTAAATGTTTATAGAAGTAGTCATAACAATTACATTGTAAAAAAATAAAATAATAAATTATGACTGGTCTATAACAGATTCATTTGTTGACCTTAACAATTTGGATAACCTTTTACCAATCAGTTTTGGATATGCCTTTGTTTTAATCAGAAACTCTTTAGATTGATGTGTGACTGCACCATTGTCCAACTGATATTTACACAGCATATGTAATGGTTTTATTAGATCATAATATTTAGAGTCTTTTTCAAGCTGAGATAAAGCTTCAGCTGCAGTTTCAAGAGTGCTGAGGCATCCTTCTGTAGGCTGTGTCCTTATAATATAACTACTTGTACTGTTAGTTAACAATTTCACTTGCTTAATATTATGGAGTATTGGACTGGATGCATATATTGCTTTTGCTTGTGGCCATGTGCCATCAATTAGAACTATGTTAAAACTATCAGAATCATTCTCTAAATCTTTAATGTCAATTGCTGTCTTACTAGGGTAAAGCAGTACTGTGTTTGGTTGTTTAAGAATATCTTCTAAATGTTCATGTCTTGGTTGTGGGAATCTTTTCCCTTTGAATATAAGGCATTTGTCTTGAGCTAGACCTAATTGCAACATTGGAGCAGTGCGAAGGCATCTCTTCTCTTCGGCTGGATGTTGCAGTAATATTATAGTGCTTCTCGGATTTAGTCTTTCAGAAGGCAGTGCTGAACACCAACATACCACAGATGGTCTCCTGAAACCAAAAGTGCAGTATACTATATTTTAAAGAACGTGTAATATGTATTATAAATAAGGTTCTTATGCACTAGAAGAATAAAAGATCCTGTAAAAAATTCCAAGTCTCGCAGCTCAGGTTTTCTACCGCAAAAAGTTGTGAGATGCATGTAATACCAAGTAATTCCATCATATACGGGTACAATGTTCATTAACTGCAAATGTAATCCTATACATTTGTATGGGATTACAAAGTTATTCATGCAGTTGGTGTATCTAGAAAACTAGACAGAAATTCTGAAATGTTTCAATTTTCCCTTACTTTAGACACTAAACACTAATCATATTCTAAATTTGAAGGTTCTATGTCTGCTAGAAGTGCCTTAGACTTTTGATGATCAGTCAGTCAGTCAGTGAGTGACAAAATTAAGAAAGTTTGACATGTTACAATTCTTAAACTTATTATCTTAAATATACCATGTTTATACAATGCCTGGTTAGTAACTGAAAATTCAGGATTCTTGCTTTAACCACAACGAAGTTATGGAGGGTAGAAAATGGTCTGAATTGCTTCGAGAAAAGGATGGTACGACAGTGCCGCTTTTTAGCTCGACTTGGAGGGGGCACTGCCGTGCCCCCAGATTCCATTTGAATATATTTCTCTGATTGTGCAGTTATGTTCTTTCTTTCTTTCGTTTAAATTAAAGAGTATTTTCTTGTATGCCTGATGATGATGGGGGACACCGGACTATGTTTGTATTCAATATAGTGCTTTCAAATGGTTACAATAGGTCAATAGGTTACAATAATCAAATAAAACTTACTTGCAGTTTTCACAAAGGTTTCGCATTATTGGTGGATCAGCTGGTATGTTTGATAAATCCTCCCATACTTCTGTCTCATTCATATTGCAAAACTGAAAACATAATATTCACATAAATAAACATATTAATGATAAATTTGAACAGTATTATTATCAGAACACATTATTCTCTTCTCTACTGATAAACTTGGTTTTGTATATTTTATAAAACCAATGATTAAAAGTAGAAAAACCACTGAGCAAAGCCAAAAAATTTAATAGGTTATATTTTATTGATTATTTTATCACTTTCGAAGTAAGATAGGAAATGAAAATATATTTTATGATTAGTTATTTCAGCTTCTTTATGAAATCATTTAATAAAAGACTTTACTGTTTATCCACTCACTTCCTTTTCATATTAATATAAATTCTAATATCTTGTATCCATTGACTTATATTCTACCGATAGACGAGGCGCGTCATAGAAACTATTTGTCCCGTATTTGTCAAAAGCTCAGTAGCGACATCTAGTACGTTTACTTGAATATTACAAATTATGATCAAAGATTATTAGATAGACAAGACAGTTCATGTCAATAATAGCTTTGCCTAAGATACTGCCTAAGTATGAATACCGTCAATAATATATTTGTAATGTTTTTTTTTATTTACGTGAATAAATCATGGAAATGATGTAAATGAAATTAAATACTCTTACAAGTGTACAAGTCTGTCAAGCAGTCAATCAGTGTACAATCAGTCTGACATTTATTATAATAACATTTATGAATTTTTAACAAGCTGATAAACTTTTATCGAGACTAATAGACAAAAGGAACACCAGAAGTTTACAACAATGACTACCGCATTTGGAATATCTGAAATCTTTGTATCGAAAATGAATTGAACAAATATAGGTATGTTCTCATAGTAGCCACTTATATCCATTCTAATAATTCTGGACAAATATTATAGAGATCTCCTTTTTTCGTAACCGAGGCGTAAGAATATAAAACAATTTTAAATGATATTAGTCTTCAATAACAATGGGTTCGAATAGTCCATTAAGTAATTCATATTAATAAACGGTGTCTAAATACTATCCACTGTTTCAAAACATACATACAACACACATATTTTGAGTTATTAATTAACAATATATGATTAAAATAAAATACTGAAATCAATTTGCAACTACATTCTTCCAACATATTTGTATTTGTAATGTATTCGAATAGTTTATGCCTATTTGGTCCTCTGATATGAATGTCCCTTGAATAATCTATATCTTATATAGTTCGTCTCTCTCACTCGTCGGGCAGTTTTTATGCGCGGAAATGAGATATACGATTAAGGAGCTCACCTTGTACTTTAACGAGCTCTAAAATATATTTAATCCATTAATAAATAAAAGATCTGTATTATCGGCATTATTCTGCAATATTATATCACTTACGTTGTATTCTTTAATTATATTGTAACTTCAGAACATTTCGCTGTCGGTTTGACGGGGAAAAGTCAAAATAAATTACTTATAAATATAACCAAAGAGGCGTACTGTTGTGCGGCCGTCACGCCGCAGACTGATTCGTGTGCGGTGCATGCACCGCACTTGGGTGGGACACGTTTTTTACAAAGAACGTCTTATCTAGTGTAACATTGATATCGATGCTTGTATCAAAGTTTTTGCATTCACATAGCGCTATTTAAAGTATCATAATTTTACCTGTGAAAAACTGCAAATAAGATAAAAATAATTGTTATTTAGGTACTTAAATTGTTTAAATATTAGGAACACGTAAACATTATAAATACGGTTTTTTCTTAATCTGTGAATTTTTATTGTTGTGTTTTCTGTTTGTGAATTTTTATAAAAATATGATTATAGTAATATCACAATTAATATGCAAACTTTTTCTGCTTTCGAACGAGTGAGATATGAGTTGAAGACAATTAAATCGTACAGCCACTGAATTGTCAATAATAATTTAATGATTAGTTGGTATTGGTATTCTCTATTTAATTTTACGGATTTTTTAAACTTAAATCATGTACCTATAAAATATATAAACATATTTATAAAAATTGTACAGAACGACATCTGTTGTGTATAAAAGAATTTATAATCCAGAAAACAAGTGTGATTGTTAATATTTGTTAGAAAGAGATAGCAATATTATTTTGACGTTATCAGCAATTGAAATTCAATATATTTAAGCGTTCAATCATTTTCATACTTATAAAAACCTAATAATATTTACATTACGCTTATAAAAACTACTTCAGTTGCTTATTTATCGGGATCGCTTTCCTAATACGTTGGAAGTTTCGAATGCAATTCACATAGTAATATGCGACGCCATTTTGCGCCGCAATTCATATAGCTATAATAGTAATAAGTCTCACTCTATCTATCGTTTAAAATGATCGTATGAGTAAAAGAATAAGCTGCAAAATTCACTGACTTTCTCTCGCTTGAATACATAGGTGGGTAAGTTTGTATGTACAATTTTTATACGAATGATTTGTAAACATGGAGGCCAAGTGTTATGCTGGAGTGTGAAGTATTTTTTGTGTTTTGGCTTCGCCTCGTTAAATTATCCGTGTTTTATGGTGTGGTTAGTGGAATATTTACATAACATTGTCGTAAATATACAATAGTGTATTGTAACCTCATATCACTCTTTGAATTTCTTCACAACTATGTAAACGTATGCACTTATTTGGCGCCAATGTCCTAAAAGACCGTTATGCCTTTTTATTATGAGTTGTGTATCGTGAAAGGAGCTAGTTTTTTGTTATGCTGAAGTGATTTTCTAACAGTGTATTGAACGCGTGATGTCTCGACATCGGCGAGTTTCATCGCCAATAAACTGGTCCTGCGAGTGTCGTCAGATCTGTCATTCCAACAAATTATGTTCAATAGAAATAGAATATATCCCAAAATAACGTTCAAATAACTCATGTACCGCAATAACGTGACGTATTTCACGATTATATTTCAGATTACTATTATGTTTTGATGTGACCCGTGGCTGAAATGAAGGCGTTCATGCTTTTGTATTTGGAAACATCTTGACCAACCTTGAAGTAAGTACTATACGCATTTAGACCGCTATTACAGCGTCATTACAACTACACCGCATAAATTGACAAAAAATACGAGTGTGCTGTAAGTTGGGCACAAGAATAATATTCAATTGTATAAAATTCTAATAGTGTCAGTATGGAGTATATTGTTAGTATTATTCAATAAATTAGAATACTATAACAATGTTTTGCATAATGTTTCACTTAGCTCACCCAAGTTCAAGGCTGTATCAAGATCAAGACTGGCTATTGTAACATTGCATAACTGAGATTAGGTTTTATGCTATCTGCTATAACAATTTACTACATTATTGTTACATTTTCAGAAATGAGCACTGATTTGCCAAAAACCCACGACTCAAGTGGTGATACGGATTCAAACAGCGATTCAGAGGTTTGTAGTTTGATTACTTCAATTTAGTTCTAATAATTTCCAGTAGCTTAAATTCAGAAAGGATTAGTTCTGTCATACTTGTTTGTTTAATGCTGCAAGAAGAAAATTGTGTTATGTTTAGGAAAAATATATTTTCATTTTTTAATACAAAATTATTTTGTGCAGTATGAAACTGAATGACATATAATAATCTATTGAGATTATTATTTACTTGAGAATTAAAATAGACACTTGATTGCTAATTAGATGTAGGCTTTCCATTGATGTATGTAGGTAATATGTTTTCAAAATCTTTCAGTATCGCTCAATACTGCTTAAATCTGAACAATTAAAGCTTTTGTTAGATAATGAATCATCATTTTTAGTTTTACCAAATGATACTACAGCATATTTTGCAAAGTATAGAAATCCAATCTCGATGTATATTTTATGTCTCTTAATATTTTGTTATTATAAATACTAAATAATAATGCATTATGTTACAGAATAGCAGCTCAAGTGATTCGTCAGGCAGTGACTGGGAGTGCTCCAGTGCTAAACAGAGTTCAGCACGGAAACCACACTTCTCAGTCACTTCCTGTGACACTGGATTGAAGCTCAAAATTGCAGCCATACCACCCCGAAAAGCATCAACAAAAAAATCAGCTAAACCAACTGTCAAGAAAAAATTAGACTCAAAACCTTTAAAGTCAGTGAAGGATAGACCAATTACAAAGAAAAGCAAATCCCAACTATCTGATAGTAGTTCCAGCTCTGACTCTTGCAGCAAATGCTCGTCAGACTCATCAAGTGATGATGACCTGCCTCTCAAAGCTGTGTCAAAGAACCTTATATCGAAATGCTCACCACAGAAGACTCAATCAAGATCTAGGAGTTTGACAGGCAGACATGATAGTGACGATGAGAAAAAAGTTAGTGGTGACATCAAAGACAATTTGAAAAAAGACAGAATTGTGTCTAAAAATAATAATACTGTGAAAAAGACTAAAAGTGATGAATCTAATGACACTGTGAAACGAGGACGAGGTCGGCCGCGGTCTAAGGTAAGTTGTAGATTTTTTTCTAAAAAGTAGATAAGAACTACATCAGTAAACTTACTTTTGGTCTTCAGCTGTCTGGTTCTTTTTGTAATTACAAATACAGCTGATTAATAAGATGCTGTAATAGAATTCATGAAAATGTTCCCAGAACCTATTTATGCAAGGCAAATAGGGAGATATACAATAACAACAATCCTTAGGTGAAATGTGATTATACTAGAAAATACATCAAAAGAACAGATGGTTCTAGGTGTGACAAATCTCCCCATATTTTCAATAATGGAGAGATATTCAAAGAACTTACAAAAAAAGCTTTTAATGATATTTTGAATGCCATAACTTCTGGATTTTTATTAAGTTATGGAAGTTTTTATTGTTAAGCCATTCCATGGTGGCTTTAGTTGGAAGACGTTTGCAATTGATGTGTGCTAAAGTTTTATTTTATTTTATTGTTGGTTTCACTCTCTACATTTTCCATGGATGCTAATGAAACCAAAAGATTTGTAAAAAAGTTACTACCTCACGGTTTGCATTGCATAGGACCAGTTTCTATTAGAGTCAATTTTCTTTCGGAATATGTCTGGCGCCTCTTATGATTCATTTGGTGTATGTATTGAAACGATTTACATACTTAGGTCAACGCAACTTGGCGCCAAAATGTAGGTCAGGGCTTTCCTGTTAATGGTAGTACTAGTTTAGGGAAAATAATAATAAATTAGCACTTGTGTTTTTAAAATTCTTGAAAAAGTGATTAGACGCCATGTGATTTTAAACGCAAAGAGAGAATAGATGATCCTAGATAAGTATTCCAGGCTGGAATTTGAAATTGGCCGGAATTTGATTATCCTCTCTGAAATAATTGAATAACAAAAATATTGAAATGATGATTTAAGATCGACTAATATATGTCGATGAAGTAAGTGTAGGCTATTTCATGGTGTCATTCAATACCGTTATGGATATAGCAGTGAATGCAGTTTTTAATAATGTTATACAAATGTGTAGAAAGAAGTGACACGTCAAGAAATTTCTAGTTTTCCGACTTCGCAGCACATATTATCCGACGAGGGCGCCAGCGGCAGATAGCCCATTCAACACTAAAGGTTGACGGAAACTATATCAAAGGCCATACTTGAACAATTGCTATGGCAATGAATTTAAACACATAATTATAAATATGTATAATTATAAATATTATAAATCTTGCTTAAAAAAGGCATCATATTTAATCTTTACTGTATAACAGTGCCATACTTAACATTATTAAGGAGTTTTGCGAATTAAATCTATCTAATTGATATTTAAATCCTATGCAAAAAAAAAGTTAGTAGAATTAAAGTATGAGATAATAACTCTGATGAGAACTACATAATTAAATCGGCGTATTACACATACATACGTACCCGTATGTGAGTAACTATGCCACGGTATTGAATGCCTGAACGTTATGCAATGGGAACCATATGTGAACATTGTTTATATTTAAGCTCGTTTTTTCAGTACAAAAGGCACGGAGTGGCCAATTGTGCTAGTGAGAAAAATGTGTTCTGAAATACAGATTGAGCGTAAGGATTGTATTAATACTTGATAATCAATAGCGAAATAATCTTGTGGTTTAACTTAAAACGAAACCCCCTACGGGGAGACATATATCTGGACGTGTCCATAATTTATTCCTAAACAAGTCCTATTGGGTTAATCTTGTGTATCTGGGGGCACGGCAGTGCCCCCTCCAAGTCGAGCTAAAAAGCGGCACAGTCGTACCATCCTTTTCTCGAAGCAATTCAGGCCATTTTCAACCCCCCATAACTTCGTTGTGGTTAAAGTAAGTAGCCTGAATTTACTAAGCAGGCATTGTGTAAACACGGTATATTTAAAATTTCATTCAATTTGAACCAGTAGTTTAAGAATTATAACTTGTCAAACTTTCGTAATTTTGTCACTCACTGACTGACTGACCGATCATCAAAAGTCTAAGGCACTTCTAGCAGACATAGAACCTTCAAATTTAGAATATAATTAGTATTTAATGTCTAAATTAAGAGAAAATTTCAACATTTCATAATTTCTGTCTCGTTTTCTAGATACACCAACTGCGTGAATAACTTTGTAATCCCATATAAATGTATAGGATTTCAAAGTTATATTTGCAGTTAATGATTCGTTGTACCCGCATATATGAAATGAAATGAAAATGAAATGAAAATAATTTATTGAATCCATTAAAATGTTCAACATCATTTAGATTCAGTCATTTTTTTATCTACCACCCGGTTCGGAAAGCTGTTTTCACTAGAGAAGAACGGGCAAGAAACTCTAGTGTTGCTCTTTTCAAAACCAGTTTACAATGTAGTGAATTTTTACAAAATTTACAAGTTGGTTTAAATCAGAGCAGTTTAATAATAATATGTTGCTTTACAATAAATATTTTTGATATGAATATTATTATATTATAATATAATTACTATGGCTGAGTGAAGTCGCCCAGAACGAAGAATCCGTATACTCTTTTTCGCCAAAGCAGTGAATAATTGCGAAAGCCTTATGTAATCCATCAATCATCCATTACAATGTAAGCAAATCGGATAGACCAGTCTACGCAAGCAGCACCCGTTCACGAGTATGACGCATGTGCCAGCCATCGGCCTCCTCAACCATGTTGCAGGGAAGTGACCGACCTGGCACACGACGCCACCGCAAGCACAGACCTTTTAGCGAGCATGACATACCCAATCACTTACACAGGAAAATAATGGCAAATTTGACAAGTTACTTGATTTAAATGATATATTATAGAGCACACCAAGACTTACGCTCCGAGATACTACACATTCATTTAATTTTATTCTATTCCCAAGCCTTGTTATCGTCTAAATATTCCGAAATTTTATAATATGCCTTATTGCATAATTTTTGCTTGATAGTAGCTTTGAATTTTGTAATAGATAAGGCTTTAATATGACTGGGAACTTTGTTATAAAAGTGTATACAGTAACCCTTAAAAGATTTGCTGATCTTGTGGAGTCTGGTCTTAAGAGTAGCTAGATTATTCTTATTCCTAGTATTTTTGTTGTGAATATCGCTAATCTTAAGAAAACTTTCTTTATTTCTATGGACATAAATTTAATTTTCAAAAATGTATTGTGATGCTACTGTCATTATATTTATCTCTTTAAACTTTTCTCTAAGAGAATATCTGGACCCAAGCGAATAAATTGATCTTATAGCTCGCTTTTGGAGAACAAAGATGGTATTAATGTCAGCAGCACCACCCCACAGTAAAATTCCATAACTCATCAGACTATGAAAGTAGGCAAAATATACCAATCGAGCTGTATCAACATCAGTCAATTGGCGAATCTTACCCACCGCAAAGACTGCGGCGCTCAGCTTTTTAGCTAGAGCGACTATGTGAGAACCCCATTGAAGTTTGGGATCTAATGTAATTCCTAAAAACTTAGTTGTATCCACAAGGCTCAACTCATCCCCATTCAAATTAATGTTAGCATTAACTTTCTTGACATTAGGTGTCACAAACCTTATACATTTCGTTTTTGGCTATTTAATAACAAATTGTTAATGCTAAACCAATGTACTATTTTTGAGAGGGTGTTGTTTACGTCGTCAATATCAGGATTGCGTCGATTTACTTTAAATATTAATGAAGTATCGTCGGCAAACAACACTACCTCACAGTTGTCCCTTATAAAAAAAGGTAAGTCATTAATATAAATTAAAAAGAGAAAGGGTCCAAGAATCGAGCCCTGCGGAACTCCCATAGTAACGGCAGACCCAGGAGATCTTATTCCGTTGACATCTACACTTTGGACCCTATTGCTCAAATATGATTTGCATAATTCAAGAGCAATACCATTAATTCCGTAGTGGCTCAATTTCCTGATAAGTATATCATGGTGAACACAATCAAACGCTTTGGATAGATCACAGAATACACCTAAGGCATCCTGTGAGTTCTCCCAAGCATCAAATATGTTACTTATTAGCTCCACACCAGCGTCTGTTGTGGAGCGACCCCGCGTGAAACCAAATTGTTTACCATGAAGTATTTTATTTTTTGAAAAATAAGTTTGAAGTTGTGAGAGCATTAGTTTTTCAAAAATTTTGCTAAATGAAGGTAGAACTGAAATAGGTCTATAATTAGAGGGGTCCTCTGAACTACCAGATTTTAAAAGAGGTATAACTTTACTCAACTTCATATTATCAGGAAACTTCATATTATCAGGGATAATGGAATAATAGTTGTAGATAGGTATCTATATATATGAGGCATAACAGGAGGGGGGTGACAGAGGGAAAGGGTGTATTCAGTCCATGAAACTGTACAACATTCCTCTAGAAAAACATGACGAAGATAAACTTGCAAATAAATAGACTAAAAAGCTGAAAATATCCATTTCCATGAAAGAAAGAACACTAATAATAATCAAATCCGCTATATTTGTGATAAATTGATACCTACAAAAATAAGAAAAATCCATAAGACAGAGGCTTTAAGAAAAATCGTTGTATATATTCTAGAAATGAAAAGTACCGAAAAGGAAAAAAAAGTAGGACTACAAAAAGACGTGAGATCCCATCAAAAACATCCTGTAAAAAAATTCCAAGTCTCGCAGCTCAGTTTTTCTACCGCAAAAAGTTGTGAGATCCATGTAATACCAAGTCGATTAATTTATTTAGTCCTTGCTTAAGGGACGTTCTGTATAAAGTTATTACGAAAGTTAGTATCATATCAATATAAAAAAATCTTTACGTTTTAAATAAATAGATCGACTTGGCCATCGCATAAAAACATAATGTATCGTACAATTTATACATAATGCTGCTGGCCAAGTATTTTCGTTATTATTACATTGTTATTGCTATAAAAAATTATGTGCGCTAAGTTGGTGAAAAAAAATATGTTCTTGACGAGAGTTTCTGAATGATTTCGCATTGTTTAAATTTTTATTTTTCAGGAACTAAACACAAAAAGAATATTTTTCTCAGCAAAATCCCTCCGGAAGGGTCTTATTAGTCTGATAATATTTTTATTTTCATCTTATATGTATTTAGTGATTTCGGATATCAGCTTCTAAATTGCCATTTAAAGCCTAAATAACGAAACTTGTGTTCTTATCTATAATGTTTTCCACATGACAACCTTTTCTAAAATTAGTACTAATTATTTTTCCTTTAAATTGTTTATTGGTGGCTATTAAATCGTTTGAAAAGTCCTGTTTTTAAGCCAAAAAGCGCGCGGAAGGTATAAACGCTCTTAATGTACTTACTGTTTTCGTGAAGTGGTGAAGTGTTTGGTGGTGTTCATCGTTGTTATTTACTCTGTTTTAGTAATTATTTGTTATAAGCTGCTGTTAATTGTTGTCAATACTTCATACTTGGTTGACTAAGAAAATATTCGTAAATTGGACATTGCAATAAAATGTTGAACAACCATGCGTCACGTGTTCTGGTTTGTTTACATTTAGTTAAGTACCTAAACCGATGGAGTATAGCTATCCTATCCGCCTTTTTTTTTACCATGATCCGATTAATTCCGCCTGAACCAACCCGCACCGTACCATCCCGTTCCTTCTTTTTCTGTCCGGTCCCGTCCAGTCCCTTCCCGGCACATCTCATCCCGTCCGTCCTGACCCACCCCACCTCATCCCGTCCTTTCTCTTCGCATCATAGCCGGTGCCCATTACATTTCGTCCTACCTTATCAAAATAAATCTATCAGCTACTCCCGTAATTTTGGCTATGAAATTAGAATATCATTAAGACCTATTTTTGAAGCAGGGTTCGAAAATATCCGATATTTATTATAAATATCGAAATATCGGATATTTATGATATATGTATATCAAGCTTGATATTATATCATTTTTTATATGAAACCACATTATTTTTGTTTTGTATTGTTTATGAATACTATTTACATAAATGTGTTACATATACAAACAAAATGTTTTTTAATGTTTCATTTATTTAGGTACTTAAAATCTGTAAAACAAATAAAACCAAAACATAATATCTTCTTTTAGATCAAGCAAAATCAATTAAAAAATATAACATATTTAAAAAAAAACATTTGTTGTTGTTAAAAAAAACACCTACCACCACCACAAACAAATGATACATTCATTTGTTTGTGGTGGTGATAGGTCTCTCATATGTGAGAGGCTACCTGGGTGGGTACCACCTCAATGTCTATTTCTCCCATCAAACAGCAGTTTTAATGCACTGTTGTGTTTCGGATTGAAGGACATTGTAGCCAGAGTAACTACTGGACATATTGAGACTTAACATCTTATGTCTCAGGATGGCGAACGCAGTGGAATGCCAAGCATTGCTTTGTAATTCAAGGTGTTGTTTGGTTTTGCTACTGTTCATGAGCGGTCGCATCGCTTACCATCAGGCGAACGGCATAGTCGTCTCGTCATTCACAGAAATAAAAAAGAAATCATCATCATCATAAGTCATACATAACCTTGCTTTGAAGTCGATGTCGAAGACGATGCCTTCCAGACGTGACTGAAAATCCTATTGCTTTCCGTACAGAAAAAAAAGATCATCAACAACAAATAAAATCGTGTTCTTTATTGAACTAGGATAATTGAAAACCAAAGACTTTCCAGCCGCTGTGCCTCCGTTTTTCAAATCTCTGATATCCATTTTAATGAAATGCAATTAAGGGCAGTTTTGATCTACAACGATCTACAACGCATGTTATGTATTTAATTAGATGAGGACTAATACTGTATTGTATAAAATAGCTTGGTAACTAACCCATATTTTTTATAATATGTAAAAGATATGTATCGTTACTGTGGGTTATTCTTTGGAGATCAATACTACCCGTATTGATCTCCATACCACCGCGGATTTTTTTATCTATCTTTTTAAGATGTACAGGTTAAGCCAGCGTTTGCGATTTAGGCGCACAGCAAAAATATTATGTTGGATACGACATATTACAAAATCTTCCTGCTTTTCTGTACTATAACGTGTGTGTATTATACGTACATATAAACCTTCTTGAATCACATTGCTGCATTAAAATCCGTTGAATAGAATAAAAGATCTAAGCACACAGGCAGTGGAAGTGACTTCATTTATACTATGTAAGATAATATAGTAAAACATGTTTTTTTTAGAAAATGTCCGAAGTAATATTTCCTTGAATACATATATCTGCTTACATTTTTCTTTTATTCACAAACTTCATTGGGTCAGCGACCCTACGACAAATGTGATGTTTCACTCTACGTATCTGCTACAAGATGGCGCCACTATGACCAATTTTGTGACTGGTGCCTCTTTCTAGATACAATACGCGAATTATGCTTCAGTCATATTGCTTCAGCAATAATTAATTTGTTCGTCGAAGAAGGCATCACTTTTTGTGCCGCATGGCACCTGGCAGCTTTTTAAACATTCAGATTTTCACTTTAGGTTCAAATTATTGAAGTTTGCAGTATGTTTCTTGCATAATATTGTGTTTGTAGAATATTATAAAATTAATATGATCAAACACTGTATCTTAAAGTATTATTTATTTTTATGCTTCTTTAAATTATCCTGTTATCCTATATTATACGGAAAATTGTAAATATAATTTCGATATTGAAATAAATAATATTTAATTTGAAATTTGTAAAAGTCTTTTTGTAAAGACCAAAGTTTAAAAAACGAGGTTTATAATAGCAAGTCGTTATTGTTACAAATGTGTGTGTAGTGTGTACTCAGTACTTCTAATATCATGTCATTATAAAGTTACGTTGCCCATCGTCCCTCTTGTTATTAGATCACCTCAAAGGTACTATAATCAACCATTGTCGTACAAGATTAATTAAAAAACATACTGTTAGCACAACGTGTACCTACGTATTATGTCTTGACCAGTAATCAAATACGCGTTGACCGTGAAATAAGATATCTGGCCTCTGGTACCAGGTCTAAGATAATTTACACGGCTTTTTTCATCTATAAACATCAAGAAGAATAGCGTTAAAAGGGTAGAGTAAGCATGTTTATTGAAGTAACTCGTAAAAATTTTCATGTAACAATAGTAGCTAATATTTCCAAAAATGAGTGTTGAGATCACGTATCTCATTTGCATAGTTTCAATAATTGAACGATATTTCATACAATATTTATAATGCTGAATTTAGAAGTAGTCCATCTACGTCGTAGATAATGACGTCAACAGCAGAAGCATTGCGGTTGACGACACTTTTGGCGGTTTTTGGAAGTTATCGAACTCAATAATAGTAGCGCCTAGACTACTGAATCAATTTCAGCGTTTTTGTGGTTTAGAAACTCCAAGATTAATTCGACAAACTGAGTGAAGTAATGAAATTTCTCATTTAAAACGCATTTAGATCCTTAATTATCCGTAAATTATGCACATTTTAGGAATCAACGTTAATACTGATCTCCGTTCGTATTTCAAGATTATTACGTCGGGTTATAATATACTTAAAGACTTCATCTTATCAGGACATTCACACTGACGCCGTTCGCAGATAAAATGGAATATATTTTTGACACGGAGCTGTGATACACTAGATGCTTTTCAGGCATTAAAAATATAAGACCGAAATATGATACTGGCTCTAAGATATATAAGATTCTCACGTACAAAAGGTTGATAGTTTCGACTAAAGGAAACAGATAGCTGGAAAGGTAGCATCGCAGTTCATACCGATTATATCAAGAGTGCTACCGAAAACGACGCCGGGTGGTAGTTTTAGTGACTACAAACACAATGCAACTAAATTTTGTGCAAAAATTTGTAACATTTTTTTTAAAATATCGTCGAGTTTGGGTGGTAAATCCATAGTTTTTGCTAAATTAATAATAATTTAAAACCTTGCGTACCATAGCATCTTTAAAAATAAAAGGGTGTACACTATTATTTAAGAAAAAAACTATGTATTTACCATACTAATATGACGATTGAAAAAAAATTACAAAAAAAAATGTTACAAATTTTTGCACAAAATTTTGTTGCATTGTTTCTGGAGTCACTAAAACTACCACCCAGCTTTGTTTTCGGTAGCAGTCTTGATATACCCTGTATACCATAAGATAGCTTATAACTGGTGGTAGAATATATTCGTATCCATTGGAGGCAAAATGGTTGTCCATGTTAGGTTCAGCCTATGTATATCCGCAATTCAACTGCTGCGGTGTAAGATAACCATCTGTCAAGTTTGGATATACTTTTCAGATTGCATTGCTCGAACCCTCAGGGGCACTGTACTCTAGTCATTTTGGTACACCGGTATGAAAAATATGCCTTTTAAAAATCCAGTATTTCCTGAGTTAATTTGTTACTGTTATTTTTTAATAATTGGCTAGGAATATATTTTGTTTTTTAAACAATGTAGATGTCATCATAAAGGTATAATAATGATGTAGCATTTTATTTGATCAGGTGATATATTGTATGTACGAACTCGGTCTACGAAAGCAAAAGCGAATTGACGTATTTAATATTTATCACATGACTAGTGGTGCACAGACCATATTTTTTCATTTTGTTCTATGTTGTCACCTTTCAATTAAAAACTATTATAAAACAATGTTCGTTTAATATTATTTCAAATAATGAATTTATAACTCATATTGAAGTTAATGTTTACTTTCTGCTTTGGATGAGGAGTAATTAAAAAAGTATAACCTCAAAAAAATAGCTAGGTATGTCAAATCGCGCTCCTCTGCGTGCGCGCAGTATTATATGAAAAGGGTAAGAAAATTGCGTTTAACATAATAATATAAAGGTTTGTAAGGCATTTCCTGTAACAATCATTAACCTCTGTAGGTCACATCCTCAACAAATGTGAGTTGAATTGAGAGCCTTAGGAAATAATCCACCAAGCTAGCCTAGTACACATGCTAAAGAAATTGTTCTAACAATTTTATAGTACGGACATTTTTCCACGACGTTTTCCTTATTTGTTAAACTGCATTGAAATCAGTATTCAATACGCAAATGAACCCAAAAAGTCAAACGTGTGTTCTGGGGTTCGAACCCTCCACCAGTAGGTACGGCAGCCGTGTTTGGTTCTTTACCAACAATAAGACCAACCAATAAGATTTACATGCGTAGCGGGTATGTAAATCTAATGCGTTTTAAAATTCTAATTGCCGTAACCAATATAATGTTACAAAGCAGTCGAAAAGGTTCATATTACACTACTGTGCCAAGATCCAAAAGAGATGTCGAGATTATGTGCACGTTTTGGAATATTATATCAAGTACATAATAATAATAATTTGTACTTATCTACACTAATATTATAAAGAGGAAAACTTTGTTTGTTTGTTTGTTTGGTTGTAATGAATAGGCTCAAAAACTACTGGACCGATTTTAAAAATTCTTTCACCATTCGAAAGCTACATTATCCACGAGTAACATAGACTATATTTTATTTTGAAAAAAAATAGGGTTCCGTAAGATATTTGGATTTTTCGGACACAAACTGAAAAAAATCAACCAAAGAAGTTACTTATTTTGCGTACGCTGCCTAAACTACAAAAGATAGAACCATAAAATGTTATAATTAATTGTAGATCTTATAAATATCTACAAAAAAGTCCGCGACACACTATACCTATCTATGTCGAGTGAGGCACAACAACCACATTTTTATTTAAAAATCTTGAATTTTTTTTTGGACTACATTTAAACGCGTTTATTTTACTCATGCTATTAATCCTTATCAAAAAAAAAAAATATTTCATCAATAAGTACAGTTTATGTTGATAATATTTGGTCTTTGAATGATTAAAATTGGACGTTTGGTTTTGAAGTTGTGGTGAAATTAAAATATTACGATTTCTGCTGCACAAAAATTTCATAAGGCAATCTTTATATGTCCATATATATGGAGAGACGGGATATAATAGATTGGAAGGTACGGGAGAAGGCTGGGATAGCTGACAGATTTGATAGGACGAAATATAAATGCACGTTATAAGACGGGATGGATAATAAAGAGAAAGGACGGGATGGATTGGGAAGAGACTGAACAGACGGATGAGACGGGATTGAGCCGGACAGTAGGACAGCTACGTCAAGTTTAGGTATACAAGAGTTTATACGAAAAATAACATGTATTTGGTGTGGAGTGGAATCAAAAAATATATGCACCCAGACGAAGCTGGGCCGGGCCGCTAGTACTTAATACACGAGAACACATTATTGTCGCTAACAAGTCGCATACATTTTCATGTTTGATGCATACATTTATGACGTATATTTAAATTTCGTTTTTGTATGCTGGTGAATCAACTTATAGGTGTTCCCTAGATGCATATAAGTTTATTATAAAAGTAAAGTTAAACCACTTATTTGATACTAAATATAGCGCACATCATTAACATTATCATTTAACCCGATCGCATATTTCCTCGCGTAGGATATAAAACAGCGCATATAAAGTCGCTTGTTAATATGATCTTCTAATCAGCAACATCTCGGTCTGACGTCTGACCTACAAAAACTTTAAAATAATAATTAAAATATAAAGTAAATATTTGATATACTAAAATATAGAGCATATTTAACGTGCGTCTTTCGAGTCCATAACTGCGCAGCTCGTTGCCATTGTTGCGACCCTCAGAAGTAATGCAAACAAGTTAGGGGGACATACATTTCAATGGACTCAGTATAAGATACCCTTACAATTTACCATCTTAATCTGATCCAGTTTTATATACAAAGGTACTTTTATTCTTGTTTACCACACACCCCTCAATGTGTAAGAATTCTCCATTCAGACAAGCTATAATTTATTAATTGTGTCAGTGACGACGCAGATGCAGATGTATTGTATTGTGTGCGGCTTGTGCTTTTAATTCTTAATGTATGGGAAAATATCTTCAAATCTGTATGAAGCTTTGTTAAATGCTTTATTAAACATCTGTATTGATATACTTTTAACGAATCAATGATTGTTTTCAAGGTTTAATCCTGTGACTTGCTAGTTCATTATTTTTGTCGTGCGTTAACAGTGCTCTAATTTTTTTTGCTTAAATATTTGTAGCAACAACGTGTTCAATAAACTTTTAAAATTAGAATTAATCAGAGTTCCTATAATTTTTATGTGCTTTATATGATACTAGCTGACCCGGCCACGCTTCGCTTTGCCTTGGTTGTCATAGGATTCATATTATATTCAATTATTTAGTATAATAACTTAACAACTTGTATGCCTACACTTGACGTAGCTATCCTACTGTCCTGCTCAATCCCGTCTTAACCCGTCTGTTCTGTCACTTCTCGATCCGTCCCGTCCGTTCTCTTCATTATCCATTCCGTCTTATACCGTGCATTTACACTTCGTCCTATCAAATCTGCCAGCTATCCCAGTTCCCTCCCGTACCTCCCTCTCTATTATATCCCGTCTCTCCATATCCAAATATCCTTATGAATTTTTGACATTAAAAACTTTAGTGATTCTAATTATCCATGCAATATTTTATCCCTTATTTCACACTCACAATGCTGTTTTTCCAAAAATATTGCAAGCAATATTTAGGTAAAATATAATCTATCTCACTCAGAGACGATATATTACATTAATTTCTATCAGTGAATTATAGCGAAGGAAAGGCTACTGTAAAAATTCGTGATAAAAGTGACATTCGATCTTGAAAAGAAGTAAATATAACTTTTTACGTGTGCAAATAAATTATTTATTTAATTGTCTCTATTTATGTAGCTTGATATATTCTCCTTAGTTCACACAAAATACATTTTTGAACGCATTATTTGACAACCAATTTAAACGTCAATCCGTTTAATTAATGTCATTAATTTTCATCTTTAAAAACTAAAATAAGCCATAAATCGAATATTGTGGATATATGTTGTCGATTCGAAACCTTTATTTAAATACGTTTTTTAATTTGAGGGAAGAGTTTACCGTATCGACGGGATAAACATTAAATGTTTGACAGTTACAAACCCATGAAAACTTTGTATGAGAAAATGTTAATAAGCTAATAGAAACTCGGGAAACCGGGAACATGATAAAAAGTATCCTATGTCCTTTTCCTGGTTCTAAGCTACCTTCCCACCAATTTTCAGCCAAATCAGTTCAGCCATTCTTGAGTTATAAGTAGTGTAACTAACACGACTTTCTTTTATATATATAGATATATGAAACGGGTTAACGCTATTGTCACAGCATCGCCATTAAAAGCCGGTGATTATTTTTATTCGCGAAAGTAATACGGCTGCTAGGCACTGTTTGCGGCATTTTTCATTGTGTGTGCGTTTGGAAACGATCATTAGAACCGAACAGTTGTCGACTATTTCGTTGTTGTTTTCCATGGGTTTATATAAAGTTGTTAAATTCTGGAAATGTTAATGTCTAATATGATTTTAGTTTACTGCCTTTGTGACTTAAAATTATGAACCATATTTTAAAATTAGTATAATAGTAATTCTACAACTTTAGAAGTATATTATTAACCTATAACCTTTTCTAGTTTTTTCTATAAAAAAGTGTCTTAACTCTAATAGCTGTCCATATTAAGTATTAACAATGTAAAACAGCAATGTGAAAGGTAATCATGAAAGCATCCAAAGCGATGTACATTGTACGTGTATCAGATACGATTGTCATAACTAGACAAAGATCGGATTCGAAAGCACTTAGATAGTGCGATATTGTTTGTGGGCGTTATAAACTGTTATTCGCCAGTTAGAATGATTGATTATCTCTTTACTTGCGTCGCGTTTGCTCTCCATGAGCGTTATTTATGCGTCACGGCGAAAGTTGCCGCTACGTTTGTATTTGCATTGTGGTATTATAGGATCTAAATGGCGTGTTATGTAGCTACATATTAAAGCGTGGAATCTATCCTCTCCGTAAAGAGCGTTATTGTAGGAAGAAACATAAATACTCATATATAATGAACGCAGATTAATTATTTACTATGAAATGTTAAGATAGTGTTCATAATGTGTGCGAGCTGTAAACCTGTCGAAAAATTGAATTATTCAGGTTAACGGAGCACGCAGGAAGTTTGTAAAAGTGTTGTTCTGATTTAAACACATTTCATCGTGATCAAATGTTTATCATAAATAAGCATGAAAGTATCTAGTTGAAGCGAACATCATATTGTTCATGTGCGACGCGGTCGTTCACTCGTGACGAAATAAATCACAATTACCGGTGACGAAGCTTCGCTGCTTCCATTCGCCATCATCACCGCTAACATGGAATCCGTGTGGTGTGCAATTCTGAATTAATTAATGTCAGGTGATGGTCATAAGTGAGGTGTCGGTACTGGGTGTTTACATTTCGGTAACTAGTGACAATCACGCGTGTGTATTTGAGTGAGTGGTGAGTAGTGACAGAGGCGTGTAGTATGTAGTGTGTAGTGTGTGAGGGCGGCGGGTGACTTGTGCCGTGTGGCGTGGTGTATGCGGCGCGAGTGTGCAGCGTGCAGCATTTAATTAAAGCGGTGGGTGCGCGGTGCTCGCGTGCGGGCGCGCTGCCGCGCTGCACTTCCGGCCGCCCCCGGGGGCTGCGCTTTTTCCTCGCGCTCGAGGGAGGCGTCGCGCGAGGAAAGCGCGAGCGGTCGTCACCCGCGCCGAGGAATTAAATTTTTCACGTAAACTGGTTTGATAGCGCGTACTTAGTAGTGGAGTGGGGGTCGCGAATACGCGCCACGCCGCGCCGGTCATTAGCTGGCTCGCGGCGAGACGCGCGCGCGTTCCCGACTCTGCGTGCGCGGTGGCCGGCACTGTGGACTGGCGCGTTCGCGTTCGCGTCGCTTAAACCCGTCAAGTGCACACCGCACACCGCACACGCACCGCTCGGTGCACACATACCCCTCGTGTATTTCCATGTGTTGTGTACAGTGTACGTACGATGTCGTCGACGATTGATTGGCCGGTGTGATCATGTGCTCTCGTGTGAAACAGTGAATAATATAATCGGTGCAATTTTAATACGTTCCTCTTTGCTCTGAACACCTGTGATAATTAGTTTTTGTGAATTTATTCGGTAATTCGTTTTACTTGGGTTTCCGGCGTTACGATTTCCGCATGATTATTGTAATTGTCAATTTCATTATTTTCTCAAAAATATTTATTCATTCTTTAAACATTTGTAATGTTGAGATATGACTGTACTTTTAACTTTCTTATCATATAGAAACAGTACATTAATTCGTGATCATGTCACCGTATTATAATATGGGCCGCGACATTAATTTCATGCAAAACAAACATTTCGCGCGATAAGCGGTTGGTGTGAGACAGCGGCGGAGGTGTCTGCGGAGGGGACGCCGCGCGCGGGGTGCGGGGAGCGGTCGCCGAATTTCCCTTATCAAAAGTTTAGCGGAGCTCAAGGTCGCGCGTTATCACTAGCGGTCGCGCGTCTCCGATGGATTCGTTCTGTGATTGTGCGCATCGTTGCATTAGTCACTTTAATGCATTCGTATTACTCACTATGTGCAGTTTTTTTAGCACTCTGTTTTATACTCAAATATATGCTATAACTAATATTATAAATAACGTAAAACGATCCAATTTTTCTCCGAACTGTAGAGAAGACTGGAAGAAATCATAGATATTTATGACTACTATATTGGATTAGATATGTTAAAATATTGCATAATGCGTCTATTAAAAAAATATATAGTAAAATCTTTTAATTCATAATTTATACATTCACTTAACTATCAAATGTGATTATTTTGATTCCGTTCGTGAAAATTAAAAAAAAATATATAGGAGGTATTTATCTTTTAGATTTGTCTTAGATAAGAGACAAAAATAATCCCATCAGAATTTATCATATCAGACATTGCAAAAATAGACGTTGAGTTGTTTTTTGAAACACAAAAAATTCAAACACAAATATAAAACGGAAACCAGTTCTGTTTGTAACGCCCGGATCCCAAGAATAAAACGTACGTGTCGATTGTAGCAAATTAGTTGCAATAAGGTGTGCCGAGATTCGCTCCAACGTAAATCTGTTTGAGCGTGTGTGATGTAGATCGCGACCTAGTTGCGCGTGATTGAGGATAAAACAATATAAATAGCTCGTCAACGTTAGTGGACGTGAGCGGCGGCTGCGAGTGGTGAGAACTGGGCGCGCGTGTTGATCCGCCACCGGCCCCTACTCGCACTCCTGTGACTAGTGATGTTGGCATGATGCGGCACGCGGCTAACGCAGCAGCGTGGACGGCGCCCGGCGAGGTCTGGGAGTACGTCAGCCAGCTCGTCAGCTCCTACCACGACCAACACGACTGCCAGGTGCACACCACAAACCACATCAACATTACACACCACACACCACACACCTCACCACGCAAAACACTTCATTACATCCTATTTATTTGTCTTGAAACGGGTAATTCCAAAGTCTTTTTCGTAATATTCGACAATCCTTGTATACGAATAATGTCACGAGTACAGGCAATAATACTTGACAAACGTAATGCAATAGACAGAGACCAGCGATTGCGTAGTTAATAGTCGCGGTCGACGTATCACTCTATAATCATCATTTGTTCTTGTAAACATATTTATGAGTTTTTTCTACAATAGTGCAGGACTTGTGTAATGCGAGGATGACATGGTCAGGTTTGTAACGTGACTTACGTTTGAAATTGTACCAAATACGAAAAGAGTCCTACGAGTGGTCTGAGAGTGAGTGCAGCTCCTTCCACGGGAGCGGTGGAGCGCATCGATAATAACACTACGCAGGTGTGACTCACGTGTACAATTAACGTCTCTTGTAATTCACATGTTGTTATACATAGTACACACGCGTGAGACCTAGTTAACATCATGGCTAATATGTAGATAATTTGTAACTTGTCTGCTATGAGTGTTACAAATTTTAATCCACTCCAACGTTCTATTTCACTCTTTTATTCATGCACACGGGACCATTATTCAAGTATGGTAGTTTTCTAGGTTTCCGCCACGCGAATTTATTAAACTCGAAGCTATGTAGGACGCGGAATCTGCATAACGTTCGTACAGTGGTTAAATCCTAAAAATGTTTATATTTAGTTAAATTTATTTGGTACGTAAATACACACTATAGTAGCATCGAAAGAAATATATGTAAATATTTAGTTCTACCAATTACAAAATGTTGTTGAGGGAATGCCAGAACAGAAAACTTCTAGGTACAACCCAAATATTTTATTGTTGGTTGCTCTTAAAATTAATCTTGTAACAAACACGAAATAAACGATCCAATGCCCAAAATCAATCATAAATTGAAAAAAAATCTTGCACACCCATTAGTATTACCACGAGTAAGGAAAATTGAGCTTCGCTTTTTAGCTTCTGTTCGTTGAACTCATTTGTACAAATAGCAATAAAGTGCCATGTAATAGACAGATCAAACTTGGTTTATTTGACCGTGAAATTGTGATCGACCGAGCGTGACCGCTTCGCGTGCTTACCTATGAAGGAATGCACTCGCACACGAATATGTGTGCGTACACTGTCTTTCATTAGCCAGGATTAATGCAGATCTACTAACGATCACTTTAGATTCTTTCCAGTAGGTATCAAAGCGGTTGACTGCTAATTTATTTCAAATTCCTTTTACGTCTGCGATGACTTATGTAAGCATACACAATTTTTTGCGCTGTTTTGTCATATATTTTTTTGTAATGAAACGTCGTTCGGTGGGAACGAATTTTTATTAGTGACTATTTATGATCATCTACAATGAAATCATTTCGATGTCGTTGATCGGTTCAAGGCCGACGGCAAAATTAATTTTGAATTTAGTGGTATGGTATATGCTAGCGTTTGGTAAAAGTGTTATTGTGTAATCCGGATGATGTGAACGTTTTGGCGGGCTCCGTGCTCCCGTACATTTCTCTGATTGTAATGAAGAACTTTATTAGCCAGCTGCAGTGCAGACGCAGTCGTGATTGATGTCGTTTGCCGCTGAAGCCTTGTTTGATCTTATCGTGCCGATCTAATAGGTTTAACGAGATTACGGTACTCGCTACTATAGTGGAATTTGCATCTTTTCCTGATTACATCCAACCTATTACATTATCTTGTTGAGTTTTGTTGAGATCGAATGTTGGCGGGCGAGTCAAGTGGACGTTATTCTTTTGTTTCAAACTGGGAACCTGTTTACACATGTCAATGCGAGGGATCCCGCCATAATAACGATCAACTTTAATGACCGATTGCGCAACGGATACGGTTTCATCTAATGTCGGCGATGATTCAATGCAGTTTATTCAAGTGTGTTTTGCTTCGCCTGTTTAATACTAAAATGCTTTATAGACATATTATATAGAACATGCTCGCCGTGTTGATTTAATGTCGCTTTTGTTCCTCCTGTTATAAATTGATCGAACCGGGCTGTCATTAGACATGACGACATGCTTAAGCGTCGACGTTACGAAAGGGCTTCAGTGTTCATACTTGATAAAGTTGAAATAAACTTTTCCCTCACAACACATTTATGAACAGCATATAAATATGTACGCAAAATAGTAAAGCGCATATAAACATAGTTTTGTCGGATGGATAGGCACACGGACATTTGTTCACGATCCACACATTAATGGCGCATCGACATAGCGGTTGTATTGCATTTTGCGGTATTTGACGAGTGTTGAATTTGCAGACGCGCTTATGACGGCGGCGGGAGGTGGTGGTAACTAAA
The DNA here is from genome assembly GCA_023078785.2 of Hyles euphorbiae. NCBI lineage: Eukaryota > Metazoa > Arthropoda > Insecta > Lepidoptera > Sphingidae > Hyles > Hyles euphorbiae. The sequence continues at coordinate 5,176,721 of CM041049.1, forward strand.
ACCGGTTGGACACCTTTGTCGCCGCGCAACCGCCGGCTTTTGGTGATATCCGCAAAAAGTGCGCAATGGCATGCGATGAGTTTGGTCGGTTGTTAATCGATGCGCAGATATCGAAGTTAACGACCAAACGTCCCTTGCTAAACTCGATCTCATTATACGAGACATTGATTTGCTGGAATTGCTATTTGAACCGGTTGGACTCCGTCTATTCCATGCGCGTAGATGACTGAGTTGTGTTCCCACTTTCCATAATTGCGCACAGGATACTTATTATATTGAAATTATTCAACGCGAACAGGCAGTAATGAGTTGGAAGTCACCGTTACTCTCCAGTCTCCAGTTAATATTACATTCTCAAGTGGGCGAGGAAGACACACATGTCTCGTGTCTCCAGATTGCCAAGTGACACTTTTGTCGGAATGTGAACACAGAACATGTAAAAGCTGGTTCCATAATTTGCGCGGTATGAAAGTGTTTTTGGTGAATCGTGCCTGCCGACTTGTTCACATTGATTTTATGCATCATCGTCGCATCTTTACGTTCAATCGTTCTCTTTATAAATAATTTTCCGACCCTCATATGGGCTTGTTGTATTAATAATAAAAGCGTTCAATGATGCTCGTCCTCGTGTCCCAATTAAATATTTATAAAGAGTATTCGTCACAATGTACATTTTTGCTATAACCGTCGCTTATTGTGCATTTATTCGACGGCGACGTTTATTATTTGAAATGTTGATCATTTATTACAAACAGAAGAATATAAAAGCTCGTTCACGTTAATAATAATGCGCGCATAGCACTTATTATTAAAATATTTTGTTTAATTTCAATCAGCTTCCCTATGCACCAGCTTAATGTTTTTTATGTTCTCCGTGGAAAGGAAGTCTCTACAATGGAGGTATAACTCGCAGTGTCAGACCGGTCCGGGATACTAAACATCGTAAACCATGTAATTAATATATCAGAATCCTCGCATCTCGGGGAGGTAATTATTAAACGTCAATAAATAAAGTAGACCGCATACTCATTACGCCCATGATACGGGAAATGTATGTATATGTGTAGGTTTAAAATACACTGAAAATCAAGCGACATTTAAGTTGTGTATGTTAAAAATCGACTACTTTTTAGGACCTTAATTAAATATATAAATTTTATGGCACTAATTTAAAAAACAACACTTTATGACAATGTAAATAATGATATTGCATTATGCTGCAGTGCATGTTTCTCTAGATAACTAGGTGGGTAGAAAATGAGCATTGCGTATTGACACTGCGAATAGGCCGGGAATCGGGATAAGCCGGTCTAACGGCCATCTTAGCTTAGCTGTCGTTTAATAAAGCCCCTACGACAACTCCACGCTTCGGCAGGGCTGCCCGACACTTTCAGATGACCTTTTATGGCGCTGCATCCATCTCATTTATGCATGAGTTGTTCATTAATGAACACTTCAGTGACGCGTGTTATAATTTCCCACGCTTTTTCCTCAAACAGAACCAATTAATGCTCCCAATAATAATTACATTAATATCGAATTCGTAATAATGATTGCGGTTAACCGTTAATAACTTTTATAGTTTAAATGTATTAATGAGCGTTAAGGTGGATTCTCTGACAGTAATCCAGCCCTGGCTTCCGATCGAGTAATGCAAAACAAGACTCGGGAATAAATCGTTTACATGGTTGTCGGCATAAACTGGTCCCGCTGACCACCGCATCGCGCGATGCATACGACCAAGTGGTAGGAAGTTCGCTCAATTACAAGTAATCTTCACAGATATCGCAAACACCGCCTGCTTGTCTAAAAAAATAACTCAAAAGAGCTGTATTGTAAATTAAAGAGAGCGCTGTTAGCACGGGATAAACTTTATGTGAACAATTATAGTACAGGTTCCCCAGAACAAATTTCATAATTGATTACTAACAAGTTGATTTTTCGTGAGTAGCTTCCTTTCGACTAGACGCCCAACTTTTTCCTTACAGTAACGTTGGGAAATGGTAGCTTAGTAGGGTAGCAAGGATAAAACATGTCGACTTGACGAATTTTTAAAATTTATTAGTAACCGAATTTTTCTTTGTTAATTATCGAGATAATTATCTAAATAACGTGAAAAACTATTTGTCCTACAAAATATAAGGTTTTATCACAACAGTCCCCCCTCTCCAACATGTATCATAAACAAGGTCATGGAAAATAATTACTAACCAGCTGATTTTTTTTTTATTGATTAACTAATATTTGTATAGTTTACTACGCACAATGTCCTACAAATTGTGTGGTATGTCATCTTGGTCCTACACTCAAAAGTTGTCAATACCGCAAGACTTTTTTTTTTATTAGTAACTGTAGGACAAATATATCACGTGATAGGTTAATATATTTTTCATCCAAATAAAACAATGTCCTACAAAAATAAAGGTATGTTATATTAGTCCTACAAAATTTGTAATTTTTGAGTATACAAAATAAAATGAAATATACATTTATAATAATAATAATAAAATATAATAATAAAATGTTTTATACTTATACTGTATATAACTGTATTTATACTTACACTAGTACTCGTATACAACGACTTCGCTTATAATGACTAATCGGTTTTAACGACGATAATGTTTAGTCAAGTTAGGTTTCATAGTATGGTACTGAGAAAATATCACCGTTTACGCGACCCCGGTTTAAACGACCAACTGCTTATAGCGACCAATAATTACGTCTAGTTGAAACCACAGAATACTAACAGAAGTCAACCTTGTGTATGTACTTCACTTTTGTTGCCATACTACGCTCGGCGTTCGCGCAAAAGTTGAAACTCGCTCTCGCAGTGGTCTCGACTGGTTTGGAATATCGTGTCGGTGAACGCTGTCTATGTGGGCGTTGATTAAGCGCGCTTTGTATGAAGCTTGACTTCTGTTAGTTTAGTATTCTGTGGTTAAAACGACGCGCAATGTTTTGTTTGCACAACCTATGCACCAATACCTCGGTGCCCCAAAGTTACCCCGCCCCGCGCGCTTCACCTCTCCTTATTAGTGCGTGAATCCATGCTTAGTGTTTGTTACTTAAGACAAGTTCTAAAAGGTCGACAAAATAGTTATTTCGGTAAAATACCTATTTCCAGCTCCGGTGCGAAACGCATCTAAATATATACCGGGTATATCAAGGGTGCTACTGAATACGAAGCCGGATGGTAGTTTAAGTGACTACAAAAACAATGTAACTGTGTGTTGGCCGTCTGTATTTTTAGTCGTCTGTGGTCCACAGTAAACCATGCCGTGCGGATGCGTTTGTGAGCAAGGATAGCAGTGTGCCTTAGCTCCAATAGCAAAATATACAAAATAATTTAATTTCATGAATTTCAACTTTGTAACTGGAGGACTGGAATAACGTACCACGCAATTTGTAGGACAATGTAGGTGGTAAACTATGCACATGTTAGCTAAACAATAAAAAAATAATCAGCTGGTTAGTAATTATTTTTTATGACCTTATTTATCATACATGTTGGAGAGGGGGGACTGTTGTGATAAAACCTTATATTTTGTAGGACAAATATTTTTTTACGTTAATTAGATTATTACCTCGATAATTAACAAAAAAATAATCGGTTAGTAATAATTTTTTTTAATTCGTCAAGTCAACATATTTCATCCCTATTATCTTAGTTATAAACCACAATCGAGAATTTTCGTACAAGAATTACTTGGGCGTCTCATTAAGATGAAGCTATTCTCGTAAATTCAGCTTGATAGTAATTATTTTTACATTATGTATTAGTACTACCACTTTTGAGCGTAGGACCAAGATGACATACCACACAATTTGTAGGACATTGTGGGTAGTAAACTATACAAATGTTAGTTAATCAATAAAAAAAAAATCAGCTGGTTAGTAATTATTTTCCATGACCTTGTTTATGATACATGTTGGAGAGGGGGGACTGTTGTGATAAAACCTTATATTTTGTAGGACAAATAGTTTTTCACGTTATTTAGATAATTATCTCGATAATTAACAAAGAAACATTCGGTTACTAATAAATTTTAAAAATTCGTCAAATCGACATGTTTTATCCTTGCTACCCTGTTAAGCTACCATTTCCCAACGTTACTGTAAGGAAAAAGTTGGGCGTCTAGTCGAAAGGAAGCTACTCACGAAAAATCAACTTGTTAGTAATCAATTATGAAATTTGTTCTGGGGAACCTGTACTATTAACACGGAGGAGACCGGTTGCGAATTGGTAGATACCATATCTGAACTGTGCACTACGCACAATGTTAGTACATTTGTGTGGATGGTAGGGCATGTATCGGCAGCAGTGGCGGTCTTATCTCGCCATTAGAGTTATTATGGGCTGGTATCTCGCCCATCGCACCGCTTCGATTGTTTCTGAACGCGCCACAGCCGAGCGCTACCACCGTAATTGACCACTGTTTACTTCCAACTCCAAGTCTTATTTTATACACCATTTTGTGGTTTTGTAATGTATTTAAATCTTTCGTCAACCGGCCAATAAGGAAGTGTTGTTTACGATGTGCATCTTTATTCTTTATAATAATCGAATACAGTGGGTCGGCTTATTAATAATACTCAATTGCCCATAAGCCGCTCGTCTCGAACGGCCGTATGCGAATTTTACGAGGTATATATTACACAATAACGATCGGACATTCGAGTATTTATAGTCGCAGCGGCTGACTTGCCGGTCGAGATTAATATAATATTTGGACGCCATGAATGATTTTAATTAGGGGGCACATACTGCATACAGTCAGTCGCTGTTTAATGTTTTGTTGTTTTGACGTGTAAGTGGCACGTCAGGCGGAGAAGGGCACTTGGTAGCAGAGTGTAGATAACATCGTATAATCGGTGCCCACGCATCGTTTTGCCGATTGTCCCTGTCTCGTTACTTATGATCAGGGGAACAATGTTGTTTTTTTTTTATTAATCTCATCCGCTAGTATCTCGGTGTTTGTTTTGTTTATACTAACATTTTAAAAATAAGAGCGTTTATTAAGTAGTAAGAATTAGACCACACGTGTTATCTAATTTAGAAAAGTTTCTTTATGTTGATATCAAACGGTGCTTAACTAGTTGCTCGTTTGCTGCTTTTAAAAGGTTCCTACGATAAGATAAGTTGCATGTTTTAAGCGCCGTTCGTGGCAGTGAATTTGTTTTGCTTGTTAGCTTCACCTTGTCACCGCGCTATTGAGATGATCTGCGCACATATTTCCGCTGTATTAATAATATAATTTTATTTAATTTCGGACCTGTGTGAGTTTGTCTGATTAATTGTATTTGTCATGATGGTGTTGTGTCATGAGAAAAAAATTGGTAATAAATATAAAATAAATACGATTGTCAGGCATAGTACAACATAGAGTTTTAAAAGTTACCCTAGCTTAGACATCCTTAAAAAACAGGTTATTGATTAAAGAAGCTAAAGTTTGAAGATGAATTTTACACATCATTTCAATCTGAATCCGTACAGCTTTTTTGTTTATCAACAGACTTGACACCTGTTATTAGGTTTAGCACATTAGCAATAAGTACAATAAAGTTTGGTGTAATAGGTTTGTAAATATTTTGGTTTATCGGTCGCGATGATCTGGAATAGAGTGTGAGTGGCGCGTCTCGGCCGTAGCATCGTCTAGTCAATTAGCGCGGGCGGTGATCGGAACCGCCGTATCCGTGTGTGTCGGCTCTGTCGGCTCGCCGCACAGCCCGGCTCCCGCGTGGGAATGCCTTAACATCGCTCCACTCCCTTTTTACACGCGGAACAAAGCGGGCCTTTATTGCTGGGAATCGTTTACATAGCTTTTTAAATTTCTCAATTATACCTTTTAGTCGATATACGCAGCATTCTTTCGTACGGTATAATTGTCATTTAATGACTAATATAGACACCATACAATAGCTGCCCTTCAAGCCTACTCTTAATTGGGAAGTAACACTACACTCGTAATTAGCGAATCATCGACGATTGGTGCGTTCTATCTTTCAATTAAGTACACTTGTTCTAGTGTTACGCCGCGCTGTGCCGCTGAACGTACGCCATGTTGCCACTGGTTTGTTTAGCTCGTGCGCATACTTTTCAACGTTCTTTTATATGCACGTGTAAAATCCACTGGGAATTTGGGATACGTGCCAAACATTCTTCGGGCATGCGAGCTATTTTAAATCTAGAAAAAGTAGTATCCTGCACTGTTTAGGTTTATTAAAGCGACTGTAGGTTTCGTAATAGCGAGCGAATAGAGCCGTCAGTTCCCATTTGGTGAAAGCCTACAAACTGAGTGGCGAACGTCGCGGCACGTTAAGTTGGGGCAGGTCGGGCATTCTTACGGCTTCGCGCTGATTGTAGGTGTAAGTTTATGATCGCACGCTTCTGCGCGCTACTATTGTTCTAATGGGCCCTCGACCCTCGCTCGCGCCTCATACAAACACCCGTTTCGTTACTCTTCGAGTAGAGGTCACGCGTTCAACTTGATCTCGACCATTTTCTACGCTTTTATTAGAATTCCACGGTACGTTATTTAACACGCAGCTATTTCGTAGACGTTGCACGTCAGAACCCGCAGCCGGCAGCGCATTGTTTACGTGAAATAGTGACAAACGTGTTGTGCCAATCGAGCGGCAGTGTTTATTATTGATGGTATCGGTGCGCGGGTGACCTTCGTCGATATGCTTTTTGGAGGTGCAAACAGTTGCGGGTGTCGTTGACCTCAATCGGGTTGGGGCTATCGCAGTCAATTAATCTTGCACTTCTGCGACTTTTGACGCGGCATCTCGATTCCGTGTTGGTGTGACGAGGCATGGCAATATTTTACACATGATTAGAGCGGTGCACACCGCACTGTATGGGTAAGCAAATTGCGCCGACGCGACGCGCAGTCACGATCTGAACCTCGCGGGAACCCGGGAGAGTTTCTACAGAATTCCAACGTAAATGCTACACAGATATTAATGGCGGTATCTCCGTTGATATACCGGTTCACATTGAAACGCCGCTTTTAACCAATTTATGTTTCCTAACTTGATTCCCTTAATAAACTTTCTAATCAAAAACAAAAATGTTATGCTTGATGACTCAACTTGATTTAAATTCATATTTTATTATGCATTAATTAAATTCCCAGTGTTCTACATGCGAGTGCTTTCCCCGTCTCGCCGATACGTTTTTTATGAGGGATGTCGGTTATAAGGGAATATAGAGGTCGGGAGTTATTCAAATGAGAGTTGTAGGTAGATAGTATCGCATAACGGATAAGGAAATCGCCTGCTGTCGTCTGACAAAGTACTTACCTGCTGGCTGCTTCTAGTGAAATACTAGACTGTCAAGCCTATAATATACAATACAAGACGATTTATTGGTTCATTCATTTAGGTAACCAAATCGACTATTGTACACAATATGCATACATATTTTAATATCATATATTTCACTAAACTTGTGACAATGTTTTTATCGCAGTTAGTGGTATGTTACTAAAATAAATAACAATCATAAAGATTTAATTCTTAATGTCTCGTATTTAAATGACTATTCAAGTTGTGCCATTATTCTTCAATGCTATGTTAATAAAAACATAAAATAATACACTTATTATATTTCATAAGTGTACAATCATTCAGACATTGAATGGATCTGTTTATTGTGCGTAATCATTTTCTTTATTGTGTTGTTATTGAGTTCTGTTATTTTTATTAATATCCAACATCAGTATAATTTTGCAATAAAAAATATACCTACGAAATTACATGCGTTTCTTTTAGATTATTATTTGGAGTTCCGCGGCCGCTTCACACCCTTAATGTTTAGGATTTAATTAAGTAATGGCGTGGTGCCCCAGGGAGGTTGATTATGCTTGTAAGTATGGTAATGGGCTACCTACCTAATTTGAGTTACGGACGGATTGGCGCCGAGGTGGCTCAGAAAACACACGTGTTGTACCGACTTGCCGCGCGGAACGGGCCGCTCTCGGAACACAAAAACTAATTTAAAAAAACATATAGTCCCTAAAAAAGGTAAAACAATAATTTATTTATCTTTATATTGATTTGGAAAAATAAAAAGGTCATTCGAGGAGGCAAACAAGTATGATAGGTCCTAAAATTATGAAGGGTCCATTTGGGTTTTGGGTTTTTATGTTAGATGTCACATTGACCTGATTTGGCGAAGTACTTGTGGTAATCATAAAGTTGAAAATATAATTTATATCAAAAAGCATTTTGTTAGACCTGTAAAGCTGATTAAATGAAATGATATGCATTATAACACTATAAAGTCATAGGAATTCGAATATAAATATTATAAAACAATTGGATCAAAGTGCTATTGAAATACTTTAGTGTCTGCTGGCATTAGGTGATCTTCGCCAAAAACATTTCAATATACTATATATGTATATACAGTTTTTGTGTAATAAAATCATTAGGTGGCGGATTTCAATGTTGTGTGTAGTTTTAACTTTTTAAGTGGTGGCCGTAGGCATGAAAAGGAGTAAACGTCTACTTACCGCATTCATTGAAGTGATTGCTGGCGTCTATGTAAATTATTGTTTGCAGTGCGTGCTCACACCCTTCCTTCGTGTGTAGCGCCTGAGTTAACGATCCGCTTTTGTCAAAGGGTGGACTATAACAGTTCGGAATTATACACAATATGAAAAGATTTAATCGCATCATTACTTTTGTGGTGTACACCGCCTGTTAACCATTAGAAAAAATATTCTCGCGGTTAATGTGAGGTTTTTTTTTTCAATTAAATTTATTTTGTTCTCTATGATACGACTTGGCGGAAGTAAATAATCAGGAATTAGGACTTATGAAATGAAATGAAATGAAATGAAATGAAATGAAATGAAAATATTTATTGAATCCATAAAATGTCATACACTATTTAGATTCAGTCACTTTTTTTTTTTTTTCACTACCACCCAGTTCACAAGGCTGTTTTCGCCAGAGAAGAACGGGCAAGAAACTCTAGCGTTGCTCTTTTCAAAATAAGTTTACAATAGAATGATCATACAGGAGTTGAAATTCAGAGCAGTTCATAAATTATTCATAATAATAATTATATTGTTCGGCTGAGTTAAGTGTGGTCGCCCTGATGCGGAATCGGTATACACTGTTCAGCAAAAGCAATGAAAGGCAATAAAAAAAAAAATAAGAAAAAAAAAAACAAAGTAATTTAATATTATCATTTTTCATATCATTCACATTTGTCATAATGTAATTAGGATCCAGGTCCTTGGATAATTCTTTACAAAAAGGTTCGCAACAAATTTTGAAAACATTATCATTTTTTTATTGGTGCGGTCCGCGGACCACGAGTCACAACACTTGTGGGCACAACGTGACAAAGCGCATGAGTGACATCACGTCTCACAAATGTCTGCGGTTTTCAATGACTTACTAAAATTCGCATTGTTTGACTTTTATAACACTATCGATCCACGCGCACCACACGCGGCCCATTTAGACAATTTCCTCAGCTGCAATAGAATCCATAATAAACTTTGATTGGTTCAATTACTTAATTCACTAACAACCGTTGAGCTCACGCCCACGGTTGGCTCTTGTATTTTTAATGTTTTTTTTTGCGATATTATATGATGTTAAATAAATAACATACATCGAATGGTAACATGTGCACTCATTAAAGTTTGTTTACATTTATGATTAATATATCTTGGGCAAGCGTGCCGGACATCAGCTAATTGGTCATCAAATGGAGTGAATGTATTAAGTTTATAAATATCGCGTTAACACATTCATAATATATTCACTTATAGAGGCACTCGATATTTATTTTGCATGCATTGGCAGAGAAATTATTGTTGTGAATAACTACATGATGACTTACATTAAAGTAAGTATATAATACTACTTATGTATGTATAAACACGATGTTTAGAGTTTTCTGTTATTCGTTTATCGTGACATTAAAAGTGGTGTTTATATAATTATACTCATAGTATGCAGTTCGGGTATTATTCAACGAACAGGTAATAATCAAATTGAACTTCCATTTATTCTGATGGAGTACTTTCAGATGTATTACATTTGTCTGAATGTCATAAAGATATGGTTGGACGACCTCAGCATCTCAATTAATTCGAAAAATCAATAAAAGAAACGACATGCATGTAATCAATTAAACGACAATTTAAAAACAATTAAATGAGCTTGTTTATAGCGGTCGTTATTATTATGAAGTGAATACACAATGCACGAGTTTGCAAATTATACATATTATTATATGTTTAGAAGTCATGAACGCGCACTTCGCGTTCTATTAATCTTGCGGTTTCTCGTCAGGGCGCATCATGTGAATCGCGCACACTTCATTATATTAACCATAAAATAACACAACACTTTGGTTAATCAAGTGCTCGCTGAAATTTATGATGTCATGTTCGTCTCGTCCCGTCTCAGTTCCAGCGAGTCGTGGCGTAACCTTCGCGCGGAATGGCACATGTGCGTGATTATAATCACTCGCCTCTTTAAGTTTCATCATCATTTTTATCACACCATATCTACTTTAATGAATATCGACTTATTTATAAACGGTAAGCGTTCGCTCAACGCCATGTGGTAATCGGTTACTAGATTTTGTCAGTAACCGCAAATCTATGTTGTACGCAATGAAATTTCAAATTAGCCAACTCTCGAGAGGAATATAATATGTAACTACAAGAGTAGTGCATTCACTGGATATTTAAGAGGTCTTACATTGACTAGTACATTCAGGCAATTTCAATTCTGTCTAAATAAATAATTGATTATGGCAATAGTATATGGTGCACATCAAAATCGTTATCAGCATGTAGTGGTAGAGGGGTAGCGTCTATTTGGTCGCGGCATGGACATTCTGGCGCAGCAAACTTCGTCGCCTATAAAACTGCTCAGTTCCGCGTATCTCGCGTTTAAATATTAAAAAAACGCGTTTAATGTAAGCAGATGAATACCTATAAATTATTAGCTACGTGTAAACTGGCCGTTAACCGTTGAAAGCTGTAAACGTGTCAGTCATTTCAATGAACGTGTGAAAAATTTAGAAACTAATAGACATTTACTACGTTTGTTTTTTTTGTGTATCATTTGTCATGTTTATGTGACAAATTAAAAGATACGGCAATGTTGATCATTAGATCGAGATTGTTGTTTTTTTTTGTTGTTTAGTGCTGTTTGAACTTGTTGAGTAGTTTAACCGTTTTAATTGTTGTTTGCATTCGCGTCTATCATGTGTTGATGTTTGAATTGTATGAAATGTGCAATAACACCGCTGCAAGTTGCCGCAGTCCATAAAAAATGCCTCTGGCCGGTCAAATAGCCAGCAATATAAATAATAAATTATTTTTATCTGGCGTATTTCTCAGTTTCGTGATCCTTGCTCAGCTGCCGTTATCGTTACAAACTATCTGCCATCGATCGCAGAGTATTATTCTACTCCCACATACACGTGCAACAGGCGTTTCCGACAATCCAAATGCGAAGTGGCATTCATTTCGATTTCTGTGTAATACAATGTGTTTTATTTTCAAATGCATCGTATATTAATACTTATATTCAAAATTATGTGTATATCTAATGTTGTTGATGAGGATAATTATATTGTATTTAGTTTTGTGTTTTTGTACCTGCAAATGAGATACAACTAACTTTATCTTCATGACATTTATGGTTTTTAACATTTTAAAATTAAATGTAACAACGACGTCCTGTTATGAACACGTTGCCTCGTACTTATCGTGTAAACATCTTGAGGTCCTTTTGTCCTTGCCTTGCGTTTGTTTTTTTTTTGACCCTGAATCGCGAGATGTGGATGTGGCGTTTATTTGCATTCGTTCGGTTGACAAATGATTTGTCAAATGTTTCTCTTTGGATAACAGTGTCAAAGTAATGTGGTTGAGGAAAAAGCTGTTAAAATACTGGGAATCTGAATAAGCAAATAATGCTATTATTACCGCGTAATATTTGGCTTTTGGTTAAATTACCATCAACTAGCCATATGCCACAAAAACTAACGACAGACAATGAGGTTCGCACATTCGAAAATATCGAGGTGACTGAACCCGTGAACACAATATAGTCGATAGTTTTTGTTGATTTTGCTTGTACACAAAAACTGCTTTAAATAAATTGCCTGGAGCAATGAGATCAAGCTGGTCAAGTGAGCTTTGCTCATTTGTATTCAATATACAGTTTAAAAATATTTCAAATGGCATCAGCGCCTAATGACTGAGCTATTTATCACGACAATTATCAACAAAGATTAATAACGTAAGATGTTCAAGAACAATTTAACTCTGGTAGTAACAACTAGACGCTATCATCATACAAACAGCTCAAGGAAGAAATATGTGGCCGTTGTATAAAAATAAATCGTAACGTATGCAGGACAAAATGAAAACGGCATACAGATTGCTTCGAGTCTGATGAACGTTTGAGTATTTGATGTTTAGATCTCCATCGAATGGAAATATTTTAATTTATAGAGATAACCGTCGATACGTATCATGAATATAAATGAGTAGAGACAAAAACGAGATGTGTCTGTAGAGAAATAATAAAAGGCGTTCGACAGCAACGATCGTCTAGCCGCCATCGTCCTTGAGTGCAGATATCCTTGATGAGTACAATCAACCGCCACCGGATAGTCGTCTTCGTACAGGGCTGCCAATTTATTATTTATCTACATATCATAAGCCATTGTGTACATACTTTAAACGGGGACAGGATCTTTTTACTGCGCCGGCTCATGTGTGAATCATTTAAGAAGTTACTTATTTTTTATTGTATCAACGGTTTATACTTCATAAAACGTAAGAAAAGGATAAACCATATTCGACATTATTTTTTTATTACTGGACGTAAGTTCTTAATGGAGAAATATAAGATATTTGGATATCCAACCCTAGAGTATCAGTGTTACATAGGTGCCAGCAAGTGTGACGACAAAAAGCTAAAACTGAAAATAAATGTGCTCGAAACGTTTTATTAGCAGTGCGGTCGGCGGCGATACTTGTTCCAATGTGGTCTACTGTCCGTATTTGTAAACGGTTGATTATACGTAACTCCGCGCCGCAATGAAATAAATCCAACTATACAGTGATTATTCTCATTCCATATGTCTATGATAATAATTGCGATTTTGGTTTTAGTATTTTGCCATTAATTAAAAACGTATTTATGATTTCGCCAAGATTTAATTGAAAATGTTAGGCTACTGATAGATTTATCGTTTCATATTACTTACATATCAGTGCTTGTTACTTTTTTTTTATTTCGAGAGCAATGGATTTTATATTTTTTCTAATATTGGCCCAATAACTGTGCTTGCTATGTCGTTTATCTTCTAATGCCTAAAAAACTATCATATAACTCTATCTACATAATTTTCTTTCTTTCTTATGTTTAAGATTATTCATGGGGTGGCGCAACTGGTGTTACCGATATATTTAGGAAGTACGTGTGTACCTTAATTTGTATGTTATTGCAGCATCATGACTTATAGGTACAGCTTATGTCCGTTATATTAATATACAAGTCATTGTAAATCTTCTCTATAACGACGTAACAATACCTGCTAATTTAAACAGGAAAGTAAATATGTCACGCTTAAATTCAACCGCAAATTAAATTGAATTCAACTCAAGCTAAGCACTGTCAACTTATCGAATATAAATTCTCTTAATAATCGTTACCAATTACGTGAGCGTTCAGCGTCGCACGGTACGCCACCAATCTCGCTGGAATGCACCAACGGCCGATTACTGCGAAGGATTAAGATCTTTTTGCGCGACCATGTAAGAGAGAAAATGAATTGTCCATTGGGATGTTGATTGGGCCGTAGCGTTCGAGACGACGACGTCGTGACGCGAGTCGGCCGGCCGTGCTGGCACCATGAGAATTCTAGACGTTATGAAACCATCGGTGACAAACGGCTAGTACTGAGTGCTCACTGCTCACTCAACGTCACACAGTTTTGTCACCATATGCGGAAAATCTGCATCTGTGCGCTTTGCGCAATCACAGTGCCTATCACTCGATACTCTAGTTAATAAGATTGCAGTGTCTATCGGCATCTAACTGGCATTTTATTTTTAACGATATCATTTTTTGTATTGAATGTTATGCGTCATAAAAAGAAAAACGCTTGTTTGGTTTTGAAGAATGTCTTTTTGTTGGGTAGGATCGGTTGTTATTGGGAGCGACCGCGCGAGAGGCGGTGCGGTGTGACACGGCATCTGCTCCGGGCCGCGACGCTCGATAGTCTGTCACAGTCAAGTTCACGGCCTCCCCGGCCAATGTTCCGCAACATTTCCTCGTTCTGTCTCGTTACTTTTTATTTATCACATTGTATCGAATCGAAAGCATTGTAATTGATATCTTTGTCGTCTTTACGAGTCACGTTCTGCCTACCTATTGTTGCACTTCATTTAATAATAACATTTTTTGTATGGTTCAATTTAATTTGTCCTCATTTACTGTTCATTAATATAAGAGACTGATTCAATAATAACGTGAACGTAACAATAGAAATGATTTTATTTCTGTACAGTATAAAAGTTTCGTTAGCTTTTAAAGATATACTTTAAACATTTTCTATTGAGTCTAATTTGAGATATTGTGTGTTGATTTATTATCGTTTTGAAGCGCTCTACTGAGTATTGTTCTCGACATTTGGCGCGGGGTCAACGACCACATCTATGAACTTACCAACATTTATCGGCTAAAATACATTTGACATGGAATTATTTTTGTTGTACTATATAAATATTATAACATCTAGGTACAACAAAAGTTAGGTTAATAGTACTCATTAATTTTTTATTGCTTCGGGCTATGTTTAATAATTTAACCTGTTTTTTTTGTTTACATTTAGATATAATTGTGATATTAAAAATTCAACCATTTTATGAGATCATTGCGAGAAGTGAGCAATTATCATGATACACAATTTAATGGATTATATTAGTATTTGATTGTGTTGGCATTGGCAGCAGCGCGCACTTTGCGCACACAGCGCTCAGTGAGAGCTGGTCCATCACGTTCACAATTCACACGTACTTAAAGGAATTACAACCAATCATATCGTATGATTTATTACCATCTTAATGGAGTGTTTGATAAAAATTTTATTAAACATCTCGGCTCATTACGTGTTGTTTTGGTTGTAATTGTGCATAAAACACAATCGCGTTACGATAACACGTTTCTGTTTGTACAGAATTAACTTGAGATATAAATCTACGTCGATCACGAGGTCGTTAATGTGATATTCGTGTCGGCGCCGTCTTGGATGTGTACTGTTATCCCATTTAACATTCAAATGCTCCGGCAACATTCATATTTACTGGTAGGTACACCTATACACAACACAGTATGGAGTAGTGTATACAGTGATTTAGTCATGTACCCCAGATCGTTATCATTTCGGTACTTTCAATCGCCATCGATAGCAATGCATGTGCAATGCATTGTGTTTGTGTGCTCTACAGTTTCCTATGCACGTTAAATCATGTTGATTGCTCAATCGGGAATATTTGTGCTGAAATGTTGTGATATTATTGTATCCATTCTCTTACATTGTGTCCTACATTGCAGTGAAAACTGGTTGTAATTACTTGGAAGGGGTGCTTTAATTGCAGTTGTTGTAGACGATAGCTTTTATGGGATTTAAACAGCTCCTTCATATAACGAATAAAGATTTTATCTGCTTGAGTCTGACTTATTTTACAGCATTTAGTTATTTAATTTGGTATTTGATACGGAAATGCAAAGTATAATGAATGTATCTTAGTGTAGATAATTGGCATGTAATTAAGTAGGAATAAGGAATTTTATTTAAGCTTTGTGTGGTATCATAATACAGCGGTAAGGCATGAACGTAGTAACCATTTTAATGTTTTTGTTAGGGCTACTCGGGGTGGCTAGTTACCGCCGTATTTGATGCTAGCCGTGATAAGAGCGGTGGCCACGCGACACTTGCTCAACCCCTTGCATTGGCGAGGGTTACTCGCCCTTCCGCCTATTGATTAGCGCCCTCAGAAAATCAGCTTAATAGTGAAAACATACGCCCGTCACCCTGTTATTAACGCGTGTTCAGGTAAAATAATTACTGGCTTTAGCAGTGTGTCCATATACAAGTGCTCGGTGCTTTTTATTAACTCCAGTAAAGTAATGTTTGGTCTTTTGTTCTTAAACAAAAATAACTCAAAGTACCAGTTAAAAAATTTGTTAAAGTGAGCTTTCTTTCGCGAGAATGGCAAAGTTTTCTTTGGCTTCACAACTTTTATTAAACAATTTTCTGGAATTGCTACGGGCCCGTGACAATTTGTTCCACGATTTAATTAAACTTGTACATCTCACATCGCGTATTAAATTTCTATTGAGCAAGTAACGCTATTTAATAAAGATAAGCCCATTCCCTATTACAATTTACAGGTTCGTAGTAAACAGTTCTAGCGGCTGATTAAGCCGATCGGGCCGCGTTAGTCGGAGTCAAATAATAAGAGCGTGTTGTAAATCCTTTGCTTTCATTGTGTTATCGTGAATCGTGAGTTGTACAATCATTCTTGTATAGCAACTTGAGAATAGAAGGACGCTACGAACGGTACAGGCGTACACAGCACAGCCATCATTTGCACAATAGCCTAGCGCGTGAACCACTTTTGGTACTGTCGTAGACACTCATCGTTGCTTCCAAATGTACAGCACATGACAAATATGAAATGTTAGTAAAACATAAAGTGATCGTTATATCTAAACGAGCATTTGCGACTGCAAAGGTGTGTATTGCGGTCAGCGAGGGACTAACTTGCGAGTGTTGCGACACCGCTGTCGGTGCTGGTTGCGCCAAATCAATCTCGCGCGGTAATAACACCTCTCGCCGTCAAAATACTTATATTGAAATATGCTATAACTACTAGTGATTCAGTACAAAAAGCCTTTGTGCATTTTTTATGCCGGTATTGCCATATTTAGCAATAAAATATTATAAGAGGAAGGGAACCAGAATAAAATTTGACTTCTATAAATAATAAATATAAGTAGTAACTAGTCGTAAATCATTTTTTGCTTTTTAATAATCGCGCTATTCCTCTGTTTAGGTGTCTTCGTTTTTTGCCACATCGTTTTTTCTATATATCTAATACGTTTTCCAAACAAAGTATATTAGAAATCAAGTGATAAAATTTATGTTTTTTGACTACCTATGTAAACATTCTAATTTACTTATCATCGGTTTATTGCAAAGTTATGAAAAATATCCTATCGCAATATTAAAGAGAACCGGGTTAATCTTTGCTTTATAATGATCGTGTTGGGGACATAATCATTCAAATTAAATTGTCTATATATTGTCTCTCGCGTAAGCAGTTCGTAGTTCAGTTACACACTAAAATACAATAGTATTCACCAATGGACATTTTTATGAATAATTTTGATGTGGCGCCTAATTTACAAATTTTAAAGTATTTTGTTTGATTCCATCTTGATTTAAGTGAATAACGTTAACGTTTCCACCGTTTGTATTTGACTATGTGCGAGTAAAGATTTGAGATCTTATACTTCGACTTCAACACTTTCCTGGAAAATATCTAAACCTATTTTCCTCGTCACATACGGTAAGGTAAGGTAGTTTTAAACTATGCCGTTTTGTTTACAGTTTGCATCTCCAGCGGCGGGGAATGTGGCGTGCGGGAGTAGTTCGTCGTCGTCGAGTTCGTCATCATCGTCGTCTTCGTCGTCGTCATCGTCGTCGTCGTCGGACTCGGACACCGCCGACGCTGCCGGCGGCTCGGCCCATGCCTCAGCGGATGACTCTAGCGCGGTACTTGCGGCGGCGTGCCCGCTTCAAGTGAGTTACCAAAATATTCAATTATGTACTATTTTCCTGTTTAATTTCTAGGATTATGATTTAACATCTAATCGCGCTAACGAATCTTAATAGCTACACTAGCACGCCATCTTTTTTTTATACTTTTAAATGTTGATAAAAACTATTTAAAGCAATATTTCATACCACACGGTTCAGATTTTATATGTTGTTAGTTGTTGCCAGTGAAATAATTTTATGCCTTAGGTCATCGACGATGCGGACCTCGCGGAACTATTTCCAGAGCAAACATCGAGCGCGCCGGCGCAACAGCCCAATTTCTCGACCTTCCCGGTTCACAATCCGCCGCCAGACAACGATGACAAGTCCATCGCCGACAATGGTAGGATTATTTTATATTTTATTGTCTACTTGTTAAATGTGAGTATATTATCTACAAAAATAACTTGTTATAGGTGATGGATCAAGTAGTGAGATGGAACTTACTCCTCAAATCGTGACAGCAGCAATCCAAAGGGCGACTGCAGACTCGTCGGGATCAGAAAATGAATGTTCCAATTCCGATGCCGGACATCAGAACACGACTCACTACGCGTCGAGTCTATTGCAACAATTTGTAGCACAAACGCAACTTTTAAGCAGCACGCCCCTGACGCCTATCAACCCTGCACCTACACCGTCATTACCTTGTGCTCTGAATACCAACTCGATAGACAGCGTCGGGGCTATAAGTGATTGTGTACTCGGCCAAATAAACAGCTTATCGGAAATACCGCCGATTGCAACCAACTTTTTGAGCACAAGTCAACATTTAAGTCCACAGCAAACTGAAGAACTAACACAAATTAACAAGGACTTAGAGGAAATAACTTCAGTTACGAACTCTGTTGATATAACAATTCCTAACCCCCATAGCCTAGAGGATTGTGTCGATAACAATGATTTTATGAATTTGGATATATCCAATGGAGGTTCGGAATTGGGAAGCGCTGGCGATTTATTGAAAACTTCACCGTTAACGGTTGTCGGCGTTGATATCAATCCTCTTAGTCAAATAGATACTCAAAAACTTGATACAATTAGCACAAATTCAATTGAATCTCAAGAAGACGTCAAAGATGTCATAGTGGAATCAAGAAGGAAAAGAGGACGACCGCGGAAAGTAAGGAAGCCTGACGAATTTGATACCAAAACTTCGGAATCTCATAAAGAAGATAAGTCAGCCGTCAACGTAATTAATTTCCACAATAATAACGATCCGCCTAATGTTTCTCCAGATTCTGGAATATTATCTAATCACAACTCCCCAACCCATTCTCCTTTAAGGCGACACGAAGTAGATGAAACTCAAAATAGGCTATGCAGAAAATCTATTCAAAAGGAAAACGCTACACGAGAAAGGAGAACAATGAGGTCGAAGTCAAAGACCAGGAGCAGGCTACAAACACGATCAGACTCCAGTGACTGTGATTATCAGAAGAAAAGAGTAGAAAACGAAGTGAAACAAATTAAGACAGAAGCACCGTCGCCTGTTCCTCTAAAACAGGAACAGAACAAGTTCGAGAAGAATAAGAGGAATGACCACAAATTAGATATTGCCGCATTAGATAGGATGTTATATGCTACTGATAGAGTTCTCTATCCTCCAAGAAAGAAGGCTGGTAGGAAGCAACAGAGTAAGGCAAAATCTTCCACAAAAAACTCTCCTAAGACATTAAAGGACAAAAATCAGTACGAATCTGGCGACAGCGATGATGATTCGTTACCATCCAATAGATCAGTATTGTCAAGTGTTTATGCAAAACGTAAAGAACTAAATAGTAAACTTGCCAACCTACCCAAGAAGAATTATAAAACATTCGGTAACGCCTGGCGAGACAATCAAAGCGAGAACGAAGCCGTCGCAGACGATCCACTTGACCCAACATGGAAACAAATTGATCTGAACCCAAAGTATAAAGATATTTTATCTGGGTACAAAAGTGACCACGAATTTAAACCATATAAAAGTTGCAGCCGTTTAATAGAATCGGGATACAAGAGTGATTACGGTTGTAGGTCTGGTTATAAAAGTGATTACTATCGTTCTGGATATAAAAGCGACCATAAATCCGGTTATAAAAGTGATAAATCTGGATACAAAACAGATTACAGTGTTAGAAGTATGCGTCGGCGAATGAGAAAACTGAAAAAAACAAGATCGGTTAGAGATCGTTCGTATTATAAGAATCAAAAGCATTTCGTATCTGATCAAGAAATTACTTTACTAACCAATAAAACGTTTAGTTGCTTAACATTGGGCCACAGCTCTAGCGATTCCGAATGTGAAAGTTACTTAAGAAAATCCACTGCTAGTCCGAAATACGTCAGTGTCTGTACCAAATATCCCTTAACGGGTAAATACGACTTTGGCTTTTCAAAGATCAATCAAAAGCACGTACTGAGATTAAATTCTTCTGACCCGTTTGCGCCGGGACCAGTGTTTAGTGGACTACAGAGGCCGGTCACAACATACAATATATTCAAAGTGAGCCATAATAACAATAACACGCTACTTAAATCACCGAGCAAAGCAACTTATATAGGGAGACCATTGCCGGCATTAAAACCTGCATTTACTCATAAATTTGGTGCGTCACCACTTTGTACGCTTGCCAAATTATCTGGTTCAAAGAAGGAGCATGAAAGCAACTTCAGACAATTTCCTAGAACTCTTTCACCGAAAAATCGTAAACAGCCAAAAAACGGTAGTACTATATTTCCAAATAATACGAAAAAAGACGTGTCTCCGAAACCATTGCCTAGTATATTTGAGAAGGCAAAAAATATTTATGTGCCAAATAAATCTTTGGCAAAGAATGTCTTTCTGAATTTCAAAAAGCCTCATTTAAAACCATCTTTTCATGTAAAGAAACATAGGAGAACGGTTGTTTTGGCGCCACCAAAAATAAATTTGAAACCTACAGAGAGGCCATCGCGAATCACAATAAAAACTGAAAATAAACACCACAGGCATAGAAGCAAACGCCGACATCGATCAAGATCTGTCTCGAAATGTCGAGAGTCGTACACAAAGACGGCAGAATCAGTTGATTCAAAATTTACCCAAGAAATGGATTGTTTGATTTCAAGTTTTATAAAACTTTGTCAAGTTGCACCGAAACTGGTTACTACTATAGCCCAAAATCAACCCAAAATTACTGAAAAGCCTGTTGTAGAAGCGGCACCGAACAAAGTATTGAAAAGAGGATCAAAAAAGCGAAAAACTTCTGATAACCAAGAGACAGCAACTCCCACATCAAAAAGACGACATAAAAAACAATTAGCTGAATCTCAAAGCAAAGGTGGCAAAGACACAAACGAACATAAACTACCGCTTAAAAAGAGACATTATCACATAAACTCTTCCACGAGTAATACATTGAGTTTGAGTTTAGTGACCACTGAATTTGATGAAACATCTAAAAATGGCGCGAGTCCTGAAAAGTTTTTGTGTACAGAGACTGATTGTTTAGGAGAAGAAGCGGGCCGTATTTCTGGTGAATCCCCTAAAACAAAGACATCATATGAAAAAGTTAAAAAAAGCGAATCAAAAACCGCCGTTCAAGCAAATATATCTCAAGAAACGAAAAATCAAGGCTCTGATACCGTGTCTAAGGCAGCTAAACCAAACAGTAGCAATTCTACAGATAATTTGTCTGCTAAAATTAATGAGAATAATACTACTCCTACAAAAAATGCAACAGACGAAGATTTGTTAATAAAGAAACCCACTGCAGAACAATCAGAACTTTCGAAAAAGATTTACGAAACGTCAGAAAAGCTTAAAGCAGTACATAAAATGGTTAATGACTTGGAAAAGTCTTTACCAAAAGGCAAAGATGCGGAAGTAAAGGTAGAATCTACTAAGCCAGATACACAAAAAATAGCATCACCTCGGTCTGAAGCGAAGTCATCGCCTACAAGGCATTCTGCACCTATTGTCACGCCAAAAAAACGACATAGATTGGAAGCAGACAAGGCAGCCTCGCATTCAAGTTTAGACCAAGTTGTACAATCGTTATCTAAAAAGCTTTCAGAAGATAAAACTGTGAATGCATCAGGTACGAAGGATGTAAAGGAAGTTAGTAATCAAAATCATTCTAAGGATGAAGTCAAAGAACCAGAAAAGGCAGAAACGGCACCCCAATTGCTAAACGCGGCATCTACAAACGCTAATCAATCTATTGATCCTTTAAAAAGTATGTCCGCAAGATCTCTCTACAAAAGTGCTATTCCACCGGCGCAAAAATCTGAAATTATGACCCGCAAGAAAAATAGACTTGAAGGATTAACTAGTAACCTAGTGTCTAAAATTAATCCAAGTGCAGCTACAAAAGTTCTAGATACCCTTTTGAATAATAATATACGTAAATCCATAGAATCCAGAATTCTAGAAAAAGAGAAAAATAACGCTGATGCTACAAATAAAATAGTCGATGACAAGCTTAAAAACAAAGAAGTAAGTCAGATTAGTACTAGAGCAACAGTAATAAAATCTCCGATATCAAAGGGGAAGGTTTTAGAAACTAAAAAATCTAAAACTCTTGAACCCCTGATCGAGCAGTCAATTGTTGTCAATGTGGATAAACCGACCGGAATATTTGAACCTTCGGTAGATTTAGAAGATCAAATCCCTAAGACTTCAATCTGCGTTAGTAACATCTTAGCAGATGCTAATAAAAATAAAGCTAAAATGAAGGGCTGCGATACTAAATCAGTTAATTCGTTGCTCAGTCCAATTGATACGGAATCCGATATTCCTTTAGCGTTAATATCTGAAACACCCGATCCAATAATACGGCCCAAAAGAGGTGAATCTATAGCGTCAGTTTTATCAGATAAATTTCAAGAAACTACAAGTGGTCACAATTTACGTCAGCCAAAGCGAAACTTGTGTAATGAAAATGAAGATAGCGGAGACAATAAGAAAAAGAAAAAGCTTAACAATATATTACGCGAGAGTAAGCTGGTTTTACCCACGAAATTGTTGGTTCCAAAAATACAAGCTGAAAGGCTACCTATTCCAGACACAGCCAAGAAATTACCTGTGGCGGTTAAGAAATCAGAAGAAAACGATTCCAGTGACAATAAAGTTATCGACCTTGCTAAGAAAAAAGCACGACGACGTAAGGCTATTAACAGAACTGGATTTCCAAACATCAAAAGGAAGAAAAAGAAGATAGATGTAAACAATAGTCATAGTGTGGTATCCGACGGTCAATTGACTTCTGAGGATACAGATAATAATTCTGCATTTGAAAGAGTACCAAAAGATGGTGAAGCAATGACCAGCTTCTTGGAAAGGACGTCATCCAAGAAACCTGAACTTAAAGTTGTACTAAATAAAGACGAGTGTCCAAAACAAGGGCGGCTGACAGTGGTTGCTCTAGAAAAATTGCAAGGCAAAGACATCCCGGCAGACAATAACAATAAGACGCCTGCTGAAACATTACCCGTCGAGAAGAAGAACACGAACTCGTCAATCTTGCGTGCACCATCCCTCCAATTGAAACAGAATAAAAATGAAAAATTTATTAAAAGTCATGTCAATAAGTGGGAGGTATTTAGTGAAACAGATAGTATTCGGTCGTTGGCCAGTTCACTTAGTAATGATCCAGAAGATAGTATACCGCTAAGTTTATTGAATTTAAAGGCAGATAGGCCTGCGAATCGTGTAGAAAACTTGGAAAGACTGAAGCGTAAAACGCGAGCTTTATCACCTTCTCAGGAAATTGAAGAAATATTCTCTAAGAGGAAAGTAGTAGAGAGGAACTGCAAAATGGGTCTGAGGCCAAAATCAAGTTTAGCTATTTTATGCCCCACTGAAAGGAGATTAACAAGGAGTTCTGATAATACCACTGAAGAACCGAAGAGTAAACCTAAAAAGACTGAAAATAAAAAGTTAGCTACTGAAATTGAAAAACCTGTGAAACCCGTCGGAATCGCTGCCAGAAGGAAATCCAGATCGTGTCAAATGAACAAGAAAATACCTGAAGTGCAATCTAGTTCCCGAGAGAGCTCTCTGGACACTGTCGTCAGTCGGAAGATAAATTCGAAGATAAATTCGCGCGAGCCGTCAATAGACAATCTCCGTGACCACGATGAGAACGACCCATTGCCGCTCAACGAGAAAGAGATCGATTTCGAGAAGAGCATAGATGTGCTCTCGAAGAGCATTATTTGCAAGAAACGGGTCGCATCGTCTCGCGACGACAGTCCAGCCAGCAGCGTCGAGAACAGGGACAAACCAATCGTCTCTAAGAGAAATCCACGGCTCAGAAAGAAATTCTTGGCTGCTGGGTTGTTCTCCGATTACTATAAAGAAGAGTGAGTATTTTTATATGCGCTTATATTATATTTAACATCTGTGTACTAGATGTCTAATATATATTTTTTCATTTGTAGTCCAAGACCAGAAGGGAAAGGCAAGAACTTGGTGACTCAAACGGAGTTTCCGCCGGGGTTGTTGGCGCCGCCGCCCTACTGCGAGCGCTGGGTGCGGCGCCGCCTGCAGCACTTCTCGCTGCCCTACGACATCTGGTGGCAGCAGCACTACAACCAGCCCGTCCCTTCATGGAACTACAAAAAGATACGCACAAGTACGTTCAATTGAGATATTTTTACACGCTTTATATTAGCTTCACTTGTATGTTTGTATGTTTGTATGTTTGTATGTTTGTATGTTTGTATGTTTGTATATTTGTATGTTTGTTTGTAACCGACTTCTTTGGGCGCGATTTTGACCCACTTTAAACGGCCAGATTTCGTTCAAATTTTGCACACCTGTCAAAGACCGATGACAATACAATAATTCGATTAAAATATATAATTATCCTGATTAGATTCGCCAGGATTAATTATTCTTATAATTGATGACCATTGCTACATTCATCGCTAGATGGCGTTAACATTGTATTCTTCCAAGAAGCTTATACCCAAATGGAGATTGCATTCCGTATAAAACACTGAAGCACAAAAATTTGACCTTGAATGCAATCGCTGTTGCCTGCTATCCCTTTCTTTAGAGTGACAATGAATGAAGTTCACGTGAAGTTCATTCATTGTTACGCTAAAGAAAAGGATAGCAGGCATCAGCGACGTCATTCAAGGTAAAATTTTTGTGCTTCACTTTTATATACGGAATGCAATCTCCATTTGGGTATAAGCTTCTTGTATTCTTCAAGTGTCAAATGTTACTACTGACCAACAGATGGCGTTATTGACTGGAAATACAGCCGTAGATGGATGTTTTTAGTCAAAACAATTATATAATAGTTAAAAAAAAACTAAAATACACGCTTTAATAAGATATACAACTAAAAAAGTAAAAATAATTGATACTGAATTTAAGATAAGAAAATGGAGTAAAATACATATATTTTATTGTTACAAAGCGTGGGGTGTTTACAACAATTACTTATCCTCCTGCACCCCACGCTTTGTAACAATAAAATATATGTATTTTACTCCATTTTCTTATCTTAAATTCAGTATCAATTATTTTTACTTTTTTAGTTGTATATCTTATTAAAGCGTGTATTTTAGTTTTTTTTAACTATTATATATTTAAGTTTAATCACAATCTGATTAACGGTTTTAGAATGTATAAAGTACAATCATGTTAACATTGAATTTATAGACACATTTTTGATAATTAGGACAATAGGGTGTTTAAAATGGTAGTTGAAAGTTTTAAGAAATATAAAAGTAAGAGCACAAACGTATATGTGAAGATGTGCATCGTTTCAGACGTGTACTACGACGTGAAGCCGTCAGCGGAGGAGTGCGAGAGCGTGGCGTGCAACTGCGCGTCGTCGTCGTGCTGCAACGAGGACTGCATCAACCGCCTCGTGTACGCAGAGTGCTCGCCGCAGCTGTGTCCCTGCGGGTCAGTTCATTACTTAATATCTGTGTTAACACTGTGCTATACTTACCCACAAAGGCCCACAGTTTGGACGGCCACAATATCTATGTTAGTACTGTGCTCTACTTACCGACAAAAGCGATGGAACCTACAGTTTGGACGGTCACAATACCTATATTAATACTGTGCAGTGTGCTATACTTACCGACAATAGTGATGGAACCCACTGCTTGGACGGAAGACGTAACAAAGGATGAAGTGTTTCGTTGGTACAGGTTACTTCAAAAAGGTTATTGTAGAAATCCTTGACAGAGGCCTATGTTCGACAGTGGACTGTCTAGAGCTTTCTTTCTAGATAACAATGTGTATTTTGGTGAAAGCAGAATAAAAAATATCGATAATAGTTAAATATTTCCCTTTGTGCTGAGATTGATATACGTCAAGGTATGAATGTATACATACATACATAAACTCACGCCTATATCCCAGAAGGGGTAGGCAGAGGTGCCAGGACACCCTCATTTCACCTTGTATGTTCCGTCCCGCAATGTGATAGGTGGCGAGCCTATCGCCATATCGGGCACAAATTCCTGACTCTGGGCTGATAATGAATAGAAAAATCCAATATCACTTTGCCCAACCCGGGATTCGAACCCGAGACCTCAGCTTTGTAACCATACATTAGTACAACTACGCCACCGAGGCAGGTATGAATGATATTTGATAATTCTAAAATATAAATGGTTTTACATGCATTTTTTTCAGTGATAAATGTAAGAACCAGCGCATACAACGTCACGAATGGGCGTCGGGACTGGAGAAGTTCATGACCGAGAACAAGGGTTGGGGTGTGCGGACCAAACATAAGATCCCTTCTGGGGACTTCATACTCGAATATGTGGGTGAAGTAGTGTCTGACAAGGAGTTTAAGGTTAGTTGTTTTATTTTTACTTTATTATTTTTTATCATGCTTAATCAAGTTTTTATCTTCTATACATTGGATACAGACGAGGAATATTGAATGATAGCAACTATTGCCGGTATTTCTTTGTGATACTTTTAATACAGGTGGATATTGACTAACTTTGTGTACTGATTCAGTTTATCAAATTTAATTACTGTTTTTTGAAAATGTTAGATATTGAAAACGGTGCTCATATTTATCTGTGGGTCGTGTTCATTGAATCTATGTTGAAATCACACTTTGCTAAAGTAAATTTACTTTCGATTCGTTGCAACGAGCGATGGTTATATTATTATCGAAATGGTACTATGACATGAATTAAAGAGCAACATTACCTAGATAGCGATAGGCAACGAGCTTGGAGTAAATATACAACAACACAGAGTGTGGTGTTTATTTATTTTTTAGTATGTTCGTAATGTTAGCACTCCTTTATTAGTGAAAAATTAAACAAATTAAATTAAACAAAGTTTGAGTGGAATTACCAAATATTTTTTCTGAGTATTTTAAATTATTTCGGATGTCAGATAACTTGTTAAATATCAGTCAATAGGAGGACAGAAAAAGGTGGCCTGGTACCACCATTTTAATTTACATTTTTGGAGTACCAGTGTACATTATAAATACTCCTAGGTGAGGGGCTTGATATCTGTGTGTGTATCAGGAGCGCATGGCGACGCGTTACGCTCGCGACACGCACCACTACTGCCTGCACCTGGACGGCGGGCTCGTGATCGACGGCCACCGCATGGGCGGCGACGGACGCTTCGTCAACCACTCCTGCAGCCCCAACTGCGAGATGCAGAAGTGGACCGCCAACGGTACGCGTCTACACACTACACCATACACGATACAGGGAATGAAATATTATTTATTTACTAGCGGCCCGACCCAGCTTCGCCTGGGTGCATATATTTTTTGATTCCACTCCACACCAAATCCATGTTGTTTTTCGTATAAACTCTTGTATGCCTAAACTTGACGTAGCTATCCTACTGTTCGGCTCAATCCCGTCTTATCCGCCTGTTCAGTCTCTTCCCAATCCGTCCCGTCCCTTCTCTTTATTATCCATCCCGTTTTATAACGTGCATTTACATTTCGTCCTAACAAATTTGTCATCTATCCCAGCCCTCTCCCGTACCTTCGATTCTATTTTACTTTATGTCCCTTCTCTCCATATACATCTTATATATAAAATAGGAATGATTAATAGTTAATATGAGAGTTACACTGAGATAGCAAAATAATAATTGTCAATGTTACTACTACACTTGATGCATAAACAATAATGATGGCCGACAACTGTGTAGGGAGTGAGAGAAGTCTTATTGTGTGAGAGAAACAGCAGACCGGCTTCGTTCTCATCCCTACTCCGTGCTGTTTACTGGGTCAGAAGTGACACCTGTAGACATCTGGCGGGGATAACTAATTAAATGACGATTGATCAGTTTTCGACCGGAGAGGAAAAATGATTAAATTACTAAAATGACTATTAAAAAATAAGGGTTGATCGTAGAAGGGTGAAAATTGAGGATTGTATGTATTTTTGTATGTTGTATCATAAAAAAATAGAAATTAAAAATTTTGTCTAAAAAATAAAAATAAAAATTAGGGGTGGACTACCCCTAACATTTAGGGGGATGAAAAATATATGTTGGCCGATTCTCATAGATACCGGATAAGCACAAAAAATTTCATCAAAATCGGTCAAGCCGTTTCGGAGGAGTATGGCAACGAAAACTGTGACACGAGAATTTTATATATTAGATTTACAAGCCACCTACAAACTACACGATACACACTACCCGATACAAGGAATTAAACATTAGTGACAAAAAAGAAATAACATAAACAAAATTTTACAAAAAAGAAAATTGTAAAACAATTACGGTCTTATCGCTCGAGGCGATCTCTTCCAGACAACCGAACATATGATGGGTAATACAGATTACAGAGATGTCAACATTATTTATACACATTTACTTCACTGTCATATTTGTTGACAAAGTAGCAATTATTTTTTAGTTCGTGATATGGAATTTATGAAAAAAATATTAGTAGTAGATTATAATAATTGACACAGCTTTTATTTTTGTTTAATAAACGAATGACAACTACAAGAAGGGCATAAATTATTGTTTTCTCTTCAATAGATATTTACAAAAAAAAAAACGAATTATAAATATCTATATATAATGTTACAGGTACTTTTAGAATGGCGCTATTTGCTCTACGAGACATTGAGCCGGGAGAGGAACTCACATATGATTATAACTTCTCGCTGTTTAATCCAGCTGTGGGTCAGGTAAGCAAGCACATTATGAATTTTAAATTTTTCTTGTAAATGAAAACGGATTTAAAAAAAAAATCATAGTTGTATATTTTGTTAAAAACACGCCTTAATAAATATACCTACATACATCCTAACCCCACACTAAGATCGAGTGTCGTTGGTACCAGAAACAACGAGACTTTTCGGGTCTCACAAACACCGAGACTCGAAACAAACACTTCAATATGTGACAGTCTCTTATATCCTATTGACATGAATTAATGTTACAATTTCAGCCATGCAAGTGCGATTCAGAAGACTGCCGCGGCGTAATCGGTGGTAAATCCCAACGCATCACTAAACTGCCCGTCAAGACCCAATCGCGGACGCCGTCCAACGCCTCCAACCAATCACAGGGCTCCAACGGAAACCAACCGCGAGTGGGACGGCCGAGGAAGGCGATGAAATGCAACAAGAAGTCGGAACAACAGGCGGTCAGCACGTGCGACATCAAGAACATGACCATACTGAAGTACCAGCAACACTTGAACAAGCTGTGGCAGGAGCCGCAGATGAAACCGCTCACGGCTAAAGAGAGGAACTTGGTCAAGGAGCGACACTGCTTCCTCTTCAGGAATTTGGAGACGGTAAATATATTTTTTGGAAGATTTTATAAATCTACCAGTGTTATCAATTGACAATAATTTTCTCTACAATTTATATTAATTCATTGCAAATTACATTTTATGACCTGTAGGCACACAAAATCAGAATTTTTAGAGTACAAGAGGTTTTTGGTAACATAGCATTATAAAGGAATTAATGTTAAATGAAAGAAATCATGATACTTGTTGACAGTAATTCTGTTCTGTCAATCAATTGTTATTCTTATTTTAGCGTTCTATAGGAGTAATAAGTTGTATTTTACTACTTGCAGGTGCGTCGTATGCGTGATCGGTTATCGCTAGCGATGCCTCCGTCTCCGAGCACGCCTCCGCCCGCGACCCCCTCCCCCGCGGCCGTGGTCACCCCCACCCCCGTGGTGGTCAACGTCAACCCGCTGGAGCTGCCTGACACCATGAACCCCGAGGTGTTCACATCGCGCCTGCAGATGCTGAGGTCGCAGCGAGATGATAATGTGAAGCGATTAGTTCGTTTCGAGGATGACCCTACGCTGCCTCGGAAAGAGCGGCTAGCTAATGTGCTGAAAGCACTTTATGGTGTCCTTGTGTCTGCTAAAGGTTTGTACTTTTATTAGGTATTTTTTACAATTCTCGCATTTCAGAGATGTTTGCGAAATAAATACTTAAGATCAAGGTTTAATATTTTTTTGTTCCTCATATATGATTTGTTATTGTTAGAAACAATACAGAGTATTGGAAAGTATAATATAATATCAAATGTCAAATAAAGTGTAAGTAACATATTGGTTTCAAGTACAAAATATTAATTAACCTGTGTAGATTAGTTTCCATTTACCCCCTGTCCTCTTTATTTTTTCTTTAATCAGAGAGGGTGTTACTGAAGATTCTGACTACTCGACACCATGTTCTGACCACTACTGAATATTATGCACAAAAATAAATAAATACACCCAACAGTCACCTACATAGTCCTGACCTCACATAAAATGAATATGTAACCTTGCAGACGAGAAGGACAGGTCGCTCTTCAACGCTGTGGTGAAGGCGAAGTGGAGCGGCGGTTCAGTGAAGGCGCTGGAGGCGGCGCTGGGCGCGCGGCACGAGTGCGTGGCGCAGTTCGACGCGGACGTGTGCGCGCTGCTGGGCGCGGCGCGGGCGCACGGACGCGGCACGCCGCTCGCGCACGCCGCCGCCGCGCTCAGGAAACTGTACAACTCGGTCAAACCGGAGTTTGCGGACGTGCTCACCAAGATACTAGGACCCGAGGAACCCTTGCCGCCCGGTTTCCTAGTCAAAAATAAAACTGGTTGGTTATTTTTCTTTTGTATATGGAATTTCATAGTATTTATATTAGTCTCATATTTTTGGTGGTCGGTTTCTAGTTTATTTGACCATTTTATTAAAAAAGTATAACCATGCTAGTTAAAAATGATATGACTATCTTTTCCATTTTGGCACAACAACATAACTATCATGCATTTCTTAGCAAATGCAGAGCAATGTCGGATACACATTTATGAATTGATATAATAATTTTACTGAGCTCATCAAAATTAGATGTACATATGGATGGCAAATAGCAATCTTGTGGTAACTCGAAAAATGCAATTTTACACCAGAACAAAAAAATAAATAATTAAAAATGAATAACCTCTAATCTACAAGACTTAGGAATACCATTTTTTAGTTTAAACCGTATATTTTCCCGAGGAAATTCAATGCGGTATTTTTTTCTGAATTAAATAATGTATAAAACGCATACATATACGCATTTTTGGAGATACGACAAAATCGCTTTCCTGCGTCGATATATTGCTCCAAAAAGGCGACTTTTTATTATATACCTTGTTATACGATGGAGTGTGATGTGTGTGACAGAGGAGGTGATAATGTGCATCTGCGGTCTGCACGTGGAGGAGGGGCTGATGGTGCAGTGCGGGCGCGCGCGCTGCGGCGTGTGGCAGCACGCGCGCTGCATGCGCGTCGCGGACACCACCGACCCGCACTACTGCCATCTGTGCGAGCCCAATAAGGTACGCACTTCAACTTATTTACTTTTTTTTATTGCTCTGAATAGCAAGACGAGCATGCCGTTCCCCTGATGGTAAGCGATATGATCTCTTATGAACAGTAGCAAAACCAAACAATACTTTCAATTACAAAGCAATGCTTGGCATTCCACATCGGCATGTTCTCGTTGTGTTAATGTTAACACCACATAGCATACCTGCTGTAATAGTATGATGATACATGTTTAGTATATTTCACAGGTACAAATCAATAATCAGGGAATAATCAAATCCGGTATTATGCATAAAACTAATGTCACAAGTTTTTAAATTTGCAGGTTGACCGTGAAATCCCTCTAGACGAGTACACGGAAGAAGGGCATCAATTCTACTTGACGTTAATGCGTGGCGACTTGCAAGTGCGACAAGGCGACACGGTGTACGTGCTGCGAGACATTCCAATAGACGATAAACACCCCGACGTCAGCCAGAAGAACGGCGAGAAGAACGAATCGCCCAAGACTAAGCGAGTGGACAGGAAAAAAGTCAAGAATGTACCCAAAGCTAAAGATAAAGCTGAGGAACCTGCTCCTTCCAAAGTAAGTATATGACAATCTGTAGATTGCTAATGATTTTTTACTTCCTATGTTTTGCTAAGCTAAACTTTTATTGTTTCTATTTGCTTACAAGTTGTGGCAAGAGGCGAAATTCGAAATACTATATAACTGATAGTGATTTACGGAATATGTTTTTCATACATTATTGTTTCGTTACAGGAGGGCGAAGTCCGTAAGCACACGTACCAAACGATAGGCGAGGTGCCCGTGTCAGAGCTGGATATATTCCGAGTGGAGCGTCTGTGGAAGCACAAGGACACGCAAGAAAGATACGTTTACGGCCATCACTATTTGAGGCCACACGAGACATTCCATGAACCCACAAGGAAGTAAGTAACTGCAATATAAATATTTGAATGTTTGACTGAAGTGATAAAGATTCATCCATATAATGACAAAACACTTTTTGTCGAAACAAAATGTTTCCTTCAACCAGAATTTGAATACTGCTTAATAATTACATAGTAGCTTAAAAATGATATACTTCATACTTGTATGTTAAATTAGATTGATGATGTGATAGATTTTTTTTTGAATAAGAAATAATATTTGTTTTTTTATTTTTTTCAGATTCTTCCACAATGAAGTAATGCGAGTGCCGCTTTATGAGGCAGTGCCAATAGAACTGGTCATGTCACAGTGTTGGGTCATGGACCTCAACACATTCTGTAAGGTAATACACCCAACGGTCCCATACATAGTCCCGGTCCCACACTAAGATCGAGTCTTGTGTCGTGGGTATCAGGAACTACGAAAGACTTTTCGGTCTCACAAATACCTGTTGTTCACACAAATATTTGTTTCGCTGCGGGGATCGAATCCGCGGCCTCTCGTTTCACAGCGTCTAACAAACTGCGCCACGGAGGCTGTCGAATATAATAGACAATAAATCAGATTATTTTGGTTCCATTACTAGGGAACTTTTATGTATGTTGTCTCTGTTTAATCGGGTGAAACAATAATGTCTCAAAGAACATCGGTCACGTCCATACATTTTGGGACCTGACAAAGAAATATATGGTACACAGCTGGGATATAGTTTATTGTGTTGTATAGTGCATGAGGAGTGATGTCCAGTTACAAAAAGATTTCTGCAAAGCCGGAGATTTTAGAATATTTCATATATTTGTAACTTTTTTAGGCTACGAATAAACTAATAAAAAATAGCACATTATATGTCATTGTCATTGTCAAATAAATCTAATGTAGGGTGGTCTTATGGTTATGGAAGAAAAGTGTACTAAATCATAATGATGGCTTAGTAATTACTATGCTATATAATTTCCCTTGTCATAAAACCAATCAGCCATTGAATATGGTGTACACCCACAGATCACTCCCAATAGATACCTAATGCAAGGCAGCGACTGTGCGCCACACATTTAAGTTATCAGATATATATAAACCGATGCCAAATATCGCGTCTTCAGTGTCATCCAAGTAGTGGACCCGCACATATCGTTGAGCGTTGGCGAAAATTAAGTTTTGAGAATATCTTAGTACAGTTAAAAATGACTTGCTCAATAAAATGGTGTCGAAAAAACTCAAAAACTTCAAGTATGCAAAAAAACGGAATAATGTTTCATCGGTAACTAATATTCTTTAAATTAATTTGTTCACAAGCGAGCTCAATTTATACTGGTTGATGTATTGACGTCACACAGTCGAGTTTGAATCAAAAATCAGCCATCTCTTTTTCGCATAGCAATAACCATAATAAGCCATCTTTTTCTGTTGAAATCACACGTTCTTCTAGTGCTTGACGCATGTTTATAATTCCAATCAATATCGATATTTTAAAACATTAATGTAAAATAATTTGATCAAATGACAATGTCACGAAATGTTTAATGATGTAAATAAAAATTGCAAATCACCATGACGACGTCATTTAATGTAATTTGAAAAAGGTCAAGTTTTTAACTAGGTACTATTTCAATAATTTTACTCTTCCGTTTTTCTCATTTCGTCGAGTAAAAACTGTGGGTTAGTATATAACATAATGTTTGAATAATACCATTTTTATTTTAGATTCCCCGCATGTCCCGAAAGGAAAAATAACCTCCTCCTTTTTTTGAAGTCGGTTAAAAATGGGTAGATGCAACATGTCGAGGTGACGATTGGTGGCCTACAAAAATAGCGTAATTTGTTCACGACATTTTACCCAAGAATGTTTTTTCCCAATGAAAAATCGTCGTCGTTTAATTGATACTTGTATCCGGACAGAATATTTAAAAAATTCTGGTACATTTTATTTATTTCAAAATTTATAATTTCGTAGTTTTGTGTGGAGAGAATAATTTGATTTTCAAATAATATAATATTATTATATTGATTTTGCCCAACAGCCAAGAGTAACATTTATAGCCTTCAGATGAAGCTCGTTTAAGCGTATTCGTCTGATGGTATTTCGGGTCCTATTTCTCGAATCAAGTATCTACTGACTATATCTTTCTGAAAGACTAATTTAGCGTAAGTGTTGTGGTTTATTATTTCGGACTACCACGTTGAGGTCTCAAATTGGAATTACGAGTTGGGTAATGATATAGGAATTTTCTGTTCAGTATCAGTTCCGGGCTCTGTAATGTGTGGCCCAATTGTGTTAGGTTAGCCCCCTATCCCATTATAGGATACAGCAAAAGGCGAAACATAGGATCACTGATTGTATTTGCCTATAGGATGAAAGAGAAGTTTACTTCATTTGTTTTATACTCTTAATCAATGAGAGACGGTATGCTATCTAGTCAAACTGAACACTAACAAAGCTCTCCATTGTTTATGTATAAATCTGATTACCATTAAAAAGGTTATAGCGAGCGAGAAAAATAGACAATCGCTATCCCGATATTTTTTTAGTTTTTTTTTATTTGCATCAGTAATACACAGATACTACCGCTAATCACAGGATTCAGGAAAATGCCGTCAAAAATTCCAGTCGTTCCCGAGATTAGCGGCAACAAGCAGACTGACATACAGATAAAAAAAATGGTTGCCTGTAAAGTCGGTTTTACGGGCGAAGATTTTACGTGACAACGTCTTTTTCTCGGTAGAATATTTATTGATATGAATATAATTAAATTGCACAATAGGAACAAGGAATTGAATGAAAATAAGAATTGCACAAATTTTAACTATAGAAATATATTTTGTTTACTAAAACATTGTACATGTAATGACGAATCTAAGCACTCCATATTTTCACTACAGACACAGCTGACGATACTTTAACCACACGTGTGAACTTGTATTGTGACGCTTTCTTGTTTTTCCAACGCCAAGAACGTTCGAGAAAGACAAAGACAGAGACACAAGCATGCGCCGATTCAATGCGCCTAATTCTCTAGTGCTGCGCGCGCGGCAGACCGATCATAGTTGAGTGGGAGAGAGACGCAAGGCATTCGGCGGGCCTCTCTCTCGTTCGGTGACTCATCGTAACGTTACCGGGCGTTACACTTTTTCATAAGTGACTCCCAGCCGCAACCTAATTTAAGACGTTGTCACGTCAATAAATCTTAATCCTATTTTATTCGTAGTCAGCGGTTGCCGGTTGTTATAATTTATTAGATCAGACCGGTGAAAAAATATTATCAAACATTTAACAAGTTGGTAATCAAGTTATAGAAGCGATCATAACACATGAACTTACTGGCAAATGCAACTATCGATACGTTTGTTTTTATTTATCGACTTGTGCCGCATCTCTTGAATGCAGTCCACGTAAGCGCGCTGCAACCCGCCCACCCCCCGCGCAGTTCCCTTCGTTGGCGTTTTCGGTTCAAAACAAAACTATCGTAATGCGGTATCTATTGGGAGTGATCTGTGTGTACACCATACCTGTGTTACCTTAAGGTAATGAGAGAAAATGTAGTATTTTACTGTCATTATTTCGCAGAATTTTATCAGAATTTATTACTGACTGTTTTAAGTATTTTTCGTTATTCTTCATAATTTCGTATTTGGCAATCCACACACAATTGAAAAATCCCCCTATATGTTAGTATAGAAATATAATAAGCAGTGGTCACAAAAATAAACCACAAAATAAAATAAAACACAGAAAACATTTTTTAAATGTATTATTTCTCATCTTCTCTTATTACAATAGAATCTAAGAACTCTGCAGGAGCAGCAACATCAAAGTCACGACGTGGGCACAGCAACATTACTATGCGACGTCCTACTACACAGTTAACAACAATACTTAGTTATTCCGTCTCTCCTTGATTTGGAAGTTTTGCATCATTGTTTTTCATCAAAACACACACACTTTTCCTGTGGGAACTCCAGGATACTAAACCATATTGACTAAATGGTAAACACCGTGATACCTTGTAGATTCATGGCTAAATAAAAACTTCGATTAGTGGGTAGACTCACTCACTGATTACAGCAATGAGTATATTATGACGGGTATTGCATTGAACACAATGCAAAAATTGTTGAGGAGCACACTGTTGCTCCGAGTTCATGTTGGAAATATGGTAATACTTCACACTTTAAACCAAATCACAAAGCATTATCGTTATACAATGGTTAATCTTACAAAGTGGTCAGAAATACAAGGGTATATCGGAGTTCGTGATCCGTCCGCCAAGTCACAAATATAAACAGAGAAATAACAGTAGTCGTCGGAAATCAAAAGAAAGCACAATGACAGCGCAAAGAAAAATCATGTGTCATAGAAAATACCTACACTTTATTTTTAATTTAGTACTACCTTCAACGTTGTAGTTAAAACCTTATTTTAAAACAAAGTATGACTGATGGAACACACTCATATGCGTTCAATATTATTAAAAACACTTAAAGTTTTTCTTTTTTATCCGGGTTTTATAAAATAAATTGAAATATGCATTTTGACTCTAATAAATTATAAAAAATTTTGATGTACCATTCATAACTGGTCCCGTTCATGGTCCATTTTCGCCGATGTTCTTTTGGTTTTTCAATATGAATATTTAATTACTGCGTAACATGTACATTTTAATCCAGTCTGTAGTTTGCGATATCCCGCAGTAAAATATTGGTCGTTACTACATTTTTTACATATAATTTTGTGAGATTGGCTTTAATTAATTATAATATTGTTGTTGGTATATCTCTTCGATACGATTAAACAGTTTTCAATATTTGTCTGGTTGCAGGGTCGTCCGGTGGGCGCTCGCGAGCCGCACGTGTACATCTGCGAGCTGCGCGTGGACCGCTCGGCGCGCCTCTTCACCAAGGTGTCGCGTCCCAAGTACCCCATCTGCACCAAGCCCTACGCCTTCGACCACTTCCCGCAGCGCCTCAAGATCACCAGGACGTATGCGGTGAGTTTTATAATAACTTTCGTAAAAATATTCAGAATAATATATTCGAAAAAGTAGTAAATGATAGTTTTTCAGCACAAGTTACTAGTCTGCTAATTCTATTTTTTTTTTTGCAGCCTCATGAGGTTTCACCGGAGTACCTTAAAGGCAAGGCGGCTAAAAATGCCGCATCGACCGATAAGAGCAACAAAAATACTGTTAACAAACCCGCGAAGAAGAAGATGCCGGTCATCACTTACACTGATAATACAAAGGTGATCTAATTTTTATCGATTTATTATTTAAAAAGTTTTCATATTGAGGCAATGTATTACATGGTAGAACTCAAAAAAAGTCAGTTACTTTTTCGCTATTTCTTTGAGCGTCCAAACATTTTTTCGTCGCATAAATAAATAGATATTGCCTTAGTGCGATATCACCGCCATTTGTACTTGTTTAGTATTGTCTCTAAACTGTTATTCTATTTACTGTGTACAAAAAAGAATTAAATAAATAAATATGCCAAAGCGTCATATATCGCACGAAATAACACAGGCGTACACGACCCTTTCTTTGACAGAAATGATGAAAATAGTGGTCAAATCGCTAGGTGTGTTCAGTATACTAATATAGTGTGCGTGCAGCAGGAGAGCGGCGGTGTGGCGGCTGGTGCGGGACGCGCGCAGCTGCAGAAGGAGCGCGTGAACAGCATCGCGCGGCGGCTGCTGGGGCGCGGCGCGGCGCGCGGCACGCTGGACGCGTCGTACCTGCTGGCGCCGCGCCGCGCCACGCGCGCCGCCTCCTGACCCTGCGCCGTGTGCCGCTAGCCGATATCAACCTGATGCCTGCGTCTCTGAACGAATCTCTTGTATCATAGTGTCTGCCGATATTCTAACCCATTAGTGATGTGTATTTTTATAACGTTAACTGTAAAAAAAACTTTCCGAGGTATTCTTACGCGTTATGATCTTGTGCTAAAATTTTAGTAGTTACTAATTTATTATATGGAAATATTATTTGTTGGATGTGTTTCCGCCGAGGCGTTTGAATGGAGTGTTTATGGGCAGACGTAATCTCAAATATATTTTAGTTTATGAGTATGTTTTACGTTTATTGCGCCGACGCTGTCTAGTTATGTGCAGCGATTCGAATTAAATTTATAAGCTAATGATATTTAAATGAATAGTTATATTTTTACATAAGACAACTGATTGATTGTTATGATAGTAATATAAATTGTAGGCTAATGAAATGATTAGTTAACGACCACTGGTGCGAACTGATGTTGAATGTTGAAGAGTTTTAATAGAGGTTAGACACAGAAGCGTTGTTTGAAGGTTGTTAATTTAATATTTAGCTATTAATATTATACTTTATAT
Organism: Hyles euphorbiae; assembly: GCA_023078785.2. Classification (NCBI taxonomy): domain Eukaryota; kingdom Metazoa; phylum Arthropoda; class Insecta; order Lepidoptera; family Sphingidae; genus Hyles; species Hyles euphorbiae. Next base: position 5,215,651 of record CM041049.1, read on the forward strand.
TCTTCCGTTAGAGTAAGGGTGATGTGAAGTATCAACCATCTGGTCACTTATACACCTACAATGTTGTAGGGTTGATGCACTATCATGCCTTATGTCATGCACTAAATCTCTCTATTTTTTTTATTTTAGTTGTCTAAGTTGTATATATGTTTAGCGAGTAAGGTGGTTGGTTGTTTATTTTCAGTAGCAGACGGAATGGAAAGTGGTTGGTGGTCCTCTCGGCAATTGCGATTCACCGCTTTCTTTACTTTAGTCGTGTGCGTTATGCGGATTTTTTCTAGCTAGCCTTTATATTGTGATCACAGAGAACAAAGTTGTTTTTGTTTCTAATTTATTTGTAAAATACTGTTAGTTTTTATACATTTTTAAATGACTCTTAACTTTTCAATGACTTTTTGTGTAACAATAAGTTTAGTATCATTAGTAGTTTTCTTTGCTATGCTTTTACTCATATTATTATAATAACGAGAAGATATTTACTAGGGTACATTGATCCCAAAATCTAGTACAAATATTTACCTTCATCACTTTATGCGCCTACAGAAAAAAAATATCACATTTACAGAATATGGTACTTGTTAGTTTCTTTTATATACTCTAAAACATAATAATAGGTTTAGATGAATAATAGATAGTATTGTTGACAGTAAATTAAATAATAGCCAGGCAGCATGCTTTATTACCACCAATCTAAAATATGTTTGATCTGTAAGTAACGGCAGTTGTACCTAATGTTCATGTTATATCAATGAAATTAATCTATAGTGACTGTTAGCTAAATCAGCAAGTTTCACTCGTGTACTTAATTAGTGAACATAGTTTTCAATAGTCAATAACATAATAATAGCCCTAAGTAATCACATTTTCACTGCTTCATGTTGATAAAGTACGTAATGTAATAGAAAACTGTTAAAATAGTGTAGCTCACTGCAAATCTCTATGCCACACTTATATATTTTGGGATCAAAATTGGATTTTTTTTACCGACTGGTATTCAAATTGTATTTCATGAGATAGAGACCATTAAATCATGTTTTATTTATTTGGGACAAAGTTTTAAATATATTTAAATCTTTTGTTATAAAAATTAAGTATCAAAATCAAAGCTATTATTGCTATTTATGTTGTAGTCATGAGAGATTTATATGGTTTTTATCTCTTTCGGTATTATCAATTTGGTTTACAATAATTACTTTTTAATATAATGAGCAGCTTTACTATTTATACCTATGTTTTAAGATGCCATTTGTTGTAAACTCATGTTTTAATAATAAATTAAAATTTTGGATCAAATCTAAGAACAGTTTTCTTTTATATAATTTTTAAGCACCCTTTGCAAAGAATTTCCTGTGGACCTTCCAAACCCTTTACCCCAAAAACCAGCTATTTTTCATTTTAATCAAACAAAAGGTTTTTCAATCAGAGATAAATTGGACCCAAGACCTCAAGATACATAACCAATATGACTATGAACTGTTATAAAAGCTTATCATTAGTAATGCTAAACAAGTGCGTGGTGGCCTGTTTGTAAACGGAAAACATCGTGAGGAAACCTGCATACCAGAGAGATTTATAAAAAAATCTATGGTATGTAAGTCCGCCAACCCGCACTAGGCCTGCGTGGTGGACTATATGGCCTAACCACTCTCAATCGTATTCTCGCTTGTAGTGTGGGCCCGTGCCCTGCAGTGGGACGTATATGGGCTGATACAGAATGCTAAGCAACTAAATACCTACTAGCAGAGTGGCTATGAGAAGTTAGCATAGCTAGCTTAGATACGTCCTCCACACCGCAGTTCGATCCTCGCACTGAGACAAATGTGTGTATGACCCATAAATATTTGTTTCGGGTCTGGCTGATGGTGACACCGAAAAGTCTCCCTTAGTTCCTACTACCCACGATCATGATCGTAGCCAGCCGTGGGATCAGGGTGGGGCAGCAGTCTAAAATTATATGTAATTAGCAATCTGTACCCACGGTCTTTCCCCGGTATTTTTTTTTCCTTTAAAAAGGTTACACCCTATAACATCCTGTATCTGTGTTTATAATTCGAATTATCCTAAATACTTTCTTATTGCTCACCTGTCTAGTACTTTACGTAGATAATTTATTTTTTTAGAGTTGGTTAAGTACCTTACAGGTCAGCCAGGGTGGGGCAAGCGCCCCACTCTGCCCCACCCTGGCTACGCCCATGCCCACGATACAAGGTTCAATCTTAGTGTGGGGTCAGGACTATGTACGTGATTGCTGGGTGTTATTTATTTAATTATTAAAAGTAACCGAAAATGGACGAAAACGTGTATAGCTGATAAATACTGATTACTTATCTTTTTTTGGTTGACGCGGGGAAACCGGTTTATCCTTAATGCATGTTGCATTACGGGTAAACCGGTACGGGTAAACTCGGGGTAAGGTAGAGCGATTATGTTGGGTTCACCGATAGGCATACCAACCAAAACGCCGCGTTGGCCTCTTGAGCGTAATTGGAACGGCCCCGAGAACCCGAAGCAAAAGCGCTGCAGCTTCTACCTGGACCACCCCTGCACAATGCCGCTCAATTTGCGGCCCGTACCATATTATGGAGGCTAAGAAGCGTCCTCATTTCTCGGCAACAGACAATTGCTTCCTCTTCCTCCTGCTGCCGAACATCTCGAGGTCGCATTGTACGTGAGTACAATGGGCGCAACAACAGCCCCCTACTGCGCGCCCGCGACCTTCACTTCCCCAATAGTCGCCTCTTATGACAGGCAGGGGATACCATGGTGGGATTGTCGAAGCGCCCCCATACCACAGGGCGCGAGTCGCCGATCATGCGTCACGTCGGCGTCTCCTACGTCTTCTTTGGCGGCGGGAAGGATCTGACCGCTCTCGATACTTCTCAGCATTTTCCTTGTGCGAGATTACTTCCTCACAGAAGTTTGCCACCGCTCGCCAAGACCTTGGATAACTTACCATGGCCGAAACCACAGCCGGCAGAGAGAGGTCGGTTCCAATTACTTCTGTGAGAGCGCTGCGTTCGCTATTCCAGGATGGACAAACCTCCAGCGTGTGCTGGGCCGTATCTTCTGGACAGTTTCTACCATGAGCGTAGCCAGCCATGGGCTCAGGGTGGGGCAGCAGTCTAAAATGATACGTAATAAGAAAACTTTACGTGTTTTATACAAAAAGGTTACACCCTACAGCACCCTTTATCTAAGTATGCGGTTTATCCTAAACACTTTCTTATTGCTCACCTGTCTAGTACTTCACCTAGATCATTTAGGTTCCGTTAAGTACCTTACAGGCCAAAGCCAGGGTGGGGCAAGCGCCCCACTTTGCCCCACCGTGGCTACGCCCATGGTTTCTACAGTGGTGACAAACGGTCAATCTTTCGGCGCCAACTATCCTACACAGGTACTCGACAAAATTACCATTTCCTATGAGCACCTGTGTGAGTCGGAAAGTCACCACGTCGTGGCGCCTGTCTAGCCATTGGTCAAAGACAGAGCGCACTGCTTCAAACTGATTACTTATCATGGATTTTCTGATAAGTTTAATTTGGTTTTTATAGAGTAATTTACCGTATACATCACTAGATGGCGTTAGTTGGCTGTTTTCTAACAGATTCCTAGTGCAACAAGGAAAACAGTTATGATTTCTCAAAATAGGTGAATGTATTTCACTAAGGTATTGTAAAACCATTCGATGGATGCAGGCTGCCTCCAACAGGTCTCTGTGGAAATCATTGGGGGAGGCCTATGTTCAGCAGTGGACTTCCTTTGGCTGATGGATGGATGATTGTAAAACTTTCGATAATTACATCAAACTTCGAAATCCGCCTATACTGGTATTTGCTGTCTTACTAGCGATAATAATTTAAGTATTGCTGTTTGTAATATTATCACGCTTTTATATTCCGGTAGAATAGTAGATCTGCGATACACCTGATGGTACACGATACCATTTAGTTGATATACTGAACATCCACACCTAAATTTTTCAATTAAATATTCACTAGATTATAAGTACCGACCTAAAAACGGTAAGAGAAATAGGAGCACAAATAGGCCTGTAGTCTTATTTGATTTTAGTAGGTATGGTCCAAAAACATAATAAATCTTAAAATGAAAAGAATAAGGTTTATCGTTACCAGAAATTGATTATAATTAAAGAATTTTTGCAATATCTCGTAGATAAGCAACCTCGGCCACTTTTAGCGTGTGATTTTATTTCGGACCCTGTATCTACTTAGTATAGATTTGATCGAAGGCTTAATCTCACTTTTTGACACGATTAGGTCACTCTATTCAATTTTATTTTCATACTCCTTTTAACCCAGGCTTATAGGATGTGACATATAACATGTGATGGCTAACAATGCGTGATGTTTGGCAGAGATAGAACAAGGGGGTTTGGACTAAGTTGATAGAACCCACTAAGGTGAGGTTCTGATGAGCCAAGAAGTAAACTGGCTAAACATAATTAATCTTGTTGCATTGACTATCTTTTTAATCTTTAATGTTTGTGAGACCAAAAATCCTCTTAGTTTCTGATACCCATGCACTACGTGTGTCTCACTGCTGGGTCAGGAATATGCACATATGCGACTGTTGCGTGTATTTATAGCCTGATTATTGACGATGATAATGCCTTACTACATCCTTTATATTTTGAAGGATGATCCACCGATGCGATTAAATAGTAAACAAAATAAGCCAAGTGTTCCTATTTACGCACATTTCATGGTGTATCTGCGCCGTAGGAGGTGTAAGGTAAATAAAAGAATTCTAGTATCAAAACAGCTTCTGTGTCACATTAATTTAGGCTTGAGTAAATTATACGATAAGATATGATCCATTGTGTTTCTCACTCTGTAATAATTTAAGGAACAAATAACAATTCCTTCTGCTGAAATATGTTATTAGTACGCAGTAGTATTTATTTAAATACCAAGGACAGGCGATTAAATACATTGGGTGTTCTAAAACGATCACCACGAAAATGGCGCTTAAACAGATATTAAATTAACTTAATAGATTTCGTCTAATCAGTGATAAAGATATATAAGTATTCATTTTTAATAAACTTTCTGCATAAAACAAGCACGCATTTTCATATCCTTGTGAGGCATAACTAATTTCAGTAATGCTCGCTAGATATGTACCTACCTACTGCAGCACGCGCACCAATTACGTCGTAACACTTTACGCGCTTTTCGCCTTGTCCTAATATTTATATCAATGTTAATAGATTCAATGTAGACCCGGGGATCATGTTCACAACTATAGCACCATACAGCAAAACTATCTCTCGCCACATTCACCCCTTTGTCAATTCTTACCCGGAAAGCCCTAAATAACATCACATGACCGGAAAAATTAAAATACTTTTCCCAGAAGCTTGTCAATGTAACTGATCTTTGTAATCTAACCGTATCATACTGCGAAATGTGAATAATTAGTCGCAATAGTTTTAAGAAACGTAATAAAAACAAAGCACTTATGCCGTGCAAGCAGGCCATACGGAAACGAGACTTGCCTGGTAGTTTCGTCACCCGAAGAACATGATACAGCCGGCATCCTTTCCCACGCCGCTATGCTTTCAACAGCATATCTTGCTGCGTAAGTCGGACGACCCTATCACGCCACGAGTTAGTAGTAATTTGCTAGTAAACAAATCGCCTAAGTTCATTCACCTTAGCTTGATACGCGCCAGTTAAAGGTATCGCTGGGCTTGTGGTTTTATTTACGATGGCTGATGACTGCTACCGTACTAGATACTACATATATATATGTATAGTTCTTAATACTTGTATGTGAGAATGCTAGGCGCAGTATATAACTAGGAATATGATTTTTGCACTTACCTACATTAATGACTTACTTATACGATTTTATTTACGTTAGATCGTAGTATTTTTTGACGTAGGTAATTGATTTAGAATTATTACTGGGTAAACTATGGGTATATTGTGAAATTTGAATAAAAAATGGAGATTCAGGGTAACTAACTTATAAGTAAAATTTCCATAGACAATATAATTTTACGTCAGTTATTAGTTCAATTAGTCGTTAAGTCAATTTGCAACCAACTAAGTCTTGTCATTCAAAGTGTATTGTAAATAAGGAAGACTAGTGATTCTACGTCATCGCTGAATTTTTATATAACTAAGTAGTTATATTTGATATCTATTGTCTTATCTGTATAATTTGTGATAGAGGAAGGGCGGGCAAGATGGAAGACTAACTTTATGATGCAAAAAGTACAAAAAGTACAACGCGGTGGGTTTTTTATATCAATGAACGCGGTAAAAATATTTTGTTTCAATCAGTTTAGACAGACTTATGTACAGTCAGCAACATATCGCTACACATTAATGAAATTTCGAATGGTCTTATCATCCAAAATAATAATAATTCCCAATATCGTATAGCACTTATCGACAAAGAAGACATTACTTGATTATACTTTCCGACTACAGACTAGTAATTATAAATTTTAATTCATAAAAGGGTTATCAAAAAATGTGAAGTGAAGCGACTTACGTTGCTGATTGTACCAGCATCATCCTTATCAGAATTAAAAATGTGTAATCAAAAATAATTAATACTAAATATACAATCTGTGAGTACTCAACAAGTAATACTGGAAAATATCCATCTTGCCCACACCTTGTGGACAAGGGGATGACAAATCAAAAACAGATATGTATATGGATACTCAAACACTGCCTCGACTGAGCCGTTTTTTACCCGAGTGACTCGAGTGAATTTGTCAAACTCGTAACTTGAGTAAAAAATTTGACTCGAGGTTGTTTGCATTTGAGTTTTGGAGTGAACTCGGCGCGCCGAGTAGATTCGGTATTTCATATTACTAAATATTACTAATCTGTATCAGCCCATATACGTCCCACTGCAGGGCCTCCTCTACAATCGACAGTACGATTGAGAGTAATTAGGCCATATAGTCCGCCACGCTGGCCTAGTGCGGGTTGGCGGACTTACATACCATAGTTTTTTTTTTATAAATCGCTATGGTATGCAGGTTTCCTCACGATGTTACTAATATAATATTATACTTTAATTTAGAAATTCACGCCGGAGGGCGTCCCACGCTACGTTTACCAAAACGCGTCAGAGCTGGTAGAGTTTATAGTGCCATTATTATTCATACAGACAGCTTCTATTCCGTGGCGCAGTCGGCTAGACGCCGCCTGTGAAACGAGAGACCGTGGGTTCGATCCTGGCATCGAGAGAAAAGTTTGTGCTGGGCTCAAATATTTCTTTCGGATCTGGGTGTGTGTGAGACAAAAAAGTCTCTGGTAGTTCCTGATACCCACGACACAAGACTTGATCTTAGTGTGGGGTGTAATTTATTTATTAGATATTATTTATACTTTACTAATAACTCTCGAATGACTCCATCAAATAAGATGTACCTCTTTTCCTTCACTATTATTTGTTATATTTATTCACTAACAATAAATTTAAAAAATCAAACGATTTTTAAATATTGGATGAACCTTTACCATGCATTTTGATTTTGAAGCAACGACCGTCGTTTTAGTACGTCGTGGCCGGTTCGCACTTCATTCATTCAAATGCTTATAAAAATAAAATACTCTCAAATATGTAATGTAACCTAATATTTGATATCTTTTACCCACCAACTTTATTGAGAAGCAATTATTCGGCAACCCCAAAACGGGGGTATTTCTAGTTCTTTAACTTTATACAGGCCTTCGAATTGGTTCATTAACAACATGTATGCAAATCTTGAATTCCTGTGTTCGAAACTCAAAGGATACTTCTTGGCTCTTGATATGTTTCGGTTTGAAAACTTAATACGAGTTGTCCGGAACTGTTTATTTACGAAATCGCGATCGACTCGCTCCCTATTACTGAGCTCAGTGCACTAATAGCAACCTGCTTACCCCTTCACAGACGAAGGTTTGAGCTTATGATTAATCAAAAATATAGATTCATGGCTAGATAAAAAAATAGGAATATCTGTACTACTGAATGAAAAGGAAATTATTTCATTCACAATTCCTTCCTGTAAGATGAATTGTCATACTTTTATGAAAATTCAAAACTACTCTCTATAAATTACTAAATTTTAAAGTGTATAACATAATATATACCTATCTATGTATTTATTCTGGTCTAAAGTAACTCTATTAAATGCAATAGGTACAATGTAACTGTAGCAGTAAAGGAATTGTTAGATCAGATATAGTCAGTCGGTGACGGACTTCCTTCCAATCATACTATCTTCTAACATACGAGTACATACGAATGTAGACACGTATTCGACACAATAATGTGCGTCAGAGATGAGAAACGTGGACAATTGCAGATAGGTAGTGTAACTCGAGTTTGTAAGGAGGCCATACTGGCACGAAGTATGAATTTAATAATTATGATATAGAGATGAGTTGGTTACCAGATTTTACGATTGTTATATCCTCACTGATTCTAAATAATTTTGCTAGCCTCAAGAAGTTCTAATGCGCGTTAGGACCACAATTCATGCGCCTTCGGGATGGTGGCTGTCTGCTACTCATACTTGGGTATTCGTAATACCCGAAAATTAGTAATTGAACCTGTATTCACTACCAGAGCAAATGATCGTTATAATAAAAAATATCAACGCCATCATTTAACTAACTACAATAATTATGAATGTACCTAAATAACCCAAAAATATAAAATGCGTCAGCGATAAATTACTTTTTTTTTAACTGCGCACATTTTAGCAAGACCTTGTGCCACCATTTTGTTTACACAAAGCGACTGCTGCCATTCGAACGAGTTACGGACGAATTATTGAATTAAGACTGTTGTTACAGTTTCTCCTATTGTGAGACGAAGGCTTGATGTATTGTTCTCTCCCCTTGCATCGCATACTGAAGCTAGGCTTAACATTGACCTTAAATGACAATTTACGTTTACGATTTGTCCTGGTACTGTGCCGGCACTCGGCCGCGCTGCTGCGTGACTGGGGTCACTCGCAATGAGAAGATTGGACCTGGCGTCCGCCCGCATTCGCCGTCGCCGCGCCGCACGCATCCTCATATTGTTTACTCACTTCCAATATTATCGTGTCTTCCCTAAATGCGTGAAACATTTCCGACGAAACTCTATAAGGAAACAAAATGAATGTATCAGGGTGTATGTTACTCATACGTGACTTTTGAGCAAAGCCTAAAAGACTCTTATTTATGACTAGGGTATAAAGAAAAGTATTCAATATCCCCTAGTTTGGTTCGAACGTAAAAATGTGTCCGGCTCAGTTAGAGGTGATTGCTCCAATACAGTGTGTGAGCGGAAGTGAATGATTGCTCGTTGAGTCAAGTTTCGTTACATCCACCAAACAATTACTCCTATTATCTTAATGAATGATACCTACCGAGGTGTAAACATCTAGGCTTAATGTGGGATGTCTAAACATTACATGACAAATATTGTTGATATATTTATTATATTCATTACAATGTTTCTTTCCATTGCCTACTTAATGACTTAATAAGAGTATATCCTACTAACCTAATAAGATTAATACGAATTATCCAGTAACCACAAGAAATTTACGTCACACTCAAAAACTGCTCGCAACAGCAGATGTGTTAATGATAATTTACCAATTAGATAGCCGATGGCGTGTTTATTACGTTAGAATTGGCACGTAGCTATATCTATTGCGAGATGCCCAAACGAATTACAGACGTAATGTGGATCATAAGAATCACATTATTTCATAAAATGAAACGATGTAGGGTCGACGAATCAGCAGGACGTGCAATCCAGCGCTATTATTGAGTCAACGGCTGCGCAGGCGCTCAGTTCCACGGCACGGCATAGCGTATTCGAAAGTATTGACCAATTGCAATCGACGTAGTCGTATCCTTACGAGCCCGGAGCACCGCTCCTGCGTTTACAGTATACGCGTTTTTTTAATAGATTCAGCATATTTGAAGTAATGTACAGTTGTGTGTGTAATGTACATGTAGTGTACAGTTCAGTGTCAGAGGGCTTCAACAAGGCATGAACAGTGCGGGTGCGCCCCCAGAACTATCACACGGCGTCTTCAAGTTTCACCTGCCTGGGTTGGAATTATGTATTCGTAAGTCACTCAGATATTGTACGTGAGCTTATCATACATTTCGTGCGAGATGCAAAACATACGTCCTCTTCACGTGTTCAGTAGACAGCGATTGCATGTTATCTATCGTTTGTTTTTAATGCTTCAAGGGTGGTGCTTTGTTAGAAACATGTCTTGTTTTATTTTCTGTAAAACACGACGCAGTGATAACTGCATGCGTAAATATGTATGTACGAGTTTAATTTAGTATGCTGATAAAATCCATTTAAATTAACTTTTATGAAATTGATTTATGTAGCGACAAATTTTGCATGTTGAAAATAAATGATATGGCAAAAACAAAGGCTTACAACAATATGCAAGTAAGCATACGCTAGAGCTTTTTTCTGACTCTTATGTTAAGGCAAAAATATTTTCTTCTTAAATATTGCAATATATGTTAAATATTGCATGTAGCATCAACTAAAAATTGCATCTACATGTTTACATAATTTAGTGCCATTGGTCCCCCAATAAATGCGTGACCAACTCCAGATAAGTAATAACCTTTCACACTTTCCATTATTTCGTTAGTACAAACAATTTTGTAAAAGAATGCTATTTGTATTTTACTATGTACAGGCGATAATTAGTTATTGTTAACGTTATTAATATATTAGATACAGCCTCAATATGTGCATTGTGTACCTAATATTATAAAATAGGACGACGTAATTACAATTCTACTCACAATAGTTTATGCTTACGTTTCAGAAATAATACACTGTAAATAAGCTTAATCTTATCGTTTTAAAATGAATAAATAAGGCTTCAGTGCTACTTTGTTACTAAACCTACTGTTGATAAATGATATTTGCATTCTGTGACGTATATTTTTTAAAGATTTGTCTGAAAATATCTTACGTACGGTAAGAGATGTAAACACGGAGTAAATCTTCCTATCAGATAAAAGTATTCTTTAAACGCAAAAAATAAATTCGCCCTGAAAGGATTTTATAATAATATTTGTATGTGTACCCACATTTTTATTATCGTTCACTATAAATAAGTAGATATTATTCGGCATATCAGGCAGCATTTCCAAATACAGTTAATATAGAATTTGATCGTACAATTTTGGATACAATTTTGTGTTGTTTTAATATGTATGTGTTGTGTGTTTTATTTTAATTTTATGTTCAATTTCATTAAAGAAGTATATCTCATCTTCAAAGGCATAAATTAATTAAAAACGAAATGCCTTCTAACAATTCTCGTTTGCTCAAGCTTGCAGAGAAGCTATTTTAGTTTTCCGTTAGATTTATTTCCCATTTCAATATCGAGAATAACATTAATGTTCAGGAAATAATTTAGAGACTTATTGCACTGAATTGCGAGACGACCATGCCATTCGCCTGATGGTAAGCGATACGACTGTTCATGAAGAGGAGCAAAACCAAACAACAAATTGAATTACAAAGCCATGCTTGGCATTCCACTGCACTCGCTATCCTGAGACACAAGATTTTAAGTCTTAATATGGTTAGTAGATATTCTGGGTACAAATCCTTCAAACCGAAACACAACAGTGCATTTACACTGCTGCTTGGCGGAAGAAATAGAAATTGCGGTGGTACCTGAGACCTGAGACAGCCTCCGTGGCGCAGTTGGTTAGACGCCGCCTGTGAAACGAGAGGCCGCGGGTTCGATCCCCGCACCGAGAGAAATGTTTGTGCGGCCCACAAATATTTCTTCCGGGTCTGGGTGTTTGTGAGACCGAAAAGTCTCTCGTAGTTCCTGATACCCACGACACAAGACTCGATCTTACTGTGGGGTCAGGACTATGTATGTGACTGTTGGGTGTTATTATTATTATTACCTACCCAGGCGGCCTATGACAGACCTACCACCAGTAAAGACTAGTTGATAGCTTCCGTATGTTTAAGACGCTGCAATGTCGGGATTGGTTTCGTCGGTTTGTCTGTTTCCAAATAAAATAACTGGTAATAAAGAAATTTAACACTTGACATATCGGTAACGAGAGCAGTGCAATGCTTCGCAAAGCATAGTAGTAATAAATTGTGGGTAGTGCTACTACTGTTTAGGGGCTGTGACGCTTATTATTGTGCGATCAACTCGCTTTTCTAATTATTTCAGCGGTTAAAAAATAGTTATTATTTTCCACTGTTTAAAGAGCGAGGTAAATGTCGAGGAACTAATTAGTTACAATGAAAAAGGTATTAAAACTACCGTTTACCGGTTAAACATAAAACAGACTCTCAGACGGTAAGTGAGAAATCAAATATAAAATGCAAGAAAAGCCGTGTTGTTTCAACCCCATTTACTGAACATTCAATGCATGTCGTTAGTTAAGGGTGAGTCATATTAATATTTATAAAAGTGAAATCTGACTACAATACAGCCTCAAGGCTTTATGTTGAAAAATTGGCGCGCATATTTGGAGTACCATGATACCCAATACACTTTTCCTTTTCTCTTTCTTTCTCCTTGCCGCACCGCCCCCGATGTCCAACACATCTATGATCCAAACGCTGTGTATTCATGGGCGGCAGTGATTACTTATCATCTGGTGATCTATTTGTTCGATCTATATTTATGTACGTTGCGACTATGATTAATACATAGGATTTCTTTTTTAGGCAATGAAAAAAAAAACCCTGTGTCAATAACTAAGTGTACCGATTTTCTCCTTTGTCGACCCCATGTAATAAAAAACACCCTATGTCAATGTAAACTAAGTGTACGGACTGTGTATAATGATAGGCATCGCGTGATCCCTACGGAGCGGCGCGACTCGTCGGCCACACGGCGCGATGTGGCGAGTACCGCGTGTATCGCTCGGAGGATGGAGAACGATGGCCAAAATCACCTCGCACGCCAGCCGGAACACTTCATACTGTCGTTATTGATAAATTGCCACGTCAATTTGCCGGTGCTTAATCCGTCGCCTCGAGTGCACCGATACTTACGGACAGAAACACCTCGCTAATTTGCCAATGTCACATTGCGGCACTAAAGATAGAGCTGTGAGCACTCGTAACTCCGCCGCAGTTGGCGTTCGATCTTTCTTAGCAATCTTCGCTCAAGCACCTCATTGTGCCTGTCTAGCTTGTCAACATTTATTAGGACACTTCTTGTTGGTACATACGCTATTTTTATATAGCACGTACCTATGTAACGTCACACATTGTTACGATGTTGTTTACTCTAGTAGAGGTCTACCTCTATTAGTCGATTGTCTATTTGTTACACTTACAGCGATTCTTTCTACATTGATTATGATATCATTCATTATTATTGATATCATTCATTATTGATTATGATATCAGTCAGGACTATGTATGTGACTGACTGTTGGGTGTTATTTATTTATTTATTCATCAACATGTTTTGGTAGTACCAACCAAATTTGCCCGCACTTATTTCCGTTCCATGATGACTTTTGGTGATATAAGACGAGTCTAAGGCTACACTGAGCTCCGGGCATTTCGAACGAGGGTGTTTAACCAAATGCCGCCGGCAAAATTAGAAGAACACGTGTAAAAAATACTTTTATTTTATTTTATTTTGTTGGGTGTTTGATCAATTGTTTTGTTGTTTTCGAATTGCATCTTTCTTATGAAAGTCGAGTATGATTAAAAACACACAATTTCAACAATAATTAGGTCATTTAAAGTGTTTGTAACATGCATTTTGCTTTTGTAAACATTGGTAACGAAAATTAAGCTTATTTCAATGTTTAGTGATAACTTTATTGACATTCTTTTGAGAGTTAACATCATGCAGGACACAAAGTGACTAATTTAACTGCTGCTGAAATTCCATCAACTGTGATAAAGACGAATGAAGGTCACCTGGATGGCGCTTTGATAAAGCTTATTTTTATGATGTTTATTGGTATAGATAGAGGGGACATAATTAAAATACCGGAAGCGGTGACAATGAAAAATTTAACGCAATTAAAGTTTTGGTTGACCATTTTATAGAGGCGGACACTTTAAAAAATCATTTTATAATAGCTATGCCTTCTGCAAATGTTTTAAAAGTCTGTAATTCAGGAGTTGATCGAATTAAAATGAGTGGAGGTTAAAAGAAGCTGACCGAGACAGAATGAGCTGAGACCGAACATTGTTTGTTCAACTTGCAGTTGTGGATCACGAGGTGCATTGTCCAGTGGGCAAGTTAACGTTAGTGCGTCAGCAGCGGGATTGGATAGATGTGTAGACTTATTTTTTGAAGTATTCGCTTAATCCAGTAGATTAAGGAATACTGGATCCAGATATCAAAAAGAGTACTTCAAAATCGAGACATTTATATTAGAAAAGTACCCTTTGAGGCTTTATTTTAGACGCCGTTATACCGATATGTACCTAGTGTATGTTCAGGAGCTTCTACGGAGTTGGTTCATATTAAAAATGGATCTTTGACTGCACGCTGAGACGACATGAAAGTCTTACGATGGCTTTGTTTCAATGCCAGATTACTGTTTAATTAACCTACTGCAATAGATTTTTTTCTGACCGTGATAAGAATTAACATCCTTTTTAACTTAACTTTCTGTCATAATACAAGCAGATATTAACAGAATCGTTGAGAGCGACGATTAATTTCACCGCGCCGCACCATTTATGCTTATTCAATTTTAGATTTTCTGATAAAAGACCTAAAAAAATACATCATCATGTAGGCTGCTTCCAACAGGTCGATGTGGAGATCCTAGAAAGAGGCCTATTTTCAGCAGTGGACTTTCTGTAGCTAGGGAATGCAATCTCGTTGTCGCGAGATCTCGGCCTTTTTTTAGCGAGATTGATCTCGGACGAAAAAAAGGCGAGATCTCGCGAGTTTAACGAGATTGCACTCGAGCATAAAAACATTTGATTTGTTTACTAATAGTTGTTGCTAGCTAACGTGATGGAGTGTCATTGCATTCGAGTATTTTTTGGGTTATTGTTTGTTATAAAAAAACTGTTGTCCTATTGAAATAAAACTATTATTTACGGATTTTATCGCGGATTAGGTTTAATTTATAAATTTTTTGAGTTCCCGACGTTACGAGTACTTTACAGCTTTCGTGGTAACGGGGCGGACTCCTGACTGTTGTCTTATTAAAAGATTTTTGTTTGATATTAGAAGAGAAGACTGATTATTTCTTAAGGTGTGTCCAAACATTGAGCGGCAAGAGCGCGGCAGCAACACGCGGCGTTTGCAGGACACATTTCTGCCGCGCTCAAGTTAGAACGAAGCCGACTAATGTTTGCGCGGCAGTATTGCGCGTTCGAATGCGGCTGTCGTCCAATCATAGCGCGGCGTGCCGCGCGCGGCAGCCGCGCTCGATTGCCGCTCAATGTTTGGACGCACCTTTACATTTATTATTTGATAGATACTTGTGTCAAAGTTTACTGCTTAGAAAATTAAAAAAATATAGACAGATACGTCAAACAATGTTTGATGCAAAGACTATTTAAAAAAATTCGTGAAAATAAATGTTTATCTTATTATTATTTTTTATCTATTAATATTTTCTTAATTTATTATAATAGTGTGATTATATGCAAAAACAACACACTAAACTATCAATCTCGCGAGATCTCGAAATTGGCGAGATCTCGCGAAATTGTATTCATAAACTCGCGGGATCTCGCTTTAGCCCCAATCGCGCGAGATTTGCATTCCCTATCTGTAGCTGAGATGATGATGATTTTGAAATTCATACGTCATTAGTTCTCACCCACATTTATCAAAAGGTTGTCCACCTATTTTTTATTATATAAACGAACTCAAGGCTGATGAAAGGAAAATAAATTCCGAAGCATGGTGTCCTGAGGCATTGAAAACCCGGTTTGAGCTGCTGTTATAGAATAAGATAGTAATTGAAATTGGTCCAGAAATTATAGTTAATATATAGCATATACAAAAAAATATATAAATTGAACATGGAAGGTCCTACTCTTTTGAAGCCGGTTAAAATTGTCATTTAGCCATAGAACAAAAGTTTTAATGTATAGTAATGTGATAATTCAACTAAATAAATCGATTTTGTCATATGGAAAAAGTGATATGAGTTCAAATGTGGTTCCAATTTCCAACATTATTATATTATGAGTTTTCCACTATTGTGTATGGTGGCACGATGCAGGCGAATATATCAATTTGTTATTTATATATGTATATTTACTGGTGGAAGCCAAACACCAGTGTAACACTGTTGTTTTCCGGTTTGAAGGATATTGTAGGCAGAGTAACTACTGGACATAATGCCTCAGGATGGTGAGCGCAGTGGAATGCCGAGCATTTATTTGTAATAAGTGGTGTTGTTTGGTTTTGCTTTTGTTACAGGAGCGGTCGTTTCGCTTACCATCAGGCGAATGGCAAGCTAGCGACTTTCCTTGCTAATTTAATTTGAATTGTTTAATAAAATTCTATTAGTATTCCTTATTGTAACTTATGCGGCCTTATTCAGACAGTTATAAAACCTATTTTAGTTGTCGAATATTTTGTCTCTTTCAAACTATTAAAAAAAATCGATATCGATAATCGATAAGCAAAAAAAATCGATAGTTAAAATATTTTTTAAAACTGTCTATGAATAAGGCCTTTTAAAGTACATGTTCCACGTATCCATATATTTCTACCCCGTGTGTATACTGCGTGGTTCAAATTCCCGGAAGTATCATTATCCTATTGGAACCACTCGCACACGTATTTGGATGTGAATCATATTCTGAGATGAGTCAAGCATTAACAACGTTAGCGCTCATCGAAATTGTAATGGACCCTTTGGGTTCGTGCGATCCTAATGTCGTATAAGTATCTAAAATTATAAATAAATAATAAATACACCGAACACTCACTAACATAGTTCTGACGCGACAAGATCGAGTCTTACGTCAAGGAATCAGGAACTATGAGAAACTTTTCGGTCTCACAAACATCCAGATCCGAAAAAATTACTCCTGGATCACACAGATTTGTCCCGGTGCGGGGATCGAACCCGCGGCTTCACCTTTCACAGCTGGAATCTAAACAACTGCATCACAGAGGCTATCGTTAAAAAATATATTATTATTACTTTTCATGATAAGGAAAACGTGACTATATCAAATCCTTATTGGCGGTGGTAAAACTTTAGCCCGTACAGTGACTGCCACGCAACATAATGAAAATGTTTAGTGTTCGGCGACCACTATACCTACTGTATGGTGAAAAACTTATCTTAGTAAACCTCAGCCTGTGTACGTGTGGTTTCGAGCAGTTCGGTATTATTGTCCCAGCCGTTATGGATGCTTTTTGGGTACCTGTTTTAAATTCAACTTTATGAAGAATGGATTTGTATAGCGTGTGCAACTTTATGAAAAATTAATTTAAAAAGAATTCGTTTATCATAAAAAGGGTTTGTGTAGATTTTATCGAACATACATTTCTTATGGGAAGGTTGAAAATTTTTAAAGTATTTTTTTACAATATCATAAAAAGTGGAATGTTAAAGTTTAAGGAACCAGGAACACATGGAGATATTTGTGGATATGTCGACTGCACTGTTAAATTTTGACATCGAGTGCATCGTAGTCACTCTATCTTGCTGGTATAAAAAAGCGACGCGGCGCAATTAGCCGGCTGCAAGTTGTAGACTACACAAAAGTACGTACTCCTGCTTCATATAAAATTGCTGATACAAACCTGCTTAAATATATACGAAATATTGAAACGTAGTATCATATAAGTAACAATTCAGGAAACGCTTATGTAGACGAGTCAATATAAAAAGCAAATTTTCCGCCCGGAAGTCCACTTTAAAAATATTTCCGGATATTTTGTTCTTGCGAATTAATGTTTGATTTTTGTATTGAATAGTTATGGCTATGCAATAAATAGAAATGTGCCAATAGTGTTTTTCTACAATCAAGACGCCACAGTAATGGAATACGCATAGATAATGAGTAAAGTTTTAATATTTAACAACCATAATAAATTACCATACCAGCTTGCCACGTGTATTACTTAATTACATTGTGACGTGTTGCGTTTGTACGCAAATAACATACAACTTTTATTCCTGTCTCTCCCTACAAAATATTCAGTAGAACACCTATCTTGTATCTTAAACTTATCAAATATTTTCGACTAATAATAATAACGTGCATCCGCACAATCGGCTAATTAGCGTTAAGTAGACGGATGATTCATATCATAATAAGATGGTTTATGAGAGCATGTGAACATTCTCATGACGACAAATTCTGTCGGATGAAATAATTTTCATTTCAAAACAATTTTCAGCGGAAATGGTTATACAAAAATATTTGTTGGCAATAGGCTATTTGACTAATTTTTGAAAACCATACCACATTATGAAGCGGGGTCTATAGACCTTACAAATGAAGGTTATTTTTAATTATCATTTGAAAATAAATTTACAAAATACACTGAAAAATTACACTGTCAAAACGCTCTGTCTGACAATGTGGCGTTTAGTTCGTAAACATCCGTTCCACAGATTCGCTCGCATATATCACTCATTCTTAAATCATCCATAGATCAATCAATCAGTCAATCGTCCGAATGAGGTTTGTTAAAATATGACATTTGTCAAAACGGCTTTGGTACATAATCTAATTTATTAATATTTTTGCTACTTTATTCAAATTATCGTTAATTTACGTATGGAATTAAATTCTATATTTTTTTCAAGTGAACTGGAATGGTTTTTACATGTCTTCAGTTGGGAGTACGGTATTTTTAAAGCAATTAGAATAAATAGCATAAATGACAACTGCCATAGCCGACTGTCAGCGTAAGGGTACATGTACCCTTGCAAATGTTCCAAATTATTTGGTCTAGATCCCCTCCAGTTGTATACCTCAATGAGTTTTTGTCAAAAAAAGCATAGAATTATATTTATTTCTTCACATTTTATTACATTGGACATGATAATATTATTAATTAAAGGGTATTAATGTCAAATAACTCGTTTTAAAGGTATTTTTAATATTTAATTTGCATCTATGCCGTTATCAATCCCATTCATTTCCTGTATGTGAGTAGTTCATACTAACGCATGACGTCATAGCCAATCAAAATCGTTTACGATCACGTGGCGCGAACTCAAAATAAATTAAATTATAATTGTGTTTTTTAGCCAAAATATACAATCTTTTTAATGTATGATAATGAAATATGTTTTAAAATGAAATTATGTACACGGATGGAAACAAATAAGTCAATATTTTTTATACAATCAAATAGCCTACTTACATAGATTAGATATATCACTTATAGGTGGTGAAGTCAGTTTTTTATGGATTATCTGATAGGTATAAAATATTAATAAGAAATTTAAATATGTATTAATGTCACCACGACGGTTCATTTCCTTAAAAAACAATAGATTGTAAAAAATCGAACGGAAGATATTGCTATTATAACTTGTATTATTTGAATATACTTCAAGTACAAATTGTAAGTTTATATATTATGTTATATGTGTTAATGTTGACAACTGCCGTATTTTGTTAGGATTCATATTTTTTCTCATTTTAAACCCTTCCATAATTACCACAAAACAAGAAGTTTGTGTACCAAATCTTATCAAGTATCAATAATAAGATAAGAGATACTTTTAGTCATAGAATATCATGGATCTTTTTGTGTGCAAACAACCGCACTTAGAAGCGGCCAATGTATATTCACTTTCATAAATAATACAAGTGAGCGGTTTGTCACTTGAAATTATTGAACCGATTCTGAGGAAACTCTATACCGAGATGGATTGCAGTGCAAACTGCAAAACGAGATATACTTGAATACTTGGTATTATGGACTATTTGTAACATTCTAACAGATTTGTGCTGAGTTCATAAAAAAAAGTTGATAGGCATTAAGCTCTAAGGCATTATGCAAAGTATTTTTAAAGTCTAAATACGAATATACGTCAGCAAGATATGATAGATCTTTTTTATGAATGAAGTAACCAATAATAATAAATATTGATCTCAAGGTTTAGTTGTGTCAATGATGGTAAAGCGTTCATGCCAAGAAAAGCAGATAATAATGAAATCAGAGGGTAACGGTTTCGCCACCAATATAGTCGAGATATAAAAATGATGCCCAGATCCTTCGTACTTACTATCTTAAATGATAATAAAATACAAATATATAAAAGAATCTCAAAGAAAATTTGTTACTTTCATTAATATCTAATTTATAATTTCGTCGTCTACAATCTTTCCTGTGTTACAAATTCATTGCTTTTTTTAGCTAGTCTCATAACGCAGGGTAAATATGTACTTTAAATTAAATACCAGAATTTGTGGCTAACTGCTAATAACAACATACCTACTAGAAGCTTACTTCAAAAACAATGATATCACGAATGTATGCTCAAACTTCAATTGCTGATTTGCTTTTATATTATAGTAAACTGTCAAATTAATGTTAACAAATCGACGGAATGCGTAACTGAGGTAATGCAGTAGAACTTAGAATTATTTGGATGTCAACAATTTGGCGAGCATAATACTCGTAAACAACACTTTTTAAATGAAAACCTCAAAACTCGCTGTTTAAACTGATTTATATGCAGACATCTGCTAAGTTTACACTACAATGTTATTAATAGCAAATCAATTTGCAAATTTCGCGAAAACTTACTGACGTATTCGACAAATTCGCGGGAGAAGTCGGTGTCGCGTTCATGCTCATTTTAAATCTCAACACAAACAGTATTTAGGTGTTTTTGCGTAGTATTTGCAGTGAGATCGAGTATGTTGATTTGACGAGGCCTACCGCCTGATATATAGGGGTAGCGTCGTGAGAAACGCTCACACTCTTTCGAGAGTGTTCTCTGTGCCGACCGCCGTAGTGTTAAGTTCACCTCACTTCATCAGCTTCGTTCATAGCCACTTCAGTGGCGGAACACTCACACCTCAAGCAACAGAGACACATCAGACCGTCGCCGGTAAGTGAACTCCGATAATTGGACAGTCACGATTGCGCCTGTTAGGCCTCCAACTCAGAACAGCTGGCCATCGATTAGCACCAGTTTTACTCATCGTGGTTTTTGCAACATTACAGTCATTTAAATACGTATTTTAAATCAGATTTGTAATTTCAGGAAAAAATAGTCGTTCGATACGTTGACGCAATGTTCCATTTCGTTATAGTAGGTAGTGTTCTATTTCCACAAGTGAAGTCTTTACTCACTACTGTTATTGCGTGGTTTAAAAGTCGATTGATATTTAGGATAGTGTTGAAAAACAACAGAACAAAAGTAGTCGTCCTATTATGTTGCCATATTTCACATTAACGACTGAGGAAGTTCTTGGTACAGTCAAACATAAATCTCTTTGCCGTCTTTAAATGGGTTAAAATCTTGTGTTAATGGATTTGTAATAATTACAAGTAAAATAATTTGCTTTTTACCAAAGGACTAATTAAGATGTCATATTTTAATTGACATCATAAATATTTTATGACGACGTATATACTCGTTTTCATCAACAGATCCTATTTGTATGAACATTAAATCAATCATCGTCATTATTCTTATTATAATACTTGTATTATTAATAATACATATATTTAAATACGATGAACTCCCAATGGCCATAAAACCCAACCTCGTAATATATTTACAGACTTATTCCTAGACAATTTATTAAACCTGTTTTAGTTATCGAATTATTATTTTTATTGCAATAAATGGCGAGATGAGCAAGCCGTTCGCCTGATGGTAAGCGATACGACCGCTCATAAACAGTAGCAAAACCAAACAACATCTTGAATTACAAAGCAATGCTTGGTATTCCACTGCGCTCGCCATCCTGAGACATACGATGTTAAGTCTCAATATGTCCAGTAGTTACTCTAGTTACAATGTCCTTCAATCCTCCTTCCGTTTTGTCCTTCTCGAACGATCTTTGAATTCAGTTTGAGCGAAGAAGACAAAATATTCTATAATTAAAATAGGTATTAAAACTGATATGAATAAGACTGTAAATGCAAATTGATCTGTTATAGTAGTTAATAATTCTTAAACAATGATTTTCCTCCTAGCTTAATGTTATCGAATTGTGTACATTTTTTATCGTATTTGGTCCCACTCACATTTAAAAAGCCTTTGTCTGGTGCGTTCGATTTTCCTAAATTTCGACGAAGTCATTAGCTTTTTATTTTTATCAATATTGATTTTTTCTGGTGAATATATGCATTTAGTTCTTTGTGTAGTATAGTATCAACAAACTTAGCATGAGAGTTTCGCAATAGTCACAGGTGTTGTGTACAGAGATTGGCCACGTCCGGTCCGCTTCAACTATTTCGTTTCTAAATGATAGCAATTATAACAATTTTGAAGACACTGTGTACTATTTCAATAAGTCATATTGGCATCACTAGTATGCACAGTAATAGTGCGTAATAGTTTTCGATATATAACTTATATAATTGCTGCCATATCACAAAGATCACTATGTACATATGTATGAATGTGGTGATTGTGGCGTAGAAATTTACCTTTTTCAACGGTATGTAAATGCATTGTAATAAGTAAACTTGTGTTATTTACAGTCATTTATAAATACTATGCTGAAGACAATAAAAGAACTGTAGAATACGTGTCGTCGACTTATTTCCATTGACTCACAATCGTTAGTATTCTTTGGTAAATTTGCATGTTTTGCTCGTGTCCGTATCATGTTGATTCAAGCGCAGCTCGGCGGCTGACAGCATCCTTCAAGCTATCTCTGATGAGAGCACAAACAGGAATATTATTGTAAACAACGATAAATCACCTTGACATACGGACGTTAAGTCAATATTTGATTTTAGCTTACAGTGCTCTAAGAAATTCGATGAGTTTAGATGAAAATAGAGAGAATTATAAGTTTTATGAAATGTTTTCCTCGTTCGCGGTTTCCATATCACAGGAACAATTCATTGTCTTTTAAGATTTGTTTGTTCTTGTAGTTATATCTACTTATAGGTCTATCGTGTCATATCCACTTAGTTTGTTTACCTTAGATAACGTTATTTCTATTTTTAGGTTCTTTTTAAAATTATTACGGCATGTATGACTTAAACATTCAAGCGGCATACCAGGTAAAAAAAAATAGGTGCCTTCGTTGAAGAAAGATCACAAAACTGTTGGACCGTGGTTGCTTAACGGCTTATAAGGATGTAGTAAAAGAGTGGGGATGGTAGAAATTTCGTAATCTGGCGGATCAACTAAAAAACGACAACAATGCCGATACTTTTTACCTGTTTATTATAGAGGAGACCGAGTAGTAATCAGATAAATATTAATTTGTTATACAGAAGCAGATGATGTAATATTTATTGCAAATCAGTCAGCGTTGATTAAATTAAGTAGAACTATAGTTATGTAGAGCAGGTCAGAATAATTGTATTTTTTCATTCATTGACTTCAATTAGTCGTATTTACGCTGTCAGAGAAATTGCATTGTGTTTGCTACGACAAACGGAAGAATCATGAAACAATAATTGGTCTTTTCAACACTTTCTTTCTGGTATCATTTAAAACGAGAAAAAATCATGTGACACTTTATAATACATATAAAGTCTTAAGAACGCAAATATATTTAATCTCGCGCCAAACACTACCGTTTATTCTACTCTATACCGTTTTTTAAAGTTTGTTTAACTTTTATCACTAATTGTCAGTAAACAATGGTTTAGTATTTTTTTTTAATATTGGTATAAAAACTAATGACTCGGTATTTTGTAGGGTATTCTAATGAGTAAAATTTAAAAGTTAAATATTATTTAAGAGAAAACTCAGTATTTTTAAAATTATCGATGCTTTAAGTTTAGAGTAAATAGTGAAAATGTTCGTAATGTTTTAACGGTTTACTTTAAATTGCAGAGTCAGTCTTAGAGTTACACTTAGATATTTGAAACATAATTATTTTTTATTTAACACTTTATTGTACACCATATACATAACAATGACAATACAAAAGGAAATTAAATGTATGCACAAGTGGCGGTCTTATTGCTTAAAGCAATCTCTGCCAGACAACCATGGGATGGATAAACGAAAAGAACGAAAGTTGGGGCTTCGGGTGTACGAATATTACAATTTATAATATTATTAAGTTTATAAATGTGTAAAATTATGTGATATATTATAAGGCAGACAACTTGGTACAGGTTGTGAGAAGTCCCTGGACAGAGGGCGTTGCCAACAAGTCGTTCTACAAAACGTTCAAAAGCCTTAGTTAAGTACTTGTATATTATCAATGTCCTGTGACTTATGATAATGTTGATGATTTCATGGACAATATTTGTGGCGGGTATCCACAACATGATACATTAGGAATGCGCAATATAGTGTCAATTTGATTGTTTGAATGGAAAAACCAATTAATCGTTGTGGTAACTTTTAGTCCAGGCAAAACCGGCGGTACTGTTGACTTTTGTTATAAGCATAGCAACTTGTGGTAGGTCTGTGATTGTATATTAATTCATCAAAATATTTTATTATATCAAAAAAGAACCAATTATCGGTTTATTCGTCCTACCTCCGTGACTGTCTCCGTAGTCCGTGGTGCAGTTGGTTAGACCCCACCAGTGAAACGAGAGGCCGCGGGTTCGATCCCCGCACCAAGACAAATGTTTGTGTGATCCACAGGTATTTGTCTCGGATCTGGGTGTTTTTGAGACCGAAAAGTCTGTGGCAACTTCTGATACCCACGACACATGACTCGATCTTAGTGTGGGGTCAGGACTATGTATGTGACTGTTGGGTGTATATTTGTATTTCCTGGCGTTATCCTGACCATTGTCAGCGTCTTAGTAATCAATCGCCTTCACTTTGTCCGATCTGAGGTGTCCTCAGTTGTGATATAATGTAGCGGACAAGCTAAGTTGAATACAATGCAATGAAATGCCGCTCAATCTGATTGCATTATGTCGCGATTAAGTGAAATCTTCATGAATAATGGTTCCTTGAAACTAATCCATACTCTGGGAATGGTGTCAAATTGAAAAATATAATCGCGTGGCATAAATAAAAATAGGATAAACTTTTGCTTTAATGTGTGCACAAAAGATATTTTCTTTTTTACAAAGGTTTATTTGTATTTTTTTTTATTTCCGGCGAGCTAGAGCCGTTACATCGCGTCGTGGGATTAAAAAAAAATGATTTTACAAAATCAGCATTTAATGACCTGTTCAATTTAAATATGATACTCATTATTAATGTAACGTATAAATTACATACCAAAGCAAGGTTATATTGCGCCTTCATTCTATTTTCATATAAAATCCTGCTTCCTGGTGAATTAGTGGTAGCTTACGTCAATACTAAGAGAAGAGGTCAGTAATTCCATATTATAATGGTCAAAATAATCAAAATTTTAAAGTAAATATTATAAAGTTATAAGCATAAATACTGTAAGCTCATTAATATATATTTTAAACTTCGCGGACTTGAGCACAAAAAACCAATGATAGATAATTTATAATCAATCATTTCGTTTCGTGATAAATGCCATCTTTGTTGAACGGTCATGTAGTACAGGCAACGAAGCAACGGTTTACTCTTGTCCGCAATGCATAATTTGCCAGGAGTTTTTTGTTTTCATGAACAGGTGGCATATGACCCCACTAAGTTAAAAACCCAAAATACTTACAAAAATGGCGTCCGCTAGAGCCGCCATTTTGGAAAACGCGTTTGAAGCCATATCTCCGGAACCGTCCACTTTAGGCCCATCATGCTAAGGACCTTTCTTGTAGATAATTAAATTTCCCATCTGTTTTGTTCAATAAATTTTTTTGTACCATTAGCCGTTCGCGATTTACTATGTTATTAATTTTCATTTAATACCTTTTTTACAATAAATTTTACATGGATTTTTAACAAAATTTACTATTTCCTCATTGCTTTGATCCCTTATGCCATCAGTATTGAATTAATTACGTGATAATCATGGAGAAATCATTGGATTTCATAATTACGCTATGCATCCTTCGTTTCCATTGACCTTGATTCGGTAGTACACCATTCAACGCGCGATAACTTCTAAAATATTGATTTTAGAGAAAAAAAGTATGGGTGAAAAGTTGTTAAGAATTTATTGATTTAAAAGTTTAGTCATTAACAGTTTTTTGTTTAAACAATTATTAACAGAGATATGGGCAAAAAGGCAAGAAACGAATATTAATAACCTTGTAAATCGCGAACGGTAAATGGTACAAAAAAAATTATTGAACAAAAAAGATTAGAAATTTAATTATCTACAAAAAAGGTCCTTAGCATGATGGGCCTAAAGTGGACGGTTCCGGAGATATGGCTTCAAACGCGTTTTCCAAAATGGTGGTTCTAGCGGACGCCATTTTTGTAAGTATTTTGGGTTTTTAACTTAGTGGGGTCATATGCCACCTCTTCATGAAAACAAAAAACTCCTGGCAAATTATGCAGGAAAAAATGCTTCGTTGACTGTACTAATGTTCTCGTGACGATATTTTAACTATTGACATTTGCAACCAGATTATTCAAGTGTAGGCGCGAAAATAATTCATTTAATCTGCATTTTTGCACGCGATTACGCGTAATTAAATATTGCATATTATTTTCGTAGTGTCGAAGCCTTTTTGGTTGGTAATAGGTGTGGTGCCACGAAACTGTATTGCGTTCTGGGATTCGATTATTAATTGTTTATTACGAAACGCCAAAAATTTAAAACAACGGAGAGAAGTATTTTGTTTCTAAGAAAAAGCGTATATCGCAAGTAGCTTTGATCTAAAATGATTTTGGGGAGTAGGATTCCATTGAGATAGGTATTAGATTATAATTATTTAAATACGCTAGAAAGAGCATACTCACGCCCAGAAGGGGTAAGCAGAGGTGCCAGGACACCTGCTATGCACATATTTGTGTACATTTATTGATTAAAGAATTGACGTTTTAACGCCTCTATAATTGTATTAAATTAAATTATATGCTGCGAGTAAATTTTTCGTTATTTATTTTATTTTGGTAATTTTCCTTGTTTGTCTCAAATGACTTCGATAGTGCTTGTAGACATATTATATTTGTACAAATGTTTCGGTGTTTACTGAAAGCATTCAGAATGTATTTCCACTTATTTACAATTCATTATTCGTTTCTACGGATGAATATTTGGTATCCATTTTTCACTTCAATTGCAGTGCCTTTCATCTAAAGTTCGACAAACAGTATTTTCACTAGTTGGGAACTCGAGGCTAATTTTTTTTTAATTTTTTTTTTATTGCATTGAATGGCGAGACGAGCATGCCGTTTGCCTGATGGTAAGCGATGCGACCGCTCATGAACAGTAGCAAAACCAAACAACACCTTGATTTACAAAGCAATGCTTGGCATTCCACTGCGCTCGCCATCCTGAGACACAAGATGTTAAGTCTCAATATGTCCAGTAGTTACTCTGGCTACAATGTCCTTCAATCCGAAACACAACAGTGCATTTAAACTGCTGTTTGACGGGAGAAATAGACATTGCGGTGGTACCCACCCAGGCAGCCTCTCACATATGAGAGACCTACCACCAGTAAATTATCAAAATTAAAATATCGTGTATATGCAAAAAAATATCATTTTCCATCAAAATGAGAATCCAGTTTTGTGCGTCTTTTCTCTCTTTATTTAAGGAGCTTAGTAAAAGAAATATTATGCCTTTTATTGTGCAAAAAATATTTTTTTTTTTAAAATACCTGTCCATCCATCCATCCATCCATCAGCCAAAGGAAGTCCACTGCTGAACATAGGCCTCCCCCAATGATTTCCACAGAGACCTGTTGGAGGCAGCCTGCATCCAGCGACGTCCCGCGACCTTTACCAGGTCGTCGGACCATTTTGTGGGTGGACGTCCTACGCTGCGCTTTCCGATCCCATCGGTCATCAGATCTCCGCGCTATGTGCCCTGCCCATTGCCACTTCAACTTGCTAATCCGGTGGGCTATGTCGGTTATTTTAGTTCTCCTACGGATCTCCTCATTTCCGATTCGATCTCGTAGGGAAACCCCGAGCATAGCCCTCTCCATAGCTCGTTGAGTGACTTTGAGCTTCCTAATAAGGCCCATAGTGAGAGGCCACGTCTCGGTGCCGTAAGTCATCACTGGCAACACACAACTATCGAAGACTTTCGATTTAAGGCACTGAGGTATTTTGGACGAGAAGACGTCGCGTAGTTTCCCGAACGCTGCCCAACCGAGTTGGATTCGACGATTGACCTCTCTCTCGAAGTTGGACCTGCCTAACCGGACCACTTGTCCTAAATAGACATATTCGTCAACAACTTCAAGAGTCGAGCCCCCAACACCGATGGGGGTGGGCACAACATGGACATTCGACATGATAAAATACCTGTGAATCATTTTAATTTTGCTCGTCAGAGTAAAATATTAAGTATCGAGTTAACTACTCTAAATTAAATAACTTTTGTTCTGTTCATTATATTCAGATGGTGTAAAATGAAGAAAATAATGGCTATTACATTTTATTTTTGCCTATACCTATCATACTTTTACATGGCCGCAACCACACGCAACATTATATTTACGTATGTACGTATAGTACAATAATTCAAACTATTTTACATATTGCGATAACAACCCTTATGTGAAATTGGTTTTTTTATCAACGGCACTGACATATTGCCTGTTGGAAGGCATCAATACCTTGAAAAATTTGAGGCCAAAAGATTTTTAGGCTTGACAATGTTTTCATTTATGAACTAACATGGATAGTGGATGCATTATATGCATTGCAAAATGCGCTACACTTATAATCAGTTGCATAAAGTCGCTCTAGTGCCAGAACAAAGTAAAGAAGCGCGTTTAAATATCGTGATACTTACACATGTTTTTTGTACAAAATGAGGATCTATCCGGCGGGGTACATTCGCGTAATGTTTACAAGCTGCGTATACGATAGCATTTGACTACATAGCCTTCACCTTGGCGGACCGGTTCCCTGCGCGCTCTCGGGACACTCGAGGTCACCCATGATTCACCATAAAGTCACACGGCATTGGCAATGCACTGTTACTTTCTTCGCTTTTCGATATTTATTGGATTTACCAATGAATTAATATAAGATAACTAAAAAGGGTCTTTGCGGCCGGCCTTCATAAGATGTAGCTGTAGAGTATAGGTGAAAAGTATTGCAATGTTGTTTTATGCTTTTTCATAGAGTATTGGCTATGTACAGCAGTAGAATTATACTGAAGACGATATTTAGATTATCATTCAACAACAATTAAAAGTTAAAGTTTTAAACTGATTACATACATACCTATAACTTGGCAAAAAAAAGTCCGATGCGGTGATGATTGGCATTAAAGAAAAACATTTAAGACACTATTAAAAATGTCAATGTCTTTGTTGAACAATTTTATACATAGGTAGACATACATTTTCGTAAGATTTTTGTTTAATTTGTGATATAAAATAAACAAAGTGCCTATTAATAACAATCACTAAATATAACAAATAACTAAATATGCCTTTTCTATCGTATTATAACGGGTTGCCATATTAAATTAAATGTGATCTTAGCGCCATTATAGACAGACGCTATTTGCCAACCTATAACAATGTCTATTCGTCGGGCTGTATAAGATAAACTAAATAACAGACGGAAAAGTTTTATTACTAGTGTCCTTATACAAATCGCGAAAAGTGGAACAATACAATCAACAATGTTGTGTGTTACTCACCTGTCTCGATCAAACACTGAAACATGATAATTCAATACTTCGGCTTGTTAGAAAATCATTTGTGCGTGTGATACCTTTATACGCTTCATTTTTTTAACATTATATTATCATTAGATTACCTAAATAATTTTAATAGATCTGTATCAGCCCATATACGTCCCACTGCAGGGCACGAGCCTACTCTACAATCGAGAGTACGATCGAAAGTGGTTGAGAGTTTAACAGATACTCAAAAGGAAAGTAATAATGTAATGTAAATAAACATAGCAAATGAATTATTACTTGTTGAATTTCAAAATGTTAGCTGCTCAGTTTTAATTCCATGTGAGGTATTACGAGATAAATTTAAAATATATAAATTTAATATTAAATTTACTTATGTGGTAGAGTGTTTGTGGTTGTGGTTTTGGTTTTATTTCAAATGATTAGCTACCACCATTCATGCTGGTATGGTGAATCACACGTGTTATAAGATGTAACACGTTCACGGTTTAATTTATATTTTGTACTTATTAACTCCATGATTTTTATTAACAGCCTGCGTGGCGCAAATGTCGGCTGTGAAACGAGAAGATGCGGGTTCGATCCCCGCACCGAGACGACAAATGTTTGTGTGAACCATAGGTATTTGGTTCAGATATGTGTGTTTGTTGGACTGAAAAGTCTCTCGTAGTTCCTGATATCTACAACACAAGGCTAGATCTTAGGTTGGACTCTTGACGTCAGGACTAAGTATGTGACTGTTCGGTTTATTTATTTATTACTAGCGGCCCGGCCCAGCTTCGCCCGGGTGCATATAGATTTTTCTACAATAATATGCACGTATTATACACATAAACCTTCCTCTTGAATCACTCTATCTATTAAAAAAAACCGGATCAAAATTCGTTGCGTAGTTTTAAAGATTTAAGCATACAAAGGGACATAGGGACATAGGGACAGAGAAAGCGACTTTGTTTTGTACTATGTAGTGATGAAGCAGCTGACCTATTTTTTCGACTAATGAGATATTTCGTTAGCAAGTCAATTTTCTATTTGATTCCATTTCATCCTATGCATTGTAGTCATCTTCTTTAATACATACATTATAAAAAGCTGATGATATTATGATATCATTACTTGGAAAAGAGGTACAAAAAACGTAAATTGTTTCTTTACTTGATTCATTATCATTATCAAAGGGCATATATACTTAACACTTATTTACATAAGTAGATGACAACGCAAAGTTTTTACAATACTTTAATGAAAAGTCCCTACATATCATTGTAATTTACAAAAAGCTAATGCTTCTGCATTCGTATTATGGTAAAAACTACACTTATACGAACATTATGATCAAGTTCATTACGAATTATATTACGAGTATAAGGAAACTAGCGGTCCAGCCGGCTCCGCTCGACGGCACATACACTTTTCAACATGGCGGGAAAATGTTCAATTCTGACTATTAACTTAGAATATCAGAGCAAACGATCTCTAAGATATCTATTTTGAGCATATAGCATTCATCGATGAATTACCTATCAATCACTAAAATATTTTTTTAATTCAATTCAGTAGTTCCTGAGATTAAAGGTAACAAACAAACTCTTCAGTTTTATACATAAATTAGTTTAGAATTGGCCAACAAAAACCTGTTCACAACAGACTTGCAGATTTGAAGAAAGAAAAATGAAATTGTCGTGAAATAAATACAATGCTTTCTTACAACCATCTGTATTACCGTGAAGTTCTGGGTTTATACCGCCGTTTACGGAAGCGAATACATTGTAAAAGTAGATTATATTTAGTTGACAAAGTAGCCATTGCGTGGCATTTATAATCACTTAGGCTTGTAATTGACGTATTTTTTACAATTATTACTGTTATTAACAAACAATTAAAGAATTGTACAATATAAATAGGCTTTTTATATCTTATAAATAATATAAAGGTCGCAAAGATAAAGGTTCTCCAGAAATTCTCGGATGATACAATGAGGATCACGATCCATCGCGTGCAGAGGGTTGCTCCTTTATCGAAGTTAATTTATCCATTGTTTATCACAGCCATAATCACAGCTACATTTAGTAAGCGAATCGAGATTAACATTTACTTCGATCAGACAATAGGCCACATTGACTTGAATATAGTTCTTATAAATGCTCTATAAAAACAACTTGACTTCAGATGTCGTTGAAAATGGCGACTTTGTATAATAATTAATACATTTGTGCTAATAGAAAGATATTACTTTCGAGGACGAATGATTTGTTATCATTCAGAATGTTCCAGTGATATTTTTGAGTCATCCAGAGTACCTACTGTTAGTCAGGCAATCGGCATTTGAATCAACAGTTGTGCAGGATGTTTCGAGCATTCTCACAATTTAACGCATCTTACCGAATTAAGTCGCTACAGGGCAACTTTTTTACATTCAACCTAATAATACTTCTTATTTACAGAGAATAACTACCGTAAATAAGTTTTGAATAAAATTTATTGCTAAACCGTGTCTCGATTTTTTACTCACACTTAAAAAGTAATTAAAAGGCGTCTCGTACAAAGACTTAAACTTAATAATATAATTGAATATTTAAATTGGCTCCCATGCGATTAAAAACCGACACAAAATCGATCTAAATAAGTTTGAAAACATACCTTCCTCATTTAAGGAACATGTTTAACAATAACATGAAAACGAGCGACACAATCCATTCAGTATTCTGTAACAATCATTGACGGAACATATTTGGAAAATTTCACTAATGGGAAATCCTAAAGCCCCGCCATTTTTGTAAATTGTGATTTCAATAATTGAATTATACGTGTGTTTTTGTCAAGCATGATGCTCCAATATTGTGTTTATTTGATTTCGGACGTCGCTAACGCGCAGTTGTATTAATGTTAACCATCACATGCTAAATTGACGACAAATATTCTGCTTTATGGATTCATTAAGGCATTGAGAGGTCGCGCCCCATAAATCCTTACACTAATTTAAATTGCGTCATTGCCATCACTTCTATTTTCCGTCAACAGGACAAAAAACTTAAGCTGTTTTAATTTATTATTAATTTATAGGAACATACTGCTAACTGATTGCCAATAAATAATAGTGTTTCTATTATTTTATTTATACAGTAATTTATCCCCCGATAACGCAGTATTGGCTCTACATAGAGCCCCTTGTTAGACGTCCCACAAGGTGGACGGACGATCTAATAAGGGTTATAGGAAACTGGATGCAAGTCGATCCCAATAGAACACTGCGCAATCTTTGCGGGAGGCCTATATTCTGCACTAGACTTCATGTGACCGAGGATTACGATGATCACACGAGTCACTTGTTCAAGAGCCATAGTTCTGTGAACGCTGACGGATATATTATATACAGCTCAGTTATAACGAGTATTTCCATAATTATTTGTTACACAATAAAGCTTGATTATAATTTAAATACTTGCGGTTTATGTTTTTGTAAATGTCACAAGATGGTTGGGTTTTGAACTTGGTTTGATACGTTAATCTGTTAGATTAATGATCATTAAAGTATTAACGAGATGTTTATTAATATTGTCAACTAATTTAGCGAGTTATACATGCTTCGTAAGTTGTATTTACAAAATATGATGGAAAATTTGAATAATCCAAAATAGTATCTCAAGGAGAAATCATTTAACTTAATGTATTTGTGGTTAGTACATCGTTTATTTTTATTCGCGTGGACGATAATATTAAACTATACTGGGTATATCAAGACTGCTACCGAAAACGTAGCCGGGTGGTAGTTTTGGTGAGTACAAACACAATGCAACTAAAATTTTCGCAAAAAATACCACAATTTTTTTTATGATTTTTTAAATATCGTAATTTTTGGGTGATAAATCCATAGTTTTTGCTAAAATAATAATTTAAACTCTTTTATACCTTAGAGTCCTTATAAATAAAAGGATATACACTACTATTTTAGGAAAAAAATGAATATACCATCCAAATACGACCATATGAAAAAAGTAACAAAAAAAATCGTCGCTTTTTTTTTCTACATTTTATGTTGCAATGTGTCTGAAGTCACTAAAACTACCACCCGGCTTCGTTTTCGGTAGCAGTCTTGAGATACCCAGTATATACCTTGACAACAGACCACATTCTACACTTGAGTTTATTGACATTTACTTGGAGAATTCAAATGAAGTCAAGTATGGTATTCGAGACAATCTTCCAATTCCGCTTAAATACAAAAAGTAATTTAAATATTTTTAATTAGAGTTTGTTAATACGCATATTTAATGACTCGACCGTTTGACATTTTAAATAAACAATGGCCTTAACACATTTTTATAAGAAATGTTTAATAATTATATATTTTGGCTATTCAATTAGATATGAAATCAAAGTAACCGCTATAATACTAATCTTATAAGATGGATGGAGCGTATTAAATACGTCTAACATCGTTTGCATAATGAAGCCATATATGGGCTGAGAACACAGAGGTCGTGGATTGACTTACCAGGCTAGGTTATTCTTCTTGAATCAAAATCTTGCCTTATAACGAATATTAAAAACTCAAAATAACAAACATGTTCAATGTGAAAATTTGAACTTTTATTAAATATTATTAAATGTCTATTATCTCTTATTGTGTCATATGTCTTTATAATAAAAAAAAAACAAACATTTAATAATAATCACAGCTCCATATTTAGTAATTGTAATCCAATGTTATAAAATGTGAAGAGAGATCAACTATTCTCTTTTTTCTGACAACGCATTCGGGCGCCGGAAAATCGTAGGCGATCGCTACCTACGTTCTAAGATTTGTTTATTTATATTCCGTTAAACGTTCATCACTATCTTAAATTTAGAGACAAATTACAAACTGCTGTTTAAATTGCTTTTTTATTTGTTGCAATTTGATATAATACACAATCACTGAATCATGGTGAGTCAGGCGCATCACTCAATTATTTGGGAATCCTTTGTGACGTCTCTAATTGTGCCTTTCATTCGTTTTAAATTGATCATTCTGAAAGATGCAACTAGTAAACTGTGCGATGATAATTCTGAATTTTCGAGATATGTTTATAAAAAAAGAAATACACCCAAATATACACATATGTACATAGTCCTATATAATCTGTAGTTAGGTCGAGTCTTGTGTCGTGTCGTGGATATCACAACAATGAAATATTTTTCGGTCTCACAAACACCCAGACCTATACTTACCCATTACGTTTAGATCACAGAAATATTGTTCTTGATGTGGGACCAAACCTGCGGCGTCATTTTTCACAACTATTGTCTATCCCACTAAGTATTATTTTTAAATGAGTAAAGTCAGCTTGTTATGTTGAATTTATTTATTTAATGACTATATATCTACTCCAGATAGAAAAGTTTAAAAATACCCTATGTTTTATGGTATTGCATTTTTTATATTTTCATCTTTAATTACAACTTTGTAGTTTTATCACCAATGAAAATTTAACTGGGAAAACTAGTTATATCTTTAATTTATGTTAAGATATACATACTTACTATATGGTGCTCTGTTCAATT
Source organism: Hyles euphorbiae (assembly GCA_023078785.2). NCBI lineage: Eukaryota > Metazoa > Arthropoda > Insecta > Lepidoptera > Sphingidae > Hyles > Hyles euphorbiae. The sequence goes on from CM041049.1 coordinate 5,250,994, forward strand.
TGTCGTTTTGTAGGAAACACAGAATATTTTTAAATTGAATTATAAAAAATATAATGATATGAAAATGTTATTTAGAATAACTAACACCGTTTAAGATTTGAATACGGTAGTAAAATTAATAAACGTTGGCCTTAAGTATAATTTTAATAATTTAAACGTAATTCATTATCTTTAACACGAAATACAATCATAAGTAAATGTTTTAGTCGTCTTATAAAGTTAGTCTACCTCAATATACTTAAACAATTGTATTAGGTCTTCATTAACAACCCTAACAAACTTAACATTAACTTGACATAAAATCTAAGCAGGCGCCGCTATTTGCATTATAAACAAACGTAATATTAAATTCCCTGGAACAGGCAATGCTTGTGGCGCTCGCGCGTAATTGACCAAATGCCATGTTTCATGAAGCGGCGGAAATAAAACGTACAGCCTTAAAACTAGTTAATCACCAGGAACAATACAGTGGGGGGTGGGGCGGAGGAGTTCGGCAGGACTGCAAAACCATAGTCGCAAGCCTTCTCACGTCACAAACCCGCGCTCTTTCTGTCCGAGCACACGTCCTCACCGCCTCTACACGAATAACCGCGACTTGAGACGCCAATATTTCGGCAGCGGTCGGTAAAGTGCCAACATTAGCACCTCGAGGAGTAGCTGTGCTCATGTTAAGGACTCCAAGTGTCGTGTTATGTTCCTATGTTGTGATATTTGACGCCAGTTCATATAATTGTTTATGATTTTCAATCATTTTTTTTCACACAAAGATTTTTTTCGAAAAATCATGCTTTTATATGGAACTTTTTGCTGATAGTTACTTGTACAGTCCCCGCGTACCTGTTTCCTGGTAAGTGTTTTTAAATAATATATTTAATTTCTAAACTTACAATTTTAATGCTGTATGTTTTATTTTTTTGTTGACAATGCATTTTATTTCATTAACGATAAGGATTATGGAATATAAAATAAAAAAGAAATAAAATGGAAGCAGCATGATGATAATGATTTATGATCAGTTAAAAATGAATCAGTGTAATAACATCGACTAATGAAGTAGGTAAATTACATGCACTCGTGGATTTTTAATAGAATACAAACCATTACCGAGTTAAATCTGTAATTACGCTACTCAACTATTCATGAATAAATATAACCTATTAAGTATAATAAAAATGATATACACATATTAATGTTGTGTTATAAAAATGTCAATTTCGTAAATATTATAAATAGATGACAAAAGTCATCAAAAGTCTTTAATTTAGTATAAATATATAATAGCTAAATATAGAAAAACGTAGATATAAACAAAAACTTCGAGAAGTTGTAGGTAGACAACTCTACAATTATAAACAAAACCCGAGTTCACATAATAATATGTAGTTTATTGTCGTCATTAGCAACTTAATTCACCACATCAGTTGTTCAAAAATACAAATTGTTCAAAAATTATAATATCACAATTAAAGAATAATCAAGCTTTGCGAAGCACTGCTTTTGTCAGTTCTAACACTTGAATCTTCTCTTTCTTGGGCCGATACTAAGCATTTCTCTAATGTATCTATAATTTCCAATACATAGATACATAAGAGAATCCCTTAAAGTCCAGTGTTGAACATAGGCTTCCTCAAAAGATGTAGTAGCTGCGAACTAGGAAAGCAGTTGGCGTTGTAATTTAACCTTTATCACATCATGTATCCACCATAAATAAATTAATGCCATGTAACTACTGGACATAATCATATGTCTTACGATGGAAAGCGCATAGGAATACCAAGCATTGCTTTGTTGGTTGCATGGTGTTTAGTTTTGCTACTGTCCATCAGCGGTCGTATCGCTTACCATCAGGCAAATGGCTGCTCGTCTCGCCCTTCATTGCAAATAAAAATAAATGACAAACTAGCTAGATCGTAGTGTCCAAATTAAAAAAAAACGGCACTATTATCCATTAGATTTGCACGCTACGTTTTATTTTGATTGATGCCTAAAAACACAGTTGTGGGAATTCCCTTCATGCTCATCACTTTTTCTAAGATTATTTGTAGATTCCAAAGATTTGATGCAAAGGATGTTTTGAAATACAATGCTGGTTACATTTATGAAATTAATTGATTTTGTATATAAGGACTAAATGAAACATGCTTTCATTTTTGTGTGTATGATCAGTTGTAGATATTTATAATAACGGGAATATGTTGACAATGGAAGAGGCTGAATAAACATTTCTTATCAACAATCCCACATATAATATATTTTATAAAACTTTTATTTATTGCAAATCAATATGATAATAATTTACTTAATTCTTCATGATTTGTTTCATCACAAACATAATTGTTATTGATATTAGATATGGCGCCAACATAATCAAACTTGTATGATAAAATGTCATTTGCTAACTCGTCTTATTATAAAAACAATTTTTCAAATTACCATCAAGTTTTATTATTATTGCCTTTTACGAACCAATTATCCTGACACGGCTGTGATCTTTACTTGTATATTTTATTCACTTAAATATCAAAAGTTTATTTAATAAGATTGACCTACACTCACCTGATTCACTACATATTAAATAAATAACCAAAGAATATATTGTTTCTCAATAGTTAATCAATATATTCGAGAGCAATATTTTTGTGAACTAGAGCGCTCTTTGTGTATTTCGACATCTACGTTGCTTTAACTAATTACCATTAAGATTTGCAAAATAAAAAAAATAATTAACTTTTTATTATGTTTTGCAAGTTCGCTATCACAGTAAATGTCTAGCAAGTTACGCAGGTATCTACATATGTTTATTACTAGTTTAAAAACCTATGTAGTACACGCCTAGAATGTGTTTCATCTTTTATTTAAGACTTACATCCTTAAAATATTCAGCGAATTGCTTGTTTAATGTCTTTGTAGTAATTATTCGTGAGAATTTACTCAACGTATGGTTTGATTCAATGAAACTTGTTTGTACTTAGTTGATAATACGCTGGGTCATTATAATATATTCGAGTCATTTTGACTCTTAATTCGTAATATTTGAATCATCTTGCAAACTTTTCAGTTACCATTTAAAAAATATATTTTTTTAAATTGATAAGTAATCATAATTTGTAAGTAATCATATAAAAAACGTGTCGTAATAGATGATGATACCTAGATGTGGGTAAACTCATACAGAACATAATGAGACGAATGAATTATGATCGACAAAAAACCGGCCTACAATGATCACGGCATTAGTCACACATTTCCATTACTTTTTTGCGTAATAACAATATTTATATTATGGATAATTGCAATAAAATTATCACTACATATTTATTATTTCAAGTTACAATTACAAACTTAATATCATATATTTATTTTAGCCACTGATGCTTTTCTTTTCGTTTCCGGTTTTTCTTAGGTCTATGTTTCCTATCAATATTTTTTTATAATAATAAATTAAAATTGTAAATAGGTAAGTATATTATATAGGCACCATTCCAAACAATGAATATATTTCACATTATCAATTGTAATACAAGTTGTATATTTAAATAATGCGGAAGTGATAGGACATAATATTACATAATGCATATCTCATTTAGTTCATTGTATTTTTAAATTCGATCGGTTAGTTATCTATTGTAAGTGGAAGGAATTAATATTTACATACAAAATATATATTATATATTTAATTTTATTTTATACTGCATAATTTGCTTCTTCAATACGGCACGTTTTCGTGATGAAACATTTTTATCGCATAATTGATGCATGGGCCTTGAATATTATACATAATTTATTGTGGGACCAAAATACATTCATTTAAAGGTAAACGATCAGATGGATGGCGCATAATTCCGCAAATTTATTATTGAGGAATTAAGTTCGATAATTTTTATAACATTTAAAACAGTTTGTATCTCCATGTTCAACCTTTAAGAATGAAGGAGCATTGTTGTTTACTAGTGAATAGATGTGTTTGCAAACCGTATGTTATTTTTTCCGCTCTATTTAGACGAGCGGCCTTTTCTTTAGGGCCCCTAGGTCAACCGGCGACCTACGCCCACCGGCCGGAAGCTGTCACGAATAATTATATGTACTTACACTTATATATTGGCATTGTACATATGGTATGGTTTATTATTCGAGTAACGGTATCCAATCTATTTGAGGTCGATTAGCAGTAATAAATGTTAGCAATTTTATTTGACACCTAATAATTTCTGAATCGTGTCAAAACTGCCAGTCAAATATACCAGTTACTAGACCGAGCCAATTTTGAACAGCGGATTAATTGAAATTATCATGCACACCTAATAACACACATAATGCATTTGCATGATAAACTATCTTCTTTCTTATTATAAATAAATAAATATAAATAATTAATGCATCATTGTTATGCGCATTGTTTTGATGAGTTATGTTTCAAATATTTTAAAATCCGTGACCATTTTATTTCCATTTAAATGTTTACTAATAATAGCATAAATTTCATATCACATATCAAGGTTTAATGGGAGTCGAAAGCTATGGAGGTGACCCCAGATTAACAAATTCGTTGTATTGTATCTGCTAATAAACTTGTTATATCATTTAATTGATTATGCATTTCATTATAACCTTTATCTACAGTATTCTAAATGTATTACACATATGTAAATATATTATTTTGATATATAGTACACTTAGTTCAAGTAATTTGTTTTGGTAGGTATAAGTGGTATATACCGCTTTATGTATTCCTAATATGACAGTATTATTCCTATAATAGAATCGATTTTAATAAGTATATCGCCTTATTTAAATCGATGTTTATGTAAGTATTAGTTCAAAAACACATTTATAACAATTAAAGGTTTAACAATATTGTCCTCTTTTATATTTTCAGCTTTATTTATAAGTTTATAGACATGTTTATCGAATTATCTATCTCTCTCTAACTTTCTCTCTATATCTCTTTTGAATCACTTTTTAATTCAATTTGCGCGGAGAAGACAAAACATTTCATAACTAAAATATATTTTTAACTGTATCAATAAGGCTTTTTATTTTATTTAATCATTTCACGCTTCAACTTCCATCGCATGATGCTCTGAAAAATAAAAGACAAGTTTGTCGAAAGGAATGCTGTATTAAAATTTATTGAAAGGATTAAGTCACTAATTGACATTGACTATTCCGTGTAAGAAATAATCAACTGAATTGTTAACTAACTACAGTTTTAGCACTCAATTTCTTGGATAAATTGTATCGTTTAATGCTTTGCCGCAGCATTATGTCACATTAGTCATGATTTATTACTATTCATATTGCCTTACCATTGAACTACATATAATTACGTTGTTTCTACATATGAACAAATAAATCACTTTTATCATGGACAGTTAGGTGTAACATTAGTTTTATTCCTTTATTTTAAATTCAGAATGAAATATGAAAATTGTTATTACACAATTATATTCCGTTACAACCTAAGTCCTAAGTTAGGGAATATCTTTTGTATATAAGGCTTGAATGATTCAAAACTCTTCAAAATAAATAGAAAATATTACCCATGCTAGTGCATCGCGTTTGGGTTCCACATGTGTTTTTGACCAAATCGGCATGTTAGTGTCATAATAATCAACGAGCAATGGATACTACACGCCAGTGGATTTATAAACTATTTGATTGGCACAACAGTTACCATCTAGTGAATTGTCTCTTGTACGGCAATTCCATCTATTTATTTCACAGTCTATTTAATTGTAAGATATTATCAATATTTTATCTAAGCGGCGGATTTAATTTGGCATACGGCTCTCTTTGTCTTTTCTTTTTACTTACTATGAAATTAATTTATTGTAACGAACCATACATTCCAATATATATAGCATATAATTTTGATTTGTACGTACTCGGTACTTGGTAGGCGATTGTTTACGCTCAATATTATTAACAGCCGCTGCCAATAAACAATCCCAATCCAAAAATTGCCGTTTTAGATTGACAGCTCAATCTTTTTTCTGATACTATATTGCCAATGTCAGTAGTGAAATAACTATGGCAACATGACAAGAGACCAATCGAAAAGTAGAAAACAATCCAGATTGACTTCAATCTAATTTTTTCGGTTGATTATTGGCATCGGCCGTAAGTCTCTACAGAAACAACTGTGTTTTGGCCTTATGTATGCTTTCCAATTATATTAACAACTATTAGAGCCTGGCACAACCGGACTGTAAACACGGAATCACCTTAAATATTAACAGTACATCTAAACGGGTACAAGGACACTAATAGAAGGGTCACTTTTATTATTTTATCTGTGTAAATAACTGAAAACTTTAACAGTTCACAAAGTGTGTTTACAAAAGAATTTAAAAAACAACCTTTCTCGTTAGACACACTGTTTTAATAACAATGAGAAAATGAATTACTCATGGTACGCCGATTACTATAATCATATTGTATGAAATTTGATAAAAACGTAACTAAATAACAATGAATTTAGAATAATTAATCCACTATGGAATTTCTGTGATTAAAGGTAAATCACAGTTTCACCTTTAATTATGATTTTCGTGACCAATCTAACTGTGCCGGAGCTGTGTACTTTTGTCCTGAATAATGTGTATACTTTTTAGCACCATCTGCTTTCATGAATAGATCACGACTGTCAAAATATATGAGCCATGAATCGGTATAAACTCCGTATTATTTTTGTTATAATCTAAAATATTTTGTTTTTAAATTATGAACAAAACTAGTTAAATGAGTAAAATAAAAAAAAAACAAGAAGTATTTGACCAACTCGTATAATCACGTTTTACGTTAAAAAATACAAACAGCCTTTACCTCTATCTAAGTTTGAGAATGGTTATAATAACTACTCACATTGGTAGTATTTATTGTTTGTCCAAGAAACCACCTTCATGGTAACACGAGATTTATTATTTGTTAAAACATGTTTTATTTTTAATATCTCAATGAATATCTCTATGTACAATCGAACAAGGTTACCGAGTAGACTTGCTCGTGTATTCCTGCGAATGTGCTTTAGTAAACATTGCAATATTGTTCGAAACAGTTTTTTGCTGCTACACGCAACCGATGTGCCGGCGCGGCGGCCAAGTTTATTGTATCAAACCAGTTTACGAATATTAATTGCATGCATTTATTAATTCATAATTCCTAATTCAGACCTGTTATTTTGGTTTATTTGTAAATAGTGGTATATGGAGCGATAAGGAACTGAATTGTCCTCAATAAAAAGGTTTTGTGCGACATTCACTAATGTACTAAAAGCGGGAAGATGACTTCCCGTACATTGTCTGATAATATTGATGCCCTTGACAGAGCTCAAAGAACTTGTTTACAAGTAAGCTAAAAAATAAAAAAGGGTTACGCTCGGAATTTAATGTCAAGGAAGCCTAATACTAAAATTCGCCCCACATAAAATAAAATAAACGTTTAATGTGAAATTCATGTATCATTAATTGAATAGTTATAATTTATGAACCATAACTGCCAAATTCTCACGGATTTTCAATAAACAATAAGAAATTAAAATAAAAGTGCATTGAACATAATATGTATGTATGTACATACATAGCAAAAAATCAGTGAACCATGCTTTTGAACACAAAATTCAAATCATTCTACTGTTTTTTTAAAAGTTTCTACGTCTATTCGATAGCGCTATGGATTCTAACCCGCTGATTAAAAAAGTTGGTTTACCACTATTAATTGTGGCTTTTAGATGAAAAAATACGCTCAAAAACCTTGACTTAATGGCAGACTTTGACATACAGAGTTGTTATTGGCCATCTTTATTCATATAGATTATTGGATTTCAAAAATCTTATAAATAAGTTATAAAAATAGTCAAATGTGATCAATTTAATTGCTAACTAATATGATAATATCCAATATATAATAAGGTAGTAATACCAGTCTTGTATATTTTTTCCTGGCAGAATTTTCTTCTTCATCAATGTCTGGTTTAATATTGTTAAAGAGTCATTTGAAGAAGAAAGCTTCGCAACACCTTTCAGTTTTCGGATTAAACTGAATTGGGTGGTAACTTAAAATTTTATAACTTGCTCTTCTTCTCAAATTCCCTCCTCAAAACATCTTTTGTAGCCTTCTTTCGTTAACAATTATTATTTTAATATAATAGTTAAAAAATAAAAGTTTTATGCAAGCATTTACCTTGCTTAGTGCACGAAAAAAACGTGTTAAACTGTGGTAAGTAGACAGTAACTCCACCCTCTGGTCATTTATCCCTGACATGGAACACGCAAAAAACACAAACTCCGCGTCATTCATATAATTAAACTTGATTAAAACTGGTGGACGAAACACGTGATGTGATACCGCTAAACCTGCTCCTATTCTGTACTCTGGTAACAGCGGCGACTATAATATTATTAATATAATACTATTCATCATCATCATATTATAATACTATTCATTATAATGGCACGTGTGCAATATACACGTCAATATTTTTTAGATACAAGATAATCAAAAATATTTTGCTTAGTGCCAGATTTGTTTGAATTAAAAGTATTCATATTTCAAATTAGAACTGTTCGTCACCAATGCAAAACAATCTAAATAACCTTTACATTAGTATTTTTAAACATTTCGTAAAGGAAAATAGAACATACGTTTCATTTTCTTCTTCTATCGAACTCTATTTCATACTTTCGTTGGGCCAAAACATAACGTTTTTTTTTCATATCTATTTATCTATATATATAAAAATGAATTGCTGTTCGTTAGTCTCGCTAAAACTCGAGAACGGCTGAACGGATTTATCTTATCTTGGTCTTGAAATGTTCGTGGAGGTCTAGGGAAGGTCTAAACGGTGAGAAAAAATGGAAAAATTGCGAGGAAAAGCAAATTTTTTAATTGTTCAAGCGTGATGCGACCAGCCAATATAGGATGATCTTTGTTTGGTTGACGGGAGAGGTAAACGACGGTCAAGCTTCAACTACCAACCAACGTAAAATGATCTATTTTCCCATTGTCTTTCATTGACGGGTGACGATATAGAAAAAAATTCAAAAAATGTGTACATTGTGTATATAATATCTAGATATGGCGTCTTTCGCGAAATTTGTTAAATGCTAAATAAAATGATGTCCATATCTACAAAAATAGCTCATAGTTTTTTGGGAGTATTGCAAGAGTTTTAAACAAGATATACTCTATCGAAGCGTTTTGCCGAAGTACACCAAAATATATGTAATTATAATTTATCGTTTTCATAAAGGACATTGTTTTTTGAATTGATACCTTTAGATGCGTTGGGGGACAAATTTAAATTCCGCATTTGTATTGTTTTCAGACTCAATAATAATAAAAGTATTGGTACGTTGATGCCGCATCTAGACATTATAATGAAACGATATGCAGTTTTATATTTTTAAATATTTGTTTTATTACTTACGTCACCTGGTAAGGCAGTATGAAGGTTTTATTGATTTTTATATGTATAGATAGTCTTCTCAAATAAATAAAAGTAATTCACAGAAGCGCGTAGTTGCCCGTTGGTAACAGGGCCCAGGGCACACCTCAGACTTTTCGGAGTAATTTATACGTGAAATAAGATCCGCCAACCCGCACTAAGCCAGCGGGGTGGACTATAATATGACCTAATATAATAACAGCACTATTTGTCTCCGGAAGGAAAAACTAAAAAATGTTGTTCATTACAATGCAATAAAATAATTAGGTATTAAAATCTTAGACTTTAGACAGTATTGATGGCAAAAAATGTGGCTATACGAGGTTCACCGGGTCAGCTATCATATACTTATATTAATTGATTTCAATGTATGTCGTCGGAGTAGTAACAGTGTTATAATATCTCCGTAGCGAAATAAAGATTTAAATCTGGAGAGATGGGAAGGAATAGAATATAAGGTGGACAAAATGGGATAGAAGAATAGGTATAGGACGGGATTGGATAAGCAGTTTAAGAGAACGGCAGTCATGTTGCTTTTAAATAAAATATGGACTGGAATCTGTATTTGCACCCGGGTGAAGCCGGGCCGGGCCGCTAGTTTATATATAAATATTGATATATTACAACTCAAATGAATATAATTTCCAAAACAAAAACATCGCAATAAATACACCTTCCTACAACCTTCATTACAAAGCCTTCATTTAAATACTAGACCAATTAGGTTATGATATCCTGCGATAACTTTCTCAATACTTGTTTATTTATATGTATAATATACCTATTCATAATAGTCTACACTCTACATTCCTAAAGGAAATAAATCATAGTTACATCATAAATGACCTTTTAAAACTCGAATTACGCTTACACTTACTATAAAAAGTAGCAGCAACGCAGCAAAAACCTAAAATGTATCAATATAAGGTATGCAAATGGTTTGCTTCGGACTGATAAAGTAACTGGAATGATGTCAATGTTTTATTTTGTCGTTTTGTAAAGAATTTCGTCTAATAAATTACTATAGTTTGTATCTGCATCGCTATGTTGTAGGTCTAATTTGTAATAATAATGTATTTATATTATGAGAAAATAAATACTACTAAGCTACCTTGCCATGTTTTGAAATAAATATAATATTAGAATAAATCAAATTCTGTAGCAATATTTGTCTTTGTGAATAAGTTTGGCGTGAACTGTTTTTACAAGAGTTGAATATTATTATTATTTACAGCCACATAATATAAATAACTAAAAACACACATTTCTTTAATTTCGTGAGCGATTATTGATATGATTATTGATGATTACAACATCTTCATAACGAAATGACTAATGAAATTAATAGAAGCAATGTTTATTTTATACGGCTAAAAATTAAAATAACTATTGTTCATGAGAAATACAGAGATTTTCACTATAATTTACGGATAAATAATAAACGTTGGCCTTTGAACGTGAATCTATCAACGTGGAATAGTATTTGTTTTAAGAATATACAAATACTAATATAATAATTATATTTAAAGACATGTTTGTGCGAACAACGAAGAAACTAAGTTTTACCATAATTATATGAATCATGTCAATGTTAATGTGATAATCTCACACCTTGATATGTCAGCTAACGCTCTAATTATTTTAAAACCATATAATTGTTATTTATTATGTTTAATTCATATTATATCAATGTAATTCAATGAACAATATTTTCTGATCCTTGTGCAAGAAAAGTTCTTGTGTAAAATGTAATTGTTATAAATTTACAGCCTTATTCATAGACAGTTCTAAACCCTATTCAGTTACCGAATGTTTTGTCTCGTTCGCTCAAACTGAATTGAAAACTCGTTTGAAAGTGTTAAAACATTCCATAGCTTTTGGTTTTAAAACTATCTTTGAATACGGTCTTATATATAAGCGGAATATGAAGAAAAGTTATATTTCCCGCGTGGTGATATCAAAGGCCTGCTTTTTAACAAAATATATTAAAAAATCTGGAATGTGAATAATTGTTTTTAGTAAACAAACATAATGACTAGGAACAGCGTACGCAGGTCATTAGTGCGTGCGTAACTGCAGTCCATTTGCATTAAACGTCGCTCTATCATATGTCTATATTAGTTGATACAACTTGTTTAATTTTCTGTTTTGAAATCTGCTCTAGACTAGTTAGAAGTGCCTGGGATCTAATGGATTGTTACGCGCCAAAACAATCGTCACATCCCGTGGTGTGATCACTGTCTCTATAACATCTCGAATGAACACTCATGTTATTATATCCTTGTGTTACAATTTTCCTTTAAATAATTTGCCTCCCTCTTGGCTTTGGTTACTACATTTCTTATTGATGAAAGTTATTTCTTAACTACATAAAACGATGCATCGCGCGTAGTAGTTCAGTGGGCATTATTTCCCATCGATCACTTCAATGAAATGTTGTTCATTTTGTAAATTGTCCGACAGTCGATTTTACGCATCAGGTGTTGCTAGGTCATCAGGTGCATTGAATGAATGGCCGTCGGATATAATACATTCATTGACATTTTGAATATCTTCTCAATGTTACACAGAACCGTTAATATTATATTCTTCGAGCCACGTCAAAGCACTATGTTTAGTGACTGTAGGATCCACGAAGTTATTCACAGAATAGAATTTACGCTCCTTATGCTTCATGTCTTTATCCGACAGCTTATATCTTAGCATAGCTACAATATTCGCGTTTGTAAATATTTTAAATGAACCGTCTCCATAAACGCTCTTCTTGATCATCGACGATTTGATTAATCTTTTCGGCCTATCCTGTGTTTTATGAACTGTTATTTCGATTTTAACGATCATCTCACGATGCTTTAATTAATTTGTGTATTACACACCGTGGTAAACATGAGCTGCCGTGATTCAATGCCAAGGACTTGCATTGAGAGATTACACAAACTGACGTTGCGACGATTGTAACGCTAAATACTACATCACAACACGCCGAACAATCTCCATTATCTGCATTCAATGCAAATTAACGCGGAGGATCTGCCAAACGTTTCCTACTTGTTTTAAAAATATATATTTCAATTTGTATTCGGTTCAGTGTTGTTTTCGCGTCTTACGCTCTCGCATTCGTTATGTATGTTTGAAACGGTTGAAATGTTTGTAAATGTAACCGTTTCATATTAAATTTTTTTGAGAGGATGCTATTTATTATCTCTGGTTGTTTATGTCGAATTTCCATATTTTCTAACGTTACAAGTGCAAGTTTTGTTGATAAAAATGTGAAATGATAAACAATAGATTCTATTTCCTTAGCGATGTGTTATTGATAGTGTCCCCTGTTTCTAGGATGTGATTAATGAAAATTCTTATAATGAGGAAGTATGTGTACTCGTTCGAGCCAACTCGGGCTGGTAGAACATGAGTAGTTTACGATGCGACCCGTTGACGGACACTTCCCGCCTTTTGTTGTCGCTCATCAGTGCGCGTTATTATAAAATTCACTCTCGAACCAGTTTCGCATTACCTCACCAATTATTCAACGATATCTTGTACCTTTAATTGTCTATAGACTGAGAATTCACAATGACTTCAGTATACTTCTCTACATAAAATTATTTTGGTTCTAAAACGTATAAGACTCTTATTTCAAAATGAACAGAAATATACATAGCGTTGATCAAATTAATATGTATATTGTAAAAAATATACATGACACAAAACGTGACAAAATTGTTCCAATGCTTAAAGCATCGAGATATTGCAATAAAATTCTTTGAGATTTGCATCTCTTTCTTACTTTTATAATTGCTTATAAAAGTATGAATTGACACGTGATTGTATTCTGATTTGCATAAATTTAAAAGGACACTGATCCTAGGTGGCATTTTATATAAATAAAAAGAAGAAACTAAAAAAGCCTTTTTATAACATAAGAAAGAAGAAAAAGTCACTAAATCGAGTAAACATTGACGCCTTTGATGCCTTGGTAGCCTTTCCTACACGCTCTTTCAAATTTTATAATTCTGTATTCGAAGAGCCGAAACGCTACTTTTTGTATAATTGCAGGTTTTTTGTGACCTGCCTGTGCATTATTATATTATTTTGTCACAAAAAAGATTCAAAAGAAATAACTTTTAAGAGTTACAAAACAATGTAGAATTTAAAGGACTTCTGATTCATCAGGGTAATAATTGCTAGTGACTTCATATGTGATACAGAAAAAGGTTTGCGCTCTACCGTCAAAAATCTACCCAACCCCATCATATTTATAATACTTTCCAGTATTACTGAAATTAAAGTGATGAACCTTAAACTGTATTATTATTAAACAACATGTTCACCCACTTTAAAAAAGAACGGACGTATATTTAGTATCTCTTGAATAATTCGGAAATTGCGTTTTTATGGTTCAATTAAGCCGCTAAAACAGTAGCCTTTTTAATTAGTATTTTTTTGACAGAAAATAAACCGACTTTTTGAACCGAATAAACAAAATCTAAGAGGTTTGAAAAAGTAAATAGTAGGTGTTGTCTACTCTTTCGTACTGGCATTTTTGGTTTTCGAATTACAGTTATACAGGGTATCTCAAGACTGCTACCGAAAACGAAGCCGGGTGGTAGTTTTACGGCCGGGTGCAATAATATATTGACAGTTAAGCGGTAAAAATTATCCCCGATAATACGTGTCTTCTATCTTTGTTTAACTGTGGTTTAACCGATGTTTCAATAACAAAAACTAAACTAGGTTATCAACGATGAACGTAGATATTGCATATATCTCTGGTAAGAACCGTTCCTCTCAAACGTTTAATATTTGCACTTTTAATTGAGTTCAATATTTATTAGGTTAATTATTAACTTTATTTTAGAATTATCATAAATCATCTTTAATGTATAATTAGAAGAATAAAACGTTAAAATATATTAATAATGTAAGTATTGTGACAAATAAAGGCAAATTAAAAATTCATACAAAGCTTACATAGAACAACAAAACGCATCGTATGACTGATTTGTAATATGTCAAATGTAAAAAAGAAGTTTACAATTATCAATGTTTACCAACAAGAATGAATTCAAAAATGAATTTTACGGCCCTATTTCTGCGATAGAGTTACAAATTTAAATTGAATCAGAGACCATAATATTTATAAATACGAAGAAAAGTGTGAAAATAAAACATTGCGTGGTTGCATTACTTTAGTTTTGTAATCAATATGACTTTAAAGACCTGAAATTATTTCAGTGCTTATCTACAAATAAATACTGAGGAATATTATAATAATTAAAACAATATAAATCTAATTAAGAATAATAATTTATTCAGGTGATCTTACTATGCTAGAAGTTTTCGAAATTGTAATGACTAGTTATAGAGAAAACAACTGTTACACATTTTACATATCACATAAAAATGTATTTACCATCGATATCAATGTTAGAATGGTAGAATATAAGTCAATGGTATTTACAAATAAAATGTAAGAACCCCCTTTTCCGCAGATTGTATTATGGGTAAATAAAATATCAAAGATAATTTGTGAAAAATCTTTAATCTTTATTATTGACAAAGTTCTGAAACTTTATTTTAATTTCAAATAAGTAATTAATATTTATGTCTAGTCTAGCAGTGTTTGGTATGTCAATTTCATGTTCCACATCAGCAATGCTTTTCATTCTTCAAATATTATCTGACACCGCTGTGGCACTCATTATGTTTAAAGTTGTGTGCAATCCCAAAATACTTTTTTTCAGTGAATGGTGTGGAAATCTTCTTTTCCAAACATCATAAGACCTGAAATAAAGATGAAAGAAAGATGTAAAAGATGGAAGAGCAAAATATTAATTATAATAACTTTATATGAGCCGCATTGTTGCAATACTCTATGGCAGACATTGAGCAGTGTTGTTAATAAAGTAGTATGTGGATATGCACTATCTCCAATTAGATATCTATTACTATTTTATTATATTACTTCTTCACATTGTACTGAAAATAAATATGTTATTTACAAAAAATAAAAGATTTAAAGTGAAAATATGTTTTGATGATTTCCATCAGGCTGTACCCTTTTGAAACTAGGGAATTATTAGGAAACTACTTACAAAAATGTGTATTAATCTTAATATATTCTCTTAACCATTCTTCCAACTTAATTGTCATATTTGTTGTATCTTAAATTATTGTATGCCAATATGGCGGGTCAAAGCTGCACAAAACAATTGAATGTAACACCATTTTCACCTATGTACCACAATATTTGAATTTGAATTCTTTCAAAATATAAAGTATGAGATAAATACCTTTTAGCAGAGTTGTTAAATATAGTAGTGTAATGAGCCCCAGGCTAGCATTCCAATACATTCATGAAAAGTAACTGTGCAATACACATTTCTTGAACAATAATGCCTTTATTTTCCTAAATTCTTCTCCTATATTTGAATCTAAAAATAAAAATATTAAGATTAATACATTGTGATCAGATAACTGATACATAATACCAAGATTTATGTTAATATCATAGACAATATTAATACATAATTATTGATTAATCCTAATATATCTAAAGGTAGTCATTACTAACCAGGTGGCTCTATGGGAATATAATATGTGCAATGAATTGCACCAAAGGTTCTTGGGAAAACTGCAATTTTATGAAACCCATGCTGTCTAATATTTTTACATACTGCTAATATAGTTCAGTTATAGCCCGAGGCACATCAGTAATGATTCGGCTGACTGTAGCTTTTGATACCCAAAAATAGTTACCTACTGAACATGCATTCTCCCCAGTACGTAAAACCACAATGATAGCAGCAATTAATGGAACAGTGACACATTATTGTTCCCGAGCTGTTACATTTATTATAGAATATATGATTTTGGAATAATTCAATACACTTATAAAACTTAATGAAATATTTGATATGTATGCTTACCAGGAGGAAGGTTCCTTGCGGGCTGGGTTTAAATGTAGAAATAAACATAATAGCTGATGTATTATTTCATCTAAAAAGTAAATCTGTAAATAAATTCTGAACTAGAATATTCACATAGTTTTTTTGATCTCATAAATTATAATCGGCGTCAAATACACCAGCTTTAAACATTTCGTTACCACTTTCATCACTGAATATATTAATGTCACTTTATTTTGCTGATTTTTTCCATAAAAATACCACATATCTGGGTTAATCGACGTATTATCCACCATATTGCAGCGATATTAGAAAACGTTGACAGCTAGTTAAACACGAATAACTACAGTAGTTCGAATCGTTATCGAAACGCGTATATTTTAATTTGTATGGAATTTCCTAACTATGGTTAGCGAGAGCCCTCCCATTGATAGATACAAATCATAGATATGTTTATTCATCTGTCTACGATTATTGAAACCGAAAAATGACAGAACTCATACTAGAGTTAGCGATTTTAACGGGTAGTAAAAGACAGACAGAGTATTGCACCCGGCCGTTAGTGACTACAAACACAATGCAACTAAAAATTTTGCAAAGAAAAGCGACAATTATTTTTTATGATTTTTTAAATATCGTCATTTTTGGGTGGTAAATCCATAGTTTTTGCTAAAATGATAATTTAAACTCTTTTATACCTTAGATTATTTAAAAATAAAAGGGTGTACACTATTATTTTAGGAAAAAATGTATTAACCCCCCAAATATGGTCATAGGAAAAAAATAACGAAAAAAAAATTGACGCTTTTTTTTCAACTTTTTCTGTTGCATTGTGTCTGAAGTCGCTTAAACTACCACCCGGCTTCGTTTTCGGTAGCAGTCTTGATATACCCTGTATATTAATGTTTCCTGGTAGTATTTTGATGAATACGTAGGTAATTTGTTGTTTAGTTTCACCAGATTGGCTTACGTAGTTAGAGTAGCAAGCATCGCACATAATTACATACTACATAATTTTAAAGAGCCTATAATCATACAACTAATACTGAGTTGCGCCCATGTAGAGTTTGGGATAAAATGGTAAAGTAAGCCGCGGGGCTGTGCTTAGTGGGCTGTGTCGCCAGGACGGCGGATTTGGCGTGAAGTGCGCTTAAAAAGAAGCGCTATGACGATGCGTTTCAGCCTATAGATATAACTTATTATATCAATGTATAGGTAGATGTTTAAACGTGAATTCGCATGAGGCTTAGCATTAAGTTATTGCTATATTAACGACCCATTAGAATGATCATGAGTCCTCAGTGGTGTCACGCACCGAGCACACATTACTTATTCGAAACTTATCCTAAGGATTGGATGGATGGAAGAACGTTTGGTGTTTTTGTTTCAATTGAAATTAGGTGAAATTGTTCAGAAAATTATTTGATTGCAATCAAAAGTGTGATTCTATATAAATATTGGGTTAGGTATTGGTAGTGCTTAAATGTATTACCTCCTAAAATATTTGAAGAACATATAAATAAAAAAGCTGAGTAAACGAAAATACTTCAATTGTATATTCTAGGCATCCTGCCTTGTCAACGTAATGTGCTCTCTTTGACACCAAAGACTTTTTAAACGTCCTATAAATTGCACACATTGCAAGGAGCATATGGAAATAATCGTATTAGTTTTAGCTCACATTTGGCAGATGCAAAAGTAAATACAATCTCTATATTCCTGTATTTACTTACAAATTTATGACTCTAAGCTGCGTCTGGTGGAAAAAGCTAACAGCGGGAAATATATTCAAAAACTTCATTTATTTTTACGAGCGACGTTCCTCGTAATAATTTCAATGTTAAGGTTATAAAAACGCGATTGATGTTCCGAATTTAGAACCGTTTTACAGAGGCCGGGATATGTTTGATTTTTGCGCCGTACCTACACATGATGTTTGCGCGAGGGTGCCAACTGCCAACTCATCGGCGCAGATACAATTTTCCACAACACGGCTTGTCCAATTGCTTTACACGTGGCCATCTTTACAAACAATTTTAACGGTTGAACAGTAAACTTTATGCATAATATTTTTACTTGAACTAAATGTTCGGTTAGTCTTATTAAATTGTATCTTCATATGCCCATTTCCATCGATTGTCAGACAATATTTTTTTTTTAATTTACAATAGTTTGTACGGTATAAAATAATTTTACTGCAACTTGTGCAATGTGCTAAAGCATGTCAAGTAATTTTGAATAGTAATGAGTTAGTCCATTATTACAACTAAGCCAAGCACTAAAACGATGAAGAAGAACATCGTGAGGAAAGTCTGCCAACCCGCATTAGGCCAGCGTGGTGGACTATACGGCGTAACCACTCTCAGACCTCAGTCGTACTAGATTGTAGAGGAGGCCCTCGCCTTGCAGGGGGACGTAAATGGGCTGATGCAGTACAGTACAGTAGTCTATTATTCCCTTGTGAAGAAATTAATGGCATATGTTGTTTGTTACAGACGAGCCGAGAGCTGTCGGAAGCGATCCATCCATCACTAAGTAAGTGCTAGTCCGGGAGACCGCCGACATATACCGCAGCCCGCCCGCATAGGATGGTAGAAACTGACCCCGGGCCCAAGAAACCTCACAGTGAGTATAAATCATTCGAAAATCAAAATTAACCGGCCAACTGTATTTGAATTAGTAAAATTACCCTTTATTAGAATACCCTAATAATAAATGAATTGGGAATTTAACAAAGCTTTGTTTTACTGAAATTGGCTGTGGATGTAGCATAACATTTTTCATTAATTAAAGTAAATAATTGTTTGAATGTTACTCTTGTTTGGTTTTCTTTAAAATAATGATATCATCAGTTTAGTTAGGTACATTACGCTTATTTTACGTATTGATTTACACGAACATATATAATTTGATAGCTGATTGATTTTTATTGTTTCTTTAAAGTTTACACTCCACTTTGTTCCTTGCGCAGTTGTAGATATAAACAACGTCAGTCCAGTAGATAAAATGTAAATAAAACTTGAAACAAAAGTAACATTATCAAAATTCTAATTTTAGAATACATTCGAAATACATATTTCATCGTATTACGTTTAAATGTTGTAAAATATTGTGCAAATCTACGGGTGAGGCAGGCGTGTTATTTTCAGGTTCGTGTTAATGGCGAAATGCTTAAACGCACTTCTTTTGGGGTGTCTGTCCACTGGAAATAGTTACGATCTCATAAAAAATAACCCACCTTTGTATATGAAAATCAACTAGAATATTAATAAGCATTGTTTGCCGCATTTCTTTTTTTTCATTTTATGCTGCAAAATATTCATAAATGAGAAGAATCGGGCTGGAATAAATATTTAACAAAAGAGTGCACATACAGGAATATTAATTAAAATTATTTGCCGCTTTATGCCAAATATTAATAAATGGGAGGAGATGGATCGGAATAAAAAAATTATAAGAGTGCAAATACAATGGCTATGTATGCTTAGGCGGTTCCGCTCGTCTCCAAAATAAATATTGGTTGATGCAACAACACACTGTCTTTAAATGAACAGCTGTATTGATTGTACTTTAGTTACTAATCTATATATATAAAAGAAAGTCGTGTTAGTTACTCCACTTATAACTCAAGAACGGCTGAACTGACTTGGCTGAAAATTGATGGGGAGGTAGTTTCGAACCAGGAGAAGGACATAGGATACTTTTTATCACGTTCCCGGCTTCCCGAGTTTCTATTAGCTTATTAACATTTTCTCATACAAAATGTTCATGGGTTCGTAACTGTCAAATATTTAATGTTCATCCTGTCGATACGGTAAACTCTTCTCTCAAATTAAAGAACGTATTTAAATAAAGTTTTCGAATCGACAACATATATCCACAATATTCGATTAATGGCGTATTTTAGTTTTTAAAGATGTAAATTAATGACATTAATTAAACGGATTGACGTTTAAATTGGTTGTCAAATAATGCATTCAGAAATGTATTTTGTGTGAACTAAGGAGAATATATCAAGTTACATAAATAGAGACAATTAAATAAATAATTTGCACAAGTGAAAAGTTATTTTTACTTCTTTTCAAGATCGACTGTCACTTTTATCACCAATTTTTACACACTTTCCTTCGCTATAATTCACTGATAGAAATTAATGTAATATATCGTCTCTGAGTGAGATAGGTCATATTTTACCTAAATATTGCTTGCAATATTTTTGGAAAAGCAGCATTGTAGGTGTGAAATAAGGGATGAAATATTGCATGGATAATCAGAATCACTAAAGTTTTTAATGTCAAAAATTCATAAGGCACACTATTTGGATATGGAGAGACGGGATATAATAGAGTGGGAGGTGCGGGAGAGAACTGGGATAGCTGGCAGATTTGATAGGACGAAGTGTAAATGCACGGTATAAGACCGAATGGATAATGAAGAGAAAGGACGGATCAAGAAGTGACTGAACAGACGGGTTAAGACGGGATTTAGCAGGTCAGTAGGATAGCAACGTCAAGTGTAGGCATACAAGTTGTTAAGTTATTATGCTAAATAATTGAATATAATATGAATCCTATGATAACCAAGGCAAAGCGAAGCGTGGCCAGGTCAGCTATGGTATCGTTTAATTGATTTCAATGAATATCGTCGGAGTAGTAACACTGTTATAATATCTCCGTAGCAAAATAATGATTTAAATCTGAAGAGATGGGATAGAATAGAATATAAGGTGGATAAATGGAACAGAAGAATAGGTACAGGATAGGATTGGAATTGGATAAGCAGTTTAGACAACGGCTGTCATGTTGATTTTAAATAAAATATGGACTGGAATCTGTATTTGCACCCAGGCGAAGCCGGGCCGGGCCGCTAGTTATTATATAAAATTACATTATCCATGATAGTAGGCACTTTTTCCGAGGATAAATTCTTCGCGCTATGTGCCCGGTCGATTGCCACTTCAACTTGCTTTATTTTATCCTGTGGTCTGGACACATAGCGCGAAGAGCTAGTGGCCGATGGGGACGAAAGGTTGTGGAGTAGGGGCCACATACAGGCAAGCGAAGTATCAATCATCCGGCTACAAGGTGTTCGGATGACCTGGTCAAGGTTGCAGGAAGTTTCTGCAGCAGGCCACTTCCAACTAGGCGATGTAGACATTCTTTTGGACGCCTATGTTCGGCAATGGTCTTCTTGTGACTAAAAAGAGATATAAGTATAGCTTAGAGCTGGACCACGAAGCGTTGGGATACAATCCTAATAAGTGTTTTCTTTTGTTGCAGATTGTGATGTAAAAAGGGACCTCCAATTAAACGGCCCAGGTTCCAAAGCCGCCGAGCTTGGTAAGTAAATACAATTTTAAAAAACCCTTTTTTTAAATTAAGTACATAGGTTTTGTTATATCATTGTATACCTAAAATGGTATAATATTTTTCCTAAAGTCATATAGGAAAACTACGCGCATCGTCACAAAAATGACTTCAGAGATGGCTTAATTTCGTGTATATACCCTCGATTATACCAACACATAACATATTGTGATAAAGTTGTTTAGTGATATCGTATATAATTTGAAATTATTTTATCAAAGAGATGAAAGTGGGTAAATTGTGTGACGTACCAACAGGTGCATCATATATTATTCGGTACAAATTTGAATATGTCGTATGCTATTTAATTTGTTGAAATTGAAGCTGTACAGGTGCTTAAAACAATAGTCGGTCTATTAATAATTAACTCTTTTATTAAATATAATAATTTGTCGTATAGCGTATATTAATATACACGTTGAAACCGAATTGTTCAAACAACTTTATTTGGTGTCAAGTGTATGCACGACTTGAGATCGTCATATTCGCCAGAAATATATTTAATTTTAATATAAATCTATTTTCTGCGCACTCGTAAATCTTTTACATGTTGGCACAGTTCCATAGTGCTTTTTATTTTCCATAAATTGCATTAGTATCTAGATAGATAACATTTTTATAAGTTAACCTTGGTCAACTATCGCACCGTTTTGCAAAAGCTGAACTGATTTACTTAAATAACTTCGTTCCTATAAGTTTTAAAGAAAAGATTGGTCACTTCAGATATAGAGTGGTATTTTCCTTTACTTCATAGATTTGTATTGCAGTAGTAATGAGGTAACACCTGACTGTAAACATTAGCAGGCACTTACATATTTATTAACTGGTTTATAAGTTAAACCGAAGTTCTTCTTAATACCTATATTTACGGTTTAAAATGTTATTGAATAAATACCTAAGTATAATCTTCATAATATTAAGTAAATTTCAATCTCGCATTACATACGTATTGCGCATTCCATTGATTTATACCATATAAAGGATTTCTTATTTTAAATCGCACTCCTTACGTAGTTATTTCCTTCCTTACTTGAAGTTGTAACTGGTCGCGACGCAAAAACACGTGGTGGTTTTATAAATAATCCTTATGCATTGTAGGAAGTAGATATTTTATAAGATTATTTTTCTTCTAGGCGTCGTACCTTCCCTGAAGAAATCGGGCAAACCCGATCCAGAGAAAGGCTCCAACTCGGAAAAAGCTGACTTCGAAAGGGCTATCGAATTAACCGGTGAGTTTATTTTATATAAAGTAGATAATATATAAGAATATTTTTATTTTATTTTTATTTTTTAAATTGAGGACCTCCAACGAAGGATACACGACATATAATGAACATATATATAGGTATATATTATCGTTACAGTTAACCCAAAAATGATGACTGAATGTTGAAAGCAAGAAATAATGTATTTTAATCGTAATTGTATAAAGTGTCTACCTCCCCTTACGAAACACAAGCATAGCTGAGAATATGTAATAACATAAACGAATTGTTTCGTATTTGCATTATGATGTCGGAATCTGGACAAATGGGTTCTCATTCAGTAAAATAACAACATTATATACCTACATACAGTACTAATTCTCTATTTTTTGTTGTAATAAAGTCATATGTCCGTAACACACAGTTTAACATTGACGAAAACTTTGCAAAACTAAATAACAAACGGGAAACTCGACATACGATTTTGTTACATTGTTGGCGACAATTTGCCTCCTATTAGAGAACGCATATTTTGTCAGCACATTATTTGCGTTTTAGGATTATTTTGACCTATACGGAAAATAGGAAATGATATTAACGGAAATTATTTTTTCTGCACAACAGCCTTACATGTGTATCCAGTTGAACACACATTACATATTGACTACTTTAGCATTCGATAAAAACAAAAAACATGAAAACTTTTATTTATTTTTGGGTATGGAAGATACTGGTAATGACCTTCTAGGCTTCTACATATTTTTCTCATAGCACGTACGTTTTAACAATGTTTAAAACTCGATCGAACTTTTAACTATTAACCTGCAAAACAAAGCCTTAATAAACAATATCAGAGCATTTCGCTGACTAATGCATAATGTTACAAACATGGTATTTGTAAATACGCAGTAATATGAATCGAGGATGGCTTTATGAATGAGCTCGTGTTTCGTTGCATGCACAAGGTAGTCGCGCGACGTAAACAAACCTTTTCTCAGAAAAAGCATCGAACGATTAGGGTTATGAAATACTTGTAATTTCTGTTTACACTCCTTCCGCTTCTCGTTACACTTTTATGCTGTTTGCCAGTGGATTTCAAAGAAACTATTCACCTAACGTAGTGGAATGTGACAGGAAACCTTAATACCTCGCTCGAGTTCATTTTTAAGGAGCTGTGTCAGGTGTCTGATACATGATATTTTTTACCATTCAACATGAAAATTGTTGTATTGTTGTAATATTATTTCTCCCACCAAACAGCAATGTAAATGCACTGTTGTATTTCGGGTTGAAGGACTTTGTAGCCAGAATAATACTGGACATATTGAGGCTTAACATCTTATGTCTCATTCAAGGCGTTGTTTGGTTTTGCTACTGCTTTTTTTTTTTATTTATTTTATTTATTTATTTAAGCGGTCGTATCGTTTACCATCAAGCGAACGGCACGCTAAGCTCGCCATTCATAGCAATAAAAAAAATACTGTTCCATTAAACCTCTTTACGAACTGTATTGTTTCTGCATTTAGGATATGGACGCTTCCACTACCTGCTGCTGGCAGTATGCGGTCTCGTCAGCACCTCCGAGGAGATGGACGTCATCTCGATGTCGTTCATCCTTCCCTCGGCGCAGTGCGACCTAAACCTTACTACACAAACCAAAGTGAGTAACTTTACACATTTCTGACTACGACGAAAAATCCAATATCACTTTGCCTGACTCGGTATTCGTACCCGAGATCTCAGCATTACACATTATTTTATTATGTATACTTTTAGCATAAGTCATCTGTAATGTCATCAATGTAATGCTGTATATACCACCCAACAGTCAAATACATAGTCCTGACCCCACACTAAGATCGAGTCATGTTTCGTGGGTATCAGGAACTACGAGAGACTCTTTGGTCTCACAAACACCCAGACAAATACCTGTGCTTCACACAAAGATTTCTCTCGGTGCGGGAATCGAACCCGCGGCCTCTCGTTTTATAGGCGGCGTCTAACCGCCTGGCGCCTGCTCCACGGAGGATGTCACAATGCATACAATGTACGATTTATTTTAGTAGCGTAATCAATATAAAAAGGTAAATAAGCCGGGTATATTGAGACTCTCCCGCTCTACCTGTCATATGCGTTATAATCAGATGTATTTTTTTATTACATTATTTCGGCAAACAAGCAAATATTTCACCTGATGGTAAGTGGTCATTGCCGCCCATGAACACCTGTAACGCTTGAATCATAGGCGTGTTGCCGAATCTTAAAATCAAGAGGAGAGCGGGGAAGAAAAGATAAAAAGAGAAACGGGGCATTAGGCACCCGTCTATCTCATTCACCGAACGCGCCAACGAAGCTGTCGTTTTACATCGATTTCTTGTGAGACAGTGGTACCGCCCTGGATGAGACTGCCCATCCATGCTGATCAATCAATCAATCAATCAATCAAAATATTCTTTATTCAAATAGTCTTTCACAAGATCTTTTGAATCGTCTTTTTCTGCTACCACCGCTTCGGAACGTGTTGTAGCTGTGAAGAAGAAGCGGCGCAAGAAACTCCCTCAGCAACACGAACTGTCTTCTTTTTTCTTTCTTTTTCTTTTGTTTTTTTTTTATATCGCCAATTACAATAACAATGGTTCATGTCACAAGTAACAATAATGTCAATTGAAGCAAAACATGATAAATTTATTCCCAAGCAGTTTTATCTTCCACATAATCTGTGATTCTATAATATGCCTTTTTACACAGCTTAACTTTTATCACTTTTTTAAACTTATTAATTGGCTGAGTCATGACTCATGACTGAAAAAAGCATCGCTCTACCACTTCTAGTTCTAAGTTTTTCAGATCGGCTGTGCATTACAATACAGTAAATAGTCTATCTAGAAACTGAAAGGTCAGATAACTAATAATGCAACCTTCACCTAAAATAAAACTAAATAAAATAACATTTAACTTCACCTTAAAATGGCAGAATTTTGATAAATTTAATTTAAAAATATTTTATTTAAAGAAGATTCAAGGAATTCGATATGTTTTTACA
Organism: Hyles euphorbiae; assembly: GCA_023078785.2. Classification (NCBI taxonomy): domain Eukaryota; kingdom Metazoa; phylum Arthropoda; class Insecta; order Lepidoptera; family Sphingidae; genus Hyles; species Hyles euphorbiae. The sequence continues at coordinate 5,276,961 of CM041049.1, forward strand.
TACCGGGTATATCAAGAGTGCTACCGAAATCGAAGCCAGGTGGTTTTAGTGACTACAAACACAATGTAACTAAAAATTTCGCAAAGAAACGCGACAGTTTTATTTCTTCATTTTTTTTTTAATATCGACGAGTTTGGGTGGTAAATCCATAGTTTTTGCTAAAATAATGATTTAAAGCCTTGCGTACCATAGCGTCTTTAAAAATAAAAGCGTGTACACTATTATTTAAGAAAAACGAGGTATTTACCACCCAAATACGACGATAGAAAAAAAATAACAAAAAAAAAATCACTAATACTGAAGTCACTAAAACTACCACCCAGTTTCGTTTTCGGTAGGTAGCACTCTTGATATACCCTGTAAATACCTAATGCAAATATGCACCTAATACCTTGGTAATGCTTTTTAATAGTAATTATATGATAGTAAACCAGAAAATAGGTAATAAATTCTGTTTTATCTAATTAAAGGTGGTCGTATCACGTATGTAAATTTTGCTAATTGACAATGAGTTCTATGAAGTAAGTACAAACTTATCTAATCGGGAAATTCCATTTCAATACGGAACAATTAAGAATGAAAAATAATATTGCAGAAATAACGATGGCAATCAGTAGCAGTCTTGATATATCCTGTATAATGTAAAAGTCGTCACGCCTCCCAATATAACCATCAATCATCTTTATTTGCGGAAAATTCATGAAGTGCATGAATCCAAACACTGAGTCACCGATGAATGGATTACGGGAAAGATCTTCAAAAAACATTAACTGGTTTACTGACGTTACGTAACTCAAGGTTGATTTAAATTGAGTTTTACAAGTTAATGATGGCAGAATGGTATATGTTACAGCGCCTATTTTCAACCGACTTTAAAAAAATGAGGAGGTTCTCAATTCGCCGAAATCTTTTTTTATCATTTATGCTAGGTATTATTATTATACCTAGCATAAATGATAAAAAACACTAACGCACGCATTTGCGTGTAAGCTTAGAAATAGAAACTAGTCCCACATTCAAAAATACTTAATACGTAGGTTTTTTGGACAATAACGGGAAAAATGTGCACCAATTATTTGTAAAACATTCTGTATCAGCCCATATACGTCCCACTGCAGGGCACGGGCCTCCTCTACAATCGAGAGTACGATTGAGAGTGGTTAGGCCATATAGTCCACCACGCTGGCCTAGTGCGTGTTGGCGGATTTACATACCATAGAAATTTTATAAATCGCTATGGTATGCAGGTTTCCTCACGATGTTTTCCTTCACCGTTTTAGTGCGTGGTGATTGACTATCAATACACACATGACTCCGAAAAGTCAGAGGTGTGCCTTGGGATTTGAACCCGCGACCACCGTGAACATGTTGGCAGTCGCGTCTAGTCCGTTTACCAACAGGCCAATTAATAAAAAAAATAGTTTAGATGTATTAAATTCCACTCATACTCATTTTAGACAGGTAATTACCAAATCTGCTTTTGGTTACCTACAGAATTTATAGTAAATTGGTGTGAAAAAAATTAGATAATTTTCACTATTAAAGCTATCAAAATTACGAACAAAAAAATATCTACGTTTTAGAAAACGAAAATTTATGACAGCGCTCCCCCTATTTATTATATACTCTAAGAATAGGTTAAACTCAATATTATAGTCCACAATACAATTATGGAAGTAAAACATTTACACGTAAATGGGACGATAATTGAATTTTCAAAGTATGTACCTGACGTGAGTAACTGTATGTTACTCACGTCAGGTATCAATTCCTTTTGAGAAATGATTTCCGTATGGGTTATTCGGAAAGTATACAAGTTATGTAATTTATTAAATAAACAATATGTGATGTCATGCAAAACCCCGTTTCATATAGTGTAAATTATTTTACTTCCAAATGTTATATGAGGAAACTAGAATTCTAGGTCTGTATTGCACAATAAATAGCCGACGACGAATTTGCACATATTTGGTAATTAAACTGTTCATAAAAGTCACCATATTATGCGAGTGGAAAATCTTGAAGTTCCCATCTTTGTTTCTTTGAGTTTTATATCACGTGCCTTGAATACGTATACTTCGAAATATAATATTAATAATTCGTCTTCATAATCTCAATCTCATATTTTTCTTAGCGGTTGGTAAAGACGTCAGTTGTGATAGAAGCCGCGGATTCGGCACTAATGTTTGTTTATCCCACAAATATCTATGGCGGATACGAATGTTGAGATCGAAAAATATCTCATAGTTTCTGGTATCTACGAAACGTAGTCAGCAATCAGGATTATGTATGTGATCACTGCATATAATTATTTTATACGTAACTAAACTAATTAATAGCCCGTATCTATTGTGCAGTTGGTTAACGAATATGGAACTAAAAGCCGCAGGTTGGGTTTAAACAAATTACAGGACATATTGAGATTTAACATCTCATGTCTCAGGGTGGCGAGTGCAGTGGAATGCCAAGCATTGCTTTATAATTCATGGCGTTTGGTTCTGCTACTATCCATTTTCGGTCGCATCAGTTACCAGTTTTGCTACTTTTCATGATCGGTCGTTTCACTTACCATCAGGCGAATGGGATGTTAGTCTCGTATTGCAATAAAAAAAAGTAGAAGTCGCGGGTTTGACCTAGGCAATTAATGTTCGTTTCGAGTGTGACTATCGTGTCTCTCATCGCTCATAGTTTGTTTTGTAATACTCACGACACAAGACTTGGTATCTTACTCTAGGGACAGAACAATGTGTGTCGGTTGACTGTACTTATTATGTTATTTTGCAATTTCAGGGATGGCTGAACAGTATAATCTTCATCGGCATGATGGTTGGCGCCTACGCGTGGGGTTCCGTGGCGGATTCTGTTGGTCGCAAGAGAGTCCTTATAGCCATATCCATAGTGAACGCGCTCGCCATCGTCGCCTCGTCCTTTAGCCAAAACTATGAACTCTTCATGCTCTTCCGCTTTATCAACGGTGCCGCGTAAGTATCCATAATAATATTAGTTACAATTAATATATTTTTAGGACATTAATGCTTTCTTAATAGTTTATTTATTGACTCTCCCTTCTCGCACTACCCCTGCTTAGAACTTACCCTTTGTTTTATGTCTACCTACTACCTAATATGTTTCATTGGTGATCTTTTCCGTTTTTATTTTCTGCTTTTTCTTTGACTTCTTGGAATGGTTGTCTTCTTTATCTATTTTTGACAACCTCCGTAGCGCAGTTTGCTAGACGTCGGCTTTGAAACGAGAGTTTGCGGGTTCGATCACCGCACCGATAAAAATATTTGTGTGATTTATAGTTATTTGTTTCGGGTCTGGGTATTTGTGGGACCGGAAAGTCTCTCTCAGTTTTTGATACCCACGGGCCACGACCCACGAATCGACTTAATGTAGGGTCACAACTTTATATGTGACGGTTGGGTGTATTTATTTATTTATTTTTCTCAACAGACTGGGTGGGTCTGGTCCTGTGATCTGGTCGTACTTCGCGGAATTCCAGCCGAAAAAGAAGCGTGGCGCTATGTTGAGCTTCATGGCTGCTTTCTGGACGCTTGGCAACTTGTTCGTCGCCGGTTTAGCGTGGGTCATTATTCCCAGTGGTAAGTTTATTACCTTTACTTTTGTCCAATTTAATAAAACATAATATACATATAACCCCAGAATAACAATGGAATTTAAATGTAATATTAATTAAAAAAAATGTTATTAAAATCCGTCTACGTCGCAATTGTCGTTTATTTCTCATAATTATTTTATTTTCAGAAATCGGTGGAACAACTAATGGTTTCGTTTACAACTCGTGGCGTATATTCCTTCTTGTTATGTCACTGCCCTCGTTCGTGGTGGCCGCTCTGCTATTCCTTCTGCCAGAGTCGCCCAAATTCTTAATATCAACTGGTCGCCACGAAGATGCCCTGGAGGTGTTCCGTGGTATCTACATGATGAACACCGGCCGCAGTAAAGAGGAATATCCAGTCAAACAGCTGTTAATAGACGAACCACATCACACCAAGCCAGAGAAACAGATTGACACAAAAGATACAAAACAAAAATTCAAGTTAAAAAGGATGTTCAGCGACATAATCGAACACAGCAAGCAGTTGTTCGTTCCGCCTATACTGAAATTTACAACGATCTCTATCACAATCAACTTTACATTCCATATCGGGTGAGCAATAAAAATCTCTACATTTTTTCTATACCGTAAAGGTTTAGTAAGTATCCCCTGGAAATCTAACACATTTAGCCCAAGCAGACAGTGACCTCTGTACATGATTATGGAAAAATCGTTATAGATACCGACATAAAGGTGTCGGATTCAGCATGTAAATATAAATCCGCCGAGGGATAACCATCTTTCATCGGTGGATACTCTATTTGAATCGCTGCGAATTTGCCATCAGATCCATAGTATCCAGGTTGTCACCCTCATATACCTAAGCATCATCTAGTAAATAACTTAATGCTGGTTTCCTCACAGGTATTACGGTCTAATGATGTGGTTCCCGGAGATGTTCAACCGTTTCGACGAGTGGTCGCGCACGCACGACAACGCGGAGGCGGACATCTGCCAGGTGACGGCGTACGTGACGCAGCTGGGCACGCACTCGGCAGAGGCGCAGTGCGACTCGCACATACACTCAGACGTGTTCATGGAGTCGCTCATCACCGTCGCAGCCGCTATACCATCCAACATCTTCGCAGTGCTCGGCATGGACAGGCTCGGCAGGAAGTTCTTCCTCGGTAATATACTGTATACTTGGTAATATAACCTTACCCTTAAATTCAGCAGGGTTGTAGTAGAATCAGACTTCTTCGGTCGACCTAGGTTACCTCTTTAGTCAATTGATTAGTCACCCGCTTTCCTACAGAGGGAAGTTGACAAAAATATTTCACAACTCCTCCTATTATTTACCTACTCAATGATTAATTTCGTTGCGGGTCAAAGACAAGTGAGACATTCCCGAGACTCACTGAACTTCATTGGTCGGTGTCATTTAAGTGCGTGGTACTGTTGATCCTAGCATACAGGAGTAATGGCGGGTGTGAACTGTAAGAGCAGGACAGTCACCTTCCTAGGTCAACAGGAATGAAGAGGTATCGCAGATGTAGCTTTCTTCGCGGGTTTTTGCATAGATTCGGATGGTAGATAGAATGCCGTTGCAATTCCACGGTATTCCAGCGAACTTATACATAACGTTTTAGTATTATCGCTCTAGGATCCTGGTAGTGTTAAAACTTAGCTACGCCAATAACAAGATAACAGAACGAATGTTATAATTCTAGCAAATGTGTATTGAATAGCAATATTAATTACAAATGTTTTGGTTCCAGTGTTCGCGACATTTTCTGCCGGTTTGTGCTCAGCAGCCATGTATTTCGTGTACAATAAGACCAACAACCTCATCGTGAGCGCCATATTCAGTTCTGTAATATCTTGCGGTAACGCCTCCCTCGACTGTCTCATCACTGAAGTCTTCCCTACCAACTTAAGGTAAAATATACTGATAAATATTAATATTATTTAAACTATTGACTATCAATACAAACAAACTATGGTAGACTCTATTAACTAGGCTACATAATTCCTCTAGGTAGCCTTACTTTTGGTAAGTGGAAAGGTGAACCTTAATTATTGCTTTAATCTAATCTATTGACACAACAAGAGTCCATTGTTCAGATCGGTCTAAGACGCGTTTTTCTAGTATTTATGGCCGCCTCTTTACTCTATGCGCAAGACGGTATACTATAATTTGATTTCACCTTAAAGCTGTGAACTCATATTTAATGTTTTTGGTATATGAATATATTGTAATTGAATGCGTGTTGTGCAGAGCTACCGGCGTGGCGGTGTCAATGGTGGCGGCGCGTCTGGGCGGCATCATCGGCAACGTGGTGATCGCGGCGCTGCTGGACACGTACTGCCCGGCGCCCACCTTCATCGTCGCAGTACTGCTCGCCGGCGGCGGCCTCATGTGCCTCTTCCTACCCAACACCACGCGCCAGGCGCTGCAGTAACCTATATATAACCCTAGAGTATCTATAGAGGGAGCGCTGCAACTTCAAAAACGTAGATAAAAATGGCGGTGCCGGGACACCTTTTTCTGCCCTCCTATTGGCTGATACTTGATAGGTTGTCCAACATACATGATGTGCTTGGAAAAGAAAATTAAAAATAAATAGTTAGCTATTTTATTCTACTCAAGCTTTTTTTAAAAGGATAAAAGTGGAATATAATTTTGGTTATCAAAGGAATTTATAGCAATTTATTGCTAAATAAATAATTCAATTTTCACTAATATACGAGCGCTACCAACATTACGAATAAGAAAATATTTTTTCAAAACGTGAATGTATGACAGCGCTCCCTCTATATTATAAATACTCTAAGCCTATATACCTGATACCTCCCAACTGCACCCAGCGCTATGTGATATCGATTTATGCATTGTCATCGAATTCATGTAATTAGTTATCGCTTTAGTACAATATTATGTTTTTTTATTTATGGAAATGTTACTATTGAAGATTTTAACACATACGACTGTTGTAGTTGAAAAATGTTAACGCAGAAACAAAGTTTCGTATACCATTTTAAAATATATTTACGAGTATTATAGGATAAGATGAAGTCAGCGATAGTAATTTTGTTGTATATTAAAAATATTTTCATATTTCGAATTTATAAAATATCATTGTTACGTAGTTTTTAGTGATGTAGCGTTTAATGAAATAAACCATCTGAGTTGTGATATGATAGGAAAGTAAATATAAATCATTTGCATTGTAAATAACGCATTTCAGACTTTATTCAACATCTTTTAATACTACAATGCAATAAATGTATTTTCCTAAATCATTTCAGTTCGTTAGTTTATACATGTTAGATATGTGTGTATCAAACACGGTTAAAGTAATATAAATCATTTTAATTACTTATTGTTTGGTTTTATTTACGTGTGTGTATTTGTGTACCATTATTCATTAAGACAAAACATTGATTGATTAAATTTTATTTATTAAAACTACACAGAAGTATTATTACTAGACTCGATATTTGTAATCCATCTAGATTTCAATATAGACCACTCACATAAACCAATAAGTGTATCAGACAGTTTTAAAAATGTATTTCAACAATATTGTACTTAACAATTATAACTTACACTATGATATTAAGATTTAGCAATCAGTTATAAATGCCGATATATCGGCGTCTTTCATATTCTCTCGGTTCTCGATCTGGGCCACAGCTCCCGAGCCGCGCCTGCCCTGACTCTATGTTAAACATATAATAGCATAACTCTACATGTACCAGTTGGTGACGCGTACACAATCCCACTTCGCTACACGTTATAAAAATACTATGTACCTAATTTTTATATATTACACATACTTTCCAACAATATCATAAATTTACACTTGTAAATTCTTAATCTAAACGTATCATGCCATAATGCATTGTATCTAGATCACTTAAAAATGTCAGCTCCTGACTGGGTAGTGGGCACGCTCGCCACCCAAATGTTACACATCTACGAATATATTTACATTCATCCAATTTGGCGTGCGTTTCAAACACAAGCCTACGCTCACAAACGGCGGCACCATAAACACAACACAACTCATTAGCTACCAACGTAGCAACGCTCCGTGTATCAAAACAACATTCAAATAACACACTATTGAGAAAGATAAAAAGTAATCTATTGCACGTGAAATATGACCAATATTTTTATAATACATACAATTTTATATTTTATTTTTGTGGCAATTCGAAATAAATAAAATTATGAAGACTAAAACATCCGAATTCATCCCGACTAAAAAAAATCGATCATTAAAGTCCATCTGGTAGGCGACACTTATTTAGCTATGACGAGATATATCGTTGACTGAAAGCTGGATGGCAGGCTGCAGAGGTATTTCGGCCGAGGCTTCGGAGATGTCGGAGCCGGGCGTGAGCAGGCGGCGCGAGCACTGGCTCGCGTCCTCCGACTCCGACTCGCGCACCTCCGCGGACGACGGCGAGCCCACCGTCGACTCCACCGACGACACCGTCCGCTCCGCCACGTCATCCGTCAGTATAGGCATCGACTTGCCCACGGACTCCTCTTCGGTGAGCAACGGCATGGATATCGGGCCCACTAATGACGCGTCCGTCTCCTCCGTTGTCACGAACGATAAATCCGTATTCGGTGAAGGTAATAATGCCGGTCCATAATTTGGACCGCTCAAAGGGTCTGTCGTTTTAGGCGCTATTCTAGGATCCGTTACTGTTATTGGCAACTCTAAGGACGTCGGCACTGTATGTGGAGTTACACCAATTACGGCGAGTCCGTCTTCTAAATTTGAAGGTATAGTTGTAGGCTCGGTGTCGACTTTGCTCGGGACTTCCACTGGAGTCATTATGGGTTGATTTATAGTGCTAGTTTCGGATACTCGGCTATGTACTGAAACGTTTGCATTTAAGTCTCTAAATTCTCGTGTATCGTTTTGCGGCGGTTCCGCGTGAAATACGTCACTGTTAGCCAACGCAGCTTCCAATATGTCTCTGCGCTCTGGTTGCGGTGCGAGGACTTGTAAGGGTTCTACGGGCATCGGGACCAACTGGTTATTCTCCAATATTAACGGTCTGTTATCGATTGGGGTTAACGTACCGTTTTCTTCTACACAAAGGTAAAAAGAACCTGGCGGACCCCCAAATGGTTCGCCTGGCACGGCCAACAGCTGACCATCAGAGAGGGGTGCTTGTGGTTGGCCTGGAGTTAGTTCTGGTTGTGGCGCAGCAATCTCCGGCTGTCGGGAAATTGCATTCGTCGGCAATAATTCTTCGAAGTTTTCATATTCTGAATAAGCGGCGCTTGTTGTAACTGATACGGTATTTGAAACGGGCGGCACAATAGATGTGGTCGTTGTGTTCGATATTGGTGTCAATGCTGGCACTGGAACACTGGGAGTTCTAATCGGAGCCGGTGCTATCGCTATCTCTTGTTTAAGTTTCTTTACAGGCGTGGGAGAATCGGTAACCGTTTTCCTCGCCCTGGGCTTTGGTACTGGTGTAATTATGGGCTCATTAGCGGGCACCATGGTTATTGACTTTTGCAAAATAATTTTATTATCGGTAATGGGTACAGTTTTCTGTATGATTTGTCCAGTCTTCTGCAAGTGATCAAATTGAGCCGCCGTCAATTGCATCATAGCACCAGATTTTTGTTGTAAAAATATTAATGGCTCTGTGGTCTTTTGCAAGGTTTGGACGATTTTCTTCGGTTCAGCTCCTACTATTCGCTTCGGAGTGAGCCGATTTTCAGGCATGGGAGCGATATTCTGGGCAGTAGTGGCTACCCGCCCCCCTACTATCAACTGACCTTTGGATGTGATTATGGCATTCTTTTGTTTTGGTACAATTCTTGTATGAGTTTTCACAGATGCTGTTTGTGGTTTTATCGTTCCGCCAGTACTCACAATATTCTTCTGCGTAGTTGTAGTAATTCTTTGTGCTATCGTTTTTAATTGTGATATATTCGCTTGTTGTTTGTTAGGAAATAAAATCTTCTCGTGTTCTGGCGTAAGAAGTATTTTGGATTGTGTTCCCTGAGCATTAGTTATTATCATGACTGTACTGCCGGGTGTGGTGGCATCACTTGCTGCACCAGCAATAAGTTTTGCTGACACAGGTTTATTATCAGAGAGGTTACTTTGTGGATCTGAGCTTTTCGTTAATAGGACGTGCGCTTTTCCGGTTTGGGGGTCGATTACAATCTTTTGAGCACGGCCAGGCCGCGGGGAGCTCGGTGTGGGTACTATAAGAAACTTCTCAGTTTTCCCCGTTGGAGAAACAGTTTGCACTACCGCCGTAGTTTGTTTTACTTCTTTTAGAGCCGGTTCGCCTTTTGACATTATAATTTTTTGTTTGCCTGTAGTTTTATCAATTAATAGCATTGTCTTGGGTGCGCGTAATTTTGAAGATTTGGATAAAATATTCGGCGTGGTTACACTGCTTACTTCACTAACGGGATTCATCAACAATGTTTTAATTTCTGATTTATTTTGTATAGGACTTATTGCTATCTTTTCACATTCTAGTGGTGGTTTCGTTTTAACAAGTTTAGGCGGGTTCACAGACGAATGACTTATAATATTACCATCGGACATAACAACAGGCATTTTTTCAATACTTTCAGCAGTTAATAAATCCTCGGACAACACAATCGGCATTGAATTTATGTCAAATATTGCATCATCAGTAGATGTTGTTGCTTTGGTAGTTTTAGGTTCATTTAAAGGTGCCACTAATGAATTATGCGGTTTTATTTTCTGCAGTTTAGCTGGAGGCTTCGCGATTTTTCTAATTTTTTGTTGTATAATTATAGTGTTAGTGTCTGACGGAGTATCCGGCGAAGTTTGAATCGTATAAGTTTGTACAGCTGAACCATCTTGGGTTGGATTATTACTTCTCGAAAGTATTATCTTCTCTGGGGCCGTGACAACATCACTCATATTGTTTATGGTATTCTTATTGGGTGCTGTACGTCGAATAATGATTTTTTGCTTTGGAGATGGCGATTTCCCTTTCAAAGATGACTTTGCCACATCAAAGTTCAAAATTTTCTCTTTTCGCGTTCCTGTAACTGGATTTGTTGATGAATTTGGAGACGGTTTAGGTATCATTGGCTCTTCAAGAATTTTTAACAATTTAGATGAAGAAGTTTCAAACTTGGTAGCCTTCGATACATCGCTTTTGTTTTCATTAGATAATAAAGCCACCTTTTGTTCTACTGTCCTATCTATTCCATTGTTTTGTTTAAGAGCAAACACACCAGATTCGGTTTTTTTCGCACTATTTATCACATTGGGCTCCATTATATTAATTTTATGATCGACTGACTCAGACATTTGTACTAAAGACTGTGCAGCGTTTAAATTTTCACTTTTTTCCTGTTCAGTTTCATAGCGAAACTTAATGTTTTCATTGGCTCCAATTAAAAGTGTTTCACCTGAAACATTAGTATTATCTACTGAAGTTTTCACATTTATGTTGGGTATTTCTACATCAAGTGCCACATTGTCATTGTTGACATCTTCAATATTATTAAAGGTTTCATTTTGTTTTGGCTGTATTTCCGATGAAACAGGTAATGAGATATTTTCTAGGACTTCATTCGACGTCTTACTTTGAATAGCAGTTGATGGAAGATTAATTAAAGTCTCCGCAATTTGAAGGTCTGATTCCGACGGCAGGTTTTCAATTAAATTTTCGGACTGATTTGGCTCATTTTGAATATCTTTTTGTTCCTGTGATATAGCGTCACTCTCTGCAATTTGCTCGTTGTCATCAACTTGCATCTTATCCGATTCGTTCACTTCTTGATCTTTTGGCACAACATTAGCAATTACTTCATCATTATTTTGTTCATTTGATTCACTTTCCACAATATTATTTTCTTCAATAGCTTCCTTATCTTCGCTAAAATCATTTGGTAATAGTACAATTTCATTATTATTTCCATTAACATTATTGTTCATAGCAGTATCTTTGTTGTCATCCTCAAACAACTCCTCCGGTGGATCATTGCTGATGATTCTAGTTACTCGGTCAGTTTCTCGAGAAACACTCAACAAGGCATCAACTGCTGAGGCTGTTGATTCATTCATATAACGTTCTGTTGATGGATCAAATATTTTTTGAAGAGTGGTTTCTGGAAACTTCAGTTCGGGCATTCGATTTTCTGGTTCCTTTTCTTCCTGATTTTCAGAATTGACATTTTCCACTTCAGTGATATCTACCGTACTATCCATGTTTTCGACTGACTTAATTTCGGGTGTTTCTTGGATTTTGTTCTCGATGCATTCACTATTCAATATTTTTATTGGTTCTGGTGATTCTGAGACTACTGGTTTTATCTCTTGCGTGGGATAAATAACGTCCTGAGAAATAGCAGGCTCTAAAGGCTCAGAAGTTTCCTCGTCTTTTTTACTAGATGAATTTTCTGATATGCCAACTGAACTAGATGTAGTATCTCCACATAAATTTGGGTCTTGCAAATCACCTAATGACTCTTGATTATATTTCTCTTTTTCACGTAACTGAGCTGCTTCCGCCTTCATTTTTTTCAGTTGTATTTTAGGTGCTAACTTTGCTACCTTAATATGTTCTATAGGCGGAGATTCTCTCGCTTCTGGCGAAGATACAACCTCTGACCCATTAAGTTCACTTTCAGATATATCCATTCTTTCGACAGCATTTAACTGTTCGGCGACGTATTTCCCGATTGCGTCTTGGCTTCTTGAATGTCGGCTACGAAAAAATGTTTTAGTTTTAAAAATAGCTTTTGATGGTGGAGGGTCGTGTGCAGGACTGTCAGGTAATTTATCTGGAGATTTTTCTGAATTTTTGTCTGGAGATTTTACAATTGAGGGTTCAGGAAAATTTTCCTCAACTTTCAACGATTCAGGAACTGACGGCAGTTCCGGTAAACTAGTTTTATTGAGTAATTCTGCCACCTCTCTGGCCACATCGTCTTCGTCCAAACTAAGACTTTTAGAGTCTTCTTTTCGTTTCGGATTTTTAACGCGTGGAATTTTCCTGCCAGCGTCTGCTTCTAATGGCCAGTCTTCATCTTCGCAAAATTCATACTTAGAATCACTAGATGATTCAGGTTTTTCACTAGCAGGTGAACTATCTGGTTTCTTTTCAGTAGGTGATGATAATTCTACAGGTACTTGTGCACTCGGCAACTCAGTGGGTGTTGGCACCGCAGCTGACTCTGCCGCCACAGCCATTTCAGGAGATCCAGCCATAATCATAGCCGAAGATTCGTCATTAGATTCATCGTCAACATCATCCCAGTCAGCCAATAAACTACTTTTAATTTCCTCATTAGTCTTGGGCTTCTTTACCTCGTTATCCGCTGCCTGTTCCTCAGACACTCGTTTTTTACCTTGTGTTTTAATTTTAGGTAACTTTTCTCTTTTTTCAGTATGTATACGACGCACTTTAGGTACTACCCGGGCTGTTATCTTAGTTGTGCTCTTTTTGACTGTCGGTGATGGTGTGTATGGCGTAAATGAAATGCTATGTGTCTTATTGTGGAGAATTAAAACATTTAACCTAGACGTCGTAAACGAACACGCGTGACAAGAATAAATGCCTGAGCTTGAAGCAACCGGGGTTGTGAAAGTTGATACAGGTTTTTCCACAGCTTCAGCTTGATCATCATTAGTTTGAGGTTTTTCTTCAATGTTTTGCGATTCTGTGTCCGTACAATTTGTGGATGATGTTGATGGCGCCTCAGCTATATTATTTTCATTCGTTCCCGTTGATTTCGATCCTTGCACCAAGATGTGGACTTTGTAATCAGTTTTTTCCTTTATCTGGAAATAAATACAATAATCTCGTTATTTAAATATAAGATATCAGATGTGGTTTTATTCGGAAAAAGAAAGAAATGTGTTGGTATAATTGAAGACCAACCCAAGAATGAGTTATTCGGGTTAGTCACCAGTCATACAATATAAAAAATCTAATTTTGCTACTGAAAGTATATAAGAATCTTCCCAACTATGCCCATCCATAATTATGTAAAATTAAAGCAAGGGTATGGAATAAATTAAACTAGAAGAAGCTTTAAATGTTGCTATGCTGAAGTACATATTTTTATAGGCACTTTGTTTACCTTTCTTGTAGGTGTGAAACTGGGTGATTCCACCGACTTCCCTCTGCTGCTCTTGCCTAAACATAAAAGATTACTCTAAGATACTGAGACTAAATTATTGAAATGTCTTACAAAAATATTTAGCAAATTAAACCTTTTCTACCAGAGCCTGGAGTCTTCTTTGCGGGATCACCAAAAAGTCCGGCATAACTTTGTTTTTTAGTTTCTTGGAATTCTTCCCTTGAGAGTATATCAACATCACCATCAACTGCATTTTCAGCACGGATAATATCTTCAGGAAATTTCTCCATGTGTCCATGTTTGGTTCTATACATGTCTGAAATGTTAAATGTATTTATTTAAACAATCATTGGTGATAGTACTTTAGTCATTTGAATACAATTTAATTACTCACACAATCCCTTACTGATGAACTCGTTTTTACGGCTGCAGTTGTACTTGTAAATGAAGTTAATGTTTTTAACATATTCACTGTAAAACAAAAATATATTATTTGTTAATACATTTAATTTGAAGTTCTGATTGTCATGAATTAAAGTTAAGGATAATATGCAGTCCCATTTAATGGCTAAAATCTCATAAGTCTTATTAGTAGAAGATCTCAAAGCTAGAGTAGAATTTCACTCGTATTTTCTTCGATTACAGTAGTATTTAATGAAATAAAAAGGAATCAAATGTCAGTAGTACTAGAGCTGGGTTACACTGATATTTTAATTTGTATAGGCTTTAACAGTTGCAGTAAAATTCAAGGATTATTTAAATATTTTTATACATTGGCAACCAGGTTTCTAAAAGCTTCTAACAAAAAATAGCGGGATGTTATTATTGATATTATCTATTAACAAGGATAGGTTAAAGATACAAAGTGTGCTGTCAGAAGAATATTTTATGTATATTTTATCAAAAATAAGAATATACCTTAACGGGAAACATTCAACTATCCAAATTAATTAAAATACTTTAATGGGTCCAAGAATCCAATACTATAAAAAAATAAAATAACCGCCCAACTCAGCCCACTAATTTCCTTATGATTTCTTAATCATTTTGAAACTTCATTGATTTCAAACAAAATAAAATATTTTTAGTAGCATCTTAAAACTGATGTTATTTATGACAAAAAATGACTTATAAGGAGCACTAAATAAAATAAATACAGCCAACCAACACATACATAGACTTAGTTCACATAAGATTGAGTTTTTTGCCATCAATATCAGAAACTACAAGAGACTTTTTGGTCTCACAAACACCCAGATCCAATAAAATACTTGTAGATCACACAAATATTTGTCTTGATGTGAGGATTGAATCTGCAGTCTCATCTTTTACAGCTAGTGTCAAACCTACTAATGAATATTTTAATATATTTGAATTTGGACAATTTTCTTAACTTGCAAACATGTTGTATAGCAATTACAACTCTTAATATCTCTCTTATTATCAAAAATTTGATGCAATTTGTAACCCTCCAGTTTTAGAGCTTATTAGCTTTATGAATTTCCCTATATATTATATATTTTCAATTTTTAATGCAAGTAAAGATTCTGAATCTACATTATCAAATTGTTTTGTGCATCTACTGAATTCTAAGCCTTATAGAATATTTGCAGTGATACTATACCTTCTACAGAGACAGGTCAACACTACCTCATTCTCAAAATGTTATATAAGTATGTCTGGCCTTTACAATATATATAATATGCCATTTCAATTATTTTTTGCAATTAATTTCAACCATTCTGACCTCACAATACAAACAGGCCAGATAACCATCCGTCTCTAGCAATTACTTTATTTGACACACCTGATGTTAAGTGCTGAACATTAATAGAGTATCCATCAACAAAAGATGATTCTTTCTTTCTTTATCAGCACTTATATATGCTGAATTATTCAAAACCAAAATAAAACCCACTCCTTTTTTCATTATGATGGGTTTGTGTAAGATAGGTCTGTATAATCATCATATGGGAATATACAGATACCCTATCATCAGTTTTCATTGTATTGGAAATTATTTCCTTCATACAGTTGAAAACTTCTCATTTTTAAATAAATAAAAATACTATTATACCTCTTGAGACCCAAATTACTATACTCTCTGGAATGGAAAATAATTGAATATTTTCAATATTTAACCAACTACAAAAATAGGAGAAGATTCTCAATTCATCGGAATCTTTTTATTAAGAACTGCTCCTATTGAATAGACATTATATTTTTGCTTTAATATAAGTAAACCATGTTTTGTTTTTAGAATACTAGTTCTCTATCTTTGTAAGGAGTCACTAACTACAAATATATGATATCAATGGATTCTTAATTCATGGGAATTGATTGACACACATACATAGCTTAGTTGGTTACATAAAGGTTTGTAAACTATTATTATGGATACTACATTTGTTACATGTGAAGGAAGCATATTATAACATATGTGCCAACTACGCTATTTATGTTTAGTGTTCTGATATGGTTGTAATTGCCACTAGGTCTCAGAGGAACCTCATAAATAGTTTTGAGGATGAACACTTTAGGGACTATAAATAGATAACCCTTTTGTTAATAACTATAGAATTAGAGTTTTGTTAATTATTAAAGAAATAGAATGGCAAATATATTAGATACTGACTGATAAGTCAATGAGTAATAAGTGGCCAATTACGATCTGTACAATAATCGTCTCATTATTCATACATTGGTGTTGACGATTATTACAAAATGAGGATTTTACTGATTTTCATAATTAAACAAAATGTGTATGGATGGAATAATACATTGGTAACCAAACATGAATTAAACAATATACCAAGATAACAGTTTACCTTAACGGAATCCCAAAATTTGCAATAATTCTTAGGTTTCTTTAATTATCATACATTGTGCACAGTTTTAGTGTATGAAACATTGTACATGAATATTAGGTAGGAGCATGAAAACAGAAAGAAATCATGTAAATATTGAATTGATAAAGTAATCAATGTATTTGTAACAAAATAACTACAAAACTAATTAATTATTTTTTGAGGACAACCAATATATTACTTGAAGTTATCTGAGCAGTAGATCTGCTTTTGGTAAATTAAAATGAAAAAGTTATTGGAAAAATGTGGTTTACCGAATGGGCGCCTAAATGCGCCTTATGTCATAAAATTATGTAAAAACCAATGCAGGAGTCTAGACACTTGTTCATAACAAAGACAAATACGCAAAATGCCTCTGCTGTGCATACAAGCTTTCAATACATACAAAGAACATTATGTGAGGAGCTTTCAGACTTACTATTTGTCCTCCTGGAAGAATTTGACGACAGCTATAGGTGGCTTCCGAAACGAACGGAGGACATCTGGTGGTAGCTTTTCAAGAGCAATCACCTCGCCGGGCCACCAGCAGGAGCCCAGCTTTACCCATACCACCTCCCCATCCAAATAGTTAATTTCAGTCTGTTCACACATCACCACTTATCTGTTCAGGCAAAAGGCACGACCATATTTTGTCAAGTAGTCACTGTACGCCGAGCGCAACAGTTACCACAATATTTTCTGTGTATTAACACATAATTTGATACCAGTCACAATTGTTTAGAACAGCGTTAGTTCCACATACAAGAATTAGGAGATTTGATCTTTTATTTGTCAAAACAGTGGCAAAATATTAGTTGTAAATATCACCGACTGCGTACGAAATATTTCGTTTTATACTTTAGGTGGCAGCACTGTATTTGTGAAAATTGTATTATTTTTATAGATGTTAGTAGAATTCGATATATCAATATTCAAAACATTATTAATTGTGGAATATGTTATATTCCAAATATTATTTTAATGGATGACAAATATTTTTAAAGAAAAAAGACATGAAACTTGAAACCGGAAATAGATAAAATGAACGGCGTCAGCAGATACCAATAGAAGAATAATATTAATGTTGCCAAACCAAAAATGTTGCTAGCACACGGAAAAGAAATGGAACTGTCAGCCCATTGTGTGCATAATTTTGCACTTTGAAAAGCAACACGAAAATAATTTAATAAAGTGTGAACTACTGCTGGAAAATGAAAATTGACCCAAAAATAGAAATATGTCATATGGAAAATTTTCGGGAAAATTGGAACAAACAGTATATTTTTCCATTTGAAATTCGAATTTTAAAATTTTGCAAATGTTCAGGGTGAATGTGAAATAATGGTGAAATATTATCACAATTTTATACATAAATAGACTCTTTTTGTTCAAGAAAGAGTTGAAGCCCACCGTGATTTTGGACTTTACAGTAGGTACAGATGTTTACTTTATCAGCAAATTAATCAAAGATATAAAAGGATAAATTCTTGAATATTTTATCCAAATTACCAATCACTAACATAGACTGTAGAAGGGGAGGCCTTTGCCCAGCAGTGGGACACAATATAGGCTACTAAAAAAAAAAATATAGACTGTAGACTGAACATACACAGGTATATTTAACTTCTTACTTTACTTTAATACTTTACTTCTTCATCATCATCATCTCAGCCACAGGAAGTCTACTGCTGAACATAGGCCTCCGCCAAGGATCTCCACAATGACCTGTTGGAAGCGGCCTGCATCCAGCGACTTCCTGCAACCTTAGCCAGATCGTCCGTCCACCTTGTAGGCGGGCGTCCGACATTTCGCTTGCCTGTACGTGGCCTCCACTCAAGAACCTTTCGGCCCCAACGGCAATCCGTTCTACGAGCTATGTACTTTACTTCTTAGCTATGACTAATACTAACCTATTCATTTCTGTCCTTTTCATACACCTGGAGAAACGATGAATGTTTAAAGTTTTCATGATAATATCGACTAATAGGCAGACAATTTCTATACCTACATAAGTTATTAGTTATTAGTTGAAATAATTAGGATTCTAACAGACCCAGAGCCCGTGGTAGCCAGTCCTTCGTCATTTTATTTTTAGCTGTAAGTTTGTCTGCGCATTTCGTCATATTAGTGATCGGCGCGGCCACCATGGAACCACTTTCTGAAGATTCCACAAGACAAAAATATAATCCCGGTTTTAATAGTAGCGTAATAATAAAGTGGCAGAGTGCGAAAAATGCTACAGACCCCGGGCCTTAGGCCTTACAATATTATTTGTTAATAACTTGATTTATAAAACTAATCTCGTTTTTTAAAATGTAGTAATAGAGATAGAATAAGGACATTATATAGATATTCAAAATACGCTATGCTACGCTCTTGTGTTGACCGCTACTAGGAGCGTCGCGAATGATCAGGGGCTATCGTACAATTTCTCATGAAGCGACTAGCACCTTGGCTGGATTGCTTTCTTTCGACATCGACATGAAAGAGCCCCTGGAGAGATACCCAACGAGCGTCCCTGCGCTTGGTATGGTAATGGTCGCGTTTTGTGAGAACGTGATGTCGCGGTAAGGTAGCACAGGGGCCCTACTCCATAAATCCGAAATTTGAATCTTCGTGACATTCTTCGTTTCGAAACCTACTCTGTGACACGAAATTCGAATCTTCGGATCGAAGAATGAATTATTTAAATATATCAGCAATAAACCTACCATAATCGTGAGCGGAACCATCACGCTCGCTGCCGCCTTCAAATAACGAAGCATCAGGTTAGGAAAATAGAGGGCGTAATAATTCCACCACGGTATGCCCTGAAAGCTGTGGGAAGCGACCTAAAGAGGTCGTTGAAGTCATTTGGACAGTGCATCCTCTGTAGCTGTGATTCTGAGATCGACGCAAGGGCGTCGCCAAGGGGGGGCAGGTAGGGGCAGCTGCCCTCCCTAGAGATTAAAAAAAATTGTCAAATGTAAAACAACCAAAATCTTTGACTTGGCTTGCCTACTATACGGAATTTTTGCATATATTGTATTATACAATAATATTGACCGTCTGGGGGCCGCCCTCAAAATTGTGTAAGTTGCAATCACATTTTTCTCATTCTCCATAATATTTGCGGCCACGAGCTCTTGATCTATTATCTTTATAAGTGAGAAAATACTGAAATATAAACTAAGCTCACTTTTGTAGTAAACTTCCGAAGGCATGACGGCGTTCTATGTCTAGTGCCACCCACAATATCGCTGAGTTTATTTCCTTTCCAAAACGTGATAGTTAGCGAGCTTTCCACCATGCCGAAAGTAAATTATAATTCCAGTCAGCAGTATGAGACTTTTCAAAAACTAACAATAAGTATCATCATCATCATCATCATCATCAGCCTATTCGCGTCCACTGCTGGACCTATGTCCAGAGGCCTATGCCTCTCCTATGGCACGCCACTGGGCTCGATCTTCAGCCCAACGTCTCCAACCGCTGCCAGCCATTCTTCGGATATCATCACTCCACCTCGTCGGAGGGCGTCCTACACTACGCTTACCGAGGCGCGGTCTCCACTCGAGAACACGTCTTCCCCAACGGTTGTCGGTTCTCCAACAAATGTGACCAGCCCACTGCCACTTCACCTTGCTGATACGCTGGGCTATGTCGGTCACCTTGGTTCTCTGTCGGATAACCTCATTCCTGATTCTATCCTTCAGGGAAACACCGAGCATAGCCCGCTCCATTGCTCGTTGAGCGACTTTGAATTGGTGAACCAGTCCCACCGTCAGTGTCCATGGGCCCTACTATATTCATCGAACGAACGAACGAACGAACGAAGGACCCTACTATGTTCAACGAAACGAAGTTCGAAACTTCGGATGATCAAAGTTTATATACGATACGAATGTACCTACATAAAACTTATGGTCGTTATTGATTTATGGTCGTAACCATAGACTTATAGTTACGGTGTACGTTATATATATACATTCGTATCGTATAAAAAACTTCGTTTGTCCGAAGTTTCGAACTTCGTTTCGTTGAATATAGTAGGGTCCTTCGTTCGTTCGTTCGTTCGTTCGATGAATATAGTAGGGCCCCAGGTCTCGGCACCGTACGTCATTACGGGTAGGACGCACTCATTGAATTGAAGACTTTCGTCTTCAGGCTTTGCGGTATTGGCGACGAGAAGACCCGACGAAGTTTCCCAAATGCTGCCCAGCCCAGCTGGATTCTTCTTCGAGCCTCACTCTCAAAGTTGTTTCTACCTAATTGCAGTTTCTGCCCGAGGTAGATATATTCCGAAACAACCTCAAGAGGAGCTCCGTGCACAACGATCGGTTCCGGATCAATATGTTTATTAAACATTATTTTGGTTTTATCCAAATTCATCTGGAGACCGATGCGAGCTGAAGAATCAGCTAAGCTGGTCAACATATGGTGCAAATCCTGCACGGATTCAGCCATTATGACGATATCGTCCGCAAATCTCAAGTGTGAAATATACTCGCCATTGATGTTGATGCCGCGACCTTTCCAGTTTAGGGTCTTGAACATATCTTCCAATGCGTTTGAGAACAATTTGGGGGAGATCACGTCCCCTTGTCTCACGCCTCGATGCAGAGGGATATGTTCAGACTGCTTATTCTGTACTTGGACGGACATAGTGGCAGCTTCGTACAATGATTTCAACACTTGGATGTATCGCCAATCAACTTGGCAACGTTGCAAGGATTCCAGAACAGACCAGATCTCAATGGAGTCAAAGGCCTTCTCATAGTCCACAAACGCCAGATATAGGGGCAGATTATACTCCTCTGTTTTCTGTATAATCTGTCGTACTGTATGTATGTGGTCTATGGTGCCATATCCTCTTCGAAACCCAGCCTGCTCCGGAGGCTGAAACTCGTCGAGTCTACGCGCGAGACGGTCTGTGATGACCCTCGAAAACAAGTTATAGACATGGCTCAAGAGGGAGATCGGTCGGTAGTTCTTCAAGAGGGACTTGTCTCCTTTTTTGAAGAACAATACAACGACACTCTTGCTCCATGTCTTAGGAGTTCTCCCCGAAAAGAGGACGGAATTAAAAATCCGCTGAAGCTGGCTAAGTACAGGTGTTCCTCCTGCCTTCAGCAGTTCAGAAGACAATAAGTATACGTTTTATTATGTTGTGCCTTATGAGTATACCAAAGGTTTTTTAGCATTTCAGCCGAAAGATTTACAATCTCGGAAATCGTACTAATCATTCAATTAAAGTGTTTCATACCTAGAGCTTAATACATGGGAGTAAAAAAACAAAGGCGATTGGTATTATGTACAATTTATTTTCAACATATTTAATCAAAAATATTCCTTGGTGTGGATCCTACCGTATAAAAACATATTTATAAAGAATAAAGAATAAATGACCACAACTATGATTGTAAAATTACATACTATTGTTTGCAGGTACCTACTACGTATGTAGGTAGGGATGTAGGTCATTATTAATTAAATACTTTGATTTTTATGATGGGTGATACCTCTCAGAAATAACTTTGTGAATGAAATAAGGGTTAGTTTGAATTCTATAACATTTATTAATTTAGAATCTACATATATTAACGATTATTTTTTCCATTGACTACCTAATTACCTAGTACCTATGTACCTATGTACCTATGTGATGAATTTATAAAATCTTATTCTAGTTTTGAGCACCAATAAAACAATCTGTGCTCATTCATATGACATTGAAAGGTTCAGAAACATAGACTTATAATCTACAATGCTTAAAGTAATTTCAAGAAAAACATATTTAAGTTAGCTTTATTATTTTATAGAGGTTCTATGTAACATACAGTGTGTCCCTACAATTTCATTAAAATACGTTACCCTTCCATTTTAAAGGAATATTAGAAATAGGCAATATTCGCTACCAGGTATATAAATATTGTAACAGAGAATAAGAGAGCTATAACTATTCTTTCATAGTCCCCCTGGACAAATTAAACGTGTACAGCTAATTTTGTCCTAACACCTTTACTTTATTCCGTAACATTACCATGTATTACATTATTAACCAGCATATTGGCGAACAATTTTTGCCCATTGTTGTGGATAGTTTCTCTGGACGTAAGAAAGAGTTCTTTGAATTTGCTTCGTTTCTTGCGGAGAGCACTGTGGACAGGCACCGCGCAGCACTAAAGGGGCCAAAGCTGTAAATAAGAATTAAAAAATATTTAAAAATACCTCCTGGCTTTCGCATTAAAAAAATGAAGTAATATTCGTTGATATAGCCGCATATAATATATCAACGATTCTGTTTTTTTTATTGTGATCTTCATTTATTTTTAATAGTATTTAATTTATTTTAAAGGAATATCCAGTGTACAATAATTTCATTTTTCTATAGATAAGTGACAAAAAGTAAGTTCTGGGAACATCAAACCGTCCGTAAAGTAACGTGCAAAATCTAAATAAATTAGATTGTTGTTCCGTGGATAGAAATTTGTATGGCGGCGACTTTCCTATCGGTCACCATCGATCTGTTTTTGTGGCTGTTTTATTCATACGCCGCCGACCGCCGACCGCCGACAATCGCCATATACTTTTTATATTAAGTATTTATAACCGCGCAATACAAAAGCATAAGGTCAACTGGTGTCATTTGCTCTCCCTTGAACCGTAATTTATTTTTCCTGAGTTTAAGCTGTGACGCACTGAAAGTAACTGCAATAACCGCAGATTTAATACCACACAGTTCTATTTTATCGTCACAGATTGTATGTGAAAAATAAATAATTACATATTTAATTGTTCATAAGCCGACTGCTACAGGTAGATGTTTTTTAATATACATATGTTTTCTCGTTTACAGGTATAAAATACAAAAACGAGTTGTAGGACCTCACCACACACACACACACATACCAGCATATCGTAAGAATATATCATTTTAATACAAAATGCGTTTATTAAATATTACCTATGTAAGAGTATCTGAGAATTCTGCGTTTATAGTCTTTTCGTCTGCAAAAATACATCCTTGGTAGTGTAAGGTTTCTATATCAGTCCACCTAATATGCTAATCTAACCTTCCAGTAAAAAGGAAGTACGAAAAGATTAGAATAGACTTACTCTTATGACATTAGGCTAGAAAAGTACAATGCTACGTACTCTTTAATCGTTTTCCTATGGGATCACAAGGTGCTTCACCGAGAGCGCATTTCAGCTGCCTTTGAATGAAACGTTTGTCATTGAGAGCATCTTCTAAAGCTGTGTCCGTTACTTGTGGCCTCTGTTGTTGCGCCACACACATCGCGACCAGCGCGCACACCAATACGGTATATACAATCTGAAAAAAGAAATAGTAAATATAAATGAAAATATAAATTTAAAAAAAATTGTCAATTCAAAAGAAGCTTATTTGTAAGACGTTTACATAATATAGCCAGCCGGATTGAACAGTGTGGGTTTTTCCAACTACGACCTAGATCGAAAATTTATTGCGCAAAGATGTTGGTAAACTAGACATACAAGGAAAAAATACTGAGAATTCTGAAAAGACGATCAGTTCAGTGCTTTGGATCTAGTTATATTTTTTATACTTGTATAATCATGTCACTACTAAGTACTATGTATCTAGTCAACAATGCAATTCAAATGCAGTAACCCACGAGAGATTACCATATGTTGCCGACCGACATAGTTTAGTCGGCTGCTCAAAACCGAATAGATCCTAACATACTGAACTAGAATACGAACACATTTGCGTTGCCCATTAAGCTGTATTTTTACAGTACTTAATACTTACTATTTACGCGACACGGTTATCGCTACGGTTACAAATATTTTACCAACAAAGATCCTTCGGTAATTTCAAGCACCGAACAAACCCTAACAGCAAAGTTACTTTATAATTCATATCGCCTTTATAAGAGACAGTGCTACCACCCAAGAGGAGCCGACTCATTGGAATTGTAGGTTTTACGAGCAACAACTTTAGAAAGTAGGGCTATTCTAGAAATCGTTGAAGCTAGGTAAGTACTAACTCTTGATAGAGGTTCTACCACATCGAAATCAGGTAAGCAATTGCTTTTATTATTCGATTGTAATGTTTGCTTCCATCGTAGGTTTAGTAATTGTAAAGCGGAATAAAAAGAGACGCGTTATCCTTTCCAAACAAATGCCTAAAAGCTTTAACAGAACAAGCGAACAAAACAAACAGCCTAACTTTACAACGTGCTGATAATAGTTCAAACAAAAGAGCTTAACAAGGTTTAAAGATAAAAGTAACAATGTGTCTACGCTTTCAGATATATTTAAAGCTTTATGGCGCAGGTTTCTCAAGAACGGTGCTTTCCAAAGTAGGTACATAATAATATATTGTTTACATTAATCATTTGAGTAAAAAAAATATACTATTTATTATGCTATAATCTCTCTTACGACGAACCTTTACGTGATTTGTATAAATACACCAAAGAATAAAACACATATTCTTGAACCCATACTAAATACAAATTTTGTGTCGCGAAAAACATAAATTACATGACATTTTTGGTCTCAAAATAACCAGACCCGACCCGAGACAAATATTTATAGGCTGCAAAATCATTTGCCTCGGTGCGGGAATCGGACCCGCGCCTTGTCGTTGCCCAACCGGCTCTCAAAGTGCGCCATGGGGGCTCTCAAGCTACATTCAGTGGTCTGTATTTAAAATGCTCGTCATGTTCCCTGTAACTTTGTACTGCATATTACTATAGTACTCGTACCTATTTGCCAATTTCGACTGTGATAAATTTTGTTACTCGACTAAGGATGGCAAGAGGCGACGAGACACGCCTCGGGAAAGGTTTCGTGACGACCTCAACCAATTTAGCAGCACTTGGATGGCATCAGCAACTGATAGGGATAAGTGGAAGGAGTTGAGAGAGACGTTTGCCCAGCAATGGGACAAAATAGGCTAAAAAAGTGATCAGTTCCTGGTATCCACGACACAAGATTAGATGTTAGTGCGGGGTTAGGACTATGTATGCTACTGTGGGGGGTTATTATTATTTCTGATTAAATTATTAAAAGTGTGGTGTTCACACCAGGAACTACGAGACTTTTCAGTCTCACAATCACCCAGACCCGAAATAAATTCTGTGGGTCACACAAATATTTGTCTCATTGGATTTAAGTCCCAACCTCTTGTTTTAAAGCCGATGTCTAACAAAGTGCGCCTCGGAGACTGTCATATGCGTAAATCACGTTTTTAAGTAAAGTCAAGTCAATGTCGAATATAAAGAGACCTTGTTACCTATTTATGTTGATCAACTTTTAATGTATTCAACTGGTCAATGTATATCTGGTTATTATTGGAACCAGCCGCAATACATTCAGTGAAAATAATATAAACAGCCGGTAGTGGACTGAAGTGAATCCGGTGGTTCTAGTTAAGAAAATATGAAATATACAAGCCTATACATAATTCGCTAGGATTAGTAGCGCTACAATTGTCCCGGGAAATATCGCAATAGGAAGTATGTAGAAGTAAAAGTGCGTGGTGGCCTGTTAGTAAACGGACCACACGCGGCTGCCAATATGTTCACGATGGTCGCAGGTTCGAATCCCAGGGCACACCTTTGACTTTTCGAAGTCATGTATTTATTGATAGTCTAACACCACACACTATAACGGCGAAGGAAAACATAGTGAGGGAACCTGACAAGTATGTAAAGTTCTCCAATCCGCACTAGCGTGCACTTTGTGGCCTAACCACTCTCAATCGTATTTTGGATTGTGGAGAAGGCCCAGGCCCTGCAGTGGGACGTATATGGGCTAATATTAGTAAGACTTTTCAGTCTCACAAACACTCAGACCCGAAACAAATACCTGTGTTTCACAAAATTATTTGTTACTGTGCGGGGTTCGAACCCGCGGCCTCTCGCTTCACAGTCGGCGTCTAACCAACTGCATCACCGAAGCTGTCTAAATTACTAGTCACCATAAACTTGGGAACATAATCTGACAGTATATTGAATCTTATTCTCCGTATATAAAAGCATCCTCGATTCGAAAGTAAAACTTTGACGTGTTACTCGAATGGAATTGTTTCTCATCTATATTGTAATGCACGAGATAAAGAAGAAAAAAGAATGTGGGAAAATGCCACATGTTGCAAGTGGTCGCGGGTTACAAACATTTATGCCACGATGGTTTCGTTATTTACGTTGTTTTTCTTTTTTGACTATGGAATTGGAGCTATCACTGTGTTTTTATTTATAAAATTACGATTCTGAAGCTGCTGTTTTAATATATTTTACTTGAAAAATGAATATGAAGATGAAACTCCTTTATTTGAAAATAATAAGTCTCTTTGGCGTAGCCTTTGTCTTGAGAAACCAGTTAAATATCTTGTGTTATCTTGTGTCAGTTAAATATATTGTGTGTGTGAGTGTGAAAAATTGGCTTTTCGGTTATCGTTTTCCAATATCCATCCCATATTTCCCTGTAAGACAATGCCTTTTTTTTTCATGGGAATATCCTCTTGGATTCCCACTAGGAGGGAATGCCGGATTTTTACCGACTATAAACCCCATCTTGCTCCATAGGCGCTTTGGAGAAACTCCGGGACCTCACAAAGAACACGCCGAAGTTCCTCCAGTGCGTAGCTTCTAGAAGCACTACTCACAGAAGTTGTTTCTTGCTCCCCTGAGCTTTAATCTAGCCAGGGCGATGTCTGGCATCACCTTGGCGCATTCATCTCCGAGCAGGATTGGCCCTCTCCCGATCCCGCTCTGCTGCCTCCTTCTTCGCCATTACGGTTTCACAGAAGGCGGCTACAGCTTTCCACTGGCGTTTTCCCCCCAGCATTGCCAAAATGACAGCTGGCAGAGAAAGGTTTTGGCCAATCTCATTTATTAGGACTCGCCTTTCCACCTCCCAGGCAGAACACTGCATGAGGGTGTGCGATGCCGAGTCCTGCTCTACAGTTAAATAGCTGTTTGTATATATGTAATATTTTTTTCATATTATACATTCCTTGATCTAGGATAAATAAAAGTGTTTTAGTAACATAATATTCAATTGTAGGAAAGAGGACAAATGAATAAGAAGCACTAATGTAATATTATGGTAGAAACGTGTACGGTAATTCAAAGCAGTGATTACGTAAGGATATTCGCGTGAGGCGTAGGAACAGTAAGGACGAACTGTCGGACAAACCCACTATGTGCTTGCGCTGAGTGACGACATTTGTTTGTAAACGTACCGTCGCCAACATAACTCTTATCAGCTGAAAGTAAAACTTCAAATAAGGTACTCATTGGTAAAGAAGCCCTCTGCAAAGACAAATTTCGTGGATTCGTTACGTTCCTTCATAAACTAAACACGAGATGGGGACAAAGTGAAGTAAATATTCAAGCTTAATAGAACTTTAACGAGATTTTGAGGTGTTTTAATATCATCTTTATTTTTCGCCACGGCCCAGGGGAAGACTCATGTGCTCTAACTGATGAATGAGAGAGTTTTGCTAATATTTGCCACGAATGGTAAGTGGGTTGACAAGTGCAGGCCGTAGTCTCGTGCTGATAATTCTACTGCATGTCATCATCCTGTTATTTAGTTACGTCATTTTTGAGACCGGTAGTTATTCCGTCATCTGTCAGTCGCCTGAGCTTAACACGTTGGTCAGTAAAGTGTAACGAAAGCAGGTGAAGATGGCCTCAAAAGGTTTTTTTATACAACTGCGGAGGCAAACAAGCATACGCCGTGCCTGATGGTAAGCATTTACCGTAGCCTATAAACATCTGCAATACCCATAGACTGATAGAGCAACACCAGAGGTGTTAGTTGGGCGTTGCCGGCCCTGTAAGAACCTTTTAACTCCTGTTTTGAGACCTTAAAAACTCTTTTGATAGAAACCTCTTCTACGGTCTACCTTATAATGTTTGTAATATTAAGGAAATTTTGCTTTAACGTTATAAACCGAGGATAATTTATAAATGTATCAGTCCATATACGTCGCACTGCAGGGCACGAGCCTCCTGGCTCCTCCACAATCGAAAGTAAGATTGAGAATAGGTTGGCCTGGAGTGGGTTGACTGACTTTACACAGGGAGGAAAAAAATATATGTATTCTAAAATTTATAAATAATTTTACCTATCTATTCTGAACGGAATTGTACAAGTTGCGAGTCCATAGAAGTAACAACGTTAGTAACGTCGGCGATACGTGCTCGGTAAAATAATTAGCGTGTAATCAAAGCGTCGCCAAATCAAATATAGCGCGGCACTGTATCGAACCACTACCTGTCATCATACCTATTACTATTCGATAACGTATGTAGTTCAGTGATTTATAACCACAATTACCCAATTCATGTGTCAAACATACCCGTGTTATTGTTTTTGAAACATAAAGCCTTATTAACTCAAAATCTTTGGTATTTTTATTTGACCGGAAAGTAATGAATAACTTTCCTATATACCTATTCTTATAAGCACTGTACCCAATGGAAAACCAGGGAAACCCGTCATATTGTGTTAACCCGTGGATATACTTTATTTGGATTTCATTGAACTTATTATGAGAGGTGCATTTCAGTTACTGTATCATATCAGTTTGTGTATGTACCGTAATCGAAATGTGACTTGTTGATTTGTCCTTTTTTTAAATACAATTAGCAACTAGGAAACGGATTTGCATTTTGCAATATTTTCATAATATACCGTGACACGGGCTGTAATGTCTAGAAAGGCATAAACTATATTTTTATCTCTCAGAACTGTTTCTATAGCATAGTCTAGAGGGAGTAGAAAAAAAAATTGTCTGAAAAATGGGTCACCTGTTAACAATATTGTAATACATATATGAATTAACCAAGGAATCTTCGGAAAGGGCAATGTGCTTATGTCCAACAATGGACTCCATGTAAGTAAGTGTGAACATCGAATCATTAATTTCATCAAAAAGAGCTATTGTGATGAGGATTTACTTCAGTAAATCCAATCCTCAATAAAAATAACTCATTATTTTATACTTTATACACATTTCCAAATTAATCTCTCTTTCTTGAAAAATACATATTATGTACCACACTCGGATAATGCATTTTTTTAGTTTTTTGTTTATTGTTTAGTATTTATACTTTAGTCTTCAAATCGATTCTCATTTCATAGTATAACTAAGTATATTTAGTTACGTAGGTCACTGAACCTTATCTACATCCTTCTATCTAATTTAACGGATTCGTTCTTCAATTGAAGCTACGTAAATATCAAGTAATTTACTGTGATTAATAGTTTATTTAAATAAGAATTACTCGAATTCGGACCACAAACAATAATTAATACTTGTTCCAAATTATTTATTGCTGACCCATTTGTATTACTCGTGTTAGAAATATTTATTTTATTTACCGATCAATGTGCAGCTTACTGAGGATTGTTAACTTAACAGAACTTTCAAAGATTTATTGTTAAGATAACTGTTTCGGAGTCTAGAGTTATAACTAAATGAATAGAATTTGCATGTGAAAAGAATTCCTTCCTCAGATTTTAAACGTGATTTGCAATATTATTAACGAGTTCAAAGTATTTTCGCAGTATTTGTTCATAGAATAGTCAACAAAAGAACTTATAACCGTTAATAATCTAAATATTCGAAGTCCTACTTTTAATATTTATGTAGTTATTACTATGAAATCATATTGCTAAAAACAATTGAATCTTTCTTATATATAGTGTTTCTAAATGTCTATCTCTACTTTATTACTCCACGTAGGTCACAAAATATTTTATATATTTACAAATAGTTCAATAAAAAACTTAGGCAACAATAAATCCGGCATCCTTATTAGCAATCAACCTTATTGGAAGAGTTTGAATCATCGCTGTTGCATCAAGTCGATGGCATCAACCGCAAAGCCACAACACCTTTTATTGTTTTGATGACAAGCGTTGAAGGCCCGCGTATTTCGTGATGCGGTGAACTTCGGCCATGCAACACGTACCTTGGAGATAATTGTTGCCACCTAACTAATGCCACCGCAAATTCACAAGATTAAAAATTACAATAACGTGATAGATCAACGAAATTGTCGCCCTTCGCCTACTTCACGCGCAACAATACAAACGGCAATGGACGCCTTTAGAAAGCAAATTGTGAGAAACTTGTGATTTCAATAAACGGATATACTCCGTTTAGCAACTTCTGGTTATGTAATGCACGTATGATTAAGCTTAATGTCATTGAGCTATATATTAACTGGGCTGAAAAAAATACGAGAATACGTTGCGATGACAGAAAAATTTCATTCATCAATCTCTAACGAAATATTGGGTGAAATTTTGATTTAAGTTTTAGTGATTGCCTAAAATATATCCAATTTATATTAATTATCTAAAATGATAAGTAGTAATTACTAATTTCAGTTGTAAATATTCTTTCTCAATAAGGAGAGTCCATGTCCAATCAGACTAATATGTGATGACCGAAATCTATTTTACCTAGTAAGTAAACGTGTTCCACTTTAGCAAATGATTATTTACCAACAGCAGTTACTGTGTTGATTGTAGATATTACGTATTAAAACTAATGTGTTGTTACGCAAATCGGAAGTACGGATACGATGAAGAATGGCGCCAAATTAAAGTGGGACACACCTAATGCCTTTTTGACTAGGATTCCGTGAGCCATATTATGCAATTGTGTAACACTTTGCTTATTAGTTGAGCGTGAGATAATCAACGCAATCAACCCTTAGTCTACCATGTCTGCTGTTCTATTTCTATAACATTAATTTACCATGAACATATACCTAAAATTTTCGACGTAAAGGAAAAAAAAATAACAAACAGCCTAACTTAAACACACGTTTTCCTTGTAACTTACTTGGCCAAAGCAGGTACTAAAATCGAGAAACCCACTGTCCTTCGCGAGTTCAACAATCTATCAATGTGCCACTTCAGGCTTTGAGCAGGCCGTGGAAGGGTTCACGAGAGAAATTGCAATGCAACTTACCTGCATGTTGTCAGATACTCCGAACACTTTTACTTTCGGTACACTGCGATTGACCCGGATCGCGGAATGAACGATTCAAAAATGTTTCACAGTGTTGTAGCCAGTGAAGCGTTTAAGGCTGCGTCTTGGTAGAGAATGCTGGGGCGACTCGTGGTGCCGTAACCTCTTACTTAACTCTGTACTCCCCTCTATTCGAGTTGCTGTGCATTTCGACGCGAATGCTGCTGTGATTGTGCGTTTGAGCGTTACGTGAGCGAATAAAGGCGAGAATAAAACAACTCTTTACGTTCATCATTTATTTCTTTGGTACATAAAGTAAATGACGTTTCGTATTACACTGTTACACTTTACGCACGCAAGAAATCGATTAAAATAAGATGACATACATTAAAAATAGCTAAATAATAAGTATGATTGGAAAACTATGACAAGAATTAAATATTGGTTTTAACCAAGTTTAAACAAGTAGGTTACAGTAGCAAATTATTCGATTAAAACTAATTAGATAATTTTACGTCAATAAAAGATAATAAGTCAATAGCTAGCAACTAATTAAAATAAATATACCTACTTGGATAACTTATTTTTATTTTTTAACTCCTAAAAGTGAAAAGAAACATATTAATGTATTAATTTATCGATAGTAAACCACAATTGATGATATTATCTCATTAATATATTATGCAAAAAATGTGAAAGATAAAGAAATATAAAGAAGCAATTATAGATTATTTAGGTATTCATGAAACTTGATGTGTAAGTCGAAAATACCATACAACGTACCTAATTGTTAATGATTAAAGCTCAATAAACATGTAGAAAATAAACGTGAATGAAATATTATGTTATAGAATTAAAATTGAGCTTAAAATAAAGTAAGCAAAAGTTATTAGCAGCGATCCTTTTTTCAGAATAATTAATAGTAATTTTATGTCGTCATAATGTATAATACACAATTTAATAAAAAAAGGACGAATAGTTATATAAAATGCAACACTTGGTATGTGTTAAACAAGATTATCCAACAAGGCACAATACCCATTCATAGTAGCAGTAAAAATATCTTGGATCCCGTTACCAATATTGCTTAAAAATTAAAGGACTTTTATGGTTTGTCCTGTTTTAATTTTAGAAGTAATTTACATCACATTTTCCATTTTGTCCACAGAGCCGAAGGCAATATCTTTTTTATTCAACCTCAAGATAATTTCTCCAAGAAATCCGTGTCTGGGTCGCGATTATGTTCATTTTTATTGAAAATATTTTTTACTGCACGAGATATTCATCATCCAGGGACAAAAATCGTCATACCTTTACGAATTTTCATAGAAAATGGGCATTCTCCTTAGGCAAAAAATAATACAAATGTGTATAATTTAAATACTAAAATTCAATTTACCATTAAGTAAATACAATAACTGTTCCTTTAAACATCATCTTTACCTTTTTTCTCTTTTATCCTGTCACAATTAAATATAGTCAGTTTTGTTTTGCGTCTTATTGTTGAATGTATTACTGCCTTCAACCGTATTGCCTAATGATTCTGGCCCACTCCCAAGGGTAGTTCTTCTGGACGTAGGCAAGGGTTCGGCGAATATGACGAGTTTCTTGTGGCGAACACTGTGGACACGCACCTCGGAGCACAAGAGGAGCTAATGCTATAAAAAAGAGAAAAAAGTAAGTAAATATTTAAAAAGAAGACCCGATGTTTATTTTTAAGACGAGGATCGAAAAACCTGTTTGTGGATTATCCCCTCGTTCCATGAGCATCCATAAATTAAGAAATATTATGAACTGGTTAATTATTCATTGTTGAAGATGCCAAAATCTATATTATTATTTTCTGAAACACTGCTAGACTAGTGAACATTTGCGCCAGTGAGCCTTGCCAAAAATATCACATTAGTCTTGTTATACCTGCCCCAACAGAAAAAAACAACTACCTAGTGGATTGTATAAATATTTCTGAACTGCGACCTCGCACTTTGCTATGTCACTTGTTTTGTCAGAATTTATGAGGAATTTGTTCACCACGTGATAATT
This sequence comes from Hyles euphorbiae, assembly GCA_023078785.2. Taxonomy (NCBI): domain Eukaryota; kingdom Metazoa; phylum Arthropoda; class Insecta; order Lepidoptera; family Sphingidae; genus Hyles; species Hyles euphorbiae. The sequence goes on from CM041049.1 coordinate 5,310,506, forward strand.
CGGTAAAACAGCAACACTTTACAATTTTTACGTAGATAGATACAAGTAATTTTACTCATGTATATGTAACAAATGTGCAACTTCTCTCTGTTAATTACATGAAGTATTTTATTCTAAACCAGCTTTTACTTATAATGGATATTATTAAATCCTGAACACTATCGTTTCGTAACACGGAATAAACTAAGCCGGTTTACAACTTTGTCATAAGAAAATGGTATATGAATACCAATAGATAAATTAATAAAAAATCAAAATATAGTTTTACACAGAAGACGAGAAGTCAAAACAAAACTAAAGGCAATAAAACTTCATAACGTAATAGCTACCAAGAAATACAAATAGTATAATTTTTAATATTTCGTTTCACAGTTTGCCATAGTACTCAGTACTAAGATTCCACCCACGCACCGACTAACATCCCACCACTAATTATGTTCAATAAACTACACCCTTGCGATGTCTCTCATTGCCAGAAGAATGTCCCTTTAATGTACAGACACATAACGGTTTATACAATTTACGCTCATCTTTTTGTACAGTTGCTTTTTAAAACTTCTTCAGAGTATGATTCCGTCAGTACAGCATGGACATTTTATAAGCAATTATTTGGATTTGGACCCATAGTGATACATGACAGTCTCTGTAGCGCAGTTGCTTCGACGCAGGCTGTCGACGAGAGTGGGATTCTTTCCCGTCCTAGACAATTATTAGTGCGATCTGCGAGTATTTCCTTGAGGTCTGCGTGTCTATAACTCCGAAGTCTCTCGTAGCTATCTACATTATACGATAATCATGCAAAGCCAAACTCAAAAGCTTCCTGATAATAATCTAAATTCTTAGTCGTCATACGCAGTGGTCGTCAATGGTCGTCAATGTCTTAAAGTAAATAATGACATCTATTAAACTTACTTCTTAATCTTCTTCCAACAATATCACACGGTCCCTCACCAAGTGCACACTTCAAATGTCTTTGCATCGTCGGCCTGTCATTCAGGGTCTGCTCTAATTGTGCATCTGTCATGTGTGGCGCGCTGTTGACTGCTAATGGCAGGATCCCCACGCAAACACATAGTACCACCAAGCTCTGCAAAGAATAAATGATTAAACCCTTTATTAAGGTTCTCAGCTGTGCGAGGAAAAAATAATTTTAACAATTAAACAAATATTTCATATGTAAGATGCCGCCTGGCTAGGTACCACCGCAATGTCTATTTCTCTCGTCAAACAGCGGTTGAAATGCACTGTTGTGTTCCGGTTTGAAGGGCATCGTAGCCAACGTAACTACTGGACATATTGAGACTTAAAATCTTATGTCTCAGGATGGCGAGCGCAGTAGAACGCCAAGCATTACTGTGTAATTCAAGGTGTTGTTTAGTTTTACTACTGTTTATGAGAGGTCGTATTGCTTACCAGCAGGCGAACAGCATTCTCATTTCGTCATTCATAGCAACAAAAAAGTATATTTTTCAAATGTCTTGGAATATGTTCATAAAGCACAATGTAATTAAGCACCTTCGTCCACTTACACAAACCTCAATTTTAATTGCACTAATTTGATAATTTAGTACATGTTAGGCTGATGTCAGCTTGCAATTCATGAGATAGCGGGGTTGGATTAGCATCACGGAAAATAAGTCGACTTCGGACAATAAATGGGCAAAACAATGTTCTGTGCCTAACTGTTTATTATAGTCATGTAAATTGTGTGTAAATTTAACATGACTAAGAACTGTCGGCATCTCAAAATGATAAATGCTCTAATGTATGGTTAGGTAACCTTTGATTCATTTTTTAAACTAATGTATATATATAGATAATGAGTAAGGACATTCGAGGCCTCAACAAAATAGCGTAATCCCCGCTCATCATATTTCTGACGTATAAAATGACACCACGGTATCCGGAAATGTAGTAATACCCACGCAAAACTAAATACTACAAAAATCGTGTTAATTGAGAAAAATAGGGCAAAGTTCAATGAAAGCGAATTTGCAACATCAGATTAACCTCACATTAAGCCATTAATCGTATTAAGTCAAGCTTTCTTTATTGTCACAATTAGACGGACCGTGCAAAATTATTTCACAGAACTGTAAAATCTGTAATCAAAATACAATCAAATAGAATTTAGTTAATTTACCTGCATTTTAATTAAGTAACGGCACTGTTAAATCACTATATTGTCACACAGCGTTCGTATTACGTGAAGAAGATTTTCGGGTTACGCCTAACCGACGATTAAGGAACGACTGGGCACAATCATCGTATTAAATAAGCCGACCGGGATCGTCATCCCTCCCCTCCTTGTGGTTATTATCTGAATAGACCTTCTTAGCGATAAGCAGTTACAACGAATTTTAACAAAGGCACGATGAGTTAACGGAACCGTGTTCAAATAATGAGGATAATTGTCGGCAACTCCTGACCCCATTCAACACGTGGTACTTTCTTAGGATTATTGCTTTACATTGTATTATTTTATTTCAACTATAACAAATCCTACCTGCTTCGAATGATTGTTATTTAAACTAAACCAATATTCCCTAGTTACATAAAGATTTATTTAAATTAGGAGGGGATTATTCCCATTCTATTATTTCAGACAGTACGTGAAAATATATATACGAGCATTAAAAGACTTATTTGGCGATTTAAAACATACAAGACCAGATTTAGTGCTCTGAAATAAAAATGACATACATTTAAAATGTATATCTGTTATGGGCCAAGTGATTAATGCAGGCAGTATTCACAATGCCCGGGCAGTATGAATATTGCCGAGCCATATCGGGCCAAGTGATTAATTACAATCTAAACTCACCTATTTATCACATTGCCAGGGCATTATGAATATGGCTACATGATGATCGGGCAGTGTGATTAATAGGTGATTGCTGCCGCATTGTCGTATCTGGGATGGACCTATGAATTAGAAAGGTTGAATTAATCTGCTTATGTTTAGTTGCTTTTTAACGTCCGAAACATTATCTTCAGAAGAAAATTAGTGTACCCACTTTATGGATCAGTTAGGTCGACTGTGCCTCAAAACCGACTCGGAACACCCCGACTTCACGTAGTCTTATGGCTACCGACCCTAGAGTGTATATAAAAAGCCGGAGGCGCGGAGGGAGAACAGCCCCCGCCCGCTGTAACGAAGGATATACACCTCCGCAGCTTCGGCTTGCTGGTCGCCTCCGGCGACCAGCCTCAGCCGCTCCGGCTAACACGGTTGCCTATCTTTTGTTACGCAAGGGCGAAGGGGCTGAACTTCCCGTAGCGCCGGAGACGATGCAGAAGCTAATTTGTATTGACAACAAGTGTTTTAAGGGTTAGGTTGCTATAATAGATATTTCTCAGGAATGATGCGTTACCTTTTCATGGGAGTGGTACCAGGGGAGGTGCGACACTCCCTCCACTCCTCCCAACCCATCCCCTCATGCTGCCATATTCTAAATTCTACTACTTCGGCTCATTGTTTTGATTTTGATTCGCTTTACATCACTCTGCCCAATAGGCACTTGGCATTATTCATAATGCCCGGGCAATGTGATAAATTGATTGGTTATAATCACATTGCCCGCTCTTAATGGGCATTATTCATATTGCCCGGGCATGATGAATAATGGCCGATTAATCACTTGGCTCATAACTTATCCATATTGAAGCAATAATAGTATTGGGGATATTGCTAGTGCGTTAGTACATCGTTAGTACATCTAGCGCATTTAATTGAAACAAAAGATGTCATCGGCCTGATGGTAAGCTAAACAACACCCTAGGGCGGATCCAGGGGAGGTCATGGGGGTCATGACCCACCCCCTGGGCTGGCTCCAGATAGACAAAATTTATTAATTATGTTGTTGATAAAAATTTTAAGCACAATTAATTCTTTGTATGTAGATAAATAAAGTAAAAAAGTATGTGTGTGTTCACAAATCAAGGCTGTAACAAAGTTTAAAAGTCATTATTAGGAATTGGAGTATTGAAATCGGACCAAATTTTCTGACATGAACCATAATATGACTCCCCCCCCCCCTCCCCTGCTGTAAAATCTGACATGAACTATATGACCCCTCCGCCTGGCGTAAAAGCTGGATCCGCCCTTGACAACACCATGAATTACAAAGCAATGGTTAGTATTCCACTGCGCTCACCAACCTGAGATATAAGATGTTAAGCATGATCGGATCTACCTAAGGGCTTTTTAGGCTGCAGCCCCGTGGATTCAAAAGGCCCCAAGCCTATTTTTTTAATATATTTATTTTAACGACATCATAAAACAGCGCTAAATCATTAAGAATAAATGGTTATATTTGAAAAAAAGAAATAACTCGTTTTATTGTCTTCTTTTTTTTTTCATTTACAGTAAACCTAGATCAATCAGCAAAACAATTTTGTGACGAAATAACAATTAATTGAATAATTAGTGGGCCTCTGAGTTATATTAGCCCAAGGCCCCCCAATTTCACGGTCCCTACCTCACGTTAAGTCTCAATATGTCATATTGTTACTCTGGCTACAGTATACTTCAAACTGGAATACTGCTGTTTGTAGGGAGAAATAGACATTGCAGTGTTTTATGTTATCACTACATAGTATAAAACAAAGTCGCTTTCTCTGTCCCTGTCCCTTTGTATGCTTAAATCTTTAAAACTACTCAACGGATTTTGATGCGGTTTTTTTTAATAGATAGAGTCATTCAAGAGGAAGGTTTATGTATAATAATACATTATTGTACATAAATCTATTTGTACCCGAGCGAAGCTGGGCCGGGCCGCTAGTATGTTATAAACAATTAAAGTGATTTTACATTGATCACTAACACACGAAACTTTACCTAAGACTTTAAACAACCCACTCTCTAATCCTTTATTTAGCCCTGAATTTAATTAAATAAAATTTTAATATATCATCTGTGTTCCTCACCTTGTCTTCAGTCGGTCCCTCATTATTGTTGTTGATCTCTCAATTATCCCATCGGCTTCAATCTTGTACCTAATGTATTCCTGCATTGACAGGGACCTTATGCGTATTTATATGCACTATTGTGTTCCGGTTTTAAGGACAAGATAACCAGAGTAACTTTTTTTTTCATGGGGAAAATCCTCTTGGATTCCCGCACTAGGAGGGAATGCCGGATTTTTACCGACTAAATACCCCATCTCGCCCCATCGACACTTTGGAGAAACTCCGGGACCTCACAAAGAACACGCGGAAGTTCCTCCAGTGCGTAGCTTCTAGAAGCACTACTCAGAGTAGTTGTTACTACGGCTTTCCACTGGCGTTCTCTCCCCAGCATTGCCACAATGACAGCTGGCATAGAAAGGTTTTGGCCAATCTCATTTGTTAGGACTCGCCTCTTCAACTCCCAGGCAGAACACTGCATGAGGGTGTGCAATGCGGAATCCTGGTCTCCAGTATTGCAATGGTGGCAAATCGCCGTTGCTTCCCGTCCTATCTTATTCAGATAATCACCGAAGCACCCACGACCGGTGATTATCTGAGTAATTCTATATGTGAGTCGTCCGCTCTTGCATCTCATCCAGCTTTCGAAGACCGGCAAGATTGCCTCGACAACGCGTTTGTGCACGTGGGCTCGTCGCAGAGCCTCGAGTGCCACGTCACGAAGGCAATCAGCCGTTCCTGCCGTCTGACGCATCAACCAGAGTAATTACTGGATTATGTATACCCAATATAAATTAAAAAAAAAATATATATAATAATAATAATCATTTTATTTCGGATAACAAGGAGATCCATATTGGGTTAGTAACATTTAAGCTTAGAAATAGTGTTAGTAATAAATTATACGTAGAATACCTGGTGACGCTACAATGCCAACCATGGGCGTAGCCACGGTGGGGCAGGGTGGGGCACTTGCCCCACCCTGGCTCTGGCCTCTAAGGTACCTAACCAAAACCAAAAAAATAAATACTGTATAAAATATACAGTATTTATTTAGTACAGTATTTAGTAGTAGTGTGTATAAAGTACTATCTATGGATAGATATAAACTTCTAAATTGACTGTTTAACAAATTGGCATACTCCCAGAGCCCGAACAGCTGAAGTTAGGGACACATTTTTATATGGATGATAGATTTTGTGATGAAGGAAGGTGAGTAATAAGAAAATGTTTTAGTCAATTCAAATTATACATAACATGGTATATCAAGATTGCGACCGAAAAAGAAAGCCGGGCGCTAGTTTTAGTGACTATAAACACATCATCCATCATCCATCAGCCAAAGGAAGTGCACTGCTGACCATAGGCCTCCCTCAATGATTTCCACAGTGACCTGTTGCAGCCTGCATTCAGCGACGTCCCGTGACCTTTACCAGGTCGTCTGACCTTGTAGGTGGAGGTCCTACGCTGCACTTTCCACTACATGGCCTCCATTCGAGAACTTTTTGGCCCCATCGGCCATCAGTTCTCCGCACTATGTGCCCCGCCCATTGCCACTTCATCTTACTAATCTGCTGGGCTATGTCGGTTACTTTAGTTCTTCTACGGATCTCCTCATTTGTGATACGATATCGTAGAGAAACCCCGAACATAGCCCCATTTGAGCTTCCTACTAAAGTCCATAGTGAGAGGCCACGTCTCGGTTCCGTATGTCATCACTAGCAACACACAACTATAGAAGACTATCGATTTAAGGCACTGAGGTATGTTTGACGAGAAGACGTCGCGTAGTTTTCCGAACGTTGCCCAACCGAGTTGGATTCGACGATTGACCCTTCTCTCGAAGATGGACCTGCTTAACTTATCCTAAATAGACATATTCGTCTACAACTTCAAGAGTCGAGCTCCCAATTCCGGTGAGCAAAACATGGACATTCGACATGATCTTCGTTTTGTCCAAGTTCATTTTAAGACCCACCTGTTGGGAGACTCGATTAAGGTCTTCGAGCTTAGTGCTAAGGTATTCCAGCGATTCTGCCAATACTACAATATCGTCGGCAAATCCAAGGTGAGTGATATACTCGCCGTTGATGTTAATGCCGAATCCTTTTCACTGCAAGAGCTTAAAGGCGTTTTCCAGCGCGGCACTGAACAGTTTCGGAGATATGACATATCCCCGTTTCACGCCTATCTGTAGTGGAATATCCTTCGTACTCTGATCTTGTACTCGGACCGTCATGGTGGCGTTGTTGTATGTACCCTTCAACACTTTGATGTACCGATAGCTGTCGATGTGGGACCGCTGGAGAGACTGTAGTAAAGCCCAGGTCTCGATCGAATCAAAGGCTCATTTCGTAGTCCACAAACGTTAAACAAAGCGGCAAGTTATATTCCTCGGCTTTTTGTACAACTTGCCGAAGCGTATGGATGTGGTCTATGGTAATAAAGCCTTTTCGGAAACCGGCTTGTTTGAGAGGCTGGAAGTCATCAAACTTGCGTTCAAAACGATTTGTGATGAGCCTCGAAAACAACTTATAGACATGGCTCAGGAGCGAGATGGGCCTGTAGTTCTTCAGCAAAGTGCTATTACCTTTTTTGAAGAACATTACCACCATGCTCCTGCTCTATGCCCCTGGCGTTGAGCTGTCGAGGAGAACGGAATTGAAGAGCCTCTGAAGGACTTCTAGTATCGGCGTTCCGTCCGCTTTCAGAAGTTCTGAAATGATTTCGTCCTCACCCGGCGCCTTGTTGTTTTTAAGTTGCTTCAGGATCGTCTCAATCTCTCATAGGCTGATGTCCGGGATATCATCGCTAAAGTTTCGGATCAACTCGGCCCTCGGGTCTTGGGCCGAGCTAACAGTAGATACGGCAAACGAGGTGTAAAACTATCTATAGAACCTCTCGATCTTCCTTAGTACCTCTGCTCTCGTCGACACTACGCGGTCGCTGTCCGTCTTCAGCCTAGACAACTGGCTTTGCCCAATAGACTAGTCTCTTGCAAACACTTTGGAGCCTCCCTTGCGCTTAATTGTCTCTTTAATGCTCACAGTATTATGAACACGTACATGGTGCCGCTAGGACTTCCATATCCGCCGAACGGAAGACTACAGCGCCCTAGTCCCTAGATCAACGTTTGGCCATGAGGTCAAGAGTGTGGATCGAGAATTTTTGTGGTGTATCGCTACGGCGAGGTCCAAAATACTTAAATCCAACCATATGGACAGCTTCTACCAAACTACTTAACTTTTGACAATCAAAGCGATTTGTTAGTTCAATTTTTTTTTTATTGCAATGAATGGCGAGACTAGCATGCCGTTCGCCTGATGGTGCGATGCGACCGCTCATGAACAGTAGCAAAACCAAACAACACCTTGAATTACAAAGCAATGCTTGGCACTCCACTGCGCTGGCCATCCTGAGACACAAGATGTTAAGTCTCAATATGTCCAGTAGTTACTCTGGCTACAATGTCCTTCAATCCGAAACACACCAGTGCATTTAAACTGCTGTTTGACGGGAGAAATAGACATTGCGGTGGTACCCACCCAGGCAGCCTCTTGAAAGCTGAAAAGAAAAAGAAAGTTGAAAGCTCTCGGGGTTTTGGATATGGGCGCGAGTAGGCCGGAGCGTAGACTTCATCAAGCGACGCCTTTCTAATTGGACATTGATATTCAATGTGCCCCTAACCATTCGGTGATCACTGCCAGTTTTCACCCTGTTGGTCAGAGAGACATCACTGCACATCCGTCTATTCCGTCCCGTCCTGAAAAGTGTCACCATTGTGGGGTTATTTGCCTTTTCTCACCACGCTTGGTAGGCGGGTTGGCGAGCGCAGTATGGGACTCGCATTAATGACGCTGCTGCCCGTTATTAACCGGGGAAAGGAAAAAGGATTTGTGGGTAGAGGATGTTATAGGAAAGAAGAGTATGGCCTGTAGTAGTGGATACTGCAATTACCAAAGAGAAGTTTGAGTGACTGCAGTAGCTCGGGGGCCCAGGTCGCGTACTCATAGCACCTATACTAAGACAGGCCATGGTCAGTAGATAGGAGCATCCCTGACCACGCTATAAACACAATGCAACTAAAATGTTTGCAAAGAAACACGACAACTTTTGGGGTTTTTTAAATATCGTCGAGTTAAGGTGGTAACTGGTAAATCCATAGTTTTTGCTAAAATCATATTTTAATCCCTTGCGTACCATAGCGCCTTCAAAAATAAAAGGGTGTTTATTATTATTTTAGAAAAAAAACTATGTAGATGCCACATAAATAGGTCGATAGAAAAAAAAAACAAAAAATTCGTCGCTTTTCTTGCAAAATTTTTACTTGCATTGTGTCTGAAGTCACTTAATACCCTGTAGATATACATGGTACTATAGGGCGTAACCTTTTAGTATGAAAAAAATAACTGGGGTGAGACAACGGGCATAGTTTGCTACTTAAATATTATTTTAGACTTCTGCCCCACCCTGAGCCCATGGCTGGCTACGCCCATGATGCCAACCTATCGCTGGATTATTTGACTGTATGTATGTGTATCCAGCGAGCTAGCATTGTCGAGTCCCATCTATTCGTCAACGTACGCAGGATGCTGTTGGGGCTGCCACGCACTCGACGAAGTATAGACGCGCAGCGTTTACGCATGATGGCAGCAAATCCATCCGTATGTGCTTCCGCGAACATAGCGGAGGTACTGCAGCAACGAGGCAACCCCATCAACAACTTGAACGCGTTGTTGTATTGCACGCGTAGGTCATTATAATATGCCCGCTGCGTACCTATATCTAACCCACAAACTACACGCATAAAAAGATTGACCTACTTTAAAATATTTCGTGAAATACTAAAATGAGTATAATTCTATAACCAAGTTATGAATTTCCATACAACGGAATGGATACCTAGAAAACCGTGTTGCGTACTGTGGTTATTGCAGGCGAGATAGTTTTGTCAAATCAAAAGTATTGAATACATTTTCCTCAATATTTGTATGCCAAACTTTTATGTTGTAAGTCAGGTAGAAAACACACGCGGTGAATCATTATCTATATGAATCATTCGACGCAGCAATAGGAAAGTATCGAGTTCATAATTCGTAACATTCGCAGTAAGCATACAAGCATTCTAATAATATGAGGTTGGAATTAAGGAGAAAATAGTCATTCATCCATACACTTTATGACAAAGGTACAATAATTATATATTTATATATTTTTGAAATGAGCTACGTTGTGATCATGTTTTATCAAATTTAATACTGATTTCGTTCGGTATAGCATTTCCACAAGTGTTGCGTAATGTACTGCCGACTGCGATTCAAACTTCGCGGTCTAAATATCGGACACACAGTAACCACAGACTAGAGTGTACTACTTTTTGTATAATTTGAAACGTATTTTATTAAATATTAACTTAAAAGTATGTAAAAATACCTCCTTTATAACCAAAAGAAAGTTCAAAGTGTAGAATTAGAATACACTTAAACAATTTTTAACGGGTTACGACTGTGATTTCTACTTCTTGAAAATGCCTATTGGAATTTATTTACAGAGTATAAACCTTGATGAATAAAACGTCAAATTAAGTAAGACAGTAGTCGAATCATTTTATGTTTGGTGTAATCATTTTTAATAATTTAAATAGTTAAAACTATTTGTAAATGAATTTGTATCAAAACTAAGGTATCATATCACTGAATTATTTTTTTATTACCATGTTTGTTTAAACATTTCCGTAAGCAAAACAATAATCTTAATTAAGCACTTGTCAATCATATGTTAGTAATTAAGAATGTCACTTGTTTGTTTACTAATGATCTTGGCGAAAGTTTTGTAATTTAAATTCAGTGATGAATAACACAAAATCAAACGGAGAATCGTCGTGTAGAGGACAAGAAAATGGCGACTCATCAACTGGTTCCGAGCGCCCACTCAAGAAAGCACGATTTGCGTGGCAAGTTAAAGGAAAATATCACTTGAAAAACGAATTACCCGAGCCTGCTAATAATGTTGCATCGGCGACCTCGTCAGACAGGCCTACATCTTCCAACGCGCAAGACATGGGCACAGAACAAAACCTTGAGATGTTGGGCGACTACTTACTTAAACAAGACTTTAATACATTAGACTCGGTTATCGCAGACTCCGAAAAATCTCTCCTAACTCCCAGTACCAGTATATCAAAAGAAAAAATGCAATATCCACGATATGTGAGCTCCTATGATAATAATGAAGCTAGTAGATCAAGTAGGAATATAAATAGTCAAGAGAGTGGTGATGTTGTTGCCTTACCAATGTCAATGGTGGTGGCACAGAACTACACAGAAGATGAGTGCATAGCTAGATGGCAGGCTAGACAGGTAACAGTCAATCAAATACTTCTTTTTTTCTGTTTAACTATCAGACACAAAGACCATCTATTGTGATTTTCATTCACTAGTGAAACATACCCATTACCTTTTTATTTATAAATAATTAATTTACTATTGTTTATACACAACAACTAATGCTATTTTTGTAACATACATTAAAAAATCAAGGTTGATTTTTTGTGATACTATTTAGTTATAAGAACTTTTTTATATCTTACAGATGGCAAAAGGTTTTGTGGACAATACAATAAACCGTGTACTGGAATCTTGGGTCCCTGAACCATCACCACCAGAAGACAACTCTAGGTACTTAGGATGGGATGTCGCTGAAATTATAAACAACCTTCCACCTGACAACAGTATTGAAAATGAAGGCATTCTCATGGCTATATCTGCCCATGGTTTACAAAATACCAGTTCTAATAGTAATAGTGGATCAAAATCTGACGATAACAGTGATTATGGTGCTGGCTATTGTAACCTACCATTATCAGTTAGAAGTTTATCCCCAGTCCAATCAGAAGATGAAAACCCAACAACTCCAGCAACAAGTCTTAAGTGTGAAGAATCAGATTTGAACAAATCTCTACTGTGCAATGATCAGCAGAATGACATGGACAAGTTTTCTCTATTCCCTGATTCATCTCTGTCATATCAGTGCTTCAGTGAGAATCAAAACTCAAGTATTGAATATGACGAAAATGTAAATGACAATCATTATGATTTCCTGGATGCAGCAGTAATGTTTGCTATACAAAACAAAGGCTTGACAACATTTGGCACTGACTATGGTTAACAATCTTCTAAAGTATTAAAAACTTCATACAAAGTGTAAAATAAAATGCCATTATTTTAATTGCCACATTCCTGATATTTGATAAATAATAGATTGTTATAATGGTATGGAGCTCTAACAAACCACAATGGCCTTGGCTGAATAGCCTTTGAATATGACTTATTGTCAACAACCTCGCATACAGTGTGTTCAAAGTAAATAGTCAAATAGAAAGTATTCTGCTTCATATAAAGAATTTTGTATTCACCATCTCATAGATTAGAATCTAAAATTTGAAAAGAAGGTTCTTTAGTTGTGATGTACTTGGATATTATTAGACCAATAATATTTGTATATTGTATTTATATATAGTATGTTAAAACTTTCAGAGTGGAAGTTTTCGAACATTGAGAATCAATAGTTTGATCATTCATCAGATTTGGTTTATTTTTAAGATATATCAGGTTCTTTTTTGATTAACAACCTTGTTAATTGTTACCAAGTTATATGTGCATGTAGTCTTTTATAATGTCTGAATTTTATTTCAAGAATATATTTATTTAAGTAATAATGAATAAAACAATAATTATGTTATGGTAGTCTATCTTTGGAGGAAACCTTATGTAACCCTATTACTTTTTGGCTAGTAATGGATTTTATTTTACACTGTGTTTTGTAATAAAGACAATTATCGTAAAAAAGACTTAATGAGCACAAAATTAGTACCATACATGGTTGGATGTGGTGTGTTGCATGACTATCCTGCCGTAAGATAACAGTATACATTAAATATAATTATGTCTTAATTGTTGTATTGTGTTGTATTAAATATATGTGATATTGACACTGAGAAGTATAAGGCAGTGTAGAATATTTAATATAGTACAAAAGTTTCAACATTATTGAAACATATCAAGTGACTGAGCTTGGGCACAGGGAATAATTTACTTACTGAAAATTGTCCAACTTAATTTTAATAATTTTACACTTTATGAAATGGGATCTTTTAATTTTTATTTATTAGCTTTTTGTAATACATGTTATAAATCTACTTTTGTAGTATTTTTGTCACCATCAATTTATATTTTAACATAGTTACATTTGTTTAATTTACACTTTATTCACAATTACCTTAGTATTATTGCTATGTATAGCATACTTTACATGTATGATGTAAAGTCACTTATGGAGTTGCCTCCATATGGAATTATGGAAAGGACACATTTATGTTGGAGGTACAAATGGCGTTAAGATATTATTTCGATGTCACTCGGTTTGGTAGGATATTTTACGGATTGTAATTAATGAGTAGCTTCTATGTATCCATGTAATTAGTTATTTTTAGTATATAAAACTTATTTACTGTTAGTATTAAATGTATTGCCATAATGACTTACCGGTCAATAAAATGATACTCATGACTTGTGTAGATTTATATGTGCGAATTAATTAGCCCAATGAGTCAACATAGCTTTCCTTTCCTAATTGCTAAGGTTTTAAAGTACATTTTTGCAGGTGTTCATCAAAATTCGACCAGTTCCTCAGTGCATAGATACCCACGCAGGTTTGTGACGTTTTATGGTCAGCCTTGGCGTATGTGAATTCGAGCAGGCCAATTTAAAGTTACTCAATACACATAATATGTACATAGTCTTGACATTACAATATATTACTGCCATGTGATCAAAATTTTTCTGGGTGGGGGAATCGAACCCACAATCTTACGTTCAACCGTCTGCTCTTTACACTTGTGCGCCTCTAGGGCGAATCTAGGGAAAAATTCACAGAGTCGTGACGACCCCTCTGTTGGCTTGCCGCTTGTAGGTTTATTCATCAATCAGATTACTAAAGTGTGAATAAATGTGTAGATGTAATGAATCGTAGTGCACTCTCACGTTTCCGCGTCCATAGAAGCTTACTTATACGTGTTGATATAACATTATAAAAAATTTCGCAAGAAACCATAGATATATAATCTAAGCTCTGTGATCTAAGCCATAGATCATTATTAATTTTGTATCTTGAATAGGCACTTGAATCTTACAGTGACAATGGAATTAAAATTAATATGTAGTTGCTATGTATTTTGTTACGAAACAAGTGCTTAATATGTAAGGTATTATATTTTATTATTGTTATTATTTCAGGACCTATCTTGTGGACCTCGACTGCATGACCACCAATATTCGATGGCTGCATCTGTCCTTGATCATCACCGCCACCAAGGAATAATTGGTCTGTGATATGCCGAAGCATCGCTTGCCGGCAGGCCTTCTATTTAAATTGCACCGCTTTTACCATCAAATGCGGTATAGGCCTTTCATTGAGCCAATGCGAAACAAAATGTACTTAGGTACCTACTTATTTTTCGGGTCGGTGCTACATGATTTAATGATATAGTCGACTTTTGGGAACATGCTTAAAAGCTAGGTCAGTAGCGACGTTAGCACAGCGTGGAGAAGAGGATTATGTTCCTTTTTTTATTGCAATGGATGGCGACACGAACATTCGATTCGCCTGATGGTAAGCGATACGACCTCTCATGAACAGTACCAAACAACACCAGGAATTACAAGGCAATGCTTGGCGTTACACTGCGCTCGCCATTTTTTGAAACATAAGTTTTAAATCTCATTTTGTCCAGTAGTTATTCTGGTACAATATCCTTCAAACCGAAACACAATAGGCATTAACGATTCTATTTGGCGGGAGATAGAGACATTGTTTTGTCGTCGGGGTGTTTTGAGACAAAAAAGCCTCCAAGACGTGACTAAAGACATACATCATAATAAGATATGCATGTGCCCGTTGCGGTCGCCCAAATCTTATTTTAAGGTCGCATTATCATGGGTATCTATATGATTGAAATAAAATCTCTCAATAACAATTTTATTATTGCTTGTTATTATTCACATAATACAAAATAAACTATGCACAAGTTTAAGACCACCGATTCTATTTTAGATTTCATAAAATCTGTAACTTACAATCGAACGGATCGCTGCAGATGGAACTATTTGATTGCCTTTACAGAATAAAATTCGACAAGCACTGGGCATTAGTATTGCATCGGTTTAGGAATTACAAATACCTATCTGTATCAGCCCATATACGTCCCACTGCAGGGCACAGGCCTCCTCTACAATCGAGAGTACGATTGAGAGTGGTTGAGTGATTACAAATACCTATGAAATATTATAATAAATAATTGATCGAAATTAATGCAGTTCAGTACTACTTAAATAAGTTACAACGTCCGATAAATGCACAAACAACGATTCTTGATAAGCGGAAAATTGTTTCAGCCAATCAGCACGCGTGTAAATACGCGCGAACTTCATCCACTGGTCATTTGTACACGTTACTATGGCAACCGCTAGTTGTTATCATTTTCACATATCGAAGGCATGTAACGTCATCAAGTACTTGGAATAGCATGAATCTGTGGCTGTATTTTAGATCTACACAAAAGGCAATAAGATATATTATCATTAGCTGTGACAATCGTTTTCAGTCGATAGTATGTTATTCTCTTCGGCGTATGATCGCCGATGTAACTTTATTTATTTTCATTAGCCAATAAACATAACATGGAAAATGTATGTTTGTATTTACTTCACTAATTCACTAAACTCAATGCAACACCGTATTACCGCAACAGCGCTTGCCGTGAAATAATTGTGATGTAAATTCACGATGTTAAATTTATCATTACATTACATTCATGGCCGAATATTCTATATAGATTCTAATTATAAGTAACTGTACAATCATCGGCAATTATTCGTCGATCCGTATTTAAATATATTTACAAATAATGTTAATTATTCATATCTCTCTCAACTGCCAATAGTTTTAATCAAACCTTTGGCGCACAAAATGTATGATGTGTTCATAACATTTTATACAACGAATCTCGCATGACTTCTCTCATTACACATTTTACATACAAGTGTTATTCAAAGAAAATCTTCGGGGACAATTGTTTACTTAAATCAATGTCATGGCTGTTTAAATCGATTAATATGAAAAGAGTACGACCAAAGGCAGCATAGCTGAGGTATTGTTTTTGAAATATACTTGTTATTGTTTACATTTTTCAAACAGTTTTCATTTGATAGATTTGTGCATTGTATGGCCGTACTATAAAAAAAGGTTAAAGTAAGGCAAAAAATGAAAACTTTAGGGTTAAACATAGCAAAATTCCTACAATGTTGGATAAAGAATTCACCTAAACTACATTCTGCTGCATAACTAACGTAAAACACAGTAACATAGAATATTTAATAATCTCCTAAGCATAACAACCTGGCTTGCGGTGTATTAAACCATGTACGCTTTTATATCAAGTATAAAAATCACTCTGAAGGTATTGCAAACAAATAGAGATGCTCCAAAACATTACGCCTAGACTAAAATTATTCAATTGATTCATTCATTAGAACATTTTAAACAAAAATTTGAGTTTCAATGAAAATGTATTACAAAATAATAAATACAAGCATTCCATAGTTACAAAAATATGAAATTAACACAACCTGAAAACAAATTTAAGTGCATGTGCAGCAGTTCTAAACTTCTATAAACTAAATGTTTACAAATATATATTTCATTCCTCTTAAACATAGTTAAGATAGTGGCCAATTCAGAAAATAAATATAGTATTTCACAAATATTCTATTAAGTTGGGCCATTGTAAAGTTACAAATTACTTTTTATTCAACTGGTTCATAATACTAAAATATGACATGAATATAATATTTTAAATTTATATAATTAAAATGGAAAACGTGTACAGGCACTCAAATATATATATACATTTTATAATTCTTTGCATACTGCATTTATACATTTGTTCTGAAACTGCATTTATACATTTTTTTATGTCCCACAGTACATATGAATATTTGTAGCAAGAACGCGACTGACTCCAGGGGCACTACTATATAAATCCGAAACGAAGTTCGAAACTTCGTGACGTTTTTCGTTTCGAAACCTACTCTGTAACACGAAATTCGAATCTTCGGATAGAAGAATGAATTATTCCAATATATCGGCAATACAAACATTTACAGAGTAGGTACATACGTATCGTCACAAACTTCGTTCGTCCGAAGTTTCGAACTTCGTTTCGGATGAATATAGTACCTAAATAAAAATGTAAATGTTTGGATTGCCGATATATTCGCATCATTCATTCTTCGATCCGAAGTTTCGAATTTCGTGTTACAGAGTAGGTTTCGAAACGAAAAACGTCACGAAGATTCGAACTTCGGATTTATATAGTAGGGCCCCTGATCGTTTGACGCTCTCGTGCAAAATGTAAAAATAACCGCAGGCTACAACACCACGCGTTGAATAAATCACAACCAAGCGCACTGGAGCCCACTCACCGATTGTATAATCTCATGTCATCAAAGCTACACAAGTATTTACACAACTTATATTACATTTCTTTTATTTAAAAAAAAGTCTCCAAAAGTTAAAAAATTGACAAACACATTTAACACCCTTATACTTAACAAAGCGTATGGATTCATCATATTTACAAGTACGTACAGATAACGCGCGTAATGTTACATGCAAACTAGGGCACCGAAATAATAAGTACATTATTATCAAAGTAGTGAAACTAAAGATCGCCTCAGGTGCGTTTGTACCGCAGCGAGCACTCCCGCCATCCCGCGGCCGCTACCCACACTCGGACACCGAGCGTGGCCACCGACGGTACTCTACGTATCACAAGGAGGAAACTTACACTTAACGTCTAAGAGATATTTACATTATGCACAAAATCTAAAGCGACACACAACAGGCATCGAAAAATTTTCCTCGGCCGACATAATTATTGCTTATACCTTGAATTTAGTGTATATCAAATTGTTACTACGTCAACATTCAACACGCTTTTATTTGCTCAAACAGATATGCGTTACAAAGGAACACGTGCCGTCGATATTCCGTACTAATTGTACTGCAACCGTCACTTTCTTAGCAATAGATTAAATATAAATAAGACAAAATGACAATCATAACAGACTAGACATAACAGGACCGTCTGCAGTTTCATAGATAACATGTTTCCATTCATTTCGTATTTGTTCCATTCAAATCAGTAAATAGGCAAATAGCAATTTGATAATTTTATACTGATATTAAACCTTCAATACAAATAACATTCTTAATTGTAACTATCCAACATGAGATCTTTCTTAGCAAGACTAACGACAGACCAATTCCTTACAACCGATAGACTGACATCACGCCCAAGTCATAAATAAACGTTAAACATTTTAAGGCTGATACAGACTAGGACGGTTGGAGGCACTAAGCTATGCGGATCGCGCGTGACGGCCCGCTGACGGACTTGGTGTGCGCTAGCCTTCAATGTCCGTTTTAATCATGAGATGAAATAAATACTTGTGATGTTACGAAGTGGCTTTTGACTCAAATGTGTGGCAGGAATAGGGGTGAAGGCGGCGCAGCGCATCGCTATGGCTTAAACTTCACCAGCGGGATGTTCTTTGAGTGCAGGCACTTGTCGCACACCCACTCCGCGTACACTTCGGCAGTCAATAACTGGAACGCTGGCTCCGTTAGGCCGGTGCAGCCCCTGAAAATATAAAAAAAAAAGGTTGAAAAACATACTATTATTAAGAAGCAAAAAGCAGTATGTATACTCTGTAGTGTTCCATTATAAAGGACATTGTAGCCAGAGTAAGTACTAGATATATTGAGACTTAATATATTATGTGCCACGATGGCGAAAGCTATAAAATGCCAAGCATTGCTTTGAACTTCAAGGTATTGCTTGGTTTTGCTATTGTCCATGAGCTGAATTCTAGGATCGATGTTGTATACATATTGTGAAGTGTACTATCTTTGTATTGGAACGTTGTTTACATTCCATGCGGCGCGGCGTAGTTGTACTACGGTACGGTTGCAAAGCTGAGGTCTAGGGTTCGAATCCCGGATCGGGCAAAGTATTATTGGATTTTGCTATTCATTAGCCTAGTGTCAGGAATTTATGCCCAATATGGCGATAGGCTCGCCGCACACCGCTCAGATCGTGGGACGGAACATACATGGCGAAATGTGGGTTTCCTGGCACCTCTGCCTACCCATTAGGGGCCGTCCATTAATCACGTGATGCTTGAATGGCGGGGAAGGGGTTGGACAAAAAAATCACGAAATATCACAAGGGGGGAGGGCGGGTCTAGTAACATATCAGGTGTGTTTTTTTTTTCGACACATAATTTTGATTAAAATATTTACGATTCTTTTATTATATCATGGTCCTTAATTTCAGAATAAAAATGGATTATACTTTATACCCGTATTTAAAGATAATATTCGAAAAAAATTAAGTTTTATTTATAGGTATTTAAAAATACACGTGATGTTCAAAAGGCGGGGAGTAGCGGGGAGTGGTAGTCTTAAATCTCACCCCATATCACTAACGGGGGGAAGGGGGTCAAAAAATGTTAAATAAAAGAAGGAGGAAGGAGGTTTAAACCAGATAAAAAACCTTTCAGGTAAATATTAGACTATAACACAGGACTACAATTATAGTAACATAGGCCATATGTAATTTGTATGGGAAATTAAAACATAATCACTATGGAATCTAAAATTAAATGTTGATAGCCATGACATGAATCTGAGTAAAGCTTTACATGATAAGATGGTTAATTAACTGTGCCATCAAGAATAATGAATTAATCCTTTTTAACCATTCCTATTTTGATTATTTCAAAATATATTTTTATAAATGGCAACATAAATATACATATTTGAAAACATTTATATAGGTAGCATATAAAACTCTAATAGCAATAAATAATTGACAAGAGAATAAACAATTATGAAATTTAGCACATCTTAAAATGTGATATAGAAGAGAATATGGGACTGAATTTAAAAAAATATACTTCTGGGATAATCTAGCTTATCTACACAATAGTCATTGGATATGTCAGAAATATAAAAAGTATATGCCCATTCACAAAAAATATATAATATGCTGTGCATAACTATGAATCCATTTTTTTAAATAAAGTGTATTTTTATTCTTATTTTTTTTTTAATATCCATCCATCCATCCATCAGCCAAAGGAAGTCCACTGCTGAACATAGGCCTCCCCCAAAGATTTCCACAGAGACCTGTTGGAGGCAGCCTGCATCCAGCGACGTCCCGCGACCTTTATCAGGTCGTCGGACCATCTTGTGGGTGGACGTCCTACGCTGCGCTTTCCGATACGCGGCCTCCATTCGAGCACTTTCCGACCCCATCGGTCATCAGATCTCCGCGCTATGTGCCCTGCCCATTGCCACTTCAACTTGCTAATCCGGTGGGCTATGTCGGTTATTTTAGTTCTCCTACGGATATCCTCATTTCTGATTCGATCTCGTAGGGAAACCCCGAGCATAGCCCTCTCCATAGCTCGTTGAGTGACTTTGAGCTTCCTAATAAGGCCCATAGTGAGGCCACGTCTCGGTGCCGTAAGTCATCACTGGCAACACACAACTATCGAAGACTTTCGATTTAAGGCACTGAGGTATTTTGGACGAGAAGACGTCGCGTAGTTGTCGCGTAGTTTTTTTTAATATAGTGATTACTAATTGTAGAATGTTGAACACTGAGAAATGCTAGTTCTATAATAATTTCAACTTTTAAAAAACAAAGGAGAATGCCTATTTTACTATGAAACCTTAGATTATATACATGTCTAGATGACACATCACACCTCACCGCACGGCCCAAATAAAGTCTACCAAATTTGGTAGACTCGCTTCTCACGTACATCAGTGTCATTTGATCTACATATGGATAACGTGCTCCCGAAAAATAATTAATTATACCGGTTTGTGCTGTCTAATTGTATCGCAATGATGTGGGAAAACTGTATAATAATACCAATATCACTTTTCATCGGTAACTTTTGTTGTTAAACCACTATTATTTGAAGAAAACACGAACTTTTAATTCGTTATTTTGAAGATGAGTTTCATTGGCCAGTGTTGTCAATTTATTACTAGGGAGATTTGGTGAAACTATGGGAGATAAAATACAAATATCATTATATCATATTTCGATCAGAAGAAGAACTAGAAGAATGGCATTAATTATTTGATTATCAAATAATAATTTACCTACACAATATGAATGAAACCCATGACGTCATGCACTTTATAGTATTCTTTTTAGTTCTTTCTAATATGTATTTTTTAGACTTCCTACGGATTCCGTGCTAGCAAATTGCTGGAGAGACATTATACACCGGAAACGAAATGAAGACCATTCGTAGCCTTCAGCCGTGTGTTCCGAAAATTTTATTTATGATGATTGATATTTTACATTAATACAGAAATCAGATAACACAGCCCAGGCAATAAATCCCAAGAGTTAATTCTATTCCGAAACAAACAACAGAAGATGGGTTTTGATCTAAAATTACTGTATATTTTTACCATTGTATTTATTGTTTTTACTTAAAATGCGTTATAAATAGTATAATTACTTTAAAAAAGAAAATTATTTTATTTTACCTATTTTATTTATCAAATAATGGAGAAAAGTTAAGTTAATAATCTGGAGTAGGCATCCCTAAACACACACACCTTGACAGTTTGATTACAATAAATACACGACCGGTACTCACACATATCAACGAAAGTGGGGACATTTTTAGCGCGTCGTTTGTTGGCATTGCTCAATCTAGACATGTATATAATCTAAGTATGAAACCTACTTTTTTGTACAGGTTTTTTTTCTAATAATATTAACATTAGCGATACAGGCCAATATTTGCCGAGTTCTTGGATAAATGAACTTGAAGTCCAATAATAAAACAATTTTTTCTTTGGCTTTGTGAATAAAATGTGAAATACCCTATTTTATATAAATTTGTCATCCCAGTTAAAAAAGAAATATGTTTTGGAAACATAATAAAAATACTACAATTAATTATAGCAGTATCACTATTGGAATCAATAAATTTTTTTACCAATACTATTAATGAGCATTCTCCTTTCTAATATCTTTGTATAAAAGTAATAATAATATTTTTGTTGTTTTAAGAAATACCAAGCATGATTAAATAATGAAATACATTATTTTATGTCTTATTTTATGTAAATATAACTTGTATTATTAGCATATAGATAAGAATTTTACTAGTTTCATTAAGAGCGTATACACCTTGCGCGCAAAGTCAACTATAGGTATTTCTTCGTTAATTTCACGCACACATAAGCGACCAAAGCTGTGTGCGTAGAGCTGCCGCGTCGGCTCGCTATACAATCGGCTCAAACAACTTTGATCCGTGCGCTTCAAATATTCAATTGAAATGTAACTGTAATATAATATCATAAAAATATTTTATTTGCATTATAAGTAGACAAATATTACTGTGCAAGCAAAGAATAATACAAATTTAGATACTAATCATATTTTCGTTATGATTACATTGTTAAGTTGCATTCAAATCAGTGTTTAATCAGTAGACACTACGGACGTTTTATTAATCATTTCGTGTTCGAACACATAAATAGTGTTAGGGGCCTTACAACCCCTTACAATTACGAAATATATTTAATTTTATATTACAATACATAACATAATTTAGCCTCGGAATTACGTCCCATTATATTACCTGAAACATAATTTATACTCACTACAAAATCATTGTAGGTAATAAAAATAATTAAATATTTTACTACCAAAGTACTAAGATGTGGTAATCGCATTCCGCGCGTGGCTATTTTTACTACGCGCGGCATAATCGACTGCAGCCAGGCCGGAGCGACGAGCGATACGTCCTCCCTCTAGAAGGCCTTGCGGCGGTCTGATTTGATCCACGTCGGACAGCGTGTTTTATAGTGGTTTTTAAAATATTTGTAGCAAACATGAAAACTAATTTTGTTGAAATATAAAAATGATAATTTATTAATAAGATGTTCTTCTATTATAATATGCAATTGTTATAAAAAAACTATGTACGATAAGTTGGTGAAAAAAAATATGTTCTTGACGAGAGTTTCTGAATAATTTCGCATTGTTTAAATTTTTATTTTTCAGGAACTAAACACAAAAAGATTATTTTTCTCAGCAAAATCCCTCCATAAGGGTCTTATTAGTCTGATGATATTTTTATTTTCATCTTATATTTAGTGGTTTCGGATATCTTAAGCTTCAAAATTGCCATTTAAAGCCTAAATAACGAAACTTGTGTTCAGTAATCCGTATAGTACTCACAAATTATCCATCAATCTATAATGTTTTCCACCAAAATCCCTAGATGACAACCTTTTCTAAAATTAGTAATAATTATTTTTCCTTTAAATTGTTTATTGGTGGCTATTAACTCATTTGAAAAGTCCTGTTTTTAAGCCAAAAAGCGCCTGCAGGGTATAAACGCTCTTAAAGAAAATAGTTAAAATATCTTGTTAAAAATTGTTTAAATTTAGAGTTTTGTTTGCAGCTATAAATTATATTTTTTGGTCATAGTTAATAATTGTGACTGAAAAAAACATATTATTGCAGTTGATAAGTAATAATAAATTATATAAAATTGAAAATCTCACCTGTGAAACCAAAAGTTGCAGCCAGACTCGCACAAGATAGCTTGATCATTGTCATGCACCTCTTTGTGACACACACCACATGGGTATATTGGTGGAGCATTAGGGTTCTGGGGATTAAACACCATGGGTTGATCCGGTGGATATACTTTGCCAGCACTCACTGGCATGGGTTTGGGTCCAAACATGCCCATTCCTTGACCCATTGGTCCTACTCCTTGTCCACCAGGGCCACCCATTGCCATTCCACTCATGCCTGCAAGGGGACCACAGCTGCCCATATTACCTGGTCCTGGCCCCATCCCCATTGATCCATTTCCTGCCATTCCCATGGGACCTCCGTGACCCATGTGACTGCCACTATATGGTGGACCAGGTCCCATAGAAGTCATTGGGCCATTACCACCCATGGGACCACTGCCCATCCCTGCAGCCATAGGACTACCGTGTCTCATAGGACCACAATGTCCAGGGCCCATTCCACCACTTTGCATTGGATTAGAAGACATTATAGAACTGGTTGGGCCCATAGAACCATTTGAACAACTAGGTCCCATTGGACCATTCATGCGGGGAACATTCATGCCAGGCCCTCCTCCACCCATTGGGCCATTCATAGGCCCGTTCATTGAGCCTGCCCCCAAAGGACTGTGCATAGGTGGTCCCATAGGACTGTTGCTCATGTGACTTCCTGTCATTGAACCCATGTTCATAGGACTTCCCATTGGACCAGATGACATTGGTGAACCCATTGGCATAGAATTCATAGGGCTCATTGGGCTGCCCATTGACCTTGATGTAGGCCCCATTCCTGGCCCCATACTGTGGTTACTCATTCCCATGTTTGGGCCACCCATTGGCGACATGCCTCCCATGTGGCCCATAGGACTCATATTTCCCATTGGGCTTATTCCTCCCCTAGGCGGCATTTGCTGATTCATAGGACTCATACTGTGAGGTAGAGGGCTCATGTGCCTCATTGGGGGTCCACCCATCCCATGCATTGGCCCCATCATTCCCATTGAGCTGTTTTGATTCATCATTGGTCCATTTTGGTTCATCATAGGGCCATTGTGAGAAACTGTTGATGGTGAATCATCAAAAGGATTGGATGCAACAATAGTATCTCCATACCCAGTTAGAGGGGGTGGAAGTAAGTCTTGTGCTGTTGGTGGTGGCTGAGGTGTAAGAGCATTGTTGGCATTTGAAGTTTTTCTGCGCTTCTTAGGATTACTGGGCGCCGGTGCCGGGGGAGTCGGGGTGTCCATGGGCGGTTTGAAGTCCGGAGGCCCCAATCCCGAGCCCGGCAGCCTGTATGATGGCATTCCCGCCAGATTGTGACTCATTATGACACTATTCACTTACTGATCTGACAACCATTATGGTTCATCAAAAACAGATCCTTTAGCATACATTCTCAATTTTAAGGCACCACATCCTCACGAGGAAGTTTGATAATGCAAAGAAAGACTTGTCGAGTCTATTTCTGTAACAAAAAAAGTAAATATCAAAAATGATAACAATGCAGATGTGTTGATGACAGACATTTATTTGTATTTAACGTAGTCAATGAATTCAGTGCAATATTTGTCAAAACTACGTTGACGACGATGGTTACGAATACGAAGCTCAACTACGGCCACTAACGTAAGTAACCTGCCTATAATAAATGCATATTAAAGTAAATCTCCATATAAAGATATACACCTTTAGTCACCAACGACGTTATATATGAAAAACAAAAACATAAAACTTACTGCATTATCAATTTAGCATCGGAATTACTGATTATTTTTTTGTCTTCTTCGAGCTCCCAAGGCAGGCGTGCAACATATGACAAAATACCAAACGTTTTACACCTTTTGGCTTCAGTTATTATCATTCACACAAGGTTCCTTAGTAGCCTAATCTTTTAACACAATTGAAGTTCAGTTATAACTAGAAATAGTAATCCATTGGAAGCAATTTTATTTACGACTCGCAATATTCCAAACAACACACGCCACATTCACGATGTATTTTTGTGAAGAAATTGCCGCTAGAGGGCGTCCTACTTTTTTTTCATGAATAGTGGGGCGAAGAAAATAAAAATGTATTGTCTCTTTATTTATATATTTCTTTTATTCGTATATCACTTTAATTGTATAATTACAATATTTCGTATCAAATATGGCTATTGATTTATACATTTGTAAAAAAAAACCCGACGCGACGTATAAAGAAGATTATTGTTTATATTTTTTATATTCTAAACCAAAATTCTAAAATACATTGCTATGCACAATAAATCCTGATTTTTTCACTATTACTATATGGTGTCGTTGGACGTTGAACAAATGTTGATTAAATTGTTGTTTTTTTTTATTTATCTCCTTTAAAATTATATCATGGAAAGGCTGTTTATTCAGATTCCACGAACAAATTATTAAACAAGAAAAAAAAATGTCTCGTTACGTTTCGGGTTAGCCAAATACTTTGATTAACGATTTTTAGCATATTGTGACACAGCTCACCATTGAAAGGCAATAAATCTTTATGGGGTACTATGTAGTGTAACAATACAAGGTAAAAATATATATATCATACTCTTTTAGACTCGCTTTTAGCGCCATTCCGAACAACATTATCAAAGGACATTGAAATAAAAATATTGTGGACATTAATAATTTACTAAATCACAATGTAAGAAGTTATTTCTCAAATTCTCAGTAACCCAAAGTAATTAATTAATAATTATTTTGTACTTATCAAAATTTTATCCATCATGAAACATGCAAAACAATAAACAAATTAATTACTGCAGTTTGTATTTTTTACTTTATTAAAAATATCATGTTAAACTGGTTTAGTCATGATTGAAAGACACAGCTACACTTGATAACAAAATATGTTAATGTTAAGTAACATGCAGATCCAATAGGATCGGTCACGGAACACAAAGTGCTAAACATGTTTGAGGTTATATGCCCATAAATTTATAAATATTATAAAAAGAAGAAATAAATAAGCAATCATGGCATTAAATCGGCTTTTTTCTAATTTAACAATAACTCCTGCCATATTGTGTAGACGAGCCATTCATCTTACCGCCTTAAATTCAGCTAGCAAACCTAATATCGTTAAGCCCAAACCAGGTTTTGGAAAAAGTTACCGAAGAATCGTTCATTTTCCTGAGGAGTATACTGTTAAACCTTTAAATGTTACTAATTTAGCAGGACGAGACCCTGAAACCGGTAAGTACACTTTAAAAAACAGAATAAATAGCCTATGAGTTTGAGAGGCACGAAATTTGAACTCAAATTTAATTTCAGGAAGATTAGTAGCAAAAGGTATTGGCGGAGGTATTAAACACAAATACCACTGGATTGATTGGTTCAGAACGGGGCCAGTGGAGGGTCCACCACAAGAAGAAAAAGTTATACAGGTATCATTTTACATATTGCATTAGTTCCATTGGTACAAAATGTGAAGGGCTCATTAATTATTACAAGTCTTTATAAGTTTATCTTTAAATTATATGTTTCCATAAATGATATATTCCAACATTAAATAAAAACAGATGTTAACCAAAGGAAAATAGTTAACAACATTCACAAACTTTTCTTATGCTTATGGCTGTTGTGGTATTACAAAGCTTTTGATAGCTAAAACACACATTTTTATTTAGACTATTTATGATTTTATTTCTGTAGATACCTTTATGATGTGTCCATCTCATGCAGCTTACTTCTACTATTATAGAGGACCATAGATGGGGCACTTACTCCCACAGTTCTCAAGCCCATCACTAAAGGGGGTCCTTATTATAATTATTATTTGTAGATCATGGAAGATGGATGTAGAACAGCACATATTGCTTTAGTGGCTGTTGGCGATAAATTAAAATATATATTAGCAACTGAAAATATGAAAGCAGGAGACATTATAAAAACATCTCGAGAACTGCCTAGGATACCAGGTTGGTGACATAATTATTCATATCATTGTTAATGCAAGACAATATGTAAAAAAATCAAATAAATTCATATAATTAATTGAAAATAGCACTCTAGTTATTACAATTTATTTTATAATATATTGCACACACATAAAACTAAATACAATAAGAAATCACATACATAAGAAGTACAATGTACCATAGTGGTGTTAAATAATATCTTGGATGGAATACACAAGGTGAAATGTGGGTGTCTTGGCTTTCATCATCAACATCAGCTTGTTGTTGTCCACTGCTGGGCATAGGCCTCCCCTAAGGTACCCTACAGAGTCTAGTCTGTTTTATGCATCCTGGTGGTAGGTCTCTCATATGTGAGAGGCTGCCTGGGTGGGTACCACCGCAATGTCTATTTCTCCCGTCAAACATCAGTTTAAATGCACTGTTGTGTTTCGGATTGAAGGACATTGTAGCCAGAGTACTGGACATATTGAGACTTAACATCTTATGTCTATCTATGTAGTATCTATGTAGATCAAATAAAGGATTTAGGTCTGTTATTGGATACGAGGCTGGATTTTAGGCAACATATAACCTCAGCCTGCGAAAGTGCCAGTAAAATTCTCGGGTTTGTATTAAGAGTGTGTTCTGTGTTTAAAGGCTGTAGAGTTGCTTTAACACTTTACAAAGCTTATGTGCGAAGCAGACTTGAATATAATTCTGTAGTCTGGGATCCTTACCAAAGTACATATACACTTACAGTTGAACGTGTTCAAAAGAAATTTTGTAGATACATATACAAGAGAATGTATGGGTATTTTCCATATTTATATCCATCTTTGTTTATAACTGGAATGGTGGGGCTAAACACTCTGGAGTATAGACGCAAGCAAATACTTCTAGTTCACTACTACCATCTTCTAATCAACAAGGTGGACAATCCGACTGCATTGGAGCAAGTGGGTCTGACTTGCGTCCCGGCTCGATTTCTAACTGGAGGTGAGGGTCCGCGAAGACGTAGAAGAGTGTTCGCGATACCGCGCGGGGTGCGCACGCGTCGCGCCGCGGCCGCGCCCACCGCCCGCGCCGTCGCGCTACTCAACTCGATGCTCGCTTACCACACAGATCTAGATCTTTTCCATGACAAGCCATATCATGTGTACTCCTCTATGAATAGATTTCTAAATAGTTCGTTCAAATGTAATAACTGAATTTCGTAGATAATAAGTACTTATAGATATTAAGTTTTTGATTATTGTGTAATTTTATTTTTTTGTTACTATGTTTTCTTTTGTTTTGTTATTAATTTGTTAAATAGATTTTCATTTTTATTTTTACCGATAAATATATAAATGTCCTTTATTGTTGAAATTTTAGAAAGAATATTGTTTATATGCCATTGTTTATTGATTAGAGTGTAAGTGTTTTGGTTCAAAGACTGTAAACTTGCATTTTACTTGAAATAAATAAATAAATGTCTCAGGATGGCGAGCGCAGTGGAATGCCAAGCATTGCTTTGTAAATCAAGGTGTTGCTTGGTTTTGCTTCTGTTCATAAGCGGTCGCAATGCTTACCATCAGGCGAGCGGCATGCTCGTCTCGCCATTCACTGCAATAAAAAAAAAAACCTGTTGTTTGGGCCCCTTGTGCATTTCGTCCTACCATCTGAGTAGAGGCTCCACCCTACATTTGCTAAGATGCCGTCTCACTGCAACACCTTTGTGTACTTATTTTTTCTTATGGAAAAGGCATGAGTTTATGTATGTTTATTTTCAGTAAGAGCTAATGAAGGAGACGCATATGTGCTTGGTGCTCTACCTGCTGGAACTTTAGTGCACTGCATTGAAAAAGAACCAGGTAATGTGTTGTTACATACATATATATTAGATTTAACGGTGTACTAATTTTCAGTAATCCACTGTTATCTTATTCTCTTATTGAGTTGTTTGGTTTCACACTATTTATATGAGTTACTAAGGAGCCTAGTATAATTGTGGAGATGTAGAAATGAAGCTGCCTCTCACCAGTGGGGACTACAGCAACAAACTATTAGTATAATAAAGTATCATACCTTGTTTTCAGAGTGTAGGATCACATGTCGAGTATACGTGAATACCTGACATTTTGACACATGTATTTGTAATGAAATATTGCAGGTCAAGGCGGATTATACATTCACGCAGCGGGAACCTACGGCACAATCCTCAGGAAGCAAGATGATAGAGTCATTGTGCAGATGCCATCCAAGAGATTATTCAGTTTCGACCAGCACTGTATGGCTACTGTTGGTATGTATATTCGTTTTTTTTAAACTATATTTAGAAGTTAGGTATACTTATGCATAGACTACCCCGCCCGTACATAGTAATAGTTCTCTTTGGGCGTCCGAGCGGACCAATGTAAACAAGTTTGTAGCAACTTTGCATGATTGCCGTCTGCGGGACTAGTCTTTAGTGAAATTAATAACTACACCACACCAGGAAAATGGGTTTTTTGGAACAATAAACCATAACATATGGTCGACATACTAGGTAGTAGGTCTCTCATAATGTAACAAGCTACCTGGGTAGGCAAATGCACTATTATATTCCGGTTTGAAGGACATTTTAGTCAGATTAACTACTGAAATAATATGACTTAACATCTTATGTCTCAGGATGGCGAGTGCAAAGGAATGCCAAGCATTGGTCTGTAATTCATGATGTTTGGTTTCATCCATCACAAGAATGGAATGTTCATCTTGCCATCCATCGTAATAAAAATACACCACACATATTTTAGGGATCTATGTTATTTGGACTATGTGGGAGTAACCAATAACTTCCTACTCTATTCCAGGTCGGCTATCAAATGTCCTCCACGGGTCTACTCCCATAGGATCAGCTCAGCGTATGAGATGGCTAGGTAACAGGCCGCGCTCAGGTTTGTGGCAGAGGAAGTCGGGCCGCCACGGTAGGAAGATCAAGCCACCAAAACCTGTGAAGGAAATCAAAAACCCCGCCGGAAACCAACTTCCGCCCGTGCATTTGTCCATGCATCCTTAATTGTGTAGATAATTTAATAAATATTTGTTAGTTGAATTAATCGTTATTAGTTTCATACCTTTAGAATTATAGAGAACTAAGAAATTACTTTTTTAGGGAAACGTTTATTAAAGATTTGTAACATAAAAATTTTGGAAGATATATTATGTATTTCGTGCGTCAATAGTTCCTTCTTTAATGACAGGTCGGTGGAAATTGTAATTTTGAGCCAATATAAAGCCAAAATCTTTTTTTTTTATAAGGTCACTTGAATTCTGAAGGTGCAATTTGCATAAAAAAACTCGCCGTTATGTACCTAAAGGTAAAGTTGTGTCCGCCAATCCGAAAACCCGGGCTAAGGTTCTGTAGTGTACTATCGCTTTTGGCTAAAGTTATAAAGGAGTCTCATATTTACTAGCGTAGTGAATAGTATTACTCTGAACTTCATGAGCTGTATATTAAGACGAATATAACGAAATATTTAATATTAAGTACATATGGCCCCGATTAAATAAAAACCGTTGCATGACATTTAAAGCCTTTATTGAAAACAAATAATCGATATAAATTGGAAAGATTTTTAAAGTATAAATAAAGCTTCCGATTAATTTTTATGCTTAGTTAAAACTAAATGCAGTCTAAAAGCGAATTTTATTAGACGACATTAATGTCGTCTTTTTAATCCTCTTCGTCCGAAAATGTAAGAATCTGAAAATTAAAACGTTGTTATTAATATACGATATAAGTTTGTAATAACACTTCTAAGATTTGTGTTGGAACTAACTAACTGCGTTGAAAATCCCTCGAAATTAGTCAAATAAGAAGTAAATATGTTACGTCGGGAAGCTATGAAAGCGCAAAAACGAGTTTCGGAATAACGTCGACTGATTACAAAATCCTATCAAATATAGACCTTATTCCCTAATTTTATATTAAAATTTATTTATTTAAATTTGAAAATTGATTGAAAATTTGAAATACAACCAGCATTTCAAATTTTTCAAAGGTTTCTGTAGTACGTATACAAAATCGAAAAGCGTTGCCATGGTGAAGTGTTCAAAATAATCAATCACAAATTGCGCGTAATTTACGCACGCGATTGGTTAAAATATAATGACTTACTAATAATTAATTTACCAGTACGTCATAACTCATACGTTATTTAAATAGTAAACTGAATGTAAATAAATTCTATTAGCGTGTGCGAAATTTGAAACTAAAAACAAAATGTGAAATATATTTATATTAACAATAAGCATTTATATTAAATTCTCTTATGCCTTTTTCTTATACTCACAATATTTAAATATGAAATTTAATAAAATTTGAAGAGAGAAAAATTGATCCGAATATTCTGTCAACACAATAACAACAACGCCTTTACAATTAAAATAACTTACATCAGTCATTTCAGCAGCCAAATGTAATTCTGTCAGTCCAGTGATTTCTTCAAGAAAACTACCGCAATTGAATGCATTCATGAGGAATTCCAAGCTATTCTTCCTATACAAGTCTACCACCACATCGGAGCAGGCTATACACTGCTTGAACTTGGTGCAAGTTGGAGTTACAGTCTGGTAAGAGTGGAGAAATCCTCTGATGCTGTGGGGAATTGGGCCTAGCACCCCTTGTGTATCTTCGGGCAAATCATTGTCATTACTTGAGTTGTATACTGCAGGTGCTTCCACTCTGAAATTAAATTTTCGTATGTTATACATGTTATTGGCGAAGTTGTTGAGAAATGGTAAATTATTGTATTTCTGCTGCTATACTAAATTCACTCCAGGTCTGCTCGTCAAGATCATGAGGTAAATGTAAACTTAACAATTGGTCGTCTGAGAGGTGGGAAACCATTGCATCAGTCATAAAATTTCTGGTTGATCAATTTCAATAATATAGGGGCTCGTTTTCTCTTTTATTTTACTATACCATTGTACTATGGGCATCCTCTTTTTAATTGTACTATTAATGTTTTTTTCAGTAGGGGTATTATATACCTCAAAGGATGTTGCAGCAATCCGACTAATATTTCAACAGCCAACGCGCCGGCGATGGCCGCTACGCCAGGCCTCGTCACTGTGCATTGTTGGTCCAATGTGCGGTCTTTTAACGACTGTCAATGAATGAATGGAATAAACACTCCAAATATAAAACAGAAAAGACTTTTCAATCGCGCAACAGCATGCAACAAATACTAGATTTTTACTCTTGATCTTCACCAAATGCGTCAATGGGGATTCCGAAACCACTATGATTTGAGTATCATTTAATGTTGAGGTTTTCAAGAATTATTACATCTTTAGTATTAGTAGAAAGTTTCATCACCATTATCATCTTTAGCTACAGTTAAACAATAATTATAATGTGATCGACTTACATTCCCCGGCGCGGTGACATCGTTGCAGAAGTAGCAGCCGAGACTGCCGCCGGGCACGTGCGTGCTCGTGAGTTGTGCGGGCGAGTGCGTCGAGTGCGTCGGCGCGTGGATGCCGTGCCGCATCACTAGGTAGCTGTCGAACCCTAGCGCCGCGTTTATTACTATCTGAGGATAAATGTATTTAATATATTAATGATTAGCTTGTTGTGTTGTGGATAGTAAACTGCTTATATATTTAACTAGGTTTTTAGGTAATATTAAAGACTTTTTTTAATTAGTTAAATATTATTAAGTGTCATATCATCGCTTTAGTTATCTATGACAGATCTTGTGCTTGAAATTAATATTTTTGGTTTAATAGATTGATATATTTCTTATTATATTGTAATTTTATTAAAATGCATGGGAGTTATTGTTGAACTTTGAAAGTACTTGTGTAATAAAAGTCACGTATTGGTAAATACTGGTGTGAACTACTCAAGTCAAGTTGCCCACAAAGTGTCTGCCTATTTCAACCATTTTTTAAAGCTGATTCATTGAAATCCAATATTTTTTGTATTATTATTGTAAAGGACAAAACGACATCTACCGAATCAAAAAGTAAATATTTACCTTTCCATAATGAGCCGCAATGACCGTGGGCATCCATCTTGCCTCCCGCGTGTCCAACAACAAGAACACAACGTCGTGTTCTGCTATGGCTTCTGTTATAATCTTAACGTTAGATAGAGTTTCCTCCTTCAAAGACTCGCCGATGGGATGACCCGGCATTGGAATGTGAGCTACTATGCCTTTAGAGTTCTAGAAAAAAATATCCGTTGAGAAATTGACTTAAAAGTTGTTTATCTGACTACAAGCGATATAAACTAGATATTAAAAAAACACATTTTTAATTATAAATCTAAGCACGCTCATACGCATGCACGTACGCAAGTCGCACGCACACGCACTCGTAGCGATACACGAATATTTAAAAGAGTAACGCCCGAATACTGGAACGCAACTTAAATATAAGTTGCGCTTAACTACGTTAATCCCGCTTAAATGTACTGGCTAAGTGGGCAGTTCCCTGTTAAGAGCAACTTATTATTTGAATGGCGTTCCAGTATTCGGGCGTAAATAATTATAAGCGGACGATGAGTAGCACAACAAACAAAGACAAATAAATAATAAGTATTATATGTAAAATCCTTTCTAACAGTTAATATTCATGGTGTCACTTTAGTATAGGTTAATACTTACAACAGTGGGCAATATTTTCTTCAAATTATCTGCGGCCGCTTCTGCCTTTTTGCGGCCTCCACCGAGACAGTCTTCAAAGGTGAACAATACTTGTCGCGATGGATTAGAATACGCAACAATGCCATTATCTATGAACGTGATATTTCGGAATCCCCAGGCCTAAAAAAAGGTTTTTCATATAATGTAATGCCTCCAGCGATTATGATAGCTTCTGAGGTAAGTACTAGCCAGTAAGCAGCGAGTATTCTGAGCAATTTGCGGTTTTGAACTCCTGAATTCATTTTCCATGTAGATATTTGTAGATCTAGGAAATTTTAAGAGTTAGAAGACGTAGTTTCTTCTTTATAATCGAACTATGGGATAATCGTAACATTACATAAAAACGGAAAATCTTTAGTACTAAATAAAATTGATTTTTGGCTGCACAATTTCACGTGTTTCTAGTTTCTCTCACCAGCAAGTCCCTCGCTACGTGGCAGCCAAGTGTACCAGCACCTAGCAACAAGCATTTAGTATTCTTCATGACCTCAACGTCTATATCCGGAACCAGCCTCCATTTCATCAGCTTTATATTCAAATCGGATGACGTTGCCGCTAACCTGCAAAAACATTACTGTAACGAGGGCTATAATAGTTCCAGAACATTCTCGAACGTATCATTACAGCTCCTTCCCCCGCAGTATAGGGAAGCAGCGCGCTTACTGCCATCTTTCGCTGATCCAGAGACCAGACCCGTCGGGTGACCATGAATCGTACGCACCTATTTTGTAAACCTTGTGTGTTTTTGGTTTAAGTAAAAGAGTTTCTCGTATTTTGTTCGTATCAAGAACAATGTTATCACTTAACCACGCGCTGAGATCTTCTCAAAAATGAGCTAGGCGAATAGAAAGTACGATTAAATTTCTTATTTATTTGAAATATGAAAAAATATACCTAATTATTAAATAACTGTACATTTTAAGGGGTTCCAGCAGCGAAAAATAAGTAACATCGGTATTATAGCGAACACCCGTTGTTTTATAAAGTAATGCTAATAAAAGTCAATAAATATTTTCAAATTTCTTTTGTCTGTGATGAAGGTACACTTACATCACAGGGTCCATTGATGCAGACATATTGGCCAAGCGCGGTCCAAAGTTGCCTTTATCGTTCTTCTCCCATCCTACCCATCCTATCTCTTCTGTTGTATTGGCAATCTGAAATATATTACAAAAAGATAATGTGTGTCTCCAAAAAAAATTACCATCCTTACTAATATTATAAAGGTGAAAGTTTGTATGTATGGATGTTTGTTACTCTTTCATGAAAAAACGGCTCAACAGATTTTGATGAAATTTGGTATAGTGATAGCTGACACCCTGGATTAACACATAGGCTACTTTTTATCCCGAAAAATGTAGTGTTCCCGTGGGATGAGTCAGGAAACCAAATATACATATTTTCTACTCATTCAAATTGTTGGCACGGGATGTCCTCTCCTACGGAAGGGAAATATAGTCGACGGCACGCGGGAAATATAGTTAGTAGACACGCGAAATAATATGTTCTTGATGTGGATTGGACTCAAAAACTATCTGCACCCGGGCGAAGCCGGGCCCGACAGCTAGTCTAATATATTCCCGAATCTACAACAGGCTTATCAGACTGTCTTTCTTGCTTATGTCACGGGTTTGATTCCGCACTAAATAAATGTTGGTGTATAAAACTTTAGGGCACTTGACTCATTTTTAAATTGTTTTCAAGAAATAGTTACAGTATCTGAAATATACCAAATGCATTCAGAATTAAGCTGCACAATAAAAAAATGCATAACAATAATGACGTCATCGCCGTTATAGTGCGGGCGAAAGAGATAGCGAAATGCTCCCATTTTTAAAATATCAACAGCTACCTCACTTTACAACTATGGTAATGTTGTTTGAACAGAAGTATGTATTATTTTATTGGTATTCGCTTTTGTTTGCGAAATTGAATAAATTATAATATTGAACCTTATGGTTTGGTTCTGAATGTTGCCCAATGGTCTCAAACCCCTATAAAATCTATATTGATAAAAAACGTTCATTGAATGATGGAGTCCTATCACCATCCACTCGATTCACGGCCGACTCTTTACCTTTGTGCCAAATACCTTAAGTGTGGCAAATGCCTTAAGGGTAGTCAAATACATAACAGCTTCAAAAATAAAAACTTAAGCTTACCTCAGACATTTTGATATTAAATAGTAGGCTGTTGTCAATTCCACCATTGATAGTGCAGCGAAGACCTATCACCCTAATATCTGTGTTTGCCAAAGTCGGACAATGTTCCAATAAAACAGCTAAAAATATCCTGAGAGGCCATCCCGGATTATGGCCATTACTGGGATCCGCAAAAGCGAAATAAATATTGGCCATATTGACATGATTTTTAAAACCTGAAGGATCTAGAACATTCAGTATATCCGCTAAGGTTTGAACTTCAATTTTTTCGTCTTCTTTTACCACAACAAAGAAGCATTTTTGTGATTTGGGTAATAACCTAAAGCCTTCAGCGAGATCATTTATTTGAGTACCATTCAGATGTTTCTTTATTTCAGAGCTCTTAGCATTGACACGCATTGCTGGCATGCTTGGTGTGGGAAATGCAAACCAGTAGAAATAGTGAAATTTCTTCAAATCCTGTAACAAATTATTAAAAGCTGCCTTTTAATTGAAACTACCAAAGAATTAATTATATGTGTAAGTACAGAAAAAATAATTTCCACAAGAATTTTGAATATTTGAAATGTCAATTTGCATTTAGAAATTAAATAAATTTGTAACATGTGAAAAACCTATATTTAGTGGCTAACGTTTTTACGTGTTCAAATGTGTTGTTTACTTACCGCAAAGGATAAAACAAGAAATTTCACAAGTAAGTTGGGACTTGTGACCCACAACTTTTTATTTGTATCAGCCCACATTCTCTGTCCAATTGTGTTCAAAAATGCAGCTTTGTCAAGATTTTTGAACTCTTCAATTGTGTTTTTATTGATAACTGTGCCAGTGACATTTATGTAATAATTTTCTGATTCTGGTGATCTAGAATATAACATCAAAATAATAGAACACATTTTTTCATTCATAATAAGCATTACTACAGCTTCAATTTCTAATATCATTGTAATAAAATAAACTTCATCAACTGAAATTTATAGATAAAATCTGTTTGTATTCTTGTTAATCCTAAAGTAAGCTTGTTTCTTGCATGTCTTCACTTAATACAAGTTACAAAGTTGTATGAATGTCTTATTTATATTCACTGTTATTATTTGCATATAAATAATAATACACCAAATTTTAAAATCATTTTTGAAAATGTAACAAATTAATTAACAACAACAATCTTGTATTAGAAGCTTGTATGACCTATCTTATTTATATCACATGTCAATGACCTTTACTTTAAAGGAATCTATTTCTTAAAATATCATATTAAATACACAACCTGTACAATTAAATCAGCAGGTTTAGAATGATATATTCAGTGGTTTGATTATTATTTTTGTTAACAATTATTTTCTATCTATTAATTTCCAATACACATTTTTTTTCTGAATGCAGATTTAGGGGACAATGTTAAAATAAATAAGTATGGAAAAGCAGCTACCAGAAAAACACAATTGTAATTAAAAACAAGGTGCTGGAAAACAAGTCAAAAGGAAGACTTTACAGAAAGGCAATTTCATTCTAGTTAGATATAAGTAGATAACAAATGGATATGGACTGCTCAGGCCTGGGACATTGGCACTTACTTGGTGAAGTCTATGTCCAGCAATGAGTTGTGAAAATCTGAGTTTAAAGACTATATTATGAAGATATTTGGCAATGACCACTAAAAAAGAATTCAATCTCAATTTTATTTTCCAATAAAATATAGTTAAAGTAGCAATCCAGCTAAATTAAATTAATAATTACTTATTTCGGTGCTTACTATCTATACTATTGCTTGATATTTTTTACCCATAGACAGGAATAAGCTAAGACTCACTCAATTAAGGTTCAATAAATCTCATATAAATGTATCAAGTGTGCTAAGGTTGGTTGATATAAAAAGTGTAAATACATGACATTGCTAAAATTTCAAGTCAATCTACAACTGTAAAACGAATAAAATATGCCTTAGTTTAAATAACTGTAACAATCTATTTATTTATAAGTTTTCATAGGATTTATAAAAGAATACTTAAGATGAAAACAGGATTTGAGAATGTCTTAATAATTCTTACATTAAAGATTTTAGCAATTTGAATGATTGGACAATGGACTTCTTTGTAAGGGTATGCAAAATACTGTAGATAATTCAGGGCACTATTGAGATATTAAAGCGCATTGAACCACACCTAAGCTATTCAGTGGCAGTTCCATAATTATACAAAACAACTTGAGAGTGGATGGTTTCTAATTGTAGTTTCAATAATAAAATAAAGTCGATATTACCTAGTACCAACTACTTTTACATATGCTATAAATTGGAAAAAGATTTAGTTACTTACTTATTAAATGAAGTACCATCCACTTCGAAAACCGGCCCAATATCACAGCGGTACGAGTAACGACCAAATATCCTTTTTTTAGTTTCATTTAGTTTATCGATCTCTAATTTCAGTTCTGTGAGATTATGCCAAAAAGATGGATGCACAAAAGACATAAATGGAACATATTGTATTATTTCAGGAGGACTTCCCATATAAGCCATTTTAAAATCTTAAATCTTATTCAAAATCACATTAATCGATAGTTCACAAACCAAACTGGAATTGTCATTTGTCATTCATGTCATAACAAAAGGCCTTTTATAAAAGCGACATCTACATTTTAATTTCCTCAACTGTTTTTCTATTGTATAATTACGTTTTGTATATAAATCATTATGATTATATAATTAAAATAATATTATACTCGTAATCATTCATTTTATATTTCCATCCATCCATCAGCCAAAGGAAGTCCACTGCTGAACATAGGCCTCCCACAATGATTTCCACAGAGACCTGTTGGAAGCAGCCACGTCCCGCGATATTGACCTTGTGGGTGGACGTCGTACGTGGCCTCCATTCGAGCATTTCCGACCCCATCGGTCATCAGTTCTCCGCGCTATGTGCCCTGCCCACTGCCACTTCAACTTGCCAATCCTATGGGCTATGTCGGCAACCTTGGTTCTCCTACGGATCTCCTCATTTCTGATTCGATCTCGTAGGGAAACACCGAGCATAGCCCGCTCCATGGCTCGTTGAGTGACTTTAAGTCTTTTAATGAGGCCCACAGTGAGAGGCCCTGAGGAGAGGCCACATCTCGGTACCGTATGTCATCACTGGTACCACACAACTATCGAAGACTTTCGATTTTAGGCACTGAGGTATTTTGGACGAGAAGACGTCGCGTAGTTTCCCGAACGCTGTCTAACCGAGTTGGATTCGGCGATTGACCTCTCTCTCGAAGTTGCACCTGCCTAACTGGACCACTGGTCCTAAATAGACATATTCGTCTACAACTTCAAGAGTCGAGCCCCCAACACCGATGGGGGTGGGCACAACATAGACATTCGACATGATCTTCGTATTGGCCATGTTCATTTTAAGGCCCACCTGTTGGGAGACTCGATTGAGGTCTTCGAGCATAGTGCTAAGATCTTCCAGCGATTCTGCCAAGACTACAATATCGTCTGCAAACCGAAGGTAAGTGATATACTCGCCGTTGATGTTGACGCCGAATCCTTTCCACTGCAAGAGCTTGAAGGCATTTTCCAGTGCGGCAGTGAACAGTTTCGGAGATATGACATCTCCCTGTCTCACGCCTCTCTGTAGTGGAATAGCCTTCGTACTCTGATCTTGTACTCGGACCGACATGGTGGCGTTGTTGTATATATGTTATGGGCCAAGTGATTAATCTGGCATTATCCATAATGCCCGAGCAATATGAATAATGACCAATAAGAGCGGGCAATGTGATTATAACCAATCAATTTATCAAATTGCCCGGGTATTATGAAAAAGGCCTAGTGCCTATTGGGCAGAGTGATGTAAAGCGAATCAAAATCAAAACAATGAGCCGAAGTGGTAGAATTTAGTATAGGGCAGCACGAGAGGGTGCGTTGGGGGGAGTGGAGGTCGAGGAGTGTCGCACCACCCCTGGTACTACTCCCATGAAAAGGTAACGCACCATTCTTGAGAAATATCTATTATAGCAACCTAACCCTTAAAACACTTGTTGTCAATACAAATTAGCTTCTGCATCGTCTCCGGCGCTACGGGAAGTCCAGCTCCTTCGCCCTTGCGTAACAAAAGATAGGCACCCATGCTCACCTCCGAAGCTTCGGCTTGCTGGTCGCCTCCGGCGACGAGCCTCAGCCGCTACGGCGCGCACGGTTGCCTATCCTTCGTTACAGCGGGCGGGGGTTGCTCTCTCCGCGCCTCTGACTTTTTATATACACTCTAGGGTCGGTAGCCAAAAGATTACGTGAAGTCGGGGTGTTCCGAGTCGGTTTTGGGGCACAGTAGACCTAACTGAGCCATAAAGTGGGTACACTAATTTTCTTCTGAAGATAATGTTTCGAGCGTTAAAAAACAACTCAACATAAACTGATCAATTCAACCTTTCTAATTTATGGTTCTATCGCAAATGCGACAATGCGGCAGCGCACCACGTAAAAATCACCTATTAATCACATTGCCTGATCATAATGTGGCCATATTCATAATGCTCGGGCCATGTGATAAATAGGTGAGTTTAGATTGTAATTAATTGTTTTGAGTTTAGATTGTAATTAATCACTTGTCCCGATTGGCTCGGCAATATTCATACAGCCCGGGCGTGATAAATACTGCCCGCATTAATCACTTGGCCCATAACATATACACTTCAACACTTCGATGTACCGATAGTCGATATGGCACCGCTGGAGAGACTGTAGCACAGCCCAAGTCTTGATCGAATCAAAGGCTTTCTCATAGTCCACAAACCTAAACAAAGCGGCAAGCTACATTACTCGGTTTTTTGTATAACTTGCCGAAGCGTATGGATATGGTCTATGGTACTGAAGCCTTTTCGGAAACCGGCTTGTTCGAGAGACTGCAAGTCATCAAACCTGCGTTCGAGACGATTTGTGATGACCCTCGAAAATAACTTATAGACATGGCTCAAAAGCGAGTTGGCCCTGTAGTTCTTCAGCAAAGTGTTATCACCTTTTTTGAAGAACAAAACCACCACGCTCCTGCTCCATGCTTCCGGCGTTGAGCCCTCGAGAATAATAGAATTGAAGAGCCTCTGAAGGACCTTCAGTATTAACGTTCCGCCCGCTTTCAGAAGCTCTGAAGTGATTTCGTCCTCGCCCGGCGACTCGTTGTTTTTAAATTGCTTCAGGGCCATCTCAATCTCACACAGGCTGATGTTCGGGATATCATCGCTAAAGTGTCGGATCAACTCGGCTCTCGGGTCTTCGGCCGAGCTAATAGCAGGTTGGTCAACCGAGGTGTAAAGCTGTCCGTAGAACCTCTCGATCTCCCTTAACACCTCAGCAGCGAGCGCAATAGGGGACTGGCGTTTATAACGCTGTTATACTGCACCTATACTAGGACAGGCCATGACCACTAGATAAGAGCATCCCTGACCTTAGATAGGAACATCCCTGACCTAATTTAAGATTTTATCCTTTTCTTTAGAGTGATAATGAATGAAATTCATTCATCGATCACTCTAAAAAAACAATAGCAGGCAACAGCGGCGTCTTTCAAGGTCAAATTTTTCAGCTTCAAGCAAGGTCAAAGCTTCAGTGTTTTATACGGAATGCAATCTCCATTTGGGTATAAGCTTCTTGGAAGGAGTGGTACACAAGGAACGGTTCTTTTTTGTTACAGACATTTTATTATAAAGCAGTGTCCACTCTTGTATACTATCCTAAGTATTTGAATGATCCCAATCGTCAATTATCCCAATCTCACTTAAAACATGGGTCTGTTATGAGAGTTGGGGAGGAACTTCAGGATTCTCTGAATGTTCCATCGGTTGTTTCACGAGGAGTGCTCCAAGATACTGTACCGATGGTAATATCGTGGTCACAATACTCACAATTTACCATCACACTACCCGTGATCGTAGTGGAGTTTATTGAAATATTTATTTCTTTAAACTTTAAAGCATCGTATGTTGATAGTATTGCGTGAGCCTGAGGCAGTCTCTGACAGTCTAACTTGGGGCGGTGAGGAAATAAAGCACATGTGGTGTAAAAATAGTTTAAATACATATACATAAACGATCGATTATATTAAGAAGGTCTGCATTCAGGTCAAAATAGCATACATGACCATAGTCAATGAGAGGGAATATTAAGGTTTGAAGAAGCACTGCCTTGGTTTTGGATGGGGGAAAGTTCTTCAGCGCACGAAGAGTACCTACATGTGACTCTCTGGCACCCGGAATTAATTTGGGCTTGTCAGTTCAAGTTGAAGTGGTTAAGTAGCCCGAAGTCCTTCACAATAGGGCACCAAAACATCCACATTATCCAAAGACATCCGGTTCTTGTTCGGTATGTTTCCAACTATCTTTTTTCTTCCGTAGGTACATATTTAAGTTCTGGAACGAACTCCCTGATACGGTGTTATCCCAGCGCCATGACCTGACTCGACTGACTGAAGTCGAGGTTCGAATGTGTACGCGTTACAGTTCAGTTCGCGAACAACGCACAAATTATGTTTTAGTTACAGAAACGATTACGTTTACTTACTACATTGCGGCTATAGAATGATAATCTTGAAATCGTCAGCTCGCAGCAGGTTTGCGAACCAGTCGTTAGTGAGTACCCGGCTTAAAAGAGGCATAAGAATGTGCTTTTCTCACGCTGAGCAGCGAGCTACTTGAGCTAGACCACTGACATTGAGGTCGATAGGCCATGAGCGGTGACCACTTGTTTTATTCGACAGCCTCCGTGGCGCAGTTGGTTAAACACCGCCTGTGAAACGAGTGGCCGCGGGTTCGATCTCCGCACCGAGAGAAATGTTTGTGCGGCCCACAAATATTTCTTCCGGGTCTGGGTGTTTGTGAGACCGAAAAGTCTCTCATAGTTCCTGATACTGTGGCTTTTAAGAGCCTACCTCGAAAAATATTCGCAGCATTTTGGGGCGTGGTTAACGAAAGTTGCCGCATCACGTCGCGGCACTGCGCTACTGGCGCACATTCCCCGATTAAATATTATCTACTGGTATTATTAATATTAGTAATAACGAATTAATGTAGACCTATGTATATTTATAATCCGTATGATTCTGACAATGTGCCTATATATTGTTTATCATACTTTTGTATTGATAAAAAAAAAATCTATTACAATCTAAGTGTTAAAACACGAACTTTAAACTATTACTTTACGAAAACCTCACAAACATTTACAATAATGTCTGTATAAATACAAGATACCAATTGTTTTGCCGGTCACTCACTCTACTAGTGTGAAGCGCTAATCGCCTAGGCGCCCTTTGATAAATGCCGCCAAAGGCATTGCGCCTAGCGATGATTTATTTGTTTCTACTTCATTTGACCTGTGATTTGACCACTGACTTTCGCCTATAAAACAACGTCATTCTTAGTTCTGCTGTTTTGTGATTTTTGACTTACGATACAACTGTAAAATTAACAAAAATGTGTGAAATAAATTTGAATTTTGTAATAACAACCAAACTAAACTGACTAGGTATTCCTGAAGTATGTACACAGAGCGGAAACGATAAGTAATTACATTAGATTATTGTTTAAATTCCACATAAAATAATTATTATTGATTTTC
Organism: Hyles euphorbiae; assembly: GCA_023078785.2. Lineage (NCBI taxonomy): Eukaryota > Metazoa > Arthropoda > Insecta > Lepidoptera > Sphingidae > Hyles > Hyles euphorbiae. Next base: position 5,354,516 of record CM041049.1, read on the forward strand.
GAACTGTGCGGTCACACCGGCGCTCACGCTCTTATTATTACTGCTATGCGCTTGGCGCGAGAATGACGGCGAACACACCCGCCCGTTCCAGTTTGAACCTTCTTTACAACCAAATAGGAATCATTTTTGTTTAACAATGTTTCTTTTATTTACGCTAGACAAATTTTTCGGCGAAATTATTTGATATCAATTACAATTATTTTGCTTTCGTTATATGAAAAGCATTGTAAATATTAATTTTATAGTAATACAAGCGATCGGGCCCGGCTCCGCCCGGGTGCATACACGTTTTAAAATGGCGGTCAAAATGTTTAATTCTGACTATCAGTTTAGAATATCGACCAATCGGACCAAGAAAAACGAACAAAATTTCCTCGTATTTGCTAGAAATGTCACTACTGCTTTCCTCCTATAGATCATAGCGTGATGATATATAGCCTATAGCCTTCCTCGATAAATGGACTACCCAACACTGAAAGAATCATTCAAATCGGACCAGTAGTTCCAGAGATTAGCGCGTTCAAACAAACATACAAACAAACTCTGCAGCTTTATAATATTAGTATAGATATAGATTTTCAGTGACATATAAAATATATTCGTAAAAAAAAATACTCTAAATCTGGGGGCACGGCAGTGCCCCCACCAAGTCGAGCTAAAAAGCGGCACAGTGGTACCATCCTTTTCTCGAAGCAATTCAGATCATTTTAAACCCCCCATAACTTCGTTGTGGTTAAAGCAAGAAACCTGAATTTTCAGTTACTAAGCAGGCATTGTGTAAACACGGTATGTATATTTAAAATTTCATTCAATTTGAACCACTAGTTTAAGAATTGTAACTAGTCAAACTTTCTTAATTTTGAAATAAAACTGTTATTTACGGATTTTATCGCGAATTTAGTTTAATTTTTTACATTTTTAACTTCCCGACGTTCTTACCTCCATTACCTCCGCTTTGACCAGCCCCAAGTCATCGCTAAAGAACACCGTTTCCTGCCCAGGATGTTTCGCGAGGCTATTGAAATTAAAAAACATCCAAATTTCAATAGAGAAGATGGCTTGAAGCTTGCACAAACATAGGATCCAATACTACATTTAATTAAATCGGAACCCAAAAGACCAACTGCCAGACCTCAAGACACAGTGAGCTCCTTCTGCGTAGATCGGATCACAAACCACAGAGTACATTTTGCATACTAAGATAGGACGTCACTCAATCAATTCAAGGCGCACTCTGGCATTAAGTAAGAAAAACAATCCCGTAATATGTCTAAACTTACTTTCATTGCGTTTATATACAAAAATAAATGATTTAGGGAGGTTTAGACCTGAATCCTACATCCAACGGAATCGATTTGAATGTTGTCTATTTGTAACAAATTATTCTGTATAGAAATGCGAACATAAAAATTCTCATTTCCGCATGAGTATCTGTATCTGTATCAGCCCATTTACGTCCCACTGCAGGGCACGGGCCTACTCTACAATCGAGAATACGATTGAGAGTGGTTAGGCCATATAGTCCACCACGCTGGCCTAGTGCGGGTTGGCGGACTTACATACCATAGAAATTCTTATGAATCGCCATGGCATGCAGGTTTCCTCACGATGTTTTCCTTCACCGTTTTAGTGCGTGGTGATTGACTATCAATACACACATGACTTCGAAAAGTCAGAGGTGTGCCCTGGGATTCGAACCCGCGACCACCGTGAACATGTTGGCAGTCGCGTCTAGTCCGTTTACCAACAGGCCACCACGCACTGCATGAGTATGAATTTTAATAAATTTAATAATTGTTTTAAAATAAACTAATCAGCTAATAAGCGAATCAATGTTTTTGGAAGTAATTAAGGGCCAATAATATCCGCGTAAAATATAATCTACGTAAAATGGGGAAACCCGTAAAAATCAACGATTTGTACGCCCTCTGGTGTTAAGTAAGTCAAACCAATGATTAGAATTCGTCGTAGTTTGTTCTAAGTTAAACTACCGTGTCGCAAACACAGACTAGATATTTAAAATTATTTTTTAAAATTAATAATTGTAAAATAAGGGTATTTAAATTGTAACAGTCACTGAGCAGACGTCTAATACCTCAGTCCGCACCGTGACCACGAAAGCTGTAAAGTAATCGAAACGTCGGGAAGTTAAAAATGTAAAAAATTAAACTAAATTCGCGATAAAATCCGTAAATAATAGTTTTATTTCAATGTGTAACATTCGCGTAAAACTAAGAAACCATTTTCTTAATTTTGTCACTCACTAACTAACTGATCGATCATCAAAAGTCTAAGGCAATTCTAGCAGACATAGAACCTTCAAATTTAGAATATAATTAGTGTTTAGTGTCTTAAGTAGGGAAAAATTTAAACATTTCGTAATTTCTGCCTAGTGTTCTAGATACACCAACTGCCTGAATAACTTTGTAATCCCATATAAATGTATAGGATTACAAAGTTACATTTGCAGTTAATGAATAATTGTACCCGTATATAATGGAATAATAGTTCTAGATAGGTATCACTACATAGTATAAAACAAAGTCGCTTTCTCTGTCCCTATGTCCCCTTGTGTGCTTAAATCTTTAAAACTACGTAACAGATTTTGATGCGGTTTTTTTAGTAGATAGAGTGATTCAATAGAAAGGTTTACGTGTATAATAACATCCATTAAATAGTGGAGACATACTGTTATATTTGAGGTTTCTAATGTGATGTCGTTAATTATCATTTTTTTCCGCTTACATTGCAAACGCAGGCTGAACCCTACGAGATTTATCAAAATAATGTAGTAATTATTTGTACACATTGAAGATGTCTACAGAAAACTCCGCGATGGTATATGTCTATCTCTTATGGATATCCCACAATAACAGTTTTTTGTCATTTACTTTTTACGACAAATACAGCATTAATCCTTATCTAATTAAAAAGCTTAAATACATTGTTGTTTTAATATAGATCTATCTGGTCCTTTACAGCACAAGATTTAAATGAATATTTTCGAAGATATTACAGATTTAAAATTGCGGGACGTAACGCTTGCGGCAGTACTGGCCGGCCGGGGCGGCAGTAGCGTGCCTGAGTAGGAAGGTTTATATGTATAATAATAATACGTACATATTTTTGTACAGAAATCTATTTGTACCCGGGCGAAGCTGGGCCTGGCCGCTAGTCTATATATAAAAGGCATAACATGAGAGGGTATTGAGAGGGAAAGGGTATATTCAGCCCATGAAACTGTACAACTTCCTTTAGAAAGACATAACGAAGAAAAACTTGCAAATAAATAGACTAAATAGCTCCAAAACATCAATTGCCATGAAAGAAAGAATATTAATAAACAAATCCGTGATATTTGTGATAAATTGCCACCTACAAAAATAAGAAAATACCATAAGACAGAGGCTTTACGAAAAAATGTTGGTGATATTCTAGAAGTAAAAAGTACCGAAAAGGAAAAAATTAGGACTCTAAAAAAAGACGTGACATCCCATCAAAAACATCCTGTAAAAAAAATCAGCCATCCAGCAGCATTATGTACGATACATTATGGTTTCATGCGATGGCCAAGTCGATCCATTTATTTATAACGTAAAGAATTTTTAATATTTATATGATAATAGCTTACGTAATAACTTTATACAGAAGGTCCCTTACGCAAGGACTAAATAAATTAATCGACTTGGTATCGGTATATGCATGTAGCATCTCACAATTTTTTGAGGTAGAAACCCTGAGCTGCGAGACTTGGAATTTTTTTATAGGATGTTTTTGATGGGATAGTGTCTTCATCTGTCTATTGATTGAGGTGCTCCCGAAAGATACTATTATTCTAATGGTATTATACTGGATGATTTTGAAAAATATCACAATATTATGATGACCATATACAACACTTTACATGGGCAAAAAATCATGAAATTTGTGTGACGTAATTTATGGATAACCCTATAGGTGGTCGGAATTGAAAATTGCGACCGCCATTTTTTTTCTGCTCTAAGATATCGATGTTGAAATCAATTGGATCAAAAGCATTCAAGCAAGCATTAGATTAATCGAGCAAAGGGTAACCCAGAAATCGATTTATATATCAATCGGATGAATAACAAAAAAGTTCAAAATGGCGGCCATACATTTCGGTTCGGACTCCGAATGTAGGTTATTCGAAGAAAGGGTACTTCGGATAGATATTGATTTAGAGACCAATCAGATTAATAACAAAACAAAAAATGGCGGCCTCAACTATCAATTCTGACTTACTCATTCAAATGAAGGAACCATTAGATATCGATTTAGATATCAATCGAATCAAAAGCAAAAAAGTTCAAAATGGCGACCATAATTTCCAATTCTGACTTTGAATTTAGTGAAACGGAATAATATGGTAAAAAGGTTTTTCTATTTAATTCACTATTAATATATTTATTGGGCAAGACCCGATTAAAAGTTATAAGTAAATTCAATTGATTATAAAAGTTGGTGCGACCTTGGTGGGAATATCGCGTAGTCTTCATATTATAGGAGCTAGCAACAAGAAATATTGCGATAGCAGATTAAAATATTTTTGATGAAAAATAATGATAGTATACTGAAAGAACAACACAACGAGAAACGAATTTATTTTAACCGAATTAATTCGATGACAATGATCGCAATGTCCATATCATAGGGATTACGTTGGATCCCTTATTTTCATATTTCTCGTATGTCGTGGATCTACATACATACATACATAAACTCACGGCTTTTTCCCAGAAGGGGTAGGCAGAGGTGCCAAGACCCACATTTCGCCATGTATGTTCCGTCCCACGATGTGATAGGTGGCGAGCCTATCGCCATATCGGGCACAAATTCCTGACTCTGGGCTGATATTCAATAGAAAAATCCAATATCACTTTGCCCTACCCGGGATTCGAACCCAAGACCTCACCTTTGTAACCGTATCTTAGTACAACTACGCCACTGAGGTAGTCTACCAGTCAAATATCGATTTGGAACCATTCGGATAAATAACAAAAAAACAAAAATTAAAATGACCCGGACTCGAACCCGAGACTTCAGCGTCGTAATCATATTATGAGGCAAAAATGTATAAAATTTCACCCGAATAATAACAAAAAAATCAATCAAAATGCGGATCGAATATTCTTTTTTCTGAGAATATTTTCATTTTTTCGGAATGATGGTTCTTTCAAATATCGATTAGGAACAATTCGGATAAATAACAAAAAGCAAAAATTAAAATGACCCGGCTTCGAACCCGAGACTTCAGCGTCGTAATTATATAATGAGGCAAAAATGTATAAAATTTTACGCTCCCTTCGACTAATTTCGTTGAGCTAGTTATACGTAAGTCAATGACCTTTCTCTTTTATTTTGGTAACTTAGCTAGTTAAAAATGAACTTAAAAATGAATATATACTGCTATTTATTTTTTAAATATATGTAAAAAAATTAAAATGTACAAACACAAAAGAGTACCACCTAAAATAATAAGATTTACGTAAATTTGAAATTACGTAAAAAATAATCGGCGGGCTAGAATTTCGAAACGTCGAGCACAGATCCGTCGTCCACCAAGGCCCGCGGCCGTCTGACGGGAACGCCCCCAATGAGATAGCTTATATGGCCGTAACGTACAAGAATGGGATACGATGGCCCATGCGCTTCTCAAAATAAAACAACATAAGCGCCAAACCATATTTTATTTTATTGTCATCGTACTATTTACTTTTTTCTTGTTTTTTTCTCGCGAAAAACTAATATTTAAAAATATATTTATGTCAAATTAATCTTGAGTTTCTACACGGGGTAAGTTAGGAGTTCTGAGTTCTTAAAAAACTTAACAACTGCTACTTTGGACTGTATTTTTGTTAAGGCAAAGTGGCGTAATCATGTATTTTTTTTCATAAAGTTGGTAATTATATCATCAATTAAAACATATCTGAAAATGGACTACCTAATCTTAGTAATTTATGATATGTAGGGTTTTAAAAAAGCCAAATTTATCGAGGTATCCCCTTAACTACATTTATAACTGTTCCTGTATTTATTTTCGTAATCTATTAGTTATATTGCTTTTATGTGTATCCGATCAAAAATAATAAACCTGGCCATGGCTGTCCAAATGAAAGTTCTTTTTTCAATAATCATGATTGAAACTGTAATGCCAAACTTTGTATCAATGGCGTACTCTATTTGTATTTTTGATTTGATTTTGTAATAAAATTTGCCTATAATTTTAGCTATTTTTCCATGTCGGGGTGTTAACGTTTTAGTCAGTTTATCGAAATTACCGTGAAAATAACTGCAAGTAAATAAATAATTAGCTAGTTTAATGTTAATTTACAATTTTCGTTATATATTGACCGTAAATTTATTTTTCATGTTCATAAATTGTAACGCATAGAATATTACGCTATCGAACATGGCAATAAACACATTTACGGGATCAAGTGATAAAATTCCTCACTTGCCCCTAAGTTCGCTGAACAGTTCTAAAGGTAGTATTATACAAAATCGATTGGTGAAAACTAATTTTGGAACTAATAGTAGCGCAACAAGCTCCAACAAATCTATGAATCGAAGAAATGGAAAGCCCTCGTCACCATACATCAATAGTGAGAAGGTGCATGTCCTTTCTCGGGTCACAGAAAAGAGGGTACTTCAGAAGAAAGCTACAGACTTTGCATCTTCATTTCCTTTAGCTGTAAATATCTACAAAGCTAACTCTGATGAGTTTAAATCCGTGAAAAAGAACCGCAGGACTAAGAAATCTGTGTTAACTCTTCCCAATGAACAGGCGCCAATACCACAAACATGCACCGTCAGTGATATGAATGACTCTGAAGAATTAAGCAACAACGACACTCGTAGAAAAAGACCTAAAAAACGACCTGCGGGGCAAAATAGAAGATTTCGTAATGATTTCGAATTCTATGATAGAGACGCCAGATATTGTTCACAATTCAACATCCACCTGGATTGTAGTTCCACGGACGTCATAAGAAATTTTAACGGCGATGAAAACAAAAAAATGGGTAAAAAGAAACAGTATATGCAATCAAAGTCCATGGTGGATGGCAATTTTAATGGTCACGACGTGTGGAGAATTTTAAGAAACATTAATAGGTTTCAGTTTCAACCTTCTCCCCCTATGTCTGAAGAAGATTCACCTCTACCTCGAAAAAAGGGTAATAAAACGCGGTATAGCAGAAACGATACAAGGTTATGCTTCCTATTTTTACATATTTTTTTTTCTCTATTTAATTAGTGCTTTATTTAGGTAATAAACATTTTAAACGCAAGAATATTATTTCAGATTTATCGAAACATGCCGCACTGAAGAATTTGCATACATATCTAGCATCGAAGTAGATAGCAAATCACCGACATTTTCACATTCATCTAGTTTTGATCGTATTACTGTAATTGATAAGAAGGATGAATTTCAAAGGATTTGCGAGAAATTCGAAAAAAAGATTGTCAAAAATCAAAATGTTGCAAAGAATCCAAGGCCTCAAAAAAATATTAGAAATAAAAATAAACCTGTTGGTAAAAAAACGTTTAAAACGTGTAACAAGGGTCCAGGATCAAAAGAAAGCAATCAATTTAGAGCCCCTACTATTCCTGGAATAGAGTTCAAAAATTCGTATGAAAACAATACTATTGGTACAATGTCGACTTACAGCAGTAGTAATGTCAATGAAGACTCGTTAACTATGAATGCTCACGTTGATGACGATGTAAGGAATTCCAATTCTGCAAATTTGATGCCAAAAAATCTGACACAAAATTCGCCAAATCTTTCAAATACTATCATACCGTCAGTGAATACAGTCTCAAGTAAGACAGCACTTCAAGTAACGTTGAGAGGTACTGTTCAATGATATGTAACTTTAAATAACGTGCCAATCCATTTATTCCACCAATTGTTGCAAATATACTATATGCGATATAGGATTTAGATTGGGTACCTGTTTTTATTATTTTATTTAAATTTATTGAATTTGTAGGTCATAATAAAGGCTTGAAAACGTCTGAAGAAACATCTAATCTACCGATTACTGGTATAACAAAAGTTGTGTTAAGTAAAGCTCAAGATGTAGAGCTTTCTAAGCGTTCAGTAACACCGAAGCGAAGATCTCGTTTAACCACTACCCTGGCAACCGCCCATATTATACCTAAATTAACACAAACTGATATAAGAAGAAGACTATTAAATATGAAATTTCCAATGGTAATTTTAGGTAAAGACCAAGTCAGTTCCACAGTGCAAGTCACGGACTTCAATCCACCCCAATTTGAAGGCTTAGATAAACATATTTGGCCATTTATGATAGAATGGAGTGATGACTGTAGTAGACTAAAAATGGAGTTGGAAAGTATATCAAGCTCAAAAGAATTATTAAGTACCGTTTCAAAACATGATGACGATAACATGATACCAAAGCGGAATTTACGTCAATTCTATGGAGATCACAAGTATAATAACATGAAATTTGGTACAAAGGCATGTAAGCAATCAATCAAAAGAGAACAAAAATGGTCAAATGACAATAAATCAATTTTAAATAAATACGATAGCAATCCAGTGTCTCCTTCAGATATAATTAAAGAAACACAGCAACAGCTGCAGCCTAAAAAGCCAAAACCAATGCGTCAACTTCAAGATAAAGTACTCAAATTGTTATATAAAAAATCACGAGAGGTCGATGCGACTGAAAGAGATCCAATTGTTGCACAAAAATGTGAAGCAAAACATACACCAAATGGATTTACTGCATGTAAAAACGATGTTTCGTTTAATAAACCCATTAAATCAAATGCTATTCATGATGCAATGACGAGACGAAATTTGAGCGCTTCAAATTCTAGGTTGATGAATACAAGCCCGATACCAACCAAGCGACCGTGGGCTAAAGCGAAATGGGCCAGTGATTTTATTGAGAATGTAATTAAAAAGATAAAAAATGGTGCTTATTACAATCAGGATGTCAGTAATGAACACAAAATTGGTGAGTATTAAAAATAAGTATTCCTAATAAAAATAAAATTAGAAATTTTAATGGTGTCGATATTCTTCATTGTTATCGTTTCTTCATATGAAACTCAAAGTAAAACGTGTAATTTTTTGCTGTAGTCATTGTACATATACCTAAAGTTTGTTTACGTGTACAATCAAAATATTTCTAGGTACATCATCAATACCGGTTCCCAAGGAGGTTTCCGTGCAAACAAAGCCAAGTATGGACAATGCAAATAAAGAATATAGTAAAGCCACCCAGCCATCTGATCAATTATTGGTAAAAAGGAATGAGATAATTAAAGCATTACCTGGTTTTGATAATAGTCTTCCTGACATAGAAGTACAAACATTAGGTAGAAGTAAAATAGAAATAAAAAATCGTTTAACGAATGTAATTGTGCAATTTGATATATCAATACCGGTAGAATCAGATAAACTGAGTTTACATGTGAAGAATTCATGTTCGTTAATTCCGATTGAGAAGAACGATAGCAACACAAAACTGTTCAAATGCAAAGCTACAATTCTGAATGCCATGCTACCTGCCGAGCTTTGTACTATATTTCCTAATATGATGCGAGAAATAGCACATCCAGATGACATTACACTAAGCCATCCTTTACCAATGAACAAAACTGAGTCACAATTGTCAACGATATCGGAGTTATCCCATTATGAGAGGTTGGAATATTTTAAACCAATATCAATAATATCCCTATTATCACCAGAACTAGGTCGCATACTTTCAGGAGAATTTTCATGTGGGCTGAAAAGGAAAAAAAATAATCAAAAAATTAAAAGTATTGCCTACCATTCTTTGGAACCTGAAGTATGTTTGTTACCTAAATTACCAGAAAAACTCTCAATCCCTTTAATTATAACACCAATCGGAAATGATTTTAAAAGTATCAAGTATACAAATAGAATCCAGCAGATGAACAATAACGTAAGCAAAATAAACAACAGTGTTTGCCGAACATTGCAGCCATACAATTTGCAAAGACATGCATTGATACCAACCGTTCAGGCTTTCAATATAGTGAGTATATTCAAAGATATGTGGACATCTTATGTAAAGAACGGGTGCAGATGTTTACTTCCCATGCCAACATGTACAATCTCCCTGCATATCAGAGAAGAAAATATGGGTACAAGAAAAATTGTTATGAATATTGGTAACTTAACACTTAATTCCATATTTGAAAACTTTGCGAAAGATAATAACGAGCTAAATAGCAAAAAGTCTTGGAATGAAATTCAGTATTTACCAATACAATTGCATAAACCAGTAGATGGGAAATCTAAATTAGATAAAAATACAAATCAAAGTAATTTCATCAATCACAAAGTAAAAAGGAAAGGTTTTATAAAACTTTACAAGAAATGTAAATCTACTACTAACATAACTTATGAAAAGAACAGTTTGCTTTTAAGTAAAATTATAACTCTAGATGATTTTTTCCAACTGCTTGGATCGAAATCTTTGTGTTGCGTATTTGATGGCAATTCTGGTAAAAAGATTCTATCTTCCATAAAAACGGTAATTATAAACTTTTTTTTTTAATTTGCAGTTTCAAGATACCTACATGCTAAATTTGAAGATTGCTTACAAATACATTAGATGAGTTTGGGATAAAAATATATTCAGCGATTTAAATCGCGAATGTACTAGTACCATAGGTTTACATAAGCCCATTAAGTTATTTATTATTGGGTATAATATCATAAGTATTATATTCACATTAAATACAATCTCAAACCTATTCGCATTGCACTTAGTGATTTAAATTATATTTTCTAGAGCAGCGTCACTCAACCTTTTTTATGGTATGGTTGTCTAGTTACCATTTTTTCTATGCGAAATTTTAAAAGATTTGAAATCCCAGGCGGGCGGTATGTTGAGTATGACTGTTTTAGAACATCGTAACCGCTTTTAATTTTCTGACCTGCATTAAATATTTAGTAGCATATTTGCGTTACAGATGAAAAACTGGATAACTGAAATTAGTTCACGGCAGGCTCTCCTTGTGCTTCTGTTGGCAAACAAGAAAGACACACCTAATTTAATTCGATTTAGAGCTGTTCTTTTGCAAGGCATTGCCGTTAACAGAATCACTCGAGCTTCTGAGTTGGATATGGAAATAGAAGTAATCGAAAGAGAAAACTTGAATGTGGCTTCGCAGGTATTATTAAAACAGAAAGATATTTTCATTAGGAATGCTACCTATAGTGTTACATAGAATTTCTATTGCTCAACTCTCTCTCTCTCTCTGTCATTGTGTTGTTTTACTGTAGCTTATAAACAGAATAGCTACTGGATGGATCGGGGTGCTAGGCAAGTTAACGAAATTATATTATCCCACATTCCACAACAAACATTCTTTTAGATTTTAAGTTTGTTGCTTCATTATTACGAATCACACAATTTGAAATATATATTTTTTTCTTAGTTTGAAGGAATATTCTATGTAACGGCATCAACTGAAAATAAGGATAATCTTTTGGAAGAGCTTAACTGGATTGCGAAAACTACAGTAAGATTTTTGTATATTTTTTTCCATTTTCACTTGCACGGAGCGGGATCAATAAAGTACTTTTGAATTTGATGTGAACTCCGAGCTAGCTCAATCTGGTACCTACTGCTTATGTGGTAAAATTTTTATTCATTTTCTGTTACAAATAACATCAAAAATACATACATAAACTCACGCCTTTTCCCAGAAGGGGTATGCAGAGGTGCCAGGACACCCACATTTCGCTTTGTGTGTTCCGTCCCACAATATGATAGGTGGCGAGCCTATCGCAATATCGGGCAGAAATTCCTGTCTCTGGGCTCATAATGAATTGAAAAATCCAATACTTTGCCCAACCTGGTATTCGTACCCGAGATCTCAGCTTTGTAACCGTACCCTAGTATAACTACGCTATTGAGGCAGTCAGCATAAAAAAAATACTAAAAATAATATAATTACCGAAAATGTAGGTTTTTTGAATCGGTCCATATACATCCCACTGCACGGGCACGGGCCTTCTATACAATCCAGAGTGGTTAGGCCTTATAGGACACCTTGCTGGCCTAATTCGGATTGGCGGACTTGGCATGGTATAGAGACTCATACAAATCGCTATGGTATGCAGGTTTCCTCATGATGTTTGATGTGGTGATAGACTAGCTATCAATACATACATGACTCCGAACATTCAAAAGTGTGTCCTGGGATTCTAACCCGCGACCACCGTGAAAATCTTGGCGGTCGCGTCTTGTCAGTTCCCAACAGTCACCTACTTATTAAAAATGTTTTTATTTTTAGGCTTCAGACTATCAAAAACCCTTCGACGAGTCCTCGGAAAAACTTCTCAAATCATTGTTAGAAAAGAGGAAAAAGTTAAACCCGTCGTATCTTCGCGTCATGGCAAGATACGTAGGACTTGGACTTCTGAAGTCTTCGTCGAAGAAATAAAATATTCGTCATATTAAATTGCGGAATTGTTGTGGTGTATCTGCTTAAATTATTGCGACTTAATTAGTCTACAATATTTATAATTTGGAAATTAATACAATTTATCATTTAGAAATACCTAGTTTCTATTCTATTTCGTTTAGAAAATTGGCCACAATAAATTAAGTCCCATTCTGGTGTTATAAAAACAGATATAATTTATATTATTAGTTTAAACTATTTAATCGATATTAGATCTATATAATACGTAGGTATTGCCGTTGGATGGAAGAATAAATGAAACTGCCATGTTTCATGTTGGAAGTTATTTTTAATTAGAGTTAAGAATGGGTGGCCAGTACATTTCCTTGCTTTTTCCAGATCTCGTTTTCATCATGCTGTGTAGTATATCACGTACCTGTTGTAAATAAATACAAAGATAATTAATTAATAGCTTAAAAAAGTCACTGCAGTGCACCTAATGATAATAATGAAAAAGTGCAATAATAATGAAAATTGTAAAAGACATACATAAAATAAAATAACAACCAATAATACGATGTAATTACAATACACAATGAAATAACTCTTATTCTTAATTTGGTGTTATAATGGAGACTCTACTATAAAAGTAAAGTACCGTAGATAATTGAATTTTGAACGCCGATCCATGACTCGACATTCAGTGCCACACTAAATAAATAAATAATAAATAACACCCAACAGTCACATACATACTAAATAAATAAATAATAAATAACACCCAACAGTCACATATAAGATCGAGTCTAGTGTCGTGGGTATCAGGAACTACGAGAGACTTTTCGGTCTCACAAACACCCAGACCCGGAAGAAATATTTGTGGGCCGCACAAACACTAATTTATTGTCGAGCCTGTACATTTTTACCTACAATAGAAACTACTGTTGGTTGTCTACCGCGCAATCGCTGCATTAAAAACGCCATCCTTTGTCACATTGTGGCGTAAAAAAAACAGGTTTTTGTGTACCACAAAAGCAAAATCGCGGCAGCCCTAGCATAACCCAAAACGCGTTATTTTATTGCAATTTACAATGCAATCCAAATAGATATTTAATTTAGAATAAATTATGTATGAAAGAACATTGTCTAGAAACGCCAAAATCGGAGGAAGAGACAGTGGTGCCGTGGAAAGTATTTTTGGAATTGTCGCAACATGGAATAGATAACCACATAAGCAAATGTCGAGATATGTCTGTAGTTTAACGGCCGATGCCAATAATCAACCGAAAAAATTAGATTGAAGTCAATCTGGATTATTTTCTACTTTTCGATTTGTCATTTACCATGTTGCCATAGTTTTTCCACTACTGAGATTGATTATTGGCAATATAGTATCAAAAAAAGATTGAGCTGTTAATCTCAAACGGCAAATTTTGGATTGGGATTGTTTATTGGCAGTTAATCTTTATTAAAATGGGGCTTGTGAGCAATAGCGAAGAGTGCAATATTTCTCATAGTTTTGAATTTGCTTTTTCACACTCACTTGAAAAATTTACTTTTTATTATAATACTAGTAGCTATGCCTGCGACTTCGTCCGCGTGGAATTTAACAAAAACCATATTTCCAAAATAAATGTAGCCTAAGTTACTCTTTATTATATCAGCTACCTGACAATAAAAGTCCCGTCAAAATCGGTCCAGCCATTTCAGAGATTAGCCGGAACAAACAGACAGACAAAAAAAATCTAAGGTCATTTTCGTTATAGGTATCTAGACTACAAGCCCGTGGCAAAAAGCGATGGGTCAAATGAACCACCAGGAGACCTATTTGGTATGATACAGGGGCATAAAATAATAATATTCAGCACTATGCCGTCACTTGTAAGCTGTCCGTCTCAGTGCAGATGAGACTTCAAAATCATCAAGGAGAGGGGTTCATTTTGGTCATTTATTTTTTTACGGCATTTCTACCATCGATAGGTCCATGAAAAATAATAGAAAGAACACGTAGTGCCGTACAAAAATAGTGCGTCACAAAGTCGGAAGAACGTTAGATATTCCGGCAAATTTGTCGCTAAATTTGGTCATTTGATTTTAAACGGCATCAGTTCCATACAGTCGCAATGCCTCTTCTAAACCATTATTCCGCAACGCCGTACAAAAACTATGCGACAAGGGAGAACAATCAGCGGTTGCAACCCACTCACCTTCAGTGGTCCGGGGGGTGATTTGACACAAAATGGGATTAATTTATTTTGAAAGTATTTAATGCATAGATAACATTTATCTTTTGTTATACCTGTGTATTTGTGGTCCATAAGTTTAATAAATCTTCATCTTTTATATCAAACTTATCTTGAATGGATTTTAAAATATCTCCCATAATTCTCTCTTTCTCTTTTAGTCTGCGATTTTGATTTTTTATTTTTATTATTTTTATTCTCTGTTTCTCAATAATGCTTTCTGGAGTAGTTGCTGTATTAACCACTGTTCTCTTTTTTTTTGTTGGTTTTGTAGCTATTACTAAGCCATCCTGAAAATAATAAATATCATACTTATCTATTTTTTTAAATATTTATGTCAAAACAGTATTAAAGTAGTTTTTAACATCAGGCAAATATTAATACATAATGAATTCATATTTTAAAAGGAAGAATGTGAGTCAGATGCCCCAGCTATGCATCTACCATCTGTTTCCCACGCACACATAGACCACAATAATGCATATTAGGACTAGTCATGTCAATAGTTTATGATTCAAATATTTTACGATTTAAAACAACTTGCCTAACTTGCTTAATTATGATTGTTTTTAAAATTATTATTTTTATTATATATATTTTTTTTTATTGCAATGAATGGTGAGACGAGCATGCAGTTCGCTTGATGGTAAGCGATGCGACCGCTCAACAATAGCAAAGTCAAACAACACCTTGAATTACAAAAGCAATGCTTGACACTCCACTGCGCTAGCCATCCTAAGACATAAGATGTTAAATCTCAATATGTCCAGTAGTTACTCTGGCTACAATGTCCTTCAATCCGAAACACAACAGTGCATTTAAACTGTTGTTTGACGGGAGGAATAGACATTGCGGTGGTACCCACCCAGGCAGCCTCTCTCATATGAGAGACCTACCACCAGTAAACATTTTGGACATATACCAAAAAGGAAGACAAGAACCCTGTGGTAAATATTGATATGTAATGAATAACTCCAAAAATATAAGATACCTCTAATAAAGGATTGCAATGGAAAAAGCTAAATAAGATTTACTAAAAACTAACAAACAAAAAATATCTTGAAAAATATTCGCGATTTTATGGCAGTCCCAAAAGCATTTCACTTTTTAAAGTTTACAATAAGAGTATAAAGTAGTAGGCTTGGGCAAAAAATATCGATATATCAAAATATCGATATTTTTTCAGAAAAATATCGATATAAATTAGCGATATTTTTTCCCGCGATATATCAATTTTCGATATTTATTTTCAGATATCAAAATCGATATATTTTTTAAGCTCTGCTGTCTGCTCATGCGTCACATCATGTTTTTGACCAATCCGATTTCTTAAATTTAGAAAATACGGGTGGTTCCTCCATCTTGTCCAGACACGAGAAATTATTAAATCTGAGCATAGATTCCAAGCAGTAGCTGTGTCTCCAATGAACTGAAGCAGTATCACTTTTAGAAAGAAAATCTGATCCATTATAGCTGGGTAAATTGTCAACATTACACGCCGGTTCCCTCGGATATCGCTCAAAAATATTTGATTTGTCAAGCATCTTCAGTGTAATCTGAAAGAGTAGCTTCAGTGGTAAATTTGGCTGTGCCAAATGATAGGAGCAGATTAACAGGGGAACACATCAAAAAAAGAGTGCTCCTGATGTCAATATTAGACAAATGCTGGTTTCGATAACGTTTTTTTTTTGTTATTTTGTTTCTTTTTTTATGTCGAGCAATTCGATTTTTTTTAAATAATAAAACTTATGTTGAAACAGGCCAGTGTGGCCTCTCACTGTGGGCCTCATTAAATGGCTCAAAATCACTCAACGAGCCATGGAGCGGGCTATGCTCGGTGTTTCCCTACGAGATCGAATCAGAAATGAGGAGATCCGTAGGAGAACCAAGGTTACCGACATAGCCCATAGGATTGGCAAGTTGAAGTGGCAGTGGGCCGGGCACATAGCTCGTAGAACCGATGGCCGTTGGGGCCGAAAGGTTCTCGAGTGGAGGCCACGTACAGGCAAGTGAAATGTCGGACGCCCACCTACAAGGTGGACGGACGATCTGACTAAGGTCGCAGGAAGTCGCTGGATGCAGGCCGCTTCCAACAGGTCATTGTGGAGATCCTTGGGGGAGGCCTATGTTCAGCAGTGGACTTCCTGTGGCTGATATGATGATGATGATGATGATGAAACAGGCCAGATGTGTATTTGCTTTAAAATTCCGATAATTTTGGCAATTTTTATAAATAATTGCAAATTGGGCAAAAAATATCGATATATCGAAATATCGATATTTTTTGGGTGATATATATCGATATATTTGAAAAATATCGATACGATATATATCGATATATTTTTTCCATTTGCCCATCCCTATAAAGTAGTTATCAAAATTTGAAATTTAATTACTTGGGAGAACATTATATTCTGTCCTGTAGGGGAAACATCATTTCCTGGTGATGGTGAACTTGCTTCTGGAGGGGGTAATAATGGTGTGTTCACAATCATCTGCAATTACAAATATTATGTGTTGAGAAATAAACATATATTATAGACAATAATATCACTTTATCATATAGTAAACAGGGTGTCCTAAAACTTGATTATAAAACATGTACCAAAATAATATTTACTGTAGTTGGACGTATGTTGGCTGATATAATGACAGTTACAAGCTTTATCATCCAAATTCTGATGCTGGTTTATTGTTAATTTTTGTGACACCCTGTTTACAACTGTACCTGAATGCATGTATTGTTTTGTTCCTGCATCAGTGATGAATTAAAGTCTTCATTTTGCAAAAACCCATACAGTACATGATTTGACTGAAAAATGTAATAAATATTATTAATTACTATTTATGTAATCATGTCCTTTAATTAATTCTTAAAATAAAATAATTATTGAAAATAATCAAAATCGAAACACTGTGAATAGAATGTGCAGTACATTGATATACATAAAATGAAAAGTGTGTATGTATGAAAATACTTACTGCAGACAGATCTGGGTATGTATTATGTTCAATGTTTAGTGTTGGAATTGACCAAGAGCGTAAAAATCTACTTCCAGATTTTTTAATATCATAATCACTTTCACAAAAATGGGCAGAACAAATGGTGCTTGTTGGTGTGGGAGTCCAATTTTGTCTTCCTGTTGCTTTTATCCATACATTTCTTATTTGAGGATCTTTTGGAAACCTACAAATTAGGAATTATATTAAACAGTAAACTAGAAAAAAAGCCCAGATAACAACATTCAGCTAGCTAGCTGTGATCGTGCTGTGTGTGCTACAGCATAGACCTGAGACACATTACCCATATCTGGTGTTTCTAAATTACACAAAGGTATTATAAATTCACATATGGCCTTATGTCACTGTCCACACAATAAAAATGTGTAATAAGCTTAATCAATGCTTTTTGTATTCGTGCATTATAGTGGTGGCCTGTTGGTAAATAGACTAAATGCCGCTGCCAACATGTTCACCATAGTCACGGGTTCAAATTTTGCAGTCATGTTTGTATTGATAGTATCACCAGGCACTAAAACTGTGAAGGAAAACATCGTGAGGAATCCTGCATACCATGTCGATTTATTGGAATTTCTATTGTATGCAAGTTCGGCAACCCGCAATAGGCCAGCGTGGTGGACTATATGGCCTATCCACTTTCAATCTTACTCTCGATTGTAGAGGAGGCCCGTGATCTGCAGTGGGACGTATGTGGACTAATACAGATTGCTCGTGAGCGTAATCACAATGTATATTTTTAATAATTCGTCTAAGTACAATATTTATAGAAATAATATAAGATTCGTAAAAATAAACGTAATTACTTGTGGTATGAAACTCCTCCTATCTTTGGATTAGACTTCCTATCGTAGTTAGGGCATAGTATAATAGCACAATTCGGCATTTTTATTTAATTTTGATAGGGGACAATAATATAATGCAGTTGAGATGCCACCACGTACTATTGGAAACTCAATATTCAGACCACCGATTCTTATCATAAATTTATTCAAATTAAAAGTTGTTATTTGCTACAGCTGATTGCTGTGTGAACTCTGAATTTCAGACCAATTTCAGCAAATTTCAGACTCAGAAAATCAGAAATTTGACAGTAGGGACGTAAAAATATAATCGATTATTTAAAATCAATAAAAAAATCGATTATTTTTTTGAATAATCGTATTTTATTAATCGATTTGTTGACCAAGAATAATCGATTTTTTATTTCGCTATTTCACACCATACTTTCGATTTTTTTAATAAAAAAAAAATAATAATAATAACTGCTTCATCAGCTCCAGCAGAGCGCCTTTTTTCTAAAGCTGGAAATGTTCGTAAAACAAGGAATCGCATCTTGAGCAAACGATTACCCAAATTTCTATTTCTCCATTCTTTGCCAAGTGATTTATGGCAGTAGGTTGATGCATCCGTAGCTTTTTATTTCGTTAATTTTGAATTATAAATAGAGATGATTTTCGTTGTTTACTGAAGCGTATCATTAGTTGAAGATTTTTTTTTTGTTTTCATGAAAGAAGTGAATTGTTTTTGCTTATTTACATTTAGTAAGTTTTTACTTTAATTTTAATTAACAAATAAAGACTGTAGTTTTTATAGAGATGATTGGTTGCTAAATCACCAAGATTTACTTTTCTGTAGTAACTGTAATTTATTAACATAACACAAGATTGAATTATACAGAATCCAATCTTTTCAAAATTATTTTATTTGTATATTAAATAATTATTTCATACAGACTAGTAGCTTTTGATGATTGAGTTGGGTTGTTTTATTATACATTTTCAAAACGTCTATTTTCTATTATTTTTAGTAAATTAATCGATTTTTGGAAAATCGAATACTATTTGGTAAAAAAATCGATTTCTCCCCAGCCAAGTCACATCCCTATTTGACAGTTTGCGTTTTACCAACGTTATTATGTGGGCTGGCAAAGGTCATCCATCATGTTCAGCCTTGTTGTGTATCACTGTTACATGGACGGAGAAACTATTTATTTATATAGGCGTACTCAAGAAGCTTATACCCAAATGGAGATTGCATTCCGTATATAAAAGTGTAAAAGTGAAGCACAAAAATTTGACCTTGAATGGCGTTGCTGTTGCCTGCTATCCTTTTCATTAGAGTGATTATGAATGAAAATGACTTTTTGTTCATTCATTTTCCAGATTCATTCAGTACCAGAATCTCATGGCATAAAATTAAAAACAAACATAATGATTTTAAGTGGCAATACCAACCAATACCAATTGTCATTAGATGTGAATATTTTAAGATTTCTATACTTTCTTAGCGAAAATACACAAATTAGTTCTACGATCACAAGTGCAATATTTTGTTTACAAGGTTTATCGCCAGTTCCGTGAATAATTTGGTCTTTAAACAAAATCGTTGATTTTATAATCGACGTCGTTTTAACAAAAAGTCGGAGTGAATAGTTTTGATACTTCATTTTGTTTTGTTAGTATTAGATATATGATGTGTTTTATCGTATATACTTTGATATCATTTTTTGAAACTAAACAGTAATGCTTTCAATACCTATTTACAGGAGTTTCCAGAGATTTTATATAAGGGACGGTTTATTATTATTCTTTTATTTTTATCGTCTTCATCAAAAGATGTACTGGAAAAGTATTTAGAAGTAAGCTCTGACTAAAGTGTTAATGAATTAAAGAAGACTGAATATACAATTATACGTTTTTTATTTTACAATCTTGCATCTCTTGTAGAACATTTTTGAAATCGAATAATTATTTAAATAAAACCGACTCATAATCAACATACTTACAATGTAAAAAAATGAAAATTATTTGATTAAGTGGGAACTATATAATAAGAAGAGAGAATTAAAACGAAACCGGTCATGGTGACTCGGTACCACCATTTTTATCTATGTTTTGGAAGTACCAGCGCTTCCTCTAAGTTATAAATACTCGTAAGGCATATAATATAATATACATACGATATTATAATTTAAAACTGTAAAAATCTTATTTACCTATTTTAATTGGCTATTAATCTAAAAGCACTATTTTGAAGTAATTTTAATATTATTTAAGCGATAACCTATATTCATACTTAAAACATTATGTACTTTATTAACAAAGGTGTACTTAAAAAAAGTATGTCAATTTAAAATAATAATTAACTACAATTATTGAAAGTATCAAAATATGTTCATCCAATTACCCCAGTGTTGCAATGCGTAAATTCAAACCCAAAATGCCATGAGATTCTGGTAGACCTATAGGCTATACTAGCTTTTGCCTCCAACTTTGTCTGCGTGATTCTGTAATTAAAATATGTTTTATATTTGAAACATCTCGAGCATTCTGGCATAGTTTATTAAAAACTCACATTTGTTTGCTTACAAATTATGAAGGTTTAATTGTTTTGGCAATGTCGTTTTGTTAGGGTGTGGGGGCAATATTGAACGGTTTTTTGATAAGATGAATAGGGTTTGATTTGTGACTCTATAGAACAATACTTATTGTTAATATACAAAAAATAAAAATATAAATAAAGGGAAGAGTACATTTTTCAATCATATCAATAGCATCCTGAAGTATACGTTTCAAAGCTGAAAAAAAAATGCCTATTTAAATAAATCTACAGGGGAAAGGTAGAACTCCTGACCCCTCACTGAGATTCAATGTTGTGTGGTGGGTATCGGGAACTAAGAGAGACTTTCCGGTCTCACAAACACCCAGACCTGTGACCCAGACCCAGAAGAAATATTTGTGGGCGGTGTCTAACTACGCCACAGATGTGGTCTAATTATATTGAGGTTTCTTTGTGGCGTCTCTGGACTAGGCATTCTAATGCATTTAGTACGTGAAATATAGCTATCCAAAGATATAAAATTATTTTTGCGGAGAACTGATACCATACGGATTTTCTCGTCAAAATCAGGAAAATCCGTCAAACATCAACATTTCATAAAAATTATTGTTTTAATTGCCTTTTTTAACTATAAGAAATTATCCTGTGGTATTATCTCGAGGTTCAATGTTTGCATGATATGGTGCTTGTAATGTTATTAAATGAGCTGATTTTAATTTTTTTTGCACAATGTTCTAATATAGTTGAATTTAAAGTGCAAGGGAAATGGTGAGATTATGGGTTTAAAAAAATAAAATAAAAAAATAAAAGAAAACAGTGAAGGAAAACATCGTGAGGAAACCTCGCATACCATAGCGATTTGTTATTTTTTGATATGGTATGTAAGTCCGCCAACCCGCACTAGGCCAGTGTGGTGAACAATATGGACTAACCACTCTCAATCGTACTTACGATTGTAGAGTAGGCTCGTCCCCTGCAGTGGGACGTATATGGGCTGATACAGATGGGTTTAAAAATGAATTAAAAAATAATTTAAGTTTTTATGGTTTTTTATTGATTAAAGTAGATCACTTTTGAGGCGCACTCTGGTTAGAGCTCTTTGAGTCGCGCATTGAAGCCGAACGCCTACGTTTGATCTCTTCCTGGCGACGTACCTGAAAATAAAAATTACATTAAAATATATTTCAATGAATTTTTTTACCAATAATATTTAATATTTTGCATTTCTGAAACATTGTTAAATATTACTGTATTTGAAACAGTGTTGCTGATTTAATACCTTCATTTATATCGAGAATAAATCAAGGGGTAAGACACAGCACATCACTTTTACAGCTGCGTATAATTGCCGTAAATTGAATTTACGACTATATGATACCAGCTGTTGTTGAAATATCAGTAACAACATTCTTATGACCTAATTCAAACAGTTTTAAAATCTATCATAGTTTTGGATTGTTTACTCTTAAGGGCACAAAACATTCGATAACTAAAATAGGTTTTAGACTAGCAATGAATAAAGCTCTTAAAGTATACTTATTTTTTATATTATTGGTGTCAATATAATGTTATCTCTATGAATATGTTTTCAAAAGTTGCTATTCCACATGAGTCCAAATGACTTATTTATCGTATAGTAAAACTCAATAGAATAAATGAAATTTAACATTTAGATCAGTGATTCTCAACCTTTTTTTTGTTGCTGCACATATTTAACGATTTCAAAATTTGGCGGCACACATTTAACGATTTCAAAATTTGGCGGCACACAAAGAAAAAGATAAAAGTTATTTACTTACTACAACACACTGCATAAATAGTTTATGCCAAAATATTTAAATATATGAAATAAACTAATATATACTACAATAATAACTAAACATTTATTAAGGGATTAATTACAAGCTAATAATAAAAACATTTTTAATGCGAAATTTGAGCTTGATTACAACTACAATTTGATACAACTCCCATTTGAACTCTTATGTTAAATATTGGTTTAGTTTAAGTTTTACTAGGTGTATAAAATAATAATAGTAATAATTTACCTTGGATTCCTTCTTTCTCTGTGCAAGCAATTTGGCGTAATCAGCCTCAGCAGACTTGCGTTTGGCGAGGCGCTTCTTCTTGAGGGCCAGACGGTGACGTCTGCGCTGCAACACTACAGGCGTCACCAGTCGCTGGATCTTGGGGGCCTGGAAAATTATTGTAAAGTATTAATATCATATTTCAAAGTAATACACAACTTGTTTTAATATTTCACTTTTAAAGATGTGAACATATTTGATTAATGAAATGGCTTTGGAATGGTGGGTATTTGTTAAATTGTTTTGGCAATACTAAATAATATAAATATGAATGTTTTGCACACTGTAAAAGTAGACAGATAATTGCATCTGAATCTTCTGCTCGGTGCTAATTTGATATGCCCTGATGCTGCTGCTCCCATATCTTTTATGATTTGAAAGCAATAATTAAATCAGGGCATTATTATTTAAAAGTCGAAAAGAAAATAAATTTTATTAAAATGCTATTTGTAATTGGCTGCATCTTGATATTTAATATTAAATGATTATTTATTGAAAACACAAAATATGTTGAGTGCACAAAGCTGTTGAAAACATGACACAAAAAAAAAAAAAAACAAAAAACGAAATATACAAATTATATCACAAACAAAATTGAAAACAGTGATGTGATGTATATAGGCAGTTTCATAAATGTTGAAAGAAATAAAAAAGAACATAAAATGTACATTCTTTTGCTTACCTTATATCTGGGTTTAGCATTCTCCTTGCCTTCCTTAGCTGGGAGCAGGCGTTTTACAACGTAACGGCGGACATCGTCCTCTTTGCTCAAGTTGAACAGCTTGCGGATCTTGGATGCACGCTTAGGACCTAGACGGCGGGGTACATTTCCATCGGTCAATCCAGGGATTTCCTGAAAACACAATAACATATTGCTAAATTCTCTAGTAGTATAAAACTAAACAAATGATTGGTTGAAATATAACACAAGTGAGAATATATATTTTAGTATTTGTTGTTATTGTTGGGCCTAAATAACAGGACATGCAATCACAAAAGTGTAGTTTATTAGGCAACAATAGCAATGTATAGTTGGAAATTACGACTATTATATTTACAAGATATACAAACTTAATTCTGAACTAATATAGAGGAAGTTTTGAATAAGAAGTTCACAAGATAATAAGTTGACTAATATCAGTTATTTTTTTAATCTACAGGACTTAACATTACATGAAAAAAATAAACATATTAAGAACCATTAGCTATTGTTTGGTATATTTCTTTGTAATTTGTAGAAAAAAAAAACCCACACTAAGTTTATAGGCCCAAAAATAGGAATTTGCTTATCTTGGATTATAACTTTACTTTGCATATGATTAATTGAAATGTTTGATAAAATAAAATTGTCTATGAATGAAGAATTCATAGGCATTATTTATAATATCATTTAATATACCCTGCCGCATATAATTACCTACATTTGGAGATGTAGGAAACAGTAAGAACAGGGATAGGTGTATATTAACTTGTTGTAAGTAACATATCACTTTTCTATGCATTTGATAACAAAAAACTTGAACTAGAAATATCAATTCTATTTTAAGAGCTATAATCTAGAATTATAAGAAAATTGATATTTGTAACATACCTGCTCACCCTTGCGGACAATGACGAGGGCCAAGACAGAGAGGTTGGCATCTACAATGCAGCCACGGACTGACTTGCGTTTCCTCTCACCATCACGACGGGGTCTGTAGCAAGAGTGACCCTTTGACATCAAGAGACGGACACGGCCTACGAGTAAACAGCAGTTTAAAATCTAGCAATCATAACACACTCATAGATCAAAGGACAAACAATTTCTGCATAACAGATATTCATTACTTCAAATTAGCAAAAACTATATTTGAAATCTCATTATTTACAGAGTGAAGTATCCTAGTTTTACTACACAATAAAATAGACATATACTTTTTAAATTGCATTTATCTGTATGTGGGCAAAGTCCTAACTGAGTAATTTTAATTAAACTGGAAAACACTTTGAAACAACTGGAGATATCAGTTTAAATATTACAAAATGGCTTGTTTGATTTTATATTCATTGATACATGAGTAGTGAATACTCACTATTGGTGAGGACACCCTGTTTCATCGGGAAGCCCTGCTTGTCGTTACCGCCGGCAATGCGGAGAACATAGCCCTTCCACTCATCACCTAGCAGATCGGCCTCTACTTCCGCGCCCATGCGCTTCTCGTAGAAGATACGGAGCTTGTGCTCGTCCACCACTTCGAATAACTTCTGACATCCCGTTGCCGGGAATGAAACGTTCAACTACAAAAACAAAATTGAGGTTATAACACACATTCACTAGTTGTATCACAAATTTAAGTTCCCCGAAAAAATCTACGTAATATCTTTTATATGTTATAGTAAATAAATAGCTACACGTGAAAACCACTGGGCACAAAATATTCACACTACGAAAATTTCAAACCACAACACGGCATATTTTATCGAATTTATTCACTGGAATCGTGACACATATTAAACGGATTTAATATTCGCGGGGTAGTTTATTTAATGTAGTATACGAATTTAGGGTGATTTTAATTCATTTTGATACACAAATATTAAAAACATTTTAAAAACCTTCATGACTGCGATTAGACCCTCGGAACGTCAGCCATGAAAAAGACCAGAGATTGTCAAATTGCTCCTTACTAGAGTCTATACAAAACAAGTGGTCCACTAATAAAAAA
Organism: Hyles euphorbiae; assembly: GCA_023078785.2. Lineage (NCBI taxonomy): Eukaryota > Metazoa > Arthropoda > Insecta > Lepidoptera > Sphingidae > Hyles > Hyles euphorbiae. Next base: position 5,380,364 of record CM041049.1, read on the forward strand.
TCGACTAATGAAATATTTGTGATTGATAAGTATATAGTAATTTACTATAGTGCCGTGAGTAGTTAAATATCTTTATAATAAAAAATATATCGTTAATTCCCACCTATTTATGTATAAAATGTCAATAAAATATAAAAAAATAATAATATAAATTGCGGCCTTATTTATAAACAATTTTAAAACCAATCTTAGCTATCGAATGTTTTGTCTTTTTCGCCTAAACTGAATCCATAATCGCTCTAATGAGACAAAATACTCTTAAGTTAAAGTAGGTTAAAGACTGTTCATGAATAAGGCCGTTCGAGTATTATAGGATTTAGTATTCTTTAATCAATTACTAAAAAAAAAGACGGAAGGTAGCTTTTATTTATGTAGTCGAAGTAATTTGTTTAATTTTAGTTGCTGAATGATTTATCCCTGTGGTTTATCCCCTTTCGAACGATTTTTGAAGTCTGTATAAGCAAAAAGGCAAAATATTCTTTAATTCAAATTATATTATAAACTGTCTATGAATAAGACCGTGTATATTATTAAATTAAAAGCCCATTCTCACAACAAGTCTACTGCCATAATTTTCCATCGCATAATCGTCTGGCTCCGCACATCCCTATAGGGTATTTTTAATTACTAATATTATCTGTACTGACTAATGTCTGTGGTTTGTCGACATGACAATGACAGATAATTTTTGACGTTTGATAGTTTCCTCCCGCTCCTGCCCCGTCACCCCTTGACAAATAAACCAACCGTAGTACATGATCTTAAAGTATATTTTTGCACTTTATATCTGACATGGTTGAGGGCACAGAGTACATTATATTTATAGAGATAGAGTCAACAGTTAAAATAATGGCATTAGCGCCCTCTCTCGGTATACGACGTTCGAATTGTTTCGAATAGGAAACAGGTCTTATCTATATGCAATTAATTTATTTTAATTCCCCAGTAATTTCCAAAGCCCGGAATTTTAACTGAGTAAGCTTTTAGAAATTACTTTAGGGAAAAATGGAACTTGAGTAAGGGTAGGTTTTAAATAAAATAACAGTGTAGCGGTTGTATTTATTTTTTATTATGTTTCTTTTTATTATACACTTTCTGCTCTGGCAGCACAAGTGCACCCGATTTATCAATGCTAATAATCGAAATAATTCGGAGACTAAATGATTTGGGTCTAAAGGTTTTAGCCACCATATGCGACCAAGGGACATGTAATGTTAGTGCTATTAACTATCTCATTAATTAAACAAAAAAAAAAAATATATAAGGTGTAATGAAGTACTACGGAGAGAGGTGTTTGAAGTAGATGACAAGGAAGTTGTTTCTTTATATGACACACCTCACCTCATTAAGGGCATTAGAAATAATTTATTAAACAAAAATTTAATTTGCCATTTAAATGGAACAACCAAAACAGCAAAATGGGAGCATATTTTAAAATTACACGAAGAGGACCCAGCTTATAAAGGAATACGCATCATTAAAAACTTAACAAACCAACACATAAAACCTGACAGGTTCAAGAAGATGAAGGTGAAGTACGCTACACAAGTGCTAAGCCAAAGAGTGGCTGTAACAACGGGATTTTTAGCAGGTATACTAGCATTTTACACTAATTTACATTGTTATACATGATAAGTTTGATTACTAAATCAGATAACATGTTACAGATAATTTCATTAAAATAAATGGATAACTTATTAAGAATTTCTTTGCTAAGATAAACTTAATTTTGAATTGTAATAAATTTATTTTTATTTCCAGAGCAGAAGATATTGCCGGCTGAATGCACGCAAACTGCTGATGTCATAATATTATTTTTCAATGAATTATTTGACTCTTTAAATGGCAGTAATGATAACTCAAAGAATAGAAGTGGAAAAGATTTACTACTTCCAGTAACACCTAATAGTAAGCATCATAATGTATGGTCAAATGCAAAGGCTGTTTTAAAAACAATGAAGTTTATAAATACCGACAAAATAAATAATCGTCAGGTCACACCGCCGTCGGTAAATAATTGGTTGCACAGCATTAATTATGTATCTAATAAAAAATATATTTGAAGAACATAACATAAAATCTGTGTGGATGAGGCACTTCAATCAGGATCCATTGGAAAATTTCTTTAGGGCGATTCGAAGCCATGGATGTCGAAACACTAATCCAACTGTAGATGGCTTTGAATCGTCCTTTTCAGCATTTTTAATAAATAATTTAAGTCGGCAGTACTCACTTGGCTCTAATTGTGAGGAAGATAGCTGCAAATCTGTTTTTAAGGCAATGAGATCCTTATTAAAAACTTGTGAAAGTGAGCCAATCCACACAGATTTCATTGAAATACCTGAGACTGTGTTTACTAATTTTGTGCAAAAAAAGGATAATCCTAGAATTTTAGCTACGTTACAGTACGTAACTGGTTATATATTAAGAAAAACAAAATCGAAAATAGTTAAAAATTGTAAAACATGTAACCAAATACTTTATGACAAAAATAATTCCAACAGATGTTTACATTTAAGAGAATATAAAAAGGGACACAAATATCTAACATAACCTAGCAATAATATGGTAAATCTTTTTTCAAAAATACAAGACATAATTACATATTTGTTACGAAAACAACCACTCAGTTCAAATATAAAAACATATTTCAAACCCCATTTATACACAGAATTGGAGTTTGAATTCATTGATTGCGTAACTCACAAAACCCAATTAAAAGATTATTTATTAGAACTATCATGCAATTTTTTTTGTTTAATTTGTGTAGGGACTTAAATAAAATATTAAATGGAACAAGACTCGAAGTCGATAACAATTGTAAAACGAAAGTATCTGCATTAATTTATTTCCAGACAAATTTTATGCCCTTTTCAGTCTTGTTGCATAATTAGCCTCTTTATTTTGAAGTTTATTGATCATCTTAATCAATTTATCATTTTCATTGACAGTCTTTGGTGTTTTTCTTAAACTCAATGTTTCAGCTAAAGGCATAGCTACTATATGAGCTAAAGCAGCATCTGAAAATATAGCACATTAGTTAAGTTATATTTACAATGTTTTCATTCTGTATCAGCCCATATAAGTCCCACTGCAGGGCACGGGCCTACTCTACAATCGAGAATACGATTGAGAGTGGTTAGGCCATATAGTCCACCACGCTGGGCTAGTGCGGGTTGGCGGACTTACATACCATAGAAATTCTTATAAATCGCTATGGTATGCAGGTTACCTCACGATGTTTTCCTTCACCGCTTTAGTGCGTGGTGATTGATTATCAATACACACATGAGTCCGAAAAGTCAGAGGTGTGTCCTGGGATTCGAACCTGCGCCCATCGTGAACATGTTGGCAGCCGCATCTAGTCCGTTTACCAACAGGCCACCACGCACTTCATTGTTGTTTTCATTCATGTTTTCATTAATTAGGTAAAACTATACTCCATCGGTTTAGGTACACAAATCAAAACACGTGACGCATGGTTGTTCAACATTTTATTGCAATGTCCAATTGCGAATATTTTCTTAGTCAACCAAGTAACAAGTATTAACAACAATTAACAGCGGCTCATAACAAATAATAACTAAAACAGAGTAAAGAACAACGATGAACACTTCCAAACACTTCATCAGTTCACGAAAACAGTAAGTACATTAACGCAATGAATAGTATTTGGCTGCCATAGATAATCCGACCTAACGCATTATCTTTCATTTAAATGGTCGCATTATCGTGTCGCAATGTAGTTTTACATTTACGTAAACATTTTTTTGTCTTCAATTAATTTAGAAATAAGAAATGGCAATGTTAAATAACCTTTTTTATGGTTTGTTTACATTTAGTTAAGTACCTAAACCGATGGAATATAGTCTATAATTATTTAGGCAAGTATAATTTAAATCAGTACAGTAGTTAGTTACCTTTTGAAGTAGATGGCAAGGATGTATTAAGTAAAACATTTTGATTGGTGACTTCTACTAATGGTGCTCTAGCCCTGCTTGATCCTGAAATAGAAGACAAATAATTGATTATATTAAATGAACAACTTCAAAACATCAAACTGTTGTGCTATTTGAAACTAAATTTTGGATAAGTATGTGTTTAAAGAATACAATTTATTTCTATTTAAGGACACAAATATAATATAAGATAATTGCTGAACACTCAGAACTGCACTTTTTTTAAACTACTGTTTCATTTTATATTCTTTGAACGTTTTTAAGTAACAAATAATGGCGGCACCGAACAATTACGGCCTTTGATAAATTAGTAAATAGTAAAATCTATTGTTGATAGTTCAAAAAATAGCCATCGTTTCTGCTTTGTGCAGATGTTTCCACAAAAACAATAATGTATTATTCTCGTATTTTACAACATATTTTAGTGGGGTCATTTAGAGGACGATATTTTTATTACAGCATTATTAATTATTACTTACAATAAAGCGTTTCCAAGAATGTTAAATTTAGAAGATTAAGTTAAACAATGTTTCTTTGAAATGTTTTGTAGCATGAGAAATGGAATATAAGATATAAAAAAATTGAGAGCAATTTTAACTGTAGACATGTAGCTAAAATTAGTAGAATAAAAAAAACTTATTTCTATCAAATTCATAAAAGCTAATAATATGGATGTTGGTTATACTTTAATTTATGTTAAGAATGGGAGCTTTATCAATGTAAACTAATAAAGCCAGGCATACAGATGCAATCTTCTGTCATTGTCCTGTGACAATGACCATCAATTTTGAATTGCATACATAAATAAAAACACACTATTTTCCCAGAAGGGGTAGACAGAGTTCCAACCAGGACACACACATTTCACATTGTATTTTCCGCTTACCTCATCTAGATACCTTGTTTATTAATAAAAATTGTGTGTATGTTGGTCACTTACAGATACCTACAATTATCAATAGTCATTACAAATAAGCACTTTTTTCACTAGCTGCCTCACACACCTGCATATCCATGCACAATCATGAAACAGGAAAATGTATGGTTACCTTTCAGTGTTAATTACTATTATTTCATATTAACATGTTAACTTTTATACCAGCTATAATGGTGTTTTTAAATGCATTATGATGTACAATAACTAATGTTCTTTCAAACAAGTTTTTATAACTATAGTCAGTTATTACTTTAAAATTTTATTTTGTAGATGTAGATTTTTTAAGATGTCTTATGATATATCCTTATTTCACTCAAAAATTAGATGTAACAATTGCACAAAGTAACATAAACTCACCTGGCAGTAACAATGTGGGAAGTGCACCAGGGCTAAGTCTCCTGGTCCATGTTAAATATTTTGTTTCAAAATGGTCATGGCACACTCGTCGATTTTTATACACATAGTAAGGATCTGAAGTTGTGGTTTCAATTCCAATTATTTGAGTCCATGCAAGGTATTGATCCATATCTTTATCAGGATTTGGAAATGACTGTGAAACAGTATCATCTTTACCTAAAAAAAATTAGCTAGCTGTAGTATTCTAATTTAAAATTGTTTATAGAAATTAGACCAGATTTCTCTAGATACACATATGTAAGTACAAATAGATTGAAAGAACTCGAAGGTAATACAAGTGGAGCGGCCTACGTTAAAATGGGAAACATCGACAGAGGAAAGCAATTTTGTTGTATCTCAAAAAATATGTATATCTGTATCAGCCCATATACGTCCCACTGCAGGGCACGGGCCTACTGTACAATCGAGAGTACGATTGAGAGTGGTTAGGCCATATAGTCCACCACGCTGGCCTAATGCGGGTTGGTAAAAAAATACCGCATTGAATTTCCTTGTGAAAATGTAAGGTATTATTTTAAAATGTTATTATTACAGAAATGGTATTCCTAAGTTTTCTAGTTTAGAGGTTGTTCATTTTTTAAATATTTTTTTTGTTTCTGATGTAAAATTGCTTGTTTCGAGATACGACGAAATCGCTTTCTTGCGTCGATATGTACAAATGAACATCGTGTAAATTGTGCAACATAAATTATATATAACATCTCAACATAAGCACTGCATAGGAAAAAACTTTCTTTTTCTTACCGCATCCCGGCACGCAGCAACCTTTTTCAGAAGTAGCCATTTTCCAAGTCAACAAAGGGTAAATCGTAAGGCAAATCGGTGTCCAGAGATCCAGTCGCAGTATCAACGGTAAAGCAAAGAATTCGAGGTCCGAAGATAAAGCAAAGTTGTCAAAAATCACAGAAAAGCACACGAAATACATTCACAGATCACGGATGGAAATTTATTGATTCTAAAACGAGAATTCGTCAAATTCGAAATTAGGAATGACAAGTCAAAATTTGACATTGACAGCTCACAAATTTCGTTCCTTTAAACGCATTATGCAATAAACAATAAAATATCAGTTTATTGTATGATTTTTTTGCATCTAAATGTTCATTAAATATGCTAATAATTATTATTTTATTAGTAATTGTTTTCTCTTCATATTTTTTCTTAACAACAACAATTACGCGATATTGAGAAAAGCGCCATCTACTGCAAAAAGAGGAACCATTCTAGCCCAAAGAAAAAAAAAATGTATGGACTGTTAAGCCACTGGTTGAGGGATAGTTGTCCGGTCAGTTCAGAAAATCAAGTTTCTAAATTATTTGTGAATTTTATAAATTATATAAATGTATTTTAAATATCTCAGGGGAGTTATAGCACACGTCTGTTTAAGTCTTTAAAAATACTACGTTATTATTTTATTTACATACATTACACATCATAATTTCACAAGTGTTACAGTCATAGTCTAATTGTGGTTTAAGTGCCATTTATTAATAAAAATGAATAACGAAGAGAACAAAGATATGGCACATCGACAGCACGTGAAATATTTTATGAGATTTTTGAATATTTTGCCTCCTTCCTTATCGTCTCACGATACTACCAGGTCAGCATCATAATACCTTGTTTATTGATATGTTTTATCTGTTCATCCCATTATTTCTATATTCATGTGTATTTAATACATATTTTTGTCACTGCCATCGTAAAATAAAATGCATGGCGTATACTTCACATTTGTAAAAAGAAACACTTTCTTGTTTAATGTTTAAGTTTACCTTGACATGTACTTTCAAATCTGCTCACAGATAATTCTCATTAATTGCTTTTTGTGTGTCACGACACAGTCTGTTACATTGCATGTTTTATAAAATTTCTACTAGTACTGATACATGGCTGTGGTGGGCTTGTAGCACTATCATAATGTGCTACTAAGAGTATGGAATACCTTTATCCACCTAGGTATTTCTATTTTTTTATAATCTCAGTCATGACTCAGTAAGAAAAAAAAATAAAACTGTAATTTGATCTGTTTTTAAGTTGACTATTGTTAATGAAATTTCCAAGTAATCAAAACTTAATGTTTTAGACCATACTTTTAACTACTTTAACATGAAATATATTTCCTTTTTCAGAGTAACAATAGCATATTTCTCAGTGGCAGGGCTTGATGTGCTTGGCTCATTACCCACAATGTCTTTAGAACTGAGGTCACGGATTATAGAATGGCTGTATAGATTGCAAGTGCACCCAAATAAAGAGAGTAAGTTTTATCTTCTAAATTTTTATTATGAATTCTAATTAAAGGTGTACACAGTGGTGTAAGCAGAATGAAACAAATAATGTAACATAATTTAGAAATCAGCTATAAATTTATCAAATTACCATCCTCAGTAACATTTCAAATATAAAGCAAAATGTTTCATACAAATCTAACTCTTTAACATTTATCTCACAGTTTCTCAAGTAACAATACTTTGTGTATGTTTCCCACCATAAATTGAAATTTATTTGTATTCTTATTTTTATTCTAACTGTGACATATATGTTGTTAATTCATCAAAACAGTTATACTTACCCAAACTCAATGCACATTTAAATGTATTTCAAAATTACAATAGAATTATGATTGCTTCATTATTTTCGTGTTTTTTTAATTAATTGACCCATCTGATTAAATTTTATCTTTTAGATTTTGAAGGTATCATACACATTTTTTTATTTCTATTTGTATGAAAATAATGTATATTATTTTGATTATATAAAGTTGATATTCTATATCAGCCTATATACATCCCACTGCAGGGCACGGGCCTACTCTACAATCGAAAGTATGATTGAGAGTGGTTAGGACATATAGTCCAGTTAATATTGTAGGAGAAAAATTATGATTAAACATAGACTTGCAATTTTAAGTGTAATTGTATCATTAATTAAAAAAAAAAAGAAACAAAAAGCCCCTCAGTTAAAATAAAAAAAAAACATTATATTAGCAAAAAAACAGGAGTTTTTGAATATAGGTTTTTCATGAAGGTAATATTTATTTTGCAGATGCCTCAATTATAGATAGGTATTGGGTTTCTTGCGAAGTGCGTGGTGGCCTGTTGGTAAACGGACTAGACGCGGCTGCCCACATGTTCACGGTGGTCGCGGGTTCGAATCCCAGGGCACACCTCTGACTTTTCGGAGTCATGTGTGTATTGATAGTCAATCACCACGCACTAAAACGGTGAAGGAAAACATCGTGAGGAAACCTGTATACCATAGCGATTTCTAAAAAAAATTTCTATGGTATGTAAGTCCGCCAACCCGCACTAGGCCAGCGTGGCGGACTATATGGCCTAACCACGCTCAATCGTACTGTCGATTGTAGAGTAGGCCCGTGCCCTGCAGTGGGACGTATATGGGCTGATATAGATAGATAGATAGATTGGGTTTCTTAGAGTTCAAGTATAAACCAGAGATAAGAAATTCATTTTAAATTATAAGTGTCTTATCTATAATTTCCCAGTAATTAAAACGAAAGTTACATAAAAGTAATTTATCTATTGAAATGAGGTTGAATAATAAAATACTATTTTTTTCTTGTGGCTTTGCCTGCATGTTTAAGCTCAGGAATAGTGTTTTTCTACCATTTAAATCCCACTGAAGAGCATAGGTCTCCATTCCAATCGAGAGTATGTTTGAGAGGGGTTAGGCCATATTATACACCAAGATACTACAAATCCTTCTGTCTGTCATTCAGGCTCAATATTGCAATTTATTTATGTGTGTAAACTGTATTATTGCGCCTGACTATCGATTTTCTTTCCGAAGCCCTTCTAACAGCTATTTTCATATACCTCTTTGTTTTTTGATAAAGGGAAGACACACTTCACAATGTTTGAATGTAAAACTGTAATGACCATACAAATTTTTTTACGACTGCGTAATATTGTAGCTAGAATAATATTTGAAAAAAACAAAAAAAACTAGAATGAATAATGATAACATTTGAAAACATGCACAAATAAATTTGTTTACATATTACATGCTTCACAATGTTACCTGTAGGTGACATACATATAAGGAGGTCACTGCCCTCTGACATTCAAAGATAAATATGTATTAATGATGTCAATATTATTGTAATATTGCATTATTTTCTTAATTTCAATTTGAGCATTCTAGATAATTAAGGATAAAAAGTAAATACTCATAAATTATGTTATACTTCATAATTCACTTTTTTTTATTATTGCATGAATGGTGGGACGAGCATGCCATTCGCGTGATGGTAAGCGATACGACCGCTCATGCACAGCAAAAATAACAAACCGTGCATTATAAAGTAATGCTTGGCATTCCACTGCCCTCGCTGTCCTGAGACATTTAAGTCTCATTTTGTCTTTTAGTTACTCTTATTTACTCTCACTTTAGGTAAAGTTCTGTCTAAGTCACTTTTTAATATCTACCATGTGCTATTGTTAATTTAAGTTAATTTTCCTCTGTCTTTTTCCTTAAAAACATATTTTCTATTCAGCATCAAACTTGTGTCATTTGATATCATTGGTTGTGCCGTATATTAACTACTACATCATAAAACGATAACATACAAAAACTTATTTATTTATACTTTGCTTACACAAGGAAAAACAATATAAAGTTTTTATCAAGCAGGATAAATAAGCAAACACTTACATCGTAAGGCGAATTAATTTAAATGCTTAAGAAGCTCATTTTTTTTATTACGATGTTTATCAGCTTCTGAACGAATTAATTTTATTGCATTGTTTTCTCTGTTTAATGTGAGTTTTGAGTGTATAATTTGTATTAGTTACCTTCTTGCTGATAAGTAAAATAGAATGACATCATTTATTGTGAAGTCATCTAATGTTTCCTTACCGGTACAGCAATTTGTACAGCCAGTTAGGGAACAATGTACAAGCCAAATGTGGCTATTTTTATGTTATGCATTTCAAGGAGAGATGTTGTTTGAGGAGAGAATGGACATATTAAATAATCTTTCATTGTCAACTAGCTTGTAGAACACTATCAATGCGTACGAGATTAAATGCATAACTATATAATCTTCAGACATCAATTCTAAACATTTTGAATAAATAACTATTCTATAGGGTTTTTTTACTTTTTCTTTACAAGTCACGCATTCGTGCGTTGGCCAGCGCAGGTCATGGATTTTGCAGATACTTCTACTAGGTACCATTCATAATTCTGTAATTTGGTCAGACGCTATAGCCATATATGCAGAGCAAGGAGAAAAAATATTATGAACGAGTCTAGCTTGCTATTTTAACAGTTCTATGACCTAATGGTTGTTGATGACTTTGATGATGAAAACGATAATTAATAATTATCTAAGTGTATAATGGATTATTTTCAGCGGGAGATATGACGATGTGCGGTTTCCAAGGATCATCGACGATCAACATAAACTTTGACGCGACAAACTCGATGAGTTATTACCGTTGCGGTCACCTCGCGATGACGTACACAGGTTTATGTGTCCTCTTGGCCCTGGGCGATGATCTGTCGCGACTCAATAGGAAAGCTTTGATTGAAGGTCAGTCTTATCACATGTATAAAATATAATTAAGATAGCTTGAGTCATCTTATATTAATAGTTTTGTAGAAAAATAGGGTGTTGTAGGAAAATATTTGTTTGTTAGTATATTTTTGTTCTTTTTCTCGTACGTAATTACCACGGTCATAATTAGAGTTGCCACCTTTTTTTGCAGATAAGGTACATTGGTCATTCTAGGTAGAAAAGAAAAATTACATAGTAATAAAATTAAGTGCAATTTATTTTTTAGTACCTATTTTTACATACATATTATTTTATTATTTTTTCGCGATTTTTTTTTATAAATACATCCAACAGTCACATACATAGTCCTGACCCCACATTAAGAGCGTTAATACCCTTTGCGCGCTTTTTGGCTTAAAAACAGGACTTTTCAAATGAGTTAATATCCACCAATAAACAATTTAAAGGAAAAATAATTATTACTCATTTTAGAAAAGGTTCTCATCTAGGGATTTTGGTGGAAAACATTGTAGATTGATGGATAATTTGTGAGTACTATAAGGATTACTGAACACAAGTTTCGTTATTTAGGCTTTAAATGGCAATTTAGAAGCTTAAGATATCCGAAACCACTAAATATAAGATGTAAATAAAAATATTATCAGACTAATAAGACCCTTATGGAGGGATTTTGCTGAGAAAAATAATCTTTTTGTGTTTAGTTCCTGAAAAATAAAAATGTAAACAATGCGAAATTATTCAGAAACTCTCGTCAAGAACATATTTTTTTTCACCAACTTATCGTACATAATTTTTTATAGCAATTGCATATTATAATAGAAGAACATCTTATCAATAAATTACCATTTTTATATTTCAACAAAATTAGTTTCCATGTTTTCTACAAATATTATAAAAACCACTATAAAACACGCTGTCCGACGTGGCTCAAATCAGACCGCCGCAAGGCCTTCTAAAGGGAGGACGTATCGCTCGTCGCTCCGGCCTAGCTGCAGTCGATTTTTGCCGTGCGTAGTAGAAATAGCCACGCGCGGACTGCGATTACCACATCTTAGTACTTTGGTAGTAAAATATTTAATTATTTTTATTACCTACAATGATTTTGTAGTGAGTATAAATTATGTTTCAGGTAATATAATGGGATGTAATTCCGAGGCTAAATTATGTTATGTATTGTAATATAAAATTAAATATATTTCGTAATTGTAAGGGGTTGTAAGGCCCCTAACACTATTTATGTGTTCGAACACGAAATGATTAATAAAACGTCCGTAGTGTCTACTGATTTGAATGCAACTTAACAATGTAATAATAACGAAAATATGATTAGTATCTAAATTTGTATTATTCTTTGCTCGCACAGTAATATTTGTCTACTTATAATGCAAATAAAATATTTTTATGATATTATATTACAGTTACATTTCAATTGAATATTTGAAGCGCACGGATCAAAGTGGTTTGAGCCGATTGTATAGCGAGCCGACGCGGCAGCTCTACGCACACAGCTTTGGTCGCTTATGTGTGCGTGAAATTAACGAAGAAATACCTATAGTTGACTTTGCGCGCAAGGTGTATACGCTCTTAAGATCAATTAAGTCTTATGTCGTGGGTATCGGGCACTACGAGAGACTTTTCGGTCTCACAAACACCCAGACCCGAGACAAATACCAAATTATTATCTCTACTAATCAATTGCACAGCATTTTTACAGTCTATATTTAAAATAAAATATATCAGTTATAAGTAAAGTAAATTAATAAGTGTCGACATTGATTGAGCAATCGATGTATTTCGCTTTACGATAAAAGACATATGACTAAACTTTTCAAAATCCCAAATAAACCAAATCATGCCAAATAAAGTATTTTCGTGTACTTTATTGTTCACATAAAGTATAGAGTACAATTACCTGAAATAGCGTACAATACTTTAATATGAAGTACAGGTGGCAACTCTAGTCATGGTATACTTCGTTGGATAAATACTATAAACGATGGTTACACATAAAGCATTGCGCAAATCAAGGATCTTCGGTTTTTGTCCGCACAATGTAATGTAACCACGCAAATGTTTGTGTAATAAACAAATATTTGTGTCGTGTCTGTCTCATTGTTGTGGGGTGACATTGATGTATTTATTTAGTTTGATCGAGGTTTGAGTTGTGACATGAAATTGGCATAGACGGATAGATATTTGTGAGCAATTGAAATGAAGTAAATATTTGTATTACAGACATATAAATAAATATTGTACTATTTGTGTTTGTATAACATGCATTCGGGCTCACAAAATTAAAATTTAAAATCGCTTCAATAAAATCGGTTCAACAGAAGCGTACTTTCGACAGTAAATAACACGTATTTTAAAATATTATACAATAATTCGACGAAGTGGGATTGTTATGCGATCTCAATATATTCATCAGAAAGCTTATTAATATGTGTATAAATTCAATGGAGGGCATGCTGTTATTGAGACAAATACAAAAAGAGAAATGAAAAGGGCATGTCTACTACAATTAGATAAAAAAACATGCACTATTTTTTAGAATAGATTACACCATATGAAAGTCATACAAAATACAGCATTTTAACAATATAACTTCTCAAAACCGAATCTAAATTAAATATTAGTACTTTTATTGAGATATATTTTATACATATTCTTCTCTGCTATTAATTACACCTCACAATATCCCACAGTTGTCTCTGTTTTTTTCATCCTATGGTTGGTTGTCTGGAAGAGATCGCCTCGAGCGTTAAGACGGCCATTGTACTCCTTTATTTTTGTTATTTTTTTTATGTTATTTCTTTTTTGTTACTGGTGTATAATATAGGTTTTAAATAAATAAATGAATATTTATTTTGTAGGTGTAAAGGCTCTACAGACGGAGGAAGGTAACTTTGCCGCGACGCTGTCGGGTTGCGAGTCGGACATGCGGTTTGTGTACTGCGCCGCCTGCATCAGCTACATACTCAACGACTGGTCCGGGTTCGACGTCGACAAGGCCACTAACTACATACTTAATTCTATTGTGAGTAATATACTCATACTCGTAATATAGGTACTTCATAAAGTTGAAAAAATTATTAACACTGGCAATTTGTCAAAGTACTTTTGTGTACATGCAAAACCATATATTTTAAAGAATAAGATTTTTTCGTGGTCTATCCCTTGTGGTGTCAAATGTATATTAAAACAATTATTTATTATTTCCAGAGCTACGACTATGGAATCGCGCAATGCCCGGAATTAGAATCGCATGGGGGCACAACATTTTGCGCGCTGGCAACACTCGCCCTCACCAATCAGTTGCACAGACTATCCGAACAACAAGTAGAGGGGCTCAAACGATGGCTATTATTCAGACAAATAGACGGCTTCCAAGGCAGGCCGAACAAACCTGTCGACACATGTTATAGTTTCTGGGTAGGAGCGTCCTTGAAAATATTAGATGCATTACAGTACTCAAACTATGGTAACAACAGGAGGTATGTCTACGAAACTCAAGATTGCGTGGTCGGTGGCTTCTCAAAATGGCCGGATACTTGCACAGATCCTATGCACACATACCTAGGTCTGGCAGGCTTAAGTCTCATAGGTGAAAACGGTCTTTTAGAAATTGAGCCCACTTTGAATATCACAAAACGGGCTCACCAACATTTGAAAAGTCTTCATGAACAGTGGGCTAGTGAGTCATAGCTTGATAAGGTTTTATCATTTCATACCTCGTTTCACAAAGATTATGGTTTAGTTAATTTATGAACGTGTACAATTTGGTTCTTTTGGTGTGTTTGTCGAAATTTATGTAATACCAGTAGGTGAGAGACTGTCTGGTGGATGTCTTTATAGACAAGAAACAGCTTTTTTTATCCAAAATCGATCAAAAAAAATACCCTAGTAACATAATGTTTAATTAACTAAAATATGATTCTGGTTGAGTGTATAAAAAGCCTGAACGTCGACATTTATAAATAATTTATTAAAGTCACTGCCTAAATTAATCTAAAAGCAAATATAAAAATATTATAAAAAAAATACTGAAATCTTCATTGTGTTATGTGTACACATTTGTATTTATAATACTTGTCAAATTATGATGTCGAATTATTTAATACATGCTATTGTACTAACTTATACAATCTATAAAAGATACTGTAGAGGTAATCCTAAAAACTGCCACTGAATTAACCATCCACCACAGTCGTCTATTTATGTTGTGCGCGTACCAAAGGGCGTATCTTGAGTTACCCATTGTATTTAAATCTATACTTTCCTTTCGAAATGTTTATTATACAACAAAAATATTATATTGCATAATTTTGAATTGATTTTTTAGTACTTAGCATATTTTGTATGAATATAGGTGCTAGCTAGGTAATTTGTACCTAACGGTATGGATAAGCAACAACGATATAATACGATTTGTTTTTCTATTGTATAGTACAATATGGAGTGTGTCGTGCCATGAGGGAAGCCTTATCTACTGTGTTGCTAGTGGAAAAATATACAAAGTTTACTCGTCATAGATCTATAAAAAATGTCCGCATAACTTTATAATTTTTTTTGTTACCACCGAGCTTGATTTATTAAATGTTTAACTTATTGCAAATAATTAATTTATTAAATATATTGCCATCATTTAATTTTGGTTGTGCGGTTACGAATGAAAAGCAATAATTAGTGCATGAAATACAGATGTCGCTAGTTGCGAATATGGTTCAGTTTATCTGTAATGTGTTCGTAGTTATTATCCTAATAAAAAATAAGGCTCACACACTAATTAATTAGTTTATGTAGAAGTATAATATATAATAATGCAAGGGAAAGAGCTGCTATATTCTTCTTCTAGCAACAACCGGCAGTAAGCCTAGTTAAGTAGTTAGGCGTGTATCAAATTATTGCACAAATTAAATGTATTCTTAAGACATTTTGATAAATAATAGAAACAGGGCACATTGATTTTTAATTACGCGATTTTATATTTTTATTGTGCGGTATATATGGCTATGAACAGAGGCTGCGTCATTGCTTGTTAAATTGAGGCACGAATAAATTTTGGCGCTAATATAAAATGGAAATAATGATCTGAAAAGAGAGCCGTATGTTGACACCCAGTAGAGGGAATTACTGAGGAAAGTCATACATTCTCGTCAAACAGCAGTTCAAATGCATTGTTGTGTTTCGGATTGAAGGACATTGCAGCCAGAGTAACTACTGGACATATTGAGACATAAGATGTTAATCTTATGTCTCAGGATGGCGAGCGCAGTAGAATGCCAAGCTGTTTGGTTTTGCTACTGTTCATGAGCGGTTGCATCGCTTATCACCAGGCGAACGGCATGTTCGTCTCGCCATTCACTGCATAAAAAAATAAAAATACATGTGCCATAGATAACAAATGTCATCTTAGGTTCCGAGAGTAAAGAAAACTGGCGGCGATATGAGGAAGAGAAAAAACGTATTTGGTAATCGTGTTACCATACATACATACATAAATTCACACCTTTTTCCCAGAAGGGGTAGGCAGAGGTGCCAGGGCACCCACATTTCGCCTTGTATGTTCCGTCCCACGATATGATAGGTGGCGAGCCCATCGCCATATCTGGCACAAATTCCTGACTCTGGGCCGATAATGAATAGTAAAATCCAATATCACTTTGCCCAACCCGGGATCGAACCGGAGACCTCAGCTTTGTAACCGTACCGTAGTACAACTACGCCACCGAGGCAGTCAATTCATCGAGAGTCGTATTACCAAACACCAAAATTAGCCTTAGAAAATATTGATTGGCTTAAGATAGAAGCTTCTAAAAAACCTAGAAAATTGTTGTTTTGTATGTATGACTGTTCAGTAGTTTCCTCTGTAATGTTTTAGAGTTCCAGATATATACGATGTCTTCCGTAATTTTATATAGCTACCAACTCTGAAATAATGCACGCAAATGAAATTGATAACAAAAACTAAAAGGTCCAAAATTAAGGTTCGCACACGTAAATATTCCATTTTAATTCTTCCGCTCCTAAAAACAGTGCTTTTAATATATCTTCCAGCGCCATCTTTTATTCGTGCCCCTTTGGTAGTCTTAATGACGCTTCAAAAATATAAATAAGTTTCTATTTGTAACGAAAAACTTGATTTGTAAACCAACAAGCAATAATTGTTTATAAATCATATTTAATATATTCCGCGTTATGGACATAGCTGTCTAAAAGAATACCGTCTTTTCATATTGAACTTTTTAATTCATAATTGTATGGATGAAATGAAACCCGAGGAGAAACAATTATTTTCGGACTGATAACATAGTAGAAATGCGTATTAATTACTATAATATTTATTAAATTTTTTTACTTAATTATTTGCACAATATTCGAAATACATATGCCAATATTAGATAGTGGTTTTACTTGGGTTTGATTTTTATCATAGTTAAAATTAATATTAATAGGTAAATTAATTAATTAATTCCGCAATTTTGCGTTCTTAAATTAAAATGCTTAAATTGTATATAAAATTCAATTTTAATAAAAAAATATATTAATGTAAAATTCTAAATTCTTATTAAAAAAAGAATGATTTTCGATTAAGTTAAAATTTAACAATTGATAATGTTTTCTTTCGAATATTATTGTTCTATAGTCATTGAATTAACGATTGTGCATTTATTTAAAGTGCATTTTATGGCAAGTATTGCGAAATAAATTATTTGGTTAAATGAGAATTTTGTGTTATTTATTTTTCAAACGTAAACGGAGGAGTAAAAAGAGAGAGAGAGCAGGTAAAGACTTTCTAGAAACAAAATACACATTAACTTTAATACACTTGAAGTAAATTCCCGATAAAGTATCTACTGGCGAGGTTTGGTTGAAACAATTATACCGGCTTAAAATAATGGAGCCGGGTATACACAGGATGAACCTGAAATGCGACAAATACGATAAATCAAATTTTCCGATTATATATCAATTTAGAATATCAACCAATCAGACCACAAAAAACGACTAAAATTTCCCCGTATTTGCTAGATTTTTCAATACTGCTTCTCTCCTATATGTCATGGCGTGATGATATATCATCATCATCATATCAGCCACAGGAAGTCCACTGCTGAACATAGGCCTCCCCCAATGATCTCCACAATGACCTGTTGGAAGCGGCCTGCATCCAGCGACTAATATAATAATGATGATATATAGTCTATGGCATTCCTCGATAAATGATCTATCCAAAACAAAAATATTTTTTTCAATGCGGACCAGGACTTCCTGAGATTAGAGATAACAAACAAAATATTCAGCTATTTTATGTATTAGTATAGATTATGTAAGATTACGTGTGTCGCGAAAGCAAAAAATATACTATACACACGCAATTTTCTACCTATCGCCACGAGAATATCGCTTGCTCAATCCCTCCTGCTCCCCATCCTTGATTATGCGGATGCCAGTTATCTTGATCTCACTGAGGAACAACTTAATAAACTTGAGCGTCTCCAAAACTTTTGTATTAGATTTATATTTGGATTGCGCAAATATGATCACGTCTCCGAATTCCGTAACAAGCTCAAGTGGTTACCCATTCGGTTTCGCCGGAATACCCATATTCTATCCCTTCTTTATTCTATACTTTTCAATCCCCATTCTCCCCCGTATCTTAATAACCGATTCGAGTTTCTTCATGATACGCATTCAAGATCTCTGAGGTCATCGGAGAACTTAACACTTAAAATCCCAGTGCATTCCACTACATTTTATGACAAATCGTTTACTGTACAAGCTGCTAGGCTGTGGAATTCATTACCTGTCACAGTGAGGCGGGCAGAGTCGCTGCCCATATTCAAAAGATTGGTCAAACAACATTATCTTCCACAATTAAACTGAATACATTGCATGTATACCGTGTTTATTTATATATATTCAGATTTATATATATATATATATATATATATAAATTTGTTGCTATGGTTATTTTATGCATAATGTTGATACATGTTAGTTATAATATTTATTTATGTATGTGTTTATGTTTACGTATATATATATTTATTTATATATGCATTGGTATGTATACTTATAGATATATGTCCATTTATTTTTTCGTACACCTCATGGTACCCCAAAACTTTCGTTCCCTCTTATCCATCCCATGGTTGGTTGTCTGTAAGAGATCGCCTCGAGCGATAAGACCGCCTTTTGTACATTTTTTTTTTCTTGTCATTTATTTCTGTATTGTTAGTTTTAGGTGTACAATGAAGTTTTAAATAAATAAATAAATAAATATACAAAAAAAATTTTCGTACATGTCCCGTTTCGAGTTCATTGGCGTCACGCTTATGTCGTGGATACCTTTATGTTACCGACTTGCTTGTGGCATCAAAGTATTAATTTATGTAAAAAAAATAATTTTTAGATCATTGGTATGCGAGAGTCGAACCTGCGCCCTGTATTTTTGCAGCTGGCTCATATATCATATCCCCTCTTCTCCATTCCTAACCAGAACCACGCGTGCTGGCTTGCGAAGCCATAGCTTGACGGTCCACACCATCCCGGCGCGAACCAAACGGTTCTCAAATTCGTTTATGTGCCGCACCGTCATCAGGCTGTGGAATTGTTTGCCGGCGCACGTGTTCCCTTCTTCCTACTATCCTGGGTCCTTCCGCCGGGGTGTGAAGAGGCACCTTAGCAGGCCGGCATAATTGTCTACATTGGCATGGGACTGCCGTCCGATGCCAATGGATACTCTGCCTGGGCGGCATTGACACTTTCCATTAGGTGCAATGCCGCCACTATGCCAGGCCAGTATAGAAAAAAAAAGGTCGAGGCTGTCAACATGTGCTAACTGCTATATAATATTTATTGGTCGTGAATTTAATACTTGCAAATCAATTGCCCAGGACAGAAAAAGACAGAAAAATCGGGAAAAACTCAGCAAAAGTTCTTCAGAAACATATAAAAGCGCACAAACAGGCAGAATGGTGGAATTTCCATCATCAATGTTGATATAGTATACCAACCATATTGCCAATAAACTAGGCAATTCATCACAGACCGAATGATGCACTAAGTGAAACTTCTTTAACTCTGAACATGTATTATTTATATTTATTTATATTATAAGCCAAAGGTCGGAAATTCAGAAGTGTGTCTATAATGTCAACAGAATGAAACCTGACCCGTGGATATTTACGAATCCACGCGACTTAAATTTCTTACTTCCATTAATTAAACAAGGAAACAGATTGGTTAGATAAAGGACTATAAATCTAAATGATGAATAGATAGGCTCAGTGGATCCGAATTGTAAATTGCTTATTTGTGCTTCGGCGTTTGTGACCGCACGGACGGATTCTCAGCCGATAACACTCGCGAATGGGCAACATTTATTTTCTGAACATATAGGTAAATCGCTATCCAAAGGATTTTCTGCGTAAAAATAGTGTTACGGGAAATAATCGTGCTGTTTATACTTTGTACGTGTTGGCCGTTGGTGGCGATATAACGTTTAACACAATCGCTACGAATCTATCACACTAAAGTTGTTATAATGCATCATATTATATGTATCACATAAAAACTTAAAAATCAATATAAACTAAATGAGAAATGACTATGTAATAGAAATATGTACTAAGTGTAAATAATAAACATCCAAAGGTTTTTATTTTTCGCTTGGCAAAATGACTGGGGGGAGGCAAAGCGGTGATGTTAAAAACTAAGCCAAATCCGCGATAAAATCCGTAAATAATAGTTTTATTTTAGCCTCGCCGGAATAGCTCTTGCGCGATTTTGTGCTATGGCACACCCCGAGCATTTATACTTTAGACACCCATATGCGCTTTGTAGCCAACTGCTTGCCCACGACTACCATTGCCCCCACTTGGTGGAATTCCATAAATAGCCCCATTGCAGAGGACAGAAATATCCAGAGGTTATGCATACGATGTTACGATGAATATTATCTTCAATATTCACAGTTTCAATTATTGTCAGTTATTAATAAACTATCAATTTTAAACAAACAGTACCTAAATTAGCTATAATTTGTGATAGAAACCTGTTAAGTGGCAATCAAAGATTTAATCTATCTAATATCTATAATCTATTTGAGGATAATATTTGATTAATACATTAAATATTAACTTGGATAATTTAAGACGTAAACCAAATTACCACACTAATTAATTATTAACAATATATTTACAGTTATCTAAGTCACTTGTTTATTCCGTAAATTATTTGTGTTCCCTCACCTGAATTCACTAATGAGTATTTAGTAACTTAGTTTTAGCGGCCTATGTATTCTACACGAGTTTGATCCTAAGTGACTCATTGGATTAGTTACAGACAAACACCTAAGGATGTTAGAGGTACAAATCTGTTTGAGGGTACATTAGTCTATTGTTCACCAAACAAACTTGGAACTAATCAATAAAGAAAAAATAAATCCAGTTGCAAAGGATAATAAAACTTCTGAAATTTACGGGCTCTTGTAATGAAAATATAAGGAGAACAGAATATGAAAATAACGCTTTAAGGCTATTTCATCATGGTTTGAAAAGTATGTACCTTATTTGGTGTGTATCTAATAAGGTATGTGAGTATTGTATTAATAAAAGATCGGTTGATAGACACGTCCATTTAATATGCAACTTCTACAATACTGAAATCTTAATACTATGACATTACATTATACCATGTCGGCACAATACATCCCCCTTTCTTTAATTTAAGGCATACAATTCCAAGGTAAAACAACAATACACAAGACAAAAAGTAGTTACAAAACAATATAAAAATGGAATAAGGAAGTATATTTTCTTACATTCAGTATTTAATAATATAGTAAAACGCATACATTTTATTAACTAAGTCTATACCTTAAATAAACGTATCAGTCCGAGTCCAAAACCTAAGTCATAACGCCACTCACAACACTGTTCACCGAATACATTGTTCAAAACACAAGCACTAATCAAATGACGACTCGCTGTGGAAGACCGCCGTGGGAGCCAGGCTCACCGCTGCGTGTCTCGACGACGTTCTGCTGCTGTAGCTCTCGTCTCAAAAAGGATGCGTATTTTGTCTTGCACCTGCGCCACATCAAGTATAGTCCAACTGCCAGAATGCATATGATAATGAACAATAGATACAGCTCGTATCTATTATTTTTAGCGTCAATATCTGCGGTGCTGACAGCCGTGGCAGCGCTGTTCCCAGCACCATTCTGGGCGATTATGATCTCTTCCTTTTGCTCTTTGATCTGGTTTCCTCCCATGTTGCTTTAATGTGTTTTATTTTTTATGGTTGGAATCGCACGACAGGTTTGATGAGGCGTCCGTATCTCGATGCTCTCGTTACATTTGTCTCGACTTTGTGTCCCGTTGCATTATTTGTCATGTCAGCAAATTCCTTGTCGCTAAGTGTAAACGCAGGCTTCAATCGGTCGATACTAACAACTTTCTGCGTGTCTGCCTGCATCAATATAAAATATTTGTCTGTTCGTTGCAAGACCTTAAAAGGACCTATGTATGGCTGTGTTAAAGGTTTTGTCACCTTGTCAACACGCACAAAAACATGACTGCATTGGTGTAAATCGGGATGGACAAATATTTTTCCTTGATGATTTTCTCTCCTAGGTACAGAAGCTAGATCCGTTATTTTGTTACGCAGATCTTGTAAAAATGTTATATTTTCGCTGTTTTCTTTTCTAAACGGTTCAAAGAAGTCTCCGGGTAATCTTAAGCCTTCACCATATACCATTTCCGCGGCACTTATGTCTGTGTCATATCTTAAGCTCGCTCGTAGTCCAAGAAGTACTGATGGTAGTTCTGATACCCATTGATCCGTTTTCCCTCTACACATAAGTGCAGTTTTAAGCGAACGATGCCATCTCTCCACGAGTCCGTTCGACTGCGGATGGTATGCAGTGGTCCTGAATTTTTGGATACCCATTCTTTTTGCAAGTTGAGTAAACAATTGAGATAAAAATGTTGTTCCTTGATCCGTTGTAAGGAATAATGGCGTTCCGAATCTGGTTATCCAACCAGTGTAAAGTATATCAGCCACTGTTTCAGAGGTAATATCTTTGACAGGATATGCTTCTGGCCAACCAGTTTTTCTATCCACCATAGTTACGATATACCTGTACCCTTGGCAATAAATAAGTGGGCCGACAATGTCCATATGTAAATGCTCAAAACGGTCAGTTTGAATAAAATGCCCATGTGGAGACACTGTATGTCTGTGCACCTTTGATTTTTGGCAACCTATACATGACTTCGTCCAAATTCCAATGTCTTTATTCATGCCATACCATATAAAGCGTTCCTGCATCATCTTTCGTGTAGCCCGTATGCCTGGGTGGCTTATCTCGTGCACCGCTTTGAAAGCTGATATACGGAATGCCGCGGGCAAATATGGACGCGCTCTATTACATGACACTTCGCAATAAATTGGTTTATTGCAATTAGGTATAAATATTTGCTGAAATTTGTATGATTTATTTTGTAACAATATTTGTAAGTCTTTGTCTTTAGTTTGCGCCTCCGCTAACTTTTCATAATCGATAGGCGAATTTGAAATCTCTATACTCGCTATGCGTGATAAACAGTCAGCAGCTACATTATCGTTACCAGACACATGTTTAATTGAGCTGCAAAATTGCATAATAAAATCTAGATGCCGAATGCGCCTCGGTGTGTCGCTTTTACCGATAGTGTTACGTTGCAAAGAATATACAATCGGTTTATGATCTGTATATACCGTTAGCGGTCTGCCTTCTATTAATGGTCTAAAATGCTTAATGGCCATGTAAATCGCAAGTAACTCTCTGTCGTATGTACTGTACTTTTGTTGAGCTTCACTGAGTTTGTTAGAAAAGAATCCTAGCGGTTTCCATGTATCACCTTCGCGCTGTTGCAAGACGGCACCGGCACATGTATTCGAACAATCTGTCATAAGAGCGATTTTTGCTTCCGACGACGGGAAAGACAGGGTAATTGCGCTTTTTAGGCTTTGTTTACATTGTTCAAAGGCCTTTATCGAGTCATCATTCCATACAATAATACTCTTATCTTTTTTTTTGGCATTGTGTAGGTAAACATTTAACTTTGCGTGTATTTCTGCTGCTTTTGGAAGATGTCGTCTGTAGAAGTTAACCATACCCAAGAAGCGTCTTAACTCTTCTACAGTGTTTGGCCTTGGAAATTCCGAAATTACTTTAACTTGTTGTTCCATTGGTCTTAAACCGTCGGTAGAGACATAATATCCAAGAAAGTTTAACTCGGATTTACCAAATTCGCATTTTGCTATGTTTATAGTAATTCCATATGTGTCTAAGCGTTTTAATACTTCTCGTACATGCTGCTTGTGATCTTCTTTTGCGGATGCGATGATAATATCGTCAATATATATAAATACATAATCTAAATTTTTTAAGACTTCATCGTTTAAAAATCTTTGAAAGGTTTGGGCTGCGTTCTTGAATCCAAAACCTAGTCTTAAAAATTCATATAATCCAAATGGTGTGGTTATAGCCGTCTTGGGTATGTCATCCTTATTAATAGCGATATTATGGTAAGCTCTCTGTAAGTCTATGCGGGAAAATATTTTTTTTCCATGCAACAAATATGTGCAATCCTGTATGCGCGGGATTGGATATCGATCCGGTTTCGTAATCGCATTTAACTGACGATAATCACCGCACGGTCGTATCTCACCGTTTTTCTTAATGACGACGTGTAATGGACTTGCCCAATTGCTTTTTGATGGTCTGCAAATGCCCATTTCTTGCATTCTTTGAAATTCTGCCTTTGCCTTACTATACTTATCCGGCGGTAGAGGCCTCGGGCGTGCGTAAACAGCTGGTCCCGTTGTCTCTATGTAATGGACAACAGAATGGCATGGAGTATTTTTAAAACACATCGGCTTGGTTACATTTGGGAATTCCGCTAATATATCGCCATACAGATTTTCATAGTTGATTGTTCTAACTGTAGGTTGTTCTTGCAGTGATATAGACGCGATTACTTGTAAATTTGTCACAGAGTCAATAAGTTTTCGTCTATTTAAGTCCACTAATAACTTATGATGCGCCAAGAAGTCAGCACCTAGGATGGGTTGCTTGACATCGGCCAACACAAATGTCCACTGAAACGGTCTACGTAAATTAAAGTCTAAATTTAAAGTTTTTACACCATACGTCTTTATTTCTGAGCCGTTCGCGGCATATAGTTTATATTCATCGCACTTAGTATTAATTAAACGAGTTCTATTCACTGGAAGCACAGAAATATTGGCACCCGTGTCCACTAAAAATGTCAACCTACTTTTACTATCTGTAACACAAAGGCGGTGCACTGGTGATATGGTACAAATCTCCGCCCGCGATTGTACCTCAATTAGTTTTCCTGTTTTTCATGCTTCTTCCAGGAACACGGCTCTACACATTTTCTTGCCCTTTGTCGGTATTTATAATGGTAATAACACAACCAATCCGGGCTGCTAGGCGAGCGACGGATCGAATTGCGACCGCGTGACCTTGATCTTGAACGGGAGTGGTAACGATTAAAGCGTTTTGTATTATTTCTCTGACCTTCCAGTTCTCGAATTTTTAGGCTAAGTTTTGCCAACTCGGCCAAAATAAAAGTATTATCACTGCTAATACCAGTCGCCATATGAACTTCCGAGAGTTGCAACGGTCGCGTTGTTTCCATCACCTTATCAGCGATAGTTGCCAAATTCTCAAGATCCGTAACTTCTGTAACAGCGAGCACACCTCGTACTTCCGAAGGCAGATGTCCTTGCCACATAATCCGAAGTGTATCGTCCGGTATCTTCTCGCGCGCCAGATCTCGCATTTTCCTGAGGAGTTGGGAGGGCTTCTGGTCGCCCAACTCCATCTCACTAAGTAACTTTTGAAATTGCCTCATCTCTGATTCTTCATACACTTTTAACAGTCGTTCCTTTAAACTGTCAAATTTCTTAGTCTCTGGAGGCTTAAGCAGGATGTCGCTGACTTGCTGCACAACATCTTTTCCTAGTTTTGTAATGACCATGTTGTACCTCGCTTCGTCACTGAGTTTTTGAGGGCCTAGGACAGCTTCGCATTGAACGAACCAAAGTCTTGGCTGGTCTTTCCAAAATTCGGGAATTCTCGAAGACACAGAAACTACAGCTATTTCCGCTCCACCAGCTTGTGGTGATGGTAATTGCAGGTTGTCGTGTTTTGACATCTTGGAATGTTACCTTTAGCAGGACAATTATATTCCGTCTGTACTTTGCACTTTTAGTCTGCGCGTGTCCGATCGGGTCACCACTGTACCTTATTTGGTGTGTATCTAATAAGGTATGTGAGTATTGTATTAATAAAAGATCGGTTGATAGACACGTCCATTTAATATGCAACTTCTACAATACTGAAATCTTAATACTATGACATTACATTATACCATGTCGGCACAAGTACCATGTACGCACTTTACTTTTAACCGGGAAAATCTATGGGAGACGTATGTGTAGAAATAGATCCGTAAAGCTAAAAACTGGCAAAACATATCTTGCATGCGAATCATTAAATAATTTAAGTCTACATGCGTTATAAAATAGAAAATAAATAGTTGTGACAAACCAAAAAATATGAATCATTTGAGTTTAATTACGAGGAGCATATAGTATAACTAAAGGTGACAAATCCTTTAATACAATCAATTTTAAAATATTAAAGGTTTTTGTATGCACAATTTCCATACCTTATACCAAAGATACTTGTCTGGAAATGTACCGCAAAAGTCTGGTACAAATGCATTAAGATTAGTTCTCAGAAATGGGACGTGAAACAGAAGGGAATTCAAAGCATGAGCTGATAATGCAGTTACCTTTATATTCTGTGTCTTTGCATCGAGGCCGTACTAAAGTGGACATAATATGTATATTAGGTATTAGGTAACTTCTAACTGAGTACAAAAGAAAGGTGTTTTATTTGAAACTTACAAAATAGGGATGTTTTTGGATTAAATATAGGTTTATTTCACTCTGTCTTCGGCCTGTCGTTTACAAAATCTGCCAGCGACCTTTTGTAAATCGTAACTCCATCTAGTTGGAGGGCGTCTTTCACTACGTTTCAGAAAGGATAGATTTTTCAGTTTTTCGAATACAGAGTGTAATGGCGGTATTTGGAGGAGGCCTGTGTCCAGCAGTGGACAACAAAAGGCTGATGATGATGATGATGGTGTACAATGCAGAATAAATATAAAAAAATAAGGATGAGGGTGAGAGATTTTATTTAATCAAAATGAATATTTATGTAATAAATCAATAAAAATACCATATCATTTCAATGGTCTCAGGTTTTGAGACAGCATGCGAATTAGAATATCCATTTGTTTACTACATCAAATATTTCAAAATTAGATTCAGGATACACGGTGGTGCTACGATTTGTATTCCCAGGTGTTAATGTGATGTGGTTCGAAGGAATTATAATAACTTATTGCATTTCTGACTGTAGAGTAAAGGCATTAGGATTGCAAGCAAGAAATAACAGAGATATTATAAAGTACCCATCTTATACCTAGGATGGCTTTTAGTTCAATAGTAAATACACTGTTAAGACTTTAACCTATTGCGAAAACACCCAGTTATGTTATATCAGAAAAAGTTGATAAAGTATCCAATAAATGTTGCACTTTAACGTGGACATCCAGAACCTACATTTAGAACAATGTGAAACAAATGATAAAGATCTATAAGAAAATGTATTAAAGACTAAATTATTCCAAATATTCTAAAGGTACTCATACACGTTGATGACGTAAACGAATGAGTGTTTTGCCACCTGAGTACACTACTGTTTCTCAGTCTGTCGGCGCCTGGTTTTGCGAGATAGTGTTTCTCCTCACTAATACTTCAGTTAAGTCTAGTCTACTGCCTTGAGCCTGGCTTTTACGTGTGGGTATCTGAAAACCGCACGGCTGCTTTGAGCAATGAAGCAGCGTTTCGTAATAGCGTCGGTAATGAGAGTTTTGTGTTTACTGGACCGCTGTTCGAGATAGTAATGTTTTCTAATTAACGTCTGTCCCATTTGTCTAAAAATAGCATATTTTAATGTATAAATTATCACTAAATATTTACACCTTCTAAATTTTGGTTTATTTGCGCAATGTCGCAAGTCCAAAGTCGAGGAGCGTATGCAATTTCAGCAAATAAAAAAGATTTATGTTTTAACTTCTAGACTCTGCGAAGTTTAAATGTTTAAAATATGTATAAACATTATCATTAATCTTAAGTCTAAAACTCATTGAAATTCTATTTTAACGAGGCAAAAATGTACGTGAGCGGTGTAAATACCACGTAACCGCTTACCGTTAGACAGATACTGATGCCATTACGGCATGAATGCAGGCAATTTCACGCTCACTAATGTGATAGGGCGCAGTCAAGGCAAGGAGCCAGCCGAATGGCACACAACACTATGTTAATTCCCCAAGTTCCCGCAGTTCGATAGTTCAAGACGGAATTAGACGTGAGTGCATCTAATTAGATGCGTCACGCTAATCGCCCCACGTTCCGTCATCAATTGCGAATTATTTATTGTTGAGTACAGAGGGTTTCAGCTCCATTGCGTCTCAATTGAACCCAAGGTAATGTAATTGGAATTTGGATAGGTAATGGAATGAATATGACGATATATTTATTGTTTATCGCGTGATTATAAAGTGGTTATGATCACATTCATATGGTACAGTTTATTACACGCTTTATATTAGCTTCACTTGTACGTTTGTAACCGACTCCTTTGGGCGCGATTTTGACCCACTTTAAACGGTCAGATTTCATTCAAACTTTGTAGATTTATCGTCCACCAATGCCAATACAATAATGATAAATTATAAGGTATACGAGGCCTTATAATTTTATTGTGGATTATTATTTCTTCATATGTAATACACATTAAATAACAGACTTATTTAATATCTTTATACGTGTATGTTTTCTAAGTAAAATATATTATCTTGTTTTTATTTTAACTTACCTGGCAAAAAACTATCTATGTCTATTATTAATTAATAAATATAGAATGAGTGAAGTTTTACCTAACTGCTACATTATGGAAATAAACTTATCGTTACTATTGTTAGAAATGCGATGAATATAATAAGTAAGAAAGAAAGAAAGAAAGAAAACTCACTTATTAGTCACAATAAGATGACGCACACACTCGTTTAACATAAATTTATATATCTAACATACAACAACAAGAAAATAAAAAAAAGGAGGATTGTACGTCACATAAATGTGACACGTAGGTGACCACTCAGCTTATTGTTGCACTGCGACACGAGCCACAGCGCAACGCTGGTTCTCAGTGGTCACCTTGAGTGACATGCGAACGCCAGCCAACATACTAACATAAATTAAAACATGTTATATAATTAAAGCTTAAAAATAATAAAAATAATAATAAAAAAAAACAAGTCATAATAAGTAACAAAACAAAGGAAACAAGTAAAATAAAAAACCTACTACACAAACAGTACAACACCTACAAAGAAAATGCAAAAATATATATATATATATACATACACATACATACATTACACACATATACCCATTATAGTTTATACAATTATAACAATTATGATCTCAAGTATCTAAATAACAAGCCATTGCATAATTCTCGGTCCCGCTTCCACTCGCTAAACACATCAGTGAACCCGCGCCGCACTGCCCGCGCCCAGGCCACGCGGGCCTTTGGCCTTAACATTGCACAATAATTAATTAGTGCAAAATGCTCTGCGATCTGCATTCGTCCGACGACGGGGACGTGAGAAGACGTGAGAGGTATTAAAATTATAAGCGTTTCTTAGTTCCAGTTGAACGGAGTAAAATGTTGGCAGATTCCTTGAAATCAGGCTTTAGTTGAATCTTGTGATACAGATCTTGTAGCGAGTAATTATTTTCAATATTCGGTCTAATGAGTTTATATTTTCTCATTTTGTAGCAGATAGCTAGAATTTATGTGAGCTTGTTTTCCTAAGTAGTAGAGATAGTGCTAATAACAAAATATAAAAACTCCGTTTTCAATTTTTTAGGTAAATTAAACAACAAGGTAATTTACCAAACAGCCATAATGAATATTTTTAGTTCTAGCTTCCGTGTAATTTAGGTCACAACTTTTCATATAGCCATGTAGTAATATTGTACGAGAAGAAAAACCGGAGGTGGCCCAAACTGGCGGGTAATCACCCTGAATTGTTATAAGTCGGGCGGAGTTGCGACTTAACCCTCTAAGTTTCGACTAAAACGGGGTAACGTTTTAAGAGAGCACTCGAGTGTCATCAGGATTTCGCGTTTCTTTGTCCATTTAGTAGCCAGCCCTGAGAAATGGACGTTTTAGCCAGTGATAAAAGGCAACTTTTATTTAAAAGGACTTGAATGTGCGCCGGGAGCCAACTTTGTTGAGTATTTTTGCCTCCACGGTAGGCATTTCCTTTGAATACTTCCCTTTTTATTTACGTAAGCACGGAAAGGAAATGGGAACTTTCATTATGTTTTCCCGAAACTTTCAGATTTTTCTGTTGTTCTTAAAGATTTTTTTGGAGACGTGGAAATTTTTTATGGGTACAAAAAATATTTTTGTTTTTGCCATATTTTTCCATTTTAATTTTTACAGGACACTGTACTTATTGTATTGAATGCATTTTAAAAGCTATTGTTAATTTGATGTAGAAGCAAGGATTTATGTATATTAAGCAATAATATTTTATATCGTAGACTGTGCCGTCGATATAATCGAATTATCGTCGACTGGTCGTTGGCAGGTTTGTGGAAACTGACTCTGCAGATTTGAATTGGCTTACACCGCTTGTTATTTTAAGACCAAATTGAACAAGAAAGTTTTCAAGTGCTCATATAGTTTTGGAAACATTTATATAAAATTGATTGTATTATCATAGTATGGTTGTGAATAACATGCTAGCAATATTAATAAAATGATTGATTTACTGGCTCAAGTCTATTTACAACCACTAGTAAAACAATTTTATGGTTGTTACATTTTCCGCGAAAGAATTATCAAACAATGTTATGCCTATATTCCGCAAAATACAAAAAAAAAAAACATCAAATAATACCAAGTATTCACGCGACATTTTTGCAAGATAACAAAATTGTCCAGAACCCAAATCGCAACTGTAGACAGAAGACAGCAATGGTTTAATATCCTTTCCGAAACATGGACCGAGCTTGTCCCTTATCCCAGATTTGAAATCACGTCATTTCAGAGAAGTGGCATTGCAATTTGCGTTCTGTAGCCGGAGCTATGAGCCTCTACTTAGGTTATGTTATCCTATTTCCAATTACGTGGATGTTTCTACTCAGCGTTGGTTTGGCACTTCTGACGCACTGAGTCATATTGTCGCCTTTAATTTGAAGGAATCTTAGTCGAAATAATGATTAATTATTTGAATGAACAATGAAATTAATGGTTAATGAAAAAAATGATTTAGAGACCCCGATATATTATCTAAAGCCTTGTGTAAAAGCCTCCACACAAAACCAAAAACGCCTATGGCACCCTTTTACTATTCGTTATTGCTGCTTCTACTGGCTACAGCAAAATAATACGTGATTTTAGGGTATGTAAATTGTTAGTGAATACCCTTGTTAAGACTGGAATAGCCTAACATAATGTGTGGAGGTTTTGTGCTTACATAATATCTCTCACTTTAACGTAGAAGTGGAACATTCTATGAAAGTCTACTTGAGAATATTTCTGAGAATTCAATTCAAGGCTTTAAGTCAGCTTTGTGGATTAACGCTTAAAGCTTTTCAATGGTAGATGAGGCCAATGTATTTTATATTTTAATACCTTAGAGTATTTATAATATAGAGGGAGCGCTGGCACTTCAAAATCGAAGATAAAAATGGTGGTGCCGGGCCACCTTTTTTTGTCCTCGCATTGGCTAATATTTGACAGGTTGTCCAACATGTACAAATGACTTGGAAAACAAAGAAAAAGAAATAGTTTAGGGCTATTTAATTCCATTCAAACTATTAATTCGTTTTAAAAGGATCACAGGTAAACACACTTTCGTTTATCAATGGAATTTATAGATTTTGTTTTGTTAAACTATTAGTTACTATATGGCCTAACCACTCTCAATCGTTCTCTCGATTGTAGAGGAGGCCCGTGCCCTGCAGTGGGACGTATATGGGCTGATACAGAAACTATTAGTTAAATTTTTAATATTAAAGTGCGCTACCATCATTACGAACAAGACAATATCTACGTTTTTGAAGACGCCGATGTGTGACAGCGCTCCCTCTACATTATAAATACTCTAAGTTAATACCTAATACTTATTCTTTCTATTGCGTATAATAGCACCAGATACCACAAGGGAATTTTAAAAGAGTTTATTTTATTTTAGTAATTCGTTTTTGATGTCACCTCTAAATTTTAGTTGTGGAGCATTCTAAATGTAAATTGGAAGGCAATTGTGCACTTCGGGCCGAAATGGCGCGCGACTACGAGCCAACCGCTGAGTGCATTTTGATATTAGCTTGTATTAACAATTTTTTGATGCACTTACTGCTTATATTTTTGAACAGCAGCCCGTTTCAGCGGCTTATGTCTTTTTAATACCTCTTTGTATATAGCCAAGTATTAGTGTCATATTTGCTAGTCCTAGACTGGTGTCTGAATAAAAAAAAATATTTTTTAGTTTGTCTTTGTCTATTCAGTTTCCTTGTATGTTCTTAACCCTCTTAATAATATTATACTTTAGAACTCTATTTCGAAAATGTTATTAAACATTATTTTTCAAAATATACTCATCTGTTCTACTGTCGTTCCCAAAAGTAGATATGTAGATTTTAGTTCGTTATACAGGGTATAAAACGTTATACACTAAAACGGTGAAGGAAAACATCGTGAGGAAACCTGCATACCATAGCGATTTATAAAATTTCTATGGTATGTAAGTCCGCCAACCCGCATTAGACCAGCGTGGTGAACTATATGGCCTAACCACTCCCAATCATTCTTTCGATTGTAGAGGAGGCCCGTGCCCTGCAGTGGTAAATTCACCACAAACGTAACAAAATCGGTCAGGATGTACTTTACACAATGTTTTTGACATTTTAAAAACAATATTTATTCAACTGAACACTACAATGTAGCAAAATTTTAAAATGATTTAAGAATTAATTTGTGGGTAGGCTTAAAATAATGTGTGTAGATAACTTGATTCTTTGACGTCATAAAAACAAAACAAATATATGTTTGCGTTTAGTTTTTATCACTAAATAACACGATATGAAATTCACTGGAAGGACATGAAATTTATTATATTTTGTAAACTAGTGTTATTAACTTGTGTTTTTTTGTATCATAACATGTTGTAAATCAAGATATATTACTGTACTCATATTTCATCTCTAGTTTCTCATATAGATGATAAATAATTTAAGGAGTTTGAATAATGTAATACAGAAGGGTAACTTTATGACGGGTCCTATTTTTACTTAAAGTTATAAGCATACTATGCCGTAGGGAAGTATTGTCGGAGGCAAAATGGAAGAGATCGTCTTAATGCTAAGTGCTATGCATTATTTATAAGCTCAACATCCATACGCGTAAATCGATTGTCGAGAATCAAAAACGTATCTATACTACTGTCTTTATTCGTCACATTTGTAAAGGACACAAAGGGTTTTAGATCTTTCAATAGAGGTATATGAGACGAAAATATTGAATAGTATTTGGGGAACATAAATAAATAAATAAACCTAATAGGCATACATAGTCCTGATCCCATCCTAAGATTGAGTCTTGTGTAGTTGGTATCAGAAACTACGGTCACAAAAATGTATCGGTTCGGGAATCGAACTCGCGGCCTCACGTTTGAAAACCGGCGTCTAACCAATTCTGCCACGGAGGCTGTCAAAGGAATTAGGAATTATTGAATAAAGGATTTAGATTTGTAAGATACATAACAATATCGAAGAAGAACTGGTTACAAATATATTTTTATATATTTTTTTATCATTTATTAATTTATAGGTTTATAAACTGACTGAAGTATGCCATATGTATTTATTTTAGTAAAATTACAAGAATTAATTAAGTATAGTTAGGATTGTGCGTCATTGCCTAATCACCTCTATATTTTTTATGGAAATATTCGTGTTCCATACAAATATGTCTGGTTTGGGATTAATACTATGAGCAGAAATGACATATTTCATTGGTGCACTCTATTTGGATCCTACTGCATCAAATAAATTGAAGTCACTTTGTTTGGCCAGTATATAAATAATTTGTACGGTATAAAATAAAATTGCCGGCACTCGCACTACTGGGGATAAAAACCGCGCAACACCTTTGACGTTTCATACAAAATGTTGTCGGAATTGCTGACAGCTCTTAATAACCGTATATCACACAGGTTCACAGTGAAAAGCCCAAGGGGCGAACGATCTAGCACCACTTTTTCAGGACACGAAAAATGCATTTGTGATTCCATCATAAACGTTTCTTAGACCGAAATATAAACGTATACGTGTCTTAGACAAGAGCAGTCATTGAGAGCCTGCGTGTTAGTCCTGCCTTCTCAGACTTTATTATACCGTTTCATTTAAAGTTATTCTGTGCCTTCCAAGACTTTCACTTGACATTTACTCGCAGATACCCGAATTTAATATACTCTTACAAGCTACTGTTAGGGTTTTATACGGAGGCGTCATTAGGAATTTGGATATTTGTTTTGTTAAAATATTTTGGTTTTACAAACTTTAGAGTTGGGTTTGAATGATATGCATTGTTTATATGATAGTTACATAGCAAGGCTGGAAGATAATCGCTGACTTTGCAGCAACACAACAAATAATTATTGATACATATAATAAAATTGCTGATGCAGCTATGTCGTCGATCGCAGGCTCATGCCAAATTCACTTTTAAGAATAGGCATTCCATATCCTTTCGACTACTTATTTCGAAGTAGAAAATTTAATTATAGGATTAAATAATTTTAATTTTTGCTTTCGACTTTGGCGAATGTAATCTGATGTAAAATCTTATATATTCGGTAAAAACGATGTAATGTTTGTTTTTAAAAACATGTGCTTAAAAGGAGTATGCCCATGTCACTATGAAACTTAGTATCGGTGCGAAGGTTTTTTTTCTTCTATGAAATCTACTTTTTGGTGTGGGAAATACAGGGTATATCAAGACTGCGATTGAAAACGAAGCTGGGTGGCAGTTTTAGTGACTTCAGACACAATGTAACTTAATTTTGTGCAAAAACTTGTGACGGTTTTTTTTGTATATTTTTTTTCTAACGTCGTATTAGGATGGTAAATACATATTTTTTTCTTAAATAATAGTGTACACCGTTTTCTTTTTAAAGACGCTATGGTATGCAAGACTTTAAATTATAAATAAACTATGAATTTACCATCTAAACTCGTCGATATTTAAAAAGTAATAAAAATAATTGTCGAGTTTCTTTGCGAAATTTTTAGCTGTATTATGTTTGTTGTCACTAAAACTACCACCCGGCTTCGTTTTCGGTAGCTCTCTTCATATACCCGGTATATACTAATTTTTCAATCAATATAAACATAATTGCAACCCAGGCCTGGAGTTCCTGGAAAATTAAAAGAAGAATCCTGAAGTAAAAAATATTTTTTGTCTTCGGCTCTGTTAACAAAATGTATATTGTAAAGATAACTTTGATTTATAAAAATCTGTCACCCGGGAAAATCCAGGAAAAGCTTTAAGAATAAACTATACAAAATGCTATCATGAATTATAAGCATTTTTCAGAATCGGGGTCAACGATATTTTTTACCGATGATTTTTACCGATTATCGGGTTATGATAATCGGTTTTTTTAAAGTTTAAACGTTTTGTTTTTGTGTTGTTTACAGTAAAATACCCGATCCAATGTACTAAATTGCCGTATGAAAGGATTGTGGTGTGGATATTATACAAGGCTTGAACATTTTAAGTTTAACAGAACTTTACTACACTCTCGATAATAATTCTATAGAGCGGTAAGATTGTCATTTGTGCTTTTTTTGTTAATTTATAACAATTATGAGTTAGTATGTTTTCGTTTTTATGTGCAATTAAGAATAAATAAATTAGCATACCACTATGGTGGACTTCAGCTGAATTATAACAGCGTGGCTCTACCACATAAGAGATACAGATACGTGCTGATAATTACCACAATTATTTAGTTGATTCAATGGGTTCAATCCGCCAACCCGCACTAGGCTAGCGTGATGGTTTATATGGCTTAACCACTTTCAATCGTATTCTCGATTGTGAATTAGACCGGTGCTCTGCATTGGGATGTACATATATGGGCTGATACAATAGACAAAAATGGGTTCAATGGAATTCTTGATTACCACCTATGCCTCTTCCATGGGCGAATTTTGCCAAATGTCTTGTTCTCCCCATCATCTTAGTTTTTATGAATGACCGACTCTTTTCCCATGCTTTATTTCCCGCTCTCGTCCCGACTTGGTGGGCTGGCAACACATTCATGATTTAAGTGTTGTGGATATTCATACTGGCGGCAGTGATCATTCAACATTAGGTGACGCTTTGCCCGTTTGCCAGACCAACATTATAAAAAACGCCATATTCAGAAGTTTACTCAAAGGATGGATTATAGAATTACAAATCATATTACAGCCGTAGTTTCTGCTATTAGAGACTTAAAACTTACAGTGGGACTATATATGAAACTTTTGGGGGTATTCATTTACTTCGATGACATATTTTAATTTCTAAGTATTGTAATTTCTAAATATCTGAACCAAGTCTAAGTTGGTTATTTTGTGTAGAAGATTGAAGCCGTTTGAATCAGAATTGAAGAGATTCATCGAGTGAGTTGGCTAATACAGTCCTCCGAACACGGTTCAGTAGAAATAAAAAACTTTTTTCGATTTGATTTGAAAGTAATTTACGTACAATTGAGCTGTGAACGAAGTTGGCTTTGTGTTAAACTTTACCCATTATTTCGTGTTAAATATGCGTAATAACAACTTAGAAAATGCGTGTTTTAAAACTTTGTTAAGCATTTAATTACATGTATCTTGTATTAGCTCATATACGTCCCACTGCAGGGCACGGGCCTACTCTACAATCGAGAGTACGATTGAGAGTGGTTAGGTCATATAGTCCACCACGCTGGCCTAATGCGGGTTGGCGGACTTACATACCATAGAAATTCTTATAAATCGCTACGGTATGCAGGTTTCCTCACGATGTTTTCCTTCACCGTTTTAGTGCGTGGTGATTGACTATATTGATAGTCAATCACCATACACACATGACTCCGAAAAGTCAGAGGTGTGCCCTGGGATTCGAACCCGCGACCACCGTGAACATGTTGGCAACCGCGTCTAGTCCGTTTGCCAACAGGCCACCACGCACTTTAATTACATGGTATAATTATATTTATCCAAATATTTAAGTTTTTAAAAAGTCTGCATCTAGACAAAGTAAACCATATACAAATACACGAAACTAACGGAATGATAAGTTAAAGACTATATTAGTAATGAAGCGAAGAAAGAAAAAAGATTTGACATTTTGGGCGTGTATATCCCGTGTCAAATCATGGTAATCTATTAATAAGATTTCGGATACCTCGAGGCTTATAAAATTCGTTAACAACTTTCAATTTACGGTCTTGTTGAAAAGAATAATAAAAGCGAAATTTGAATTGTTTAAATTTCCGTTTTTCTTTATTTCAGGAAGGATTGAAACGAGCAAACCTCAATTCAGTTGACCTATTTTTCATTGTGATTTTAGGTTGTGTACCGAATAGTTTTTATATCGTGTAAAAAATTAAAAAAGGTTTCTGGTGAAATATGGTTTGCATGCGTACTTCCGTGTGTATACATTTTGGCAATGGAAATGATTTATTGAAATATGTTGTGTGCGTGTTAATTTTTTTAACATGATGTATTAAGGCTTAGGGAAAGCAGTATTTCTAAGAAATGTATTTCATAACATTTTATGTTTTTTAAATTTTAATTATAGCAAAAAGCGACATTCTTTTGTAGGAGTATATTTATCAAATAGAGACAAGAGTGATTGCTTTTTCGTAATTGGATATATATGGATCAACCCGTAACGTAATATATTCGCATGGGTCACTATCACAGGTTCTTCATACCATGTACGATGATTGTTATTCAGATTGACATGAATCTAATGATTAATCAATGTTGAAGCTGTATAAAAGTATAAATTATAAATTAATTTATGTAATTTAGAAACACTTATAATATGTAAAACACCAGTAAATAAAAACCAATTTGTGAGAACCTTTCATGCTTCTTAGGCCCAACACTAAAAACTGCACACGACCGTGAGAACTTCCACGCCGCAACAAACGCAAGATAGATGGAACATCCGTTCACAAAAACATTTCAGCGTACCGACCACTGAAACAAAGACGAATGACCATCGTTTGTTCCGGTTTGCTCCCATTAACCTAGCCTTTAAGACGCCGGGTCACCGTCTCATTCTAATCCTCGTTTCTAATACCAATAAGTTGGCTTTTACGATTTATTAGGGTCAGAACGTACAGACTGAATACTTTAAGGGACTTTCGTACGGTTTGTTTCGGCCATTTATAAAGATAAACACGGGAATTGGAGGTAAACAAACTATGCTGGCAGTTTCCCTTGATTAATCAATGCGCTTAGTTAAAGGGTTTTGAAACGTACCCAGTTATGTTTGTGTTGGGCTGGCTTTCCAACTTTGCTAGGGATATCATTTATAATGTATTTAAGATTTTCCTAATGAACGTTGCGAACAGTAAGGATAGGACTGAATTATGAATTGACAATTATATTATTTTTTTGCGTAAGTAGACATAACAATAAATCATATTTGTTATTATAAAAAATAAATTTATAATTATTAAACCTTTTATGATGCTTTGCAAAATATTTTGTAGTAAAATGACTAGTAACGTCCATGACAACTTTTTTCTGTAACTATGAATATTCAGATTCAAATGTAAATATAATATGGTGTTAAACATAAGGTTATACTGGACTATAATAACTGTATCTGCTCTTATATGTCCCACTGCAAGGCACGGGCCTCATCTACAATCGAAAGTACGGTTAAGAGTTGTTAGGCGATAGGTATAGTCTACCACGGCGATAGGTATAGTGCGGGTTGGCGGAATTTACATACCATAAAAAATCATATAATCGCTATGGTATGCTGGTTTATTCACGATGCTTCCCTTCACCATTTTAATAATAACTGTAGCTTATGGGTTTATCCTCATGAGTCGTGAAGTATTAAGATATTTATATCGAATATTTATAAAGGATAAAGATGAAGATCCCTTTCCAAGATTGTAATATCCATATCTGGCTTACAGAGTTAGATACATTTTCATCTTTGGATAATACACGCTGCATACGGAATTGGAAAAATAAAACCAAAAGTAGGCTGACATAATTGTGTTGACTCGCAAGAAATGATCATTTTTTTTCCTGTGTATACTTTTGCCGGATTGCACTTAGAATTAGGTGCTTTTCATTTATTATTAATTATATAAAAAGGAACAAAAATGTAATTAACCTATGTGTAGATTTTTTTTTTCATATCTTGCTTTCCTAGGCAGACTATCATATAAAGGCACATAAAATAATATTAATACACAACAATACATAACTAAAGCGAATAAATCACCAGACAATATTTGCACAATTACAATCGTTCATACACAATTAAAACGTGACACCCAATTAGGTATTACAATGTTTGATTTTCAGATTATGCATCGTAGTTGTACAAACGAAAGCGGTGTGTTTAATTTCATAACAGCTCATCGCCATAAATGACTGGCTGATCTGATTATTAATAATATTAATTTGAAGCATAACAAAGCTAATTATTAGGCGCTGTTGGGATTTACACAATGCTCTGATTAGGTTGCGTCCGCATATACCATGTTGAATGCAATTAGGGCTGTCAACAGGAATATATTGCTAGTTTTATTTAGTGGAATGTGGCTGTTACAGTTGCAGTGTTTGGGTTGTCAACCCTGCGTTTCTAGGGTTGGCATAATATTCTAGGTACGTGTTTTCTTATATGTATAGATCTATCACAGATCAAGGGGGTATGTTATTTTAATCGTATGATCTGATGCAATTATAGTGTTCTCACATTGTCGTCTCATAATGTTGAAGTTGCAGCGTATACAACATGTAACAGATTTAAATGTAAAAGCGGAAAGTAGTACATTCAGAATCAGCTACTGAACCGATATCAACATTTTTTTTGGTAGGTATTTTTTTTCAAAATAATTAGTTAAGACCAAGTAATTTACAGACACTTTCATTTACTACTCCGAACAAACGAAATTGAAACGTAACTCCAGGACATAAGATCATTTTTAAATGAATCACTAAACGAATACTCTAATAAACTAAATAATGAACAAAAATGAACTTTATTTCGATAGTCATAAAGTTTATTTAAGCAATCTATCATTAATCAAACGCACACAACGATAGGCCTCAATAAACGTAATAAGCTACCAAAATAAATAACTATCATATTCTCTTTTCCGCACATTTAACTACAACTAGATAGAGCAGGATGCAGCTATTGTTTAATGCAATTTGATCCATCCGACAAACGATGGCGCGCGCGGCGCGGCGGTACATCAGAAGGCAACCGGTATAGGGATGCGCCGCGATAAAAATTACTCCCGGTATTTGCAAGACCGGGCGATCTAAATCCCGCGCAATACATGCACTTAAATGAAACAAATTAAATTGTAACAAAATCACTATGAAATGAAACAACAAGTAGGTATTTCTATGAAAAATATTTTCGCGGGACGTTAAAATGGTGATTAAATTCTGTTTGTAATTTTGCTACAATGTATGCGGAATTCCGGTGTGTCTAATATCCCGTTATTGCAATCCCTAAATGGGCACCGACTATGTGAAAAAAATCCAGTCGTGCACCGCAGTTATCTGTGTCTACTTGTGTTTAAGTGTTTAGTAGATATTTCGATAACTTTCGCGCGCGATGTCTTTTCGGTATTCGAATATTGAATACACTGAAATGGTGAGAACTTTGGCACTGTGTGGTGATAATGTATCATTGGCATGCAGGACATTTAACAACAGGCACGGCCGCGGCACCAGCGTAGTGTCCGACAGTATCTCGATGCTGAGTTCGGAGAGCGCTGGATAGGTCGCGGCGAACCTGTGCAATTGCCTCCTAGGTCACCCGACTTGACGCCTCTTGACTTTTTTTGTGGGGACGTAATAAATCTCTGGTATAACTAGACTACTAAAAAGTAGAATAGTGGTAGCCTTCCTAAAAGTGAAAAGTGACACTGAAGTTTTACATAAATTACGTGAACAATTACGCAAATGTGCATCAAAGTGTATCAAGGTGGTGGACATTTCGAACATATTTTAAAAAGAAATCGCCGCATGAGTGCCATGTAACACGTAAGTTAATTTTGTTGTATTTTTTTGTGTTGTGATTCCCAATCTAGTCTTCATTGTTAGATATTGCGTTATCTAATTATCTTATTCATTAGTAATGCAAAATAAATGACGCCCGTATCCTGCCCGCCTGTAGGAACGAAGTTTAGCGGAAGTGAAATTAATAATATTTTATAGCCGATTCATGCAAAATATTGTCTTACGTTGGGTTCGTACGCATTATATCTAGTAAGTAAAATATTTAGATTTTATAGCTAAAACACAAATGTTATGCTTACAGATTAAATTAATAATAATTTGTTTACCAAACCACCCAGTAATCAGTTACGTACGTAATTTGTATTTCGTTTATTGTCAGCTGTTTCTGCCGGCGCGCGCGGCGCAGCGATCGACGTTAGGTACTCGTGTGAATGACTCTTGTGTACATGTGTGCGTGTCCGCGAGCGTGTGTAGTAGTACACTCTTATTTGTAACTCGTAAGGTGACCATCTTAAGTGCCTACATTTGGTATAACTAATTTCATAAATAAAAGATTTTGTAATTATGGGAGTACGATTTCAAAGCATAAACTATGATTGCAATAATATTTTAAAGTTGGGGTGTCTGAGGTTGTGAATTAATCCTGTTACACGTTGTATAAGATTTTTTCGATATGTCCGCAAGATCTCTGATTCGATTTCTAGGTATACCACTCAGATACCACGATCGCCATTAGGACACTCACACATTATATCTTGAAATTTGACTAATTTATTTTAAGTAAATTTTAAACATAAACCTAAGAGACTACATGTAATTTCTAGCGCTACACTTAAACCTCAGTACGCTCTTATCTGATTACGCCGTGAAGCAAGAAACCACTTGGAACGAAGACATCAAATCGAAACCGGGTTTTATAGAAAATTTCATTTAGTTTATACGCTTTTTAGTGGTAAAGATCGGCGAGATGCGCCGAGCTCCTGCTTTGGGTCTCTGCCAAGGCTTTTCAGGCCCGAGTGCACCACATTATTTTATGCAATTAAAACACCAGCTTATCTTATCATAGTACTTGTGTTTGTACAGCTGTGTTTACTAGGGACGAAGGTTTATTGGTTTATACAGATTTACTCGTTAATCTAGAGAGGGCAAAACTGAGGGTATAGTTTGATCTTGAAATTGTACGATTTGAGTTGATATATTACTTTCTTGAGAAAATATATGAGGGTTTCTGTTTCTGTTCCGCCTCGGGTCAAATTAAACAAAGATTACTTAGTTATTCTTCAATATATTTTATCTTCTTTCAAATACTTTTCTCCCCTATTCCGTCTTCCGTTCTTCAACATCTTAATCATTTGGTTCATTTGCTTATATATTCATCATCTCTTTTTTATAAAGCGTTCCACGACAGTCATTCCTCTAACGTTCCATTGTAATCATCTTTCTTCATAACAATAAAACCTATGTAAATATCAGATTAAACAAAATTAAAGATCTATAATCTCTGCATATCTTTATGTGACAAAATTGACAAAAACACCTATTTACAATTACATCAACTTTGTACATACATTTACATCAAAGTATAATCTCATTTCAACCAACATTAATTCCCGTGCCATTATCAAGAAAACCATTTCCACAAGCCAAACTTAGGGCACAACACATCGCATAACACATCCTTAATTATGAAACTATTATGAAATAGTTTGAACACATCCCTAATGTGTAATTTGAGCGATAAATCAGCGATGAGACAGCGACAGCGGTACGTACCAGCGATAACGTCTGACGACGTGACTGTGCTCACCTACAGGTTCCTGTTTACTGTTTCATTGTACACGTGGAGATTAGTGTAATGACTTGTAAGGGCTTTGCTTACGAGTCTTCCTTGACTGTGGGTAAATATATGAGGCTGACGGAATTCCGAATTTAGGTAAAAATCTCTCAAGGAAAAACCGTTTTAGGAGAAGGCTATTTAATTGCGCAGTTTCGTAAGTAAATGTTTATGAAACCAAATAATTCCTGATGTTGCATTGATATATTTTCTATAAGGTTATCTCATTGATGAATAAGTACGGTAAATTACCGCAGTTTCTGTTTCTGACTTTGTTCTACTAGGTTGTCACTATGTTCCCCTCGTGAGTTAGTTAATCATTTCTACCGAGTTTAATGTACATTATAGCTCACAATTATATGACAGACTAGCGGCTCGGCCCTGCTTCATCGGGGTGCAGATAGTTTTTGATTCCAGTCCAACAGCATATTTTAGTTCTCGCCATATAAAGAATATTGTAGGTATTTTTTTTTACATCTTGGATTACATTATTGGAGTTTTAGTAAGGAACACATTTTTTTTCGAATATATAATATAGCCTATGTTACCTAGGGATAGAGTAGCTTCTCAACAATGAAATTATTTTTCCAATCGGTTCAGTAGTTTCGGAGCCTATTCAATGCAAACAAATAAACAGAACTTTCCTATTTAGAATCTTAGTAAACAAAGATAAATTATCAGAAGCAACAACAGTTTGTCACGTAGTTTAAATAAACATACGTTTACCAACAATAATTTAATTGTCTATAAGTAGGTAACTAAGATTTTTCATAATCACATTGGCCATGATTCATACAATACTAATGTAAATAAGTCTTAAGTATTTAATGATAACACTAAAAAGTCACGTACCTAATTATATATGTATTCTATCGTTGTTTTATAAGGTGCATTCACACCGAATTTATTTTTTGTTGAGCAATATTTCCAAGTGTTACTCAGCAACATCTGACAGTAAAATGTTATTTAAGGTTAAGACAAATTGCCGTCTTACTATATGTTTAGTAATTTTTATTTTTTTTTATTTCCCGGCAATTCAATTACATTATTTACAGCTTTCGTGGTCGGTCCGCCTCGTGATTAAAATTAAATCAAACCATATTCGCGATAAAATCCGTAAACGATAGTTTTATTTCAATTCAACAAATAGTAAAAAGTAGCCTGAAAAGTTACTGATTGTTCTAATATTACAGTGTTGCACAATGTTGCTATAAAAGGTAACTGCGTTGTCGATACTGGTGTAGTATGGTACTATGCGATTCAACTAAGAATAGGACTGACCCTGCGCCATATTGGTTCGTAGTAGCTGTCAAATTGCACAATTTAGGTAGGGTGAGCAAAACAAGATTTCTTAAAATAATATTTTTTTGAATAAAAATAATATTTGTAATATTTAATAATTCGTAAAAAATTAATGAATGAATAATGTCGTGTTATAGTTACTTTCTGGCGAATAATTGCATATG
Organism: Hyles euphorbiae; assembly: GCA_023078785.2. Classification (NCBI taxonomy): domain Eukaryota; kingdom Metazoa; phylum Arthropoda; class Insecta; order Lepidoptera; family Sphingidae; genus Hyles; species Hyles euphorbiae. The sequence goes on from CM041049.1 coordinate 5,425,032, forward strand.
AAGTAAATAAAAAATTATACTTTTTTTAAGCTATTTATGACTAAACATTCTTGTTTATGTGTCCATATAACATTTTGTAATTGTTTCAATTTATTTAGTTCTTTTATGTTCAAGAATTTGACTATGTAAAAAAATATATAATTGATGCGTAAATATTTTTTGTTGCTAACCATACTTTTCGTGTGATATTTGACAACTAAAGGTCATTGACGTTCCTATTCTTATTTGAAACGCATAGTAAATGCACCTGATAATAAGTGGATGTCCAAATAGAGCGCGGGTTGACCTAATTATGCTCTGTTCGTAATCGGATACGTATTGGCTGATCGTGGTGTTGAAAACCCAACGCTCACTTTCTGACTCGAGAACGCAATACGGATTCTACTACGTTAAGATAGGTAGATAATCACATCATAAACTCACTTTCCTTACATTACTCCCTTACCACAGCTTAGGTATGCAGAGTTGCTACCAATACACCCATATTTCGCCTTGTATGATTCGTCACATGATAGGGGGCGAGCCTATTGCCATATCATGATGACGAATAGAAATATCCAATATTACTTTGTCCGACCCGGGATTCGAACCGACAACTCAGCTTTGTAATCATACCGTAGAACAACTACGCCAACGAAGCAGAATAATGAGATAAATTGTGATAAATATTACTATGACCTCTATCGATTTTACTTATTTCCACTACAGTACCGTATTGCGTCCATTATGCCGGTTATTTTGTTAAATAATTTAAAAAGGTACACACAAAGATTTTAAAAAAATACTGAAATACTTTAAATGTGTGCTAGTCAGAATTAGTTATAGTGTTTTACTTACTCGATAGTTCAATATGAGAATGTAGAGGCATTGTAATAAAAAAGTAAAAATAATTGATACTGAATTTAAGATAAGAAAATGGAGTAAAATACATATATTTTATTGTTACAAAGCGTGGGGTGTTTACAACAATTACTTATCCTCCTGCACCCCACGCTTTGTAACAATAAAATATATGTATTTTACTCCATTTTCTTATCTTAAATTCAGTATCAATTATTTTTACTTTTTTAGTTGTATATCTTATTAAAGCGTGTATTTTAGTTTTTTTTAACTATTATATAATTGTTTTGACTAAAAACATCCATCTACGGCTGTATTTCCAATCAATAACGCCATCTGTTGGTCAGTAGTAACATTTGACACTTGAAGAATACAATGTTAACGCCATCTAGCGATGAATGTAGCAATGGTCATCAATTATAAGAATAATTAATCCTGGCGAATCTAATCAGGATAATTATATATTTTAATCGAATTATTGTATTGTCATCGGTCTTTGACAGGTGTGCAAAATTTGAACGAAATCTGGCCGTTTAAAGTGGGTCAAAATCGCGCCCAAAGAAGTCGGTTACAAACAAACATACAAATATACAAACATACAAACATACAAACATACAAGTGAAGCTAATATAAAGCGTGTAAAAAGTAAAAAGATTAGCGTTAATGAATGACTATGCAGGAACCCTCGGCATTTCACAAAGCAGGATATTGGATTCCATTCGACGCTCTGCGCCTTCAAAGTATTCAGGTGTATAATTAATACTGTATGGGGAGTTTTAAAATTACGTTGGGAACATTAATGTGTTTATTTTTTTACGTATGTTCGGTTTTGTCTTAATTAATTTAAAACTTAATTAAATATTCAGTTTCGTGTTCAGTTATCAGAGTTTGTTTATGTATAACCATTGGTTGGAGTGTCGTGGGTTCGGTTCTCACGTAGTAATAGGAAAAAATATACCATCTGAGCATGGGTATCTGACAATGGGCTAATGGGCTCATATTTCATGTCAAATAATATAGCCCACAGGATCAGCTGTGAGATATATGATGGACTATTATTTTGAACCAGAGTTTATTTTTAAGAATAAAACAAAACTCTAATCCCTTCGCGGTGTGACTTTTTTCTGCAAAGAATGAATAATAATATAAAAATGAATGAACAATGAAAATGTTGCCATAATAACAGTATTAGTTATAACTATGTCGCAGTTATTAGACTCTAAAATAAATGGTGATCATAGGGCAGGAAATCTTCGAAGAAAATAATTATAACTTGAAAACTAATAATTAATGCTAAATATATTTAATTTACTGCATCAGATATCACGAATTAATTCCAACAATATTCTGAACCCATAACAAAATCGCAACTGCGTGCACGGTGAGCGAGCGGCCGACACATTTCATTCGTTTTAATAAACTTGTTTTGCGGCTAATTCGTTCAGTGTAGTGTGAAACAGATGTGAGAGCTACAGTTGCTCCCGGCTTAATGCTATGCAATTCTGTTATTTTATTTGCACTGTAAAGCAGCTTTGCAGTAAACAAATGCCGATAGTGTTATGAATTTATTGTGCTTATTTATTATTAGTTTGTAATACTGGATTTATGTTAATGAACTTTTATAGATTGGTTGTTGCGATGGAAGTTAGAAAATATTATTGGTTTATACTTAATGATATTTTGAGACTCATAATAATAGTTTATCATAATTAGCAAAAGAAATATACCAATTAGAAATGACTTACATTTCACTCCTAGAAGACCTGAAACGAAAAGAAAATAATCAAAACTTGAATTGCTTCGTCATTACTTAACTGACTTAAAAATTAAGGCTTGTGAGAAGCTTAATGTTCTGTAACTATTGTTTTGTTAATTTATTAAATTTTGTCCTTTTGTTCGTGAATTAACAATGTACATTTCGAAGAGTAAAACTACCGAGGGTTTGTTACTTTGTATTCAACACCCGCCATAAGTTACTTTATGTTTTCACAAAGGAGTGGACAAAGGAATCCTTGTTCATACAGCCTTGTCCGTCATATATTTTTTAAAGCTTTTTCAGGTTGGTACATATTTTCATGTTTACTATTCTAGCTAAATGGGAAGAATGTTATAAAATAAAAATATCTTTATAATATAATATTATTGTGATGAAAAGAGCTGAGGTTGACGAAGCACAAAAAAGTGGAGATCACGAGGTGTAGGTGGACAAAAAGGACCTATCATACTTTTAACTAATTATTTTTTGTCTTATCCTCGTGACTCCGATATTATATTTTGGTACGTCAAAAAGTTGGTTAGACGACCCGCTGTTAGTTGTGTGATAAAGGCTGGTTGTAATAGGTAGCAATGGAAAATCTAAGGGGGGGGGGAGGGGTTCCCATGACTGAAGATGACTTTAAATTGCCGCAGTTGTAATATGGTACGATTACAATGCTGAGGTCTTGCGTTCCAATTCCGGGACGTACAGTGATATTTGATATTTTTATTAATTACCAGTTGGAACTCTATCACGTCCTGGAACAGAACACAGTACGTGAAACGGGGGTATCCTGGAAGAACCGTCGCCTACCCCTTCTGCGAAAAGCCATGAGTAATGTACCTATGGATGTATGTTTGTTATTTTACACCAATTCTCCACTTTAGCAACAATGTTAATTCATGCTCGAAACAATAAGAATTTTACCGTACGAGCCGATATACCATAAGGTGTTCCATAAGTAAAGGCAAATTTGGCGTACACTCGGTTACATAAATCTTAAAACTTCATTACTTGGCGCGGCCTCGAGTTGGTTTTATTCGCAACAAGCCGCTGATGTTTACGATTTAAAAGGTTTCCGACGTAAAATATTACTGTTGCCGACACTTTCCGCCGCCTAATGTTTGATACGTTGGAGTTTCGACGCCCATGGTAAGTGGGGACTAGTGTGGGTGGATTAACAGCGGGGTACGCTTGCATACGACTGATTTTTTAAATATATGTAAATTAAATATATTTTACCTGCCCTCATCCCACGCATATATGGGGTCAGAATGACTAGGCTTATAATTCGAATGACTACCTGCCTGACATTAAAGAATACAACAATGCGGATAAAACTCAATAACACGGAACTAAAAAGTTTAAATGTTTTTTAAACAATTATAAATATGTAAGTATTAGTATTCATTGTGATTGTCTGTTTACGGAGGAATATTTAACTTTTACTTTTATTTATTATTTATTTGTAAGATATATTTGTGATGTGTTAATAATTTATCTTTTTTGGTAACTCTTAAATAAATAAATGAAAATAAATAAAAAAGTAATTGTATGCCCTGGGTTTGAACCTTTAACCTTTAGTTTGGTATTACGAACCTCACATAAAAATTTAATCGTTCTCTCGATTTTCATAAACTTTTTTGAAAACTTTAATAATTTTATTTAAATGCTGCGCGAGGCGACTGACAATTGCACCAAATATAATTTCTATTACGTGAAGAGTCTTCTGAGTTTCACACTTGCTCCAAATTCAATTAACTTATAATCATGTACGCGAAGCTCCATAGTTTGCTAAATTCATTAAACAAGTTAAAATCCGCAGTCATAAGAGAGTATTTACTGGTGAAAAGTTTGTAATGCATGCAAATTACAAGTCAAACTGCTGAAATAGAATCACCACAGTTGGAACTACTAAATCGGGACAAGTTCGATGTTAATATTTCACTTTGTGCGAAAACTTCGATGGACATTTTGTATTAAAAATGATCTTCTGCTCTATTAATTTGTGGGAAGTATAGGTAGAAATTACAGAATGTTACATTGCTTTTGATGCAGTTAACCGTAATGGCCCATATCTCGAATTTATTAATTTTAATGAAAGAAGAAGCCATGCTCTTTTTTTATTGGCATTAATGGTGACACGAACATGTCATTCGCATGATAGTAAGCGATATAACTGCTCATCAAGCGAACTCAAAAATAACATGAATTACAAATCAATGCTTGGAATTCCACTGCCCTTGCCATTCTAAGATATAAGATGTTAAGTCTCAATACGTCTAGTGGTAACGGTCTTACCAATCGAGCCGCGCCAATCTATTGGTTGCGTGGCTTTCTACTGCAGACTCTACTACTTACAACTGCTTATGACGGTATTTTTGTACACTATCTACTTTCTCCTATTTCTTTCTTCTATTTCTTCTTTCTTTTCTTTTTTTCCTTCATATTTAAATATACATCCCATGAATGCCAGTAAGAAATTACCTAGTGTGATAAGGCCGCCACTTGTATTAATATTATTATAATGTGATATCTTTCTTGCTTTCTATACAATGCAAAAAGTTGATTAAATAAATATTATGTCTCCTGGCATTTTTACCTGATTTAATGGTTGTCTGGAAGACATCGCTTTTAGTGATAAGGCCGCCGATTGTTTCACTCATAGATTTAGTATAAAACATAGATCGGCAATGTGAAAGAGATAGAATAATTTAACTCATATGTTAAAGCGAGATGCATGATGCGACCATACGTTTACACAGAAGTAGCCTGCAGTGACCCAGAGTCGAAATATGTCAAACTAAGCGAGCAACAAAATTCGCTTATTTTCATAATTTATTTTATTTTACAGTACTTGGTTATATTTATTAAACGTAGTTTATTATAGTGCATTGTGCAGTGCCAAGGTGTGGTTCATGCAGGCGTAAAAATCCGCAATAATTAAAGTTTTCACATGTACCGGCCACTTTTGTACAATACTATTTTGTGACGATATTATAGAATTAAATGGAAATCCGTGTATACATATCGGTAGAAAAGAATATAGTATTTTATTATATAAATGCGCTGAAAGCATCCATTGCGTATAAAAAATAATATCAAATACGTGAATTTACAACAATTTCAACCAAAAGTTGCTAGGGATTGACTGACAGGTTCGATCAATAAAAGGTTGTCGATAAAATAGTCGATGACAACACATATTTCCCTACATTTTGACGTGACAACGTCTTAAATTAGGTTGCGGCTGGGAGTCACTTATGAAAAAGTGTAACGCCCGGTAACGTTACGATGAGTCACCGAACGAGAGAGAGGCCCGCCGAATGCCTTGCGTCTCTCTCCCACTCAACTATGATCGGTCTGCCGCGCGCGCAGCACTAGAGAATTAGGCGCATTGAATCGGCGCATGCTTGTGTCTCTGTCTTTGTCTTTCTCGAACGTTCTTGGCGTTGGAAAAACAAGAAAGCGTCACAATACAAGTTCACACGTGTGGTTAAAGTATCGTCAGCTGTGTCTGTAGTGAAAATATGGAGTGCTTAGATTCGTCATTACATGTACAATGTTTTAGTAAACAAAATATATTTCTATAGTTAAAATTTGTGCAATTCTTATTTTCATTCAATTCCTTGTTCCTATTGTGCAATTTAATTATATTCATATCAATAAATATTCTACCGAGAAAAAGACGTTGTCACGTAAAATCTTCGCCCGTAAAACCGACTTTACAGGCAACCATTTTTTTATGGAGTATGTTGTGATAGTGTGCATTCTTTTTCTTCTTCTACCTGGCGTTATCCTCACCATATTAGCCCGGCCATTATTATAGTATTCATTCTACAATATTAGTTATTACTTAGTTTTTCTCATTTTTTATATTTGTGGAATAATTATTATAACACTTCATGTGTGTGATTTATGAATTAAGAACTTGTTCCAATCTCTGCCAAGAGGCTGTCAATTTATAATAGTAAAATAAGAACATATTCGATATTATTATAAAATATGCGATACTTCTATGCACAGTATCATCGTCCAAACCTTGAAGCAACATTATTCATTTATCATAACATTAGGTATAGGTTTCAAATTTATAATTCTCATAGGAAAAACATTAGTTTAGGTGACGTAATCGAGAAAAGCTTCATAGTTTATTAAACTGTCTCTTTCTTCAGCCACAGGAATGCGACTAATGAACATAGGCCTTCCACAAGAATGTCTACATCAGTTTGTTGTAAGCATCCAACGACTTCCTACAAGCTCCTCCGTACACCTCCAACGTGGCCTAGCAGGCGTCCAACACTTCCCAATGCATTACAAGTCAATTAATTGACTTAAATAAGCATATTTTTTTTAAACTCTAGTATACATATAGTAAAAATATGTTTCTTAGACTTACGCGAATGTTACTCATTGAAAAAAAAACTAATAATTACGGATTTTGTTACAGACTGAGTCCACGCTGTGACTACGAAAGCTGTAAAGTAATCGAAACTTCACGACGGGTAATTAAAAATGAAAAAAATAAACCGAAAACGCTAAAACTTTGTAAATTATGGTTTTATTTTATAAAAGTGTTTTTTGTTCTCAGTTTAATTAGGTGTATGTACTATGTATACATCACAATTAAAAAAATAATTTTGTTCAGGTGAACATAATGACCCATACAAAACATCTCAAACAAAATGTTTTCAAATAATATGACAATTTATCTTTATTTATTTGTGTGTTTATCAATCTGTATTGGAATAAACACATCAATAAGTTTCTGTTAATATGTAACAAAATATTGCATATATCCATAACATTTTATTTCACAACTACAGGCCGACAGCTATATCGATATCGGTATGATAGTATCGAAAGTGCATGGTACACCACTATATGACAAGCACACATGTAAACTTCACGCACACAATCGTAAATCAGTTTTGGTCGCGCTCAAAATGACACATTGCCGATCTATGTTCTATACTACATCTATGGTTTCACCAAATGTTCTTCTGTCTCATATTTTTATTTTATGTTTTGTGGTGCAATAATAAAGAGTTTTATTATTATTATTATAAAAATGTATGAAAAAATGTGTAATAAATATTATAAATAAATATTATAATAAATAATAACTATGAAGCTTCGTAGACCACTTTTGGTCAAGGTATAGATTTAATGAACTCTTGTATAGGTCTACAAGATAAATAAATAAATAGCACCCAACAGTCACATACATAGTCCTGACCCCACAGTAAGATCGAGTCTTGTGTCGTGAGAATCAGAGACTACGAGAGACTTTTCGGTCTTCTAAACACCCAGACCCGAAAGAAATATTTATGGGCGGCCCAAAAATTTCTCTCGGTGCGGGAATCGAAACTGCGGCCTCTCGTTTCACAGGCGGCGTCTAACCAACTGCGCCACGGAGGCTGTCGAAAGATGGACAGACAACCTGTTTAAAGGCGTAGGAAGTCGCTACTTTCTGGTAATATAAATCCTAATAAGAAATATATCGAAAATAGTGCAGGATGGTTCTCCCCCAGGGCGAGTAGTGAGTGAGCTGTCTCCAAGTGAAGTTGGATTATGTTTCTAAAATGGAATTATGCGAAGTTTAGTTAACGACATCCAGTTATGATAATACTTGGATCGCTCTTGTGTTGGCTCCTCCGCTGTCAACTCGCAATGCCGGCAAACTTTAAATTATTGTACTGTGATGGAATTATTTATAAAGCTCCAAGACATTTGAAGGGTGTTGCTTTACATACGCATTTCGAATGTAAGTATTTTGGAGAGGAATCGATTTTTAAAAAAATAATTGTTCATGTTCATATCGTTCTTCATATCCTTTGTAAATGTTAAATTATTTTCCGCAACATTATTTGTTTTTTTTTTTTTTACTCTTTATTTTTTTTGGGACTTTTATCCATGCGGACATGTAAGTCCCATCATACCTTATACCTAATAAAATACACAAACATATACATATTTTTCAACTTATAAAAGAAACTAATGAACACAATCTTTTCGCAACTGGTGACAGCGGATTTGCCAAAATCGTTTGAATCAATCCAACATCTACAACATTCAAATTGTATTCATCAAAAAACTTATCCCTTTTTTTTTTATTTTTGGTACATTCCATCAGCAAGTGTTGTATATCTTCTACTTTATTGCAGGTGCTGCAGTTAGGTGTTTCCGATTTTTTCATCAAATATACAAACTTTGCTGATGGATAATGCCCAGAGCGTAATCTAAAAGCTAATTTGACATAGTTTCTCTTTAAACCACTGCTACTAAACCAGGGAAAATGAGGAAGCTCACACTGAATCGTTCTATACCATATTCCCTTTTCTTTCGATCGATTGTTAAAATACTCTTTCCAGTTGTTGAAACATTTCATTTTGAATTTTGTGGTGTATTCTGTATAATCTGGCAAAAGATTAAACTCATCTCCATGGCATGCGGCTATTTTCGCGATACAGTCGGCCTCCTCATTTCCCTTAAGTCCAATATGTGCCGGCACCCATTGCAATTTCACATCTTTGCCACTGTCCCTCAAAGTAGTTATATTTTTAATAATTTCGTAAGCTATCGATATACCTCTGAAAGCAGAGGTGCATCGAGCCACGTGTTGCAAAGCACTTTTGCTATCAGAAAATATAACTACTCTGCTCAAGTTTTTACTCCTTGCATAAGACAAAGCATGAAAAATTGCTACCAGCTCCAGAGTCATGATAGAAACATCTATATTTATTCTATAGCCCCTTCTATATGTATTGCTTTGATCGTAGAACCCGACACCTACTCCATGAGCACCCTTTGAACCATCAGTATAAATTTTGTACCAACCATTATAATTAATATTTAATTCCCGTACTACATCATTTAATAACGCATTCGGATCGTAATCTCTTTTAGCTACATTAATGCATTCTAAGTTGACATGAATAACATTTTCAAGACTAATAGCTGATAACCATACATTAAGACTAAACGGTGTAACAATATTTGAAGCAGAAATGATGAGGTGTTTTACATCTTCAAAAGTTTGTGTAAGTAGAGGTGCTTTTTTTTTCCGCCAATATCTCGTAAGACATAGGGTGCTCATTTCAGACACAAAATCAACAGTGAGGTTATTAGAAAATGATCGTAATTTTAAAAAATATTTATAGGCTAGATATTGTCTTCTAATGAATAGCGGTACTATATGTAATTCGCTCTCCATTACATGTATTGGAGAACTTTTAATGAAGCCGCCAACAACTCTGAGCGCCTGATTTTGAATCTTATCTAGCTTGGAAACATGACTTTTCGCACTGCAATCATATAAAAAACACCCGTAGTCAATCCGACTTCTTATTAGAGATGTATATAGTCGTCTTAAATGTATCATATGGACTCCTCAAGAACTGCCAGACAGTAATTTTAAAATATTCAAAAAATTAGAGCATTTTGTAACAATTTCATTAACATGTATTCTCCATGTTAGACTCCTATCTAACCACATCCCCAAATGTTTAATACTGTTAGCATAAATAATAGGTGTTTTGCCAACTATTAGAGAAGGTATATTTCTACGACAGCCTCTACTGAATAAACAATATGTCGTCTTACTAGGGGAGATTGTCAGTCCTAGTTCATCTAGTGTTCTGAATATTACATTTAAGGCCTCTTGTATATATGTTTTACATATTTTAACATCCTTGTTATTAATGTAGATAACAAAATCATCCGCGTATTGAGAAATAAATACATTTTGTATTTGGTGACAGATTTTATGTGTAAATAAATTGAAAAGTAGAGGTGATAGGGGATCTCCCTGCGCAAGGCCTTTGCTAGTACATCTGCTTAATGTATCACTATCGTTTAATGTAATATTTAAGAATCTTTTATTCAAAAATCTCCAAAGATAACTACAGTATTTAGAACCAAAATTAAGATCATCAAGTATTTTCAATGCAGTATCTATAGAAATATTATTGTATGCATTTTCGATATCTATAAAACATGCTAAGGTTGGAATATTTTTCGAAAATCCTATCTGAATATATGTAATTAATCGTGTCAAGGAGTCTAAAAGGATAAAGATTTTCTGAAGCCGACGGTATACGGAGATAGAAGAGAGTTTTTTTCGGTGTACCATTCTAAACGTTTAAAAATCATTAAATGAAAAGTTTTGCAAATGCATGACATTAAGGAGATGGGTCTTAATTTTATTTCAGCATTATTACTTTTGTTGCTTTTCGGTATGGGGATTATCCGTATATTTCTCCATTGACGGGGGATAATACCATAATTAAATATACGGTTATATAAAGTGAGCAGGAATTGTTTAAATATATCAGGTAAATAGTAAAGCATTGTATATGATATGTCGTCCTCGCCTGGAGCTGAGTCTTTGATTTTTAAACAATTTTTAAGTTCCTGCAAAGAAAATTCACGCTCTAGAAATTCGTTTTTAGACTTAAAGGTCGGTTCCATATTGGATACATAGTCTAGGGTAAGAGAATGAAGAAGTTCTTTTGTTAATTCTATAGGAGGGTATTTTTTTGGTTGACCATAACCTTTTACCCATTTTATACGCTGCCACATATTTACGGCTGAAACGTTTTCGTCAAAGGAATCACAAGTTTTATGCCCGTAATCTGATTTTGCTTTACGTATCATTTTTTTTGATATTTTAGTTATGTTTTCTAATGTTGTAAGATTATTCGGAGTGGGGTTTCTCCTGAAGGAGGATAAGGCTAACCTACGTTGTGCAACTATTTTGGATAAGTCCGTACTCCAATATTTTTTTGGTATGAATTTTGTGGACGGTTTATTGCAAAGTTTTATTAACGGTATATGTTTATTAGCAGCATCATAGATTGTATGTAATAAGTAGTCATACATTTCTTGAAGATTTCCAGTACTGCTATTATTACAATTAAATTTATTTGAAATGTGTTGTTGATATCGACCCCAATCAGCTAGTTTAAAGTTTCTTTTTTTTTTGTAACTAAAATTATTTGGGATATTTATTGATAAAAGAATAATCAAATGATCGCTCCCTAAATTCTCATTGAATACTCTCCAATTAAACTTTATTGCTACGTCTTGAGAAGCAAATGAAACGTCTGGCGAGGTTTGTTGTAGATGTCCGTTAACCAATTTTATTCGAGTATGGTTACCATTATTAAGTGAAATAAAACCGTGATCTAAGGATGAATCCATGACTTGAACCCCTCTAATATCAGTCTTTACTGACCAGTTACTGTGGTGGGCGTTAAAATCGCCCGCTATCAATGTTTTACGGGAAAAGTGCGAAAAAACATCATCCCAATCAGATGTCTGAGTGTGAACACTAGATGGACAATATATAGATAACACATATTCTAAATATTTACAATTTAGCAATTTTACACACACTGTTTCTATGCCTGAATTATTCACTTGATGTGTTATGCTGTGAGAATGTATCGACTTATGCACTAAAATAGCCACGCCTCCATAACCATCATTTCTGTCATGTCGGTAAATATTGTAACAACTAATATTTAATTTAGAATCAACATTCAGCCAAGTTTCGCTAACAATTGCAATATGAATTATTTCACGCGTTAAAAATTCGGATAATATTATTAATTTAGGACGTAAGCTTTGTGAATTCCACTGTAATATGTTTAACTTGATGTCATTAAGTGGACTATCCATTAACAAGTCCAATTAGTTGTTCCAATATTCTACTATCCAATAATTTATACATTACAAATATTTTTAATTCCTCACATATAATTTTAAATATTGACATTACTTTTTCTTCCAAACTTTTTTCCGACCAAATTATACTTTTAATTTTATACCAAAATTTCTTTAACTCAAACTTCCCTTTCAAATGTCCATCTTGAGTTCTGTTAGTTTCTGTGTAGTCTGATTTTTCCGGGTCATTATTTAGAATATCACTCCAACTATTGCTGGGCATCTCCCCCCTGCGGGATGAAGTGTTTGTCTTTCTTATCCTTTGTTGCTTAGATGGTCTCGTATTTTCATGAGGGTCATCATTTGATTTTGTTCCTTCTAATTGTTGGGATGATTCTGGGTGTTGATAACATAAAGAATTAGCGACGATTCTGCTATATGTATTATTACCAATATATGTAGTATGTATCATGTTCTTTGTGTTATTGTGTTCATTATTGTTTTTCTTCTTTTCGGTGTATAGTTGTAGTGCTTTCCGATAGGTGAACTTTTATGAAAAAAGGGCAATTTTTGTCTAATACAAAGTGATTGCCTTTACAGTTCAAGCATCTAATGTTATCTTTAATGCAATTATCGTGATCAGAGGCTCCACATTTCGGACACAATATTTTTTTTAAAGGGCAATACCTCTTGATGTGACCAAAGTGCCAACATCCAGTGCATTGTGTCACGGGGAAGATATATGCAGTAACTTTGAAGCGGCATCCATATGCATATACGTATTGTGGCAAAGTATTATTCTGGAAGCAGATTTTGACAGCTTCACTGTCAACCCATGATCCGTCAGTATCAAGAAGCTTATACCCAAATGGAGATTGCATTCCGTATAAAACACTGAAGCACAAAAAATTGACCTTGAACGCAGTCGCTGTTGCCTTCTGTCCTTTTCTTTCGTGTAACAATGAATGAACAAAATGTCATTTTCATTCATTGTCACCCTAAAGAAAAGGATAGCAGGCAACAGCGACTGCGTTCAAGGTCAATTTTTTGTGCTTCAGTGTTTTATACGGAATGCAATCTCCATTTGGGTATAAGCTTCTTGGTCAGTAGGGATTCGTTTCAATCTCTTCACTGATATAATTTTCGTGTCACATTCAAGGAATTTTATTATTTCTTCCTCACTTAAATCAAGGTCGATACCTTTAACCACACCATGGGATATATTTAATTCAGAAGTTAATTGACAACGAAAACCCATCTCTGTAATTTTTTCACATTTCAATAACTTATTGGCATCCTCCTTTTCTTTGAATTGTATTATTGCTTTGTTTGTGTTTTTATATTTTATACGTTCAATATTTGTTATATTATGTGATCTTAAAAGTTTTGCAAAGGCGATCTGTTTTGGCAAGCAGTCTAAAGATGTGATGCACACTTCGTGATATTGAACAATCTCCGATGTATCATTTTTTTTTTCTCCTTCTACCCTCCGATTTTTTTGTGCTTCCGAAGACGCACTTCTTATTAGTCGTTTAGGTCTTCTCCGAGTAACAACAGTAAACTCATCCTCTTCACTGTTCTCATCCTCCCTTTCTTTTCTTTTCTCCGCAGTTTTATTCATAATATCTTGCACACCAACATTGTTGTCATCTATTATTTCCGTCATTTCTAAATCACGCTCACAGTATTTTAAAAACTCCCTGTCGCTTAAATCATCGTCACTTTCACTCACGTCCATGTTACAAAGTCAAATCAAAGTACTAATTAATATTCGAAAAAAAAAAACTCGTCACTTGATAACCAAACAAATGTGCGTGCGCACAGTCCGGCACCTCACAGCGAACTACGCAACATTATTTGTAAAATTGGTGAAGCAAATTAATTCAATCAACGGCAAAATCTTCGTGAACGAATGTGAATATAAATGATTTTTAGGGACCGGTAAACGAGCAAACGGCTAACCTGGTGGTAGCTGATTACCATCGCCTAAAATCATTTACAAAACTGATATTATAGATTCGTTAATAACCTCTGAAAGTGCGTGGGTAAGGGAATAGGAAGAAGATAAAGGTATTCCCCATGAATCTCACTCAATGAACGTAACATAAAAAATCGTAGGGAGCTTCTCGTCGATTTTCTAAGAGACAGTGGCCCTTATCATTCCAGCCCATTTCTTCATTACTACAAACAAAGCTATTTCAGCGCGCCTATACCACTTCATTTGTTTTATTAGTATCGGCATAGATTAAACGACTATTTTTACAAAAACGTTTACTTTTCTTTTCTACTTCTAAAAATATTTTTTGCATTCAAATTTATTGCAAGCTTCGGCAACGTTTATTCTCCCTTTGATGAACTATCAGAAGGGCCTGTAAACTTAAAAAAAATTACTTAAAATTATAATTTGTTCTTTTATAAGTGTTTATGAAGTTTATTATATTGTATTATATGGTAATTAAAAATAATTCTTAACATAGATTGAATCTTGAAAAAATGCATTTATTGATTTACATATTAAGCACCGCCTACAGCAGTTTTACACACGATTGAACCAACAGATATTCGGTTTACGTAAACTCGAGGGAGGCGACGCTTCGTAACTTATTTAATCTATGACCGTGCCACGTCGAGGATTAAATTACCCAGTGCCGTATGCACTCCCGGCCAGACCGCAAGTTAGAGCACGTGACACTCTGCAATCCACTTGGGTTTACCCGGAGACGTCGCATTTGTCACTGCATTGATGAATCGTCCAATGAGTAATTGATTTGGGGCGCCGAGATTGCACTGGGCCGTTTGTTTTAAACTATGTGGAGTTGTGAAGTTGGAGGTAAAATTAGTAATTAGTTTACGTGTTTTTGCTGGGATTGTTTGATTATAGAACTCAATTGGTTTTATTTTAGTTCATTTTTTCAATTAGAAAAATTGTTTTGTTTATTTTTAATATGATATTGGTTCATTTTTATTTTGGCTATGATTGAAATACGAGGTAGAATGATGATCATTGCGGTGTGACTAGCTGAGAATGCAATAAATATGCTTTAAAAAATATGCTCCGCTCATGTGTTGTGCTTAGTGAATTATTGTTAAGGGTTGGTTCAGATGATTATATGTTTCTACCTAGCTGCAATAAAAATAGTAATGCTGAAAAATCAAGCATTTAAAAAAATGGGCAGCTCATTTTCTTTTTATATCATTACCACATTATTATTTGGTGAAACTAAATGATGCAATTGGTATCATTAATTCAGACTTGGTTAAGATTTCTGAATGGGGAAATCGTTTTGGGCTCAAGGTAAATCCTGCAAAAACTCAGGTCATCATAATTGGAAGCTCACGTTTAACAGCAAAAATTGACTGGCTAAACCTCCCTCCGGTGATATTTAATGACGTTATAACACCGTATAGTGAAACCGTTAAAAACCTTGGGGTGATATTCGATCGAACTTTATCTTGGGGCCCACAGCTAGCTGCTACGAGTCGGAAGATGTTTGCGTCAGCCGCAACTCTGAAGCGACTTCGAAATTTTCTACCCATTGCCACCAAAATTTCGCTCGCACAATCTCTACTTCTTTCTGTGCTAGATTACGCAGACGTCTGCTATCTTGACCTAACCCAAGTTCAACTTGATAAACTTGAGCGGCTCCAAAACTTTTGTATACGGTTTATATTTGGTTTGCGCAAATATGACCACATATCTGCATTTCGCTCTAAGCTCAAGTGGCTCCCTATCCGCCTTCGCCGGAATACTCATATTCTTTGTCTTCTTTTTAACATTTTATTTAACCCTAGTTCTCCCCATTATCTTAAAGAACGTTTTGATTACCTTCATTGCTCTCATTCTCGTGCCTTAAGATCGTCAGAGAATCTGAAATTAAAGACTCCTAAACACGGCAGTGTTTTCTTCGACGGATCTTTTGCCGTTCAGGCTGTTCGCTTATGGAACGCACTGCCATTGACAATTCGACAGGCGCCTTCGCTGAACGTCTTCAAAAATAAATTAAAAAATCATTTTCATTCCAAATTATCTCATACATAGTTCCTAGTCGTATTTTATCGATCTTGTCTTATATAACATGCTATAACGTATGTATTAGTTTAATATTTGTTTCATATATGTGTATGTATTTATATGCTTTGTTTTTTTTTATATATATATTTTCCTCCTAATCATTATTGTTATAAGTTACGCACACACAATAAACACCCACTATTATTTTTTTCTTTAATGTCCTATTCTATTGCTATATGGTTGTCTGGAAGAGATCGCTATTAGCGATAAGACCGCCAGTTGTTCACTATATGTAAGTTTTTCTATTATTTTTGTTTTTTGTTATTTTATGTTATATGGTGTTCAATAAAGTGTTGTGTATTGTATTGTATTGTATTATTCAGATACTTTTGTTCTTACTTTTGTACATGAGATTTCCTATTGCTTAGGAAGTGTACATACATATAATTTACAAATGATTTTTCTTTATAAAAGTACACTTTATCCATACACCTGTCCGAGACAGTATCACTTTCCTACCGAACTGTACTAAACGTATCACACGTATACAGTTCGGCACGAAAGTGATACGTGCCAGTTAGTTTTTCGATGCGTAAAAAGCAATAAAATTATTCATCGTGCTGTGCTTGCATGTACAGCGAGCGCGCGTACGGCGTAAACATTGTTACCTCCCTGCATCCATTCCTGCATCCAATTAGTCCGACGGAGCTAAATTGTAAATCTGTGTCGACATGCTATCATGCAAACTGGTGTTTTATACTTTGCAAGTTTACAGTCAACATTAAATCCGATCAATCGTAAAGTGTCAATTTATTTACGTGATTTATATGCCCCGGACTGAGTGACGGATGCTCTCATAAAATCTGCCGTATTCAACATTTTTACAGTAATGCGTAAATGTATAAGTTTAAAAAATAATATTTTTAGAGTACCTATTTTGAGAGTTGCATATATTTTTACATGCACAGGAATAGAGAACTGGAAGAGATGTTTAGGCTCTGCAAATTGATACTTATGGCGTAAAGTATTTATTTTATGGTTATGACTAGGTTACACAAAGCCTTTGTAGTTTTTAGAATAAATTGAGTACCAAAGAATAGCGATGATTGGTTTCTTCTCTGCTACCGTATTACAGATTTACATATCAAGTATAAAACGTGAAATCGTTCAACATATTAAGTTAGATTTAAAGGCTTAAGTTCATAAACCCATTTTCACGGTATAAAAAATATGAACCCCAAAATGTTCGATAGAGTCATTATTTACTTTACCGTATGAAGGGACATATTGCTGGGTACACGCTGAGTAAACTTTGGCTCGTCTTGATAAAGTGTCCTTTATGCGCAAACTTTCGACATAAAACAAGGTGATTTAAGGCCCAGACATATTTGAGGTCGCGGGGCGCTGTTAACTCCATGTTAGTCGTTCACGCCTCATGTAACACACGGATCATTGACAAAATAAAAACAACTCGAAATATATCCGTTGTTGTATAAATGTTATGATGCCATTACACGACTTATTGCATTACTGTTAGCTTTAATGGAACCGGTTCATACTCCGTTTTATATTAGTTTATAGAAAAACACGGTCTTAAGTTTACTTCTGCTAAGTGCTTCTGAGTTCGAACTGTTTGCTGTCGTTGTAAATTCTCTTTAGTTGACTCTGGCAATCAGTCTCTTTGGAATGAGAGCCGAAGGGTATTTGCCCCCGCCAACTTCGGGAAGGCTCTGGGTTACCGGGAATTTATTGGTAGGATAAAATCTAGTTTGGATAGAATCTATTCGACAAACATTGATAACATTTTTTAGAACAATTTGTAATATTATTGGCAAACGTTATAAGGGGGAAATTAGAGCTATCCAGGACTGGAATTTATACGCGACACGCCAATAGGACCTTACTGTGTCATGATATGGATATACTATATATCGGTGAAATATAGGTAGCATTATTGAGACTTCAGCCCAAATGGACACCCAAAGACATGCGCTAACAAAAGCTCAATGATGTCCTTACTTACGTTATTTTTATTCAATATTGAAGTGGGATGAAGACGAATTAGTATCCATATGGTGCCCTTATATCTTTCTGTCTGTATCAGCCCATATACGTCCCACTGTAGGACACGGGCCTACTCTACAATCGAGAATACGATTGAGAGTAGTTAGGCCATATAGTCCACCACGCTGGCCTAGTGCGGGTTGGCGGACTTACATACCATAGAAATTCTTATGAATCCCTATGGTATGCAGGTTTCCTCACGATGTTTTCCTTCACCGTTTTAGTGCGTGGTGATTGACTATCAATACACACATGACTCCGAAAAGTCAGAGGTGTGCCCTGGAATTCGAACTCGCGACCACCGTGAACATGTTGGCAGTCGCGTCTAGTTCGTTTACCAACAGGCCACCACGCACTTAAATCTTTGCCGCTATTATATTCTTACATCCTTCTGTTATTGCCTACAAGTCTTACAAAGATTCATGTGTGGACACTGCACTGCATTTTAAAACTAACCGGGTAGTGGCCACCAAAAGACTCGCGCTTAAAAACGCGGAATGACGTCCTTACTTATGTTATTTTTATTTAATATTGTAGTCAGATACAGACAATAATTAAGGGATACTAATTACTAATATATCCATTCACTGATGGTAGATCTCTCATATGTGACAATGTTTGTTTCTTCCGCCAAACAACAGTGTAAAGGCACTGTTGTGTTACGGTTTGCAAGAAATCGCAGCCAGAGTAACTACTGGAGTTACTGATACTTAACATCTTATGTCTCAGGATGGTGAGCGTAGTGGAGTGTCCAGTATTGCTTTGTAATTTAAAATGTTGTTCGATTTTGCTACTATCTATGAGCTAGTATTGCTTATCATCAGGTTAATGGCATGCTTGTCTTTCATAAGCATAAAAAAAACCATACGGTGCTCTTGTATCTGTTCGTGCTACTTTTGTTACGTACAAAGCTTGCAACGATTCACGTGTGGTTACTTCAGTGTATTCCAAAACTGACCCACGAAAACTGACTGTACATTCGCCAGTCTGCAAATGTTAATTGACTATGTGGCGGTTGTTAGTTTAACCCCAAATCTAGCATGTCCCGGCGGCGCAAGACACCGGCATGCAGTTAACTTGCGGAAATGCTAACGAAGCGTCGCTGTTGGAACGTGTTCGTACGGTCAGCCTCGGACCTTTTGTTTATATGGAATTTGTAGATTGTTCTTTAGCCTTTCTTAAGGTTTTCTGATTACTTGGGATATTGTTTTGGTATGTCGGGTTCTTTTTTTAATGCAATGAATGGCGAGACGAGCGTACCTTTCGCCGGATGGTAAGCGATACGACAGCTGATGAACAGCACCAAATCAAATAGCCTTGAATTATAAAACAATGCTTGACATTCCACCGCGCTCGCCACCCATCAGATGTTTAGCCTCAATATGTCCAGTAGTTACTTTAGCTACAATGTCTTTCAATCCGAAACACAACAGTACATTTAAGCAGTGATGTTTCACGGAGAAATAGACATTGCGGTGGTACCTACCCAGATGGTCTCTCACATATGAGAGACTTACCACCAGTAATACTTTCAGTAAGATTACAATTAATATTATTTGATAGTCTCAGCTGGTTCGATCTCCGCATCGACTCAATATTTGTGATCCACAGGTTTTAAATTCGAGTCTAGGTATTTGTGAGACCGAAAAGACTCTCGTAGTTTCTGATAGTCACGACATAAGACACGACAATAATGGACGGTCAGGAATGTGCAAGAGTTTGTTGTAATTGTTTGCTGTATCAATTTATTTCTTGAATGCAAGCCGCTTCATACATAGAATACTTTGAGAATTCCACCTGTGTTCAATAGTGGATTTCCTATAGCTTAAAATCATAATTTGGATTTATTCAAGGGATTACTTTTGTGTTGGATGGATATCAAACTATAATCACTGTTCAGAGCCGTTATTATAGTTTATTTTAAATATATTATATATCTATTATATTGTTGGAGCCACAATTCCAACGAATGAAACGATTTTTATATATTTCACTGAATAATTCGGATATGCTGTTTCTGTTTCAATGCACTTGTGTGGTATTGGACTGTAACTTTGGTTTATTTGAGATATAAATTACATTGTGTATAGATTTTCGGTACTGCGTTTACAAAAATGCTGTTGCTGAACGTCAGTGTTAAAAATACATTTTATAATAGTGTCAGGTTAAAGGTCTTTCATATGCAAGTTCAAAGATGGTAGGTATTTTTCAATTACTGTACTGTATCAGCCCATATACGTCCCACTGCAGGGCACGGGCCTACTCTACAATCGAGAATACGATTTAGAGTGGCTAGGACATATAGTCCACCACGCTGGCCTAGTGCGGGTTGGCATTTTTTCAATCACCAAGAAATATTATGTAACCACTTTATGTTACGATTTCAAAAATAATAAATATATATAGTTAGTGAAATATCAAAAGCAATTAACAACCGATATCTCGGGATGACGGGCAGAGTGCAGTGCCATATAATAACCTATAAGTATCGTCATTCACGCTTATGAAAAAAAGAACAAACTTACCTACATAACTGATGTGAAGTGCCATGCAACGTACACGTATCGTCATTCGTGCAAATGAAATTATAAAACTTATCTACATAAGCGATAGGAACATTGTTCTAAGCACTATGCATACGAGTAATATCCAACAAACTCCGAATATGTTCCACAAAGAGTACTTACCCATGTTCATTGCATTTTGTCGAAAGTCGCGTGAAAATTCCACCACCGAAAGTTACAGCGTCAAAATGTACTTTTTAAATTTTAATACACTGTACATCGAACGTCGGAAATGAAATTACACCTCGCGATGTTATAATGAAACTCCATTATATTTCAAAGCTAATTTTGTCAACGTATTAAAATTCTCATTTCAGTGTGCATTGGACGTTTGTTCACGTTATTGGATCTGTCTATTGTAATGGTCGTTGATTTGGCGTTTTCTCATTGAAATAATGGAAATCATAATGACATCCACTCGTCTGTCTACGTATGTCAATATGGACTGTAGGAATATTTGTACCGATATTATTGTTTATGTTTATCATATTTACAGAACGTTCGGTAGTCCTTTATAATTTGATATAAGTTTTTATATTGGACTGGTAGGTGACAATGGTTAACTTTATTGATGTTAATCATTATAGAGACCAATAATTAAGAGCACTATTAGTATGTATTCGCGTAATTATTCGTCGCTCCAAATGTGACAGCAAAGATATTACCTTGTTTTAATTTTCACAATTGAACGTACATATTGGTGGACAAAATAGTAATATTATTATATGTACATATAAGTAGCTAATTTTATATAATTTAAACAGGTTGTAAAACACCTAACAAACAATTAACGCAACATTAACTCCCTCATAAATCTTGAGTTTCCTGCAAAATATAAAATGCTATTGGGATTTGCTTTGCAGAATGTAGTTTTAAGCGTAACATTCGGAAGCATACGGTGGATTCGCAAAGTTTCCGATATTATATTCAGCACAGCATCTCGACGGCTTAAGCGCGTAATCCTGACTTGTACTATTGTTGATATTTTTTGCTGTTTTTATATCGCATGTTTTTTTTATAATGAATTGAGTTGTTAAAGATTTTATTAGAGTTTCTTTCATAGTATTTATTTATTTTTTAGTTTCATATTCATCGAAGAAACTTGGTACGATAATAGTAAATATTTATCGTAGCATTTTATGACAGCTTCCGTGCTGCAATTGGTTATTGCCAGCTGTGAAATGGGAGGCTTCGGGTTCGATCGCCGCGCCGAAACAAATGTGTACATATTAATTTATAGTCTTTAATCTATTTCATTCAATTATTGATCTGAACCGCGTTCTGCAATACGTCGCATATTAATAGATATTGAAAGTTTCACAGAAGGAATCGATGTGCGCAATGAGTTTGCGTTGTAACCACGTGGTTGATTTAATGCTGTAGCAGACTGTGGTGCAGGTACTGTGTCTTTGAAATTGATCTTACCTCCTTCCTTTAAAAACTCAGTAAAGGAAGGAGGCATTTATTGTTTACTATTTCGAATGTTTGTCTTTTTCTGATAGTTTCCTTACTGCTAATGTTTGTGGCATATGATATTTTCAATGCATTTGGGTTTGGGTAGGATGGAACGCAAATATAATATGATTGTTTTAATTGTTTATTTTAAGCATTGCTTTATATTATACTACCTAGTGATGATTATTTAAAAGTAATTTATGAAGAGGATTTTTTAAATAATATTATTGTTTATGTTAACTCACCTAGTGCTAACACGCTGGCCTAGTGCCAACCCGCTCTAGGCCAGCGTGGTGGACTATATGGCCTAACCACTCTCAATCGTACTGTCGATTGTAGAGCAGGCCCGTGCCCTGCAGTGGGACGTATATGGGCTGATACAGATGTTAACTAAACTTGCGATAAGTTACATTTTGTAGCTTTTTTTAACGAAAAATATATTTGAAAATAAAATGAATTGCATACGCATTAATATCCGGGCTATATTTATCAAAATATTAAAATTTCTCGATGGTATCTAATAATTTTAATGCGGAAAGTTAAGTAACTGCGTCAATTATTCATCAAAACTCTTCTTAAACAAATTAGATGCGATACACCCACTGGGAAGCCGTGGGTGCTTTACTTACCTTTTGGGAATGAGTAGGCTCTTTTGGCAAAGTTGTATCTCTTTATTTAAAGGCAAAACTTAATCGTGAAAGCTCGTCGTAGGACGAAAAAAAATTATTTATTACTTCAAATAATCACAAAGAATTTTCATAAAGATATCACTTTAGAATAATTAGTGAAACCATCTTAACCCCATGTCAGACAGTAATTAGCGAGAACCTTCCGACTCAACGCAAATTACTAAAAAGGTTTTGATGTTACAAACGAAGCTTTAATCTCATTACAGGATTAACTTGTTCTTTCCTTTGTTCGCTTATGGTTAATGGAGTCTGCAAGAATCTTAGATGCTTCCGTGCACTATCCAATTAAGGACTAGAGGTATCCTTACAAAGAAATTGAAACGAGTGCTTGCTACGCCACAAGAGCTTTTCCTTTTATTTATGACCATGGTATAAGCCGTTGTAGACGCTGCGTAGACCTCGCGTAGCACACGTAGCAAAATCGTAGCGTCCAATAAATATAACGTAACAATGTGTAGTGCATTGGAATTGGTGTCAAGTCGAGACACTTGTAGCACTCAAGACTACTGGGAATTGCATTATGTAGTTCGTACACTTGTCGTGTTCTTGATACTTACATATCTGTATTATTACCCTCGGTAGGATTTCTGTTCTTAGAAAATTATTTTGATTGAAGTTTTAAAATGTGTATTATTTTTAATATTGTGGAAAGAGGTAGTAATGAAGTCTTATTTGTAGTGTTCATGATTAAATAATTCAGACTTCTTCTAACGTAGTTCTGTTTAATTGTTTTTTTAGTTTATAGATATAAATGTTATTAACGTTATTGTAATTAAATTTTATTAAAACACATCTTTTACGTTAATGATGGTGATTTATAAATATTTTCAAGTCATAATTACGCATATCGAAATTCAAACACAAGTATGTAGAAAATTTTGAATTAAGCATACAATTCTAATTAAATGTAATAAAGGGATTCAAGTAGATTTATAAATATGTTCAAACACAATTCTCCTAAGTATAATATTTCATTTTGCCCAAAGGGGCAATAATTCCGGTCTCGAAAGGTGTACAACAAATTCCAAGTTACATAAATAGGTTAATTAAATAAATTAAACTTCAAAGGATGTATACGTCTGTTAAAACACAAAGAAAAGCTTTAATTATGAAATTGCCTAATGAATATTTAATATAGCGTAAAAGATACTATCTAAAGTAGATATTTCAAAGGATTTTGGGAAAATACAAACTCTAATTAATGTATAATACGGTTTGGTTGGTAAAAGTTAAAATAATAGGGAAGGCATTTACATTGCACATAGACATACATACATATATACATACATTCACGCTTTTTCCCAGGGTAGGCAGTGGTGCTACCAGGTCACCCACATTTCCCCTTGTATGTTCTGCCCCACAATGTGATATGTGGTGTGATTAGAATTAAAAATCGTTTTTGAAAAATTGAGTTTTTAGTAAATCACTTCGTTTGATTTTTCAATTTATTTCAATACATCTTTAAAAGTAGTTATTGTTCAGCAAAATATATTGGAAAATGTTTACCCAGAGTAAACAAAATTAAGATACAGATGAATGAGACTAAAGTTTCGTTGGCTTTTTGCCATTTCGTATATAACATACTACGTCATACAGAAGTTTTCCAAGTTGGAATTTTCAAATACTTGGTTCGTATTGAAACGTAATAAATATTTGGAGAAATATGCTCTTGTATCGTCCATTAAATTTCTTGGAAGTAGAATGCATTGGTTTTTATTTCATAACAATAAATGGGGAGACGCGCATGCCAGTCGCGTGATGGTAAGCGATACGACCGCTCATGGACTTGAGCAAAACCAAACAACACCATTAATTATAAAGCAATGGCATTCTGGACATAAGATGTTAAGTCTCATTATATCCAGTAGTTACTTTGGCTACATTGACCTTCAAAATAGAACACAACAGTGCGTTGCATTTACACTGCTGTGTGGCATGATAAATAGACCAATGTGTAATTTACTAGCACCTACTTAGGTGGCCTCGCACATATGAGATTTGTACCGTCAGGAAATATCATATTTACTGCAACTGTTGAGGTAAATGATAATGTGTATTTTTACCTGTGTTGGATAATTGTGTCTCCAAAAAGAGGATGACATCATTATTATTTGATTCTTCGATGTTACGTGCTAACAAAATATTTTATATGAATTACTTTTTAAGTATTATAAATAAATAAATTAAAAATAAATAGTACATGTCATATTAAACTTGCCAGTGTCTGTTGTGTATATTAACGAATGCTTTTTATTTTATGTAAACTGGCTTAATATTTACATCAATTTATAGGAAAACAGAGTAAGACTATTTCTAATCTTAATCACTCACCATCCGGTACAATTTTACGTAGCTACTCGAAATTGAATATTGAAAAAATTCAGAAACGCGAACCTACGTGTCTCATTTTGATTGGTTTTTCACCATAGTATCTGCCTACCCCTAGGGGAGGCGTGTCAATATGTATATACACATATATACAATGAATATAATCCAGGCCGATACGAGTAAGTATCAACACCAAATATATCTTACGCATTCCATAATGTTCACTAAAGGTGTTTTTAAAATATGTACATGTATTGTGAATTTGTTACCTTCTGTCGTGGAATTTGAGAAACAGTCTTTTTGTTGGTCTGCGTTCGTTCCGTCTCGAAATGAGAAATTCCTCGCTGAGCCATCGGGGATTGAACAAAAGAACCATTTCAGAAAAGGCTGAGGTTACTCGTTTAAAATCGCAATTACACATTCCGCTATACATTTCATGATTATAAGGTGTGAATTTTCTTTTTATGTCTGTTACTTGATATAGTTAATTGTGTTCTTGATTAGTTTAATTTATATTATTTGAAGTTATCCTTGTACATATCAAAAATGTAGTTTTAATTGTGAAGTAATAGTTCTGGCCCTTAAAATATATTTTACTGTTTTTATTGCACTTATTTACATACAAGATATAGTTTCCGCATTACAGTTAATTTATGTTACAGTGACAATTGGCTAAAGAATAATGATTTTAAAAATCGGCATTGAAATCAACATACTGCTACATACAAGTCTTCAACATGATCAGAATGAGAAAACCTACGTTCCTTTGTGATTGAATGTAATGTTCTCCGAATTAAATGAACGCGTCATTAAACAAGATCTTCAACTTTCGACCTATCGTTAATAGCATCAAAGCGATGGCCTTTTAATTAAACAGACGATTCTCTGAATTTGGATGTGAATCCGATACTTTGGTATGCGGTTCAGATTAAAGTCGTAATAAGCTCAGATTTTATCGAAAGTTAACAGAATGGATCTTCCTGCATAACATAATCGTTTCTCAAAGCTAACTAGATGGAATTAAGCTTGGCGAACTTTGGGTAGCATTAGTACTTCTACTTCCATTTATGTTTCTATATGTAAATAGTTCATATTATGTACCAATTTTGAAAATTAAACGAATGGGAAGACGAGCATGACATTCGCCTGGTAAGCGGAAGCAAACAACACTATGAATTACAAAGCAATACTTAGCATTTCATTGTGTCCTGGCAAGGTCAAATCAAAGGCCTAATCTCGAATCTCATTTAAGTATACGGTCACTCCTATTATGAACCAATTTTCTCAAGATGGATAACGAATCATATTAGTACAGTATAAGGATAAATAGAAGAACAATCCTATTCATTAAAGCTCAATTTCCTCCAGCATATTTTCTAAAAGAGAAACATTTTTAAGGCCAGCGCAAATACGTCACCGTCGACCGCCAATAACGGTCTGACATTTTATACAGTATACGAAATGAATTGACACAGTTTGGCCAAATTGGATTCATAAAGAGCGGGATTGTCGGATCAATGCGTTCTGTTTGTTAATCTCTACGTAATTGTCGTTATCCGATTTCGGACGGCGAGTGCAAATTTCGTTCAAACTGTACTACCGATTTAAGGTTCATGGGAATTGTTTAATGGCCTCGAATTAAATGTTGCGGCTAAATCCTGATTCCTGGAATTTGGTTTTTGAGGTTATTGCATCAAGGCTGCGACCGAAAACGAAGCCAGGTGGTAGTTTTAGTGACTACAGACAATGCAAATAAAAAAGCGTCATTTTATTAGATGTTTTGTTTTAAATATCATCCTGTTTCGAAATACAATTATTTTTTATGTGCATTGGCATGATTTTGAGGACGTGTCAAAAATGTTTTACAAAGTAATAGGCTATTTGATTGTATAAAAAATATTGACTTATTTGTTTCCATCCGTGTAGATATTTTAATTTTCATCATACATTAAAAATATTGTATATTTTGGCTAAAAACCACAATTACAATTTAATTTATTTTGAGTTCGCGCCACGTGATCGTAAACGATTTTGATTGGCTATGACGTCATGCATTAGTATGAACTACTCACGTACAGGAAATGAATGGAATTAATAACGGCATAGATGCAAATTAAATATTGAAAATACCTTTAAAACGCGTTATTTGTCATTTATACCCGTGAATTAATAATATTATCATGTCCAATGTAATAAAATGCGAAGAAAGAAAAATAATTCTAATTTTTTTGACAAAAACTCATTCGGACGATTGATTGATTGATTGATCTATGGTTGATTTGAGAATGAGTGACATATGCGAACGAATCTGTGGAGCGGATGTTTACAAACTGGACACCACGTTGTCCGACAGAGCGTTTTGACACTGTAATTATTCAGTGTATTTTGTAAATTTATTTTTAAATGATTTAGATATAGTAATTAAAAACCTTTATTTGTAAGATCTATAGACGCCACTTCATAATGTGGTATGGTTTCCAGAAACTAGTCAAATAGCCTATTACGAATTAGTTTAATCATTTATTTATCTTCCGGAAACATATGCAACGGGAATCAAAGCCACACAAATAATCTTATTTAATAATCCATTATCGAAAATAATCAAAGACATACCACGTAAAATACAAATATCAACACAATTTGATTATGGATACAGAACTAAATCCACTATATCTTTTGAACTGAATGAAAGTAGTATTTTTATAGCAGATATGGAATAATGCATGTCGAAGAAATAAAATATGAGTATCGAACAGTGAAGATATAGACAATGTAGCTAATACCAGTTCTCCATTAAATTTAAATTAACAAAGGGATTGAGCACAAAGCGCGGTGGTCCGGTCTCTCCGCGATATCAGCACTGCCAACATTCCGGGCTTTATTCAATAGAAATCGCTTGCGGAACATCTTATTTATGCACCTTCTGTAGTATAGGATTTGCTGGTTGGTTGATAAAACGATTTACAAAATCTTAGTTTTACTAGAGATTATGAGAATTAGTGGGGAAGATACTTTAACTGCATTGAAGTTAAATTGTAGCTGAGTCAATGAATAATACCATTCAATATACAGTCCGCTCCGTGACCACGAGTTGTAAAACAATCGAAAGGTCAGTAAGTTAAAAATTTATGAAAAAATAAAACCAAACCGGCGATAAAATCCGTAAATTTTAATGTATAACATTCATGTACATCTGAGCTCTCTGCTGTCGTTTCTTTATTTTTTGTGTACAATTTCAAAGGTCAGTACCGTGTCTACGATTCTGAATATAATTGAGTTTTGTGGGCGGCGGGAATTATTTACCATCATTTATGCTAGTGTTAAAATAGTGACATTTCAGATTTTGATACCACAGTCGGGTTTACGTAGGCGTGGGTTGAGAGCAGTTAGAAAGCTACAAATTAATGTCATCTTAAAATAGCAAATTATATTTTATATTAGACAGGACAGCGCGCCTTAAATAGTTATAATAACGTTTCAAATAATATTTTCTATTTCGAAAGTGTCGAAATTCGATTAAGTTTGGGTCTGAAAGTGATGTTAAATAAGTTAAGTATTATTGAATAAGTCTCAGGTACACGACCTCAAAATAAGCGTTGGTTAATTGACACAAGCAGCTTGGCAAATATGGAGTTGTTTTGACCGCTGACGACAAGCAGTGTTTACACAAACAATGGCCGAATGAAATAAAAACAAAAGTTTGCTTTGCGGTCCTGGGTTTGCGAGTTATATAAATAGTTGATTTCAAACGTTGGTTTTGCTGAAATTAATTTAATGTTGGGTTTATTAAAAATCTTGTCACATCGAAATGAGGTTATAGATTTGTAGCAGTAGTTAGTCGAGGAATTAATTTAACCGTGGAATTTTGATTATACGACACATGTTAACCAATAGTATCACCTCCTTAAAAGACAAAAGTCGACGTATTTATCATTAGTTTACACACGCTGTACTGATACTCCGATACACATACATGGCCTGAACTGAATTTTAAAATATCTGAAATTAAGTAATTCATTTTCAAAACTTTCTTGGTTATGCGACCCTTCAGAATTAAGGGCTAATGATTCACAATTAATATATTCGTATCACGGCTAACGACATTCCAACTTTGCCGATTTATTCCGCAAAAGTTCACACACGGGGCACATAGAACCCGAATAAACTGCAATTAGCCGTCCCTACACCCTATCAACGGGGCTTAAAATTTGGGATTATCAACATAAGGTTTGGACGAACCACCTCGGAACTAATTAGTCTTGGATAAGGGACATACATACATCACAGGTTGGGTGTCGGCCGCTAAATTAGCCGTGCTCCGTTAATTGAAACAGGAACAACTTTGTTGTGCCAGTAGGCCGTATGGGACTTAAAGCGTACACACATTACGTTAGGCTGTATAGTCTGGTTTCCTTTAAATTGAAAAAATGGCGGGAAGTGTGGTTTGACAGTTAGGGTATTTCGTTTAAAACTTTTTTTTTTCTATATTTTCAGGTAATTGTTTATAGAGCAAGTTTTAATGATAATTGCGTTTATATTGTTACTGGTGATTGCGCCTCTGTAAGTACTTTATATCTTTACTGGATACTACATATTATAAAGATGTTACCATTTTATAGAAATGTACAATGTGGATCGTGGTAGACACGGCAACAATTTAGCAGAGACGAGGAAGCCATAGTATTAATTTTATGTCTAAGCGTATTATATATGATATTCTATATCGAATATTAATAATTTATATTAAGTGTATATATTTGTATTTAAAATTTAATATGCACATATATAATAGGAACATTATCTTAATGACATTTCCTTAGAACATTTTTGGTGAATATTTCTGCGTTTTATGCTATTCTGCTGGTGAATATAAATGCGCGATATTGATAAAAAAATATATTATACGAAGGCGGGTTATTCTGTTTGCTAGTTATGAGATTTGATTGAGGAGTTTAGTGATTGTAGCAGAAATTGTCACCGGTGATCCGGTACGATTCCGTCCCTTCATGCTGCTATGACAACTTTTCTATACGGTGTCATTTCACTCCTGCACGGAAGCTGTGCGTCATTATTTTTATTGAAGTTGCAATTTGATTTCGCATAACTTTTTACGACTGGCATGCATGTCTTCAAAATTTTTTAACTAAATATTATTATAGCGTTAACTATACTAAATATAAACATAAATCACAAATTTCCGGGGATGCGTTGAATTTCAATGATCAGTATCATCAAAATAGGTGTTGGCATTCCTGATTTACACGGATTTCAGGGATTGGTGTGAGAGTAGGACAGTCTACACTGCAAGTAAATAGTTCAATAAATCTAAACCAGTACCATTCCAAATATCATTAACGCGTCACATTTTATGACATAATTAATTTCCAGAGTTAATAAGCGGCTTGCTTTAGAGGTAATTCGTTTTGGACGTTAAACATGTTCTCAACTCGGTATTTGACACGTGGGCCGGGTGTAAAATACTCGTGTAGGATATAACGCGGTATACAGCGGGTGTAAAACACATGTGTTACGTACGATCTGTTGTTTTAATCTTTGTTAGCGAGTTGGTAACGTACTGTATATGGGTGTTCGGTTTTGTTACAAAGAAGCAAGTTCGTTGTTAAATGTTGTATGTACTTACTTGTATACATGTTTGTAATCGATCGATGTACATATGTACATAAATGAGCAAAAATACTGAAAATATTAACGTTAAGAATCAAAAACAATGATTTAAAGATTTTCATTGGCCTCAAAAAGTATCTGTAATCGGGCGGAGCCAGGCCCGCCCATAGTACATACTTTTGGTTTTATACCCATTTGATCCCTCTGCTACCAAAAATGTTATTTTAAATGAACCTATGATTGACCAATGTTATTTAAACGCTGTTACAAAATGAAAACGTTTAAATTTATTTAATGGTATAAAACGGCACTAAAATTGATATTGATAATATTTGCATCATTTCACTTGCACTGCTCAAAAGTGCGAGGGGGCGACATGTGTACAGTGGTTGCGGTTTAAAATCCCATTGTATACCTCTGACTTTTTGCAGTCATGTACTATTGAAAGTCAATCATCATGTTCTATGTATAACAGTGAAGGCAAGTATCGTGAGGAAACAGCAATTTATGAGAATTTGTGGAGTACGCAAAGTCCGCCAACCAATACTTGGCTAGCGTGGTGGACTATAATATGGCCTTGCCCCCCTGAATTGTGGCCTGGGTTGTAGGGGAGGTGCCCTACAGTGGGACGTATATGGGCTGATACAAAAATACTTCCACTGCTCACAATAGTGATCATGAATCATAATAAACGAATATGATTTTATGTTGATATTACAAAATTACTTTATAAAATAAGATACGTGTTATTGATAAAGTAATTACGCAGATATAATAATAGAAAAATAGTAAATTAAAGCGTTACTGGCTTAGCAACGTTTTCATAGTGATAATAAAAATACAATTTCAAGGAGCAAATATCCTCGTTTCTAAAGTAATTCAGGCTAGGCCAATTAATAATGATTATGTTTAAATTGTACCGGTCTTATACGATAAATAAACGTTACAGGAAAAGTCAGAAATACTACCAATTTTCAAATATAGCAAATAGTAATAAAATAGCTTAGTGACTTCGATAATTATGAAACCCAAAAATTAATTATGCTACACATATACGCGTGAACAAACACGCACACACACATTCACACTCAAGTAAACACAACGGATATGAATAAATTATGATATATATTAATATATATCATTTTGTTCTTGAATTAAGGTTTGATAATATTAAAGGATATGTATTTCTTTCTTTTTCTGTATTTAATGTTTAAAATGTATTTTATACGTAAGAGGATGAGCACAATCTTCCAAATTGTGATGCATGGATAAATAAATGAAATTCGCAAGCGCGACCGCGGGATGCCGGTATTGGTAAATTAAATAACAAACTGTCTACTGTATTCCTAGTTGATAAATGAGTTTATACATCCATTGTTTCCGAAAAATTAAGAACGCAAAATGATGAAATTCCACTGTCTACCGTCACACAGACTTCCAGGCAAAATACAGCAAGCAATATTTATATCGAATGTGAAATTTGATAAAAATATTTCGTGATTTCAGCAATATTGGTGTCGTGGTGCAAATACACAGATATATTTGTAGATAGTCGACTCGACGCTTGTAAGGGAGATAAAGGGGTATACTCATGAGCGAAACTTTTACAACCGCATTGTCGTAACGCATTTTTTTACACCTTTTATGAGCAATGAATTGAAATTCTTTACGCGTGTGATGATAAAAATCTGCCTTTGTTGCTTGTTCTTTGTGTTAGGTAATTTGTACTCGGTAGAGGGTGAAGTTTCCTTGAGTTATAAATGTGTGTACCTATACCGTGTGGCCTAAAATGTAAATTGTTTTATTTGTATGTTGTGTTCTTTAAATTCATTACAGAAAAGACATACCATTGCGATTTACCGCTGGTACCATATTTCCTATATGTTATATAACCCTGTTTAAGTTAGTTTTACACGTACACTAGGACATTTGGTTCGGACTAAACAAAAACTACGTCCACCACACATTTGTCGACATGTGCACACCTCTTAAAATGTTGTCCGCGAACCATTGTGGGTTTTATTTTATTTCCCCACCTCCGCCGTGGGAAATTCTAGTTTCGTCGACAGATATTGAGTTACCACACGAGTTGTGTCAAATAAAACCATCGTGTTTTTCTGTAGCCGTGTTGCCACTTGTGTCACGCTTGCGTTTTACTTTTGTCACTTTCCTATCCGTCTTTTGGGAGTAGGTATTGTACACGCTACACAACCTTTATGAAATCTATGCTTTATTCATATTCTTTCAATACTTTTGTTTTTGTTTTATTCCGTGGAAATATTAAACTTGAATGACGTAATTGATTTTGTTTTGATTATTTTAATAAATATGTTTTATCTCTCGCTTGAATGGTAATGTTTGTAATATTTTCAATTTACGTCACATTATTGCATCAATTAATTAGCATCACACATGAATACATCAAAGATTATTTATAATGCGTTTAAAAATAAATCATCTTGCAATAATAAACTTGACTGCCGATCGACTGGCGTCGAAGCTCTGAAGTTATCTTTTCACGGCGAAGGTTGTGGATTTGATCCGGATAAACCGCACGGATAAACTTTTGTATGGCTTAAAGATACTTAGCCCCGTCTGAGTGTTTATACATGTAGAATTTGCATTTGTAAAGTACCAACTCGATAAAGGAAATCTAAGTAAAAGCAAAAATATGATTGCATTATTTAATAATAAAATAACATTCACACCATGTAATTGTAACCCGCATGTGCAGAGTGAGCATTTGTAGATTATTGAAGTGAAAACTTCTTTAGCGGCGTTGAGCACTTTTTCTGTAATGGGTATAAAATCTTAAACTCGCGTCAGGACACGTGACCTGATCGTAAGACGAAAAGCGTAAGACGGATGGAGAGTAGACAGCTGTCAGTTAGCTGTCAGTTTATAAAGCTTTGATGAATTGCCAATGATTTTGAGTGGAGATTTCAACATAAACTTCGCAGACGATAAAAATCAACTATTCATTGAATTTTTAAATAATGAATTTGGTTTAACTATGTCGAATGATCGCAATCTTAGCACAACGAAATATAAAACTACTATTGATGCGGTCTTTATTAGACATTTAAATAGGTTCGAATCAAAACTGTTCGTTTCTTACTTCAGCTACCATAAACCTATCGTATCAGTTTTAGAGATTGGCGATGATAGTTCTGGTAATGATGATGGTGAAAAAGTCGTTGAAATTATGGATGAAAGTTGATTTTTCGGAGAGATAAACTTTTTAATGTAAAATAATTGTAATAGTTTTAGTGTTAAATTTTTAATGTAATATAAATTGTCATGTTTGTGTACGATAGCGCAATAAATGAATATTGTATTCTACCACATAAATGATACTACTTTTATACTGATAAAGCAATTGGTGCAAAATTATTCCCTAACCATTCCAAAATATCAAACATGCTCAACGTTAATAATCAAGTTTTCACTTCTGCCGGCACTCCCGGAGTGCAACCCGTCTTTTTTTTTTTATTCTTAATGGCATAATGTTAGTAAGACTTATACCCTACAGTGGACAAATACAGGCCGTGGATGGCTGGCTGAAGGCGCTGAAGCGCGTAGTGGCCTGTTGGTAAACGGATCAGATCCGGCTGCCAACCTGTTGATTGTGGTGGCGGGTTCGAATCCCAGGGTACACATCTGTCTTTTCGGCGTCACGTGTGTATTGATAGTCAATCACCACGCACTAAAACGGTGAAGGAAAGCATCGTGAAGAAACCTGCATACCATATTTGTAAGAATTACTATGTAAAGTCCACCAACACTCATTAGGCCAGCTTGGTGTACTATATGGCCTAACCAGTCTCAATCGTACTCTCGATTGTAAAGGAGGCCTGCAGTGGAACGTATATAGGCTGATGCAGTACTGTAACGGATGGCTGGAAATAAGTAAGATATTGCATTGATTCCAAGAAATACACGTGTTTGTATCAAGTCTTTGATTATGCTATCACAAACGCGAAGAATTAACTATTAAATTCAATTGAAATTGCATCTTCAACTCACCGTGGCTTTATACCAACAGAATCGTGAATCATTTTTCTTTATCTTTTCATCTCTCGATTTCCTTTGACCATTAAATAAATTGTACAATTGTATCGTCTCACTGAGTGTTAAATAACTTTTATTGTGTATTTTATTTATAACTAAGGAAAAATACGAAATGTCTCGACTATTATATGATGAGACAAAACAATCGCCAGTCATTTTCGGGTCGGCACGCCAATGATTTGCGGAATGTCTCATCTAATTAATGATTGTTTTGTCACCGCGCTAGAATTACGATCCTGTGTGAAACATTACGAGATTATTGACGCTAGTATAGTCGGCTTTATTGCTTTGTAATACGGGTGGTATTGCTCTGTGCGTGTAGAGATTATACTTGCGTGGTTAGGTAGGCGTGACGTTTACAAATGGCACGCAGATGGACAGAGGGTTAGATCGCGAACGACACATTATTGATGGGCCGTTGCGGTTGGAGGCTTCCGTAATATTGGCAGTAACACATACAATGTGTATTTATAAAGGTCAGAAGGTATAACAACAGCTTTGGGTCAATTGGACAATTTTAACCCTTGATCGCAATAAACAACTTTTTGAAGGAGTTATGTGTGACCACGGCGTTGTTGGATTGGTATTTCAGTAATTTTAGGTGTTTAATATATGTTTTGATGATTTATTAAACAGGACAGTACTTTACAATTAAATACTAGTAAAAAGGTAAAACAATTTTCATTATAAATTCAATGAGGATTAATTTCAACGAAGACACTGTACTGAACTGTATTAGCCCATATATGTCCAGGGCACGAGCCTCCTCTACTATCGAGAGTAGGTTTAACTACTTACTTAAGCCATATAGTCCACCACGCTGATTGGCGGACTTACTACAGAAATACTTACTAATCCTATTGGTATGTAGGTTTCCTTACGATGTTTCCTTCACCGTTATAATGCGATTGATTATTAACATATACATGACTTCGAAAAATCCTTGTACCTTGGAATTTAAACCACAGGGAACATATTGGCAGCCGTGTCTGATCCGTTTACTAACAGGCTACCGCGCACTCTTAATTAAGAGACTATTTGAAGTTAAATTAAGAAGTTCAAATATTCCCATGCTTGCCATATCTTCGCAGGAAACGGTAAATGTTGAAGAGTTCAGAAATAACTATAGAATACCCTAATACGAATTGAGGACACTATTTGCAAAGGATTAGGGTGAGGACTTTTTCGGAGGTATACAGCGTTTTACTCAAGTGCACTAGAAAAGACGTTACTCCGACTAAAAATAGAAAAAAATGTGCTTTTAATATTTATTATTTTAAAAAATATTCTCAGGCAACTGCTATTAAGGTAGAATCAGGGTAAAAATATCTCCTTCAGAGATAAAAATAATAAAACCATTGATCGATATTATTAACATCAATTCTTTTGAAATATATCTGTAGACCTAAAATACACGAAAAGAATCGTAAATGGCTTATAAGAACGAACTTAAGATCTCGCTATTCTACGATACCTTCCAATACACAAAACAAATGAATGAAAAAACATTATAATATCTTACATAGTTTACTTACTTTACTGGTGGTAGGTCTCTCATATGTAAGAGGCCATCTGGGTGGGTACCACCGCAATGTCTATTTCTTCCGCGAAACAGCAGTGTGAATGCACTGTTGTATTTCGGATTGAAGGACATTGTAGCTAGAGTAACTACTGGACATATTGAGACTTAACATCTTATGTCTCACGATGGCGAGCGCAGTGGAATTTTGCTACTGTTTATGAGCGGTCGTATCGCTTACCATCAGGCGAAAGGCTTGCTCGTCTCGCCATTCATTCCAATAAAAAAAAACATACATACATACACTCACTTCGATTTCCAAGAAAGCCTAGTCAGAGGCGCTACAGCACACACACGTTTCGCCTTATGTGTTCTGTCCCACTATGTGATAGGGAGCGAGCCTATCGCCATATAGGGTACAAGTTTCTAAGTCTGGGCTGATAATGAATAGAAAAACTCCATATCACTTTTCTCGACCTGGGATTCGAATCCGACATCCCAGCTTTATAATCATACTAAGGCAAATATAATTTCAACATCCTAAAATCTCTTCTATAAGCTCAATTGATACTGTATATTTTTATTCACGTTCCGAGTACAAACGCAGACACAAATGTTCCCCGAGGCTAAGTGTGAAAACGCCAAACACAAACATTGTTTAACAGGTCGGCAATGTACCTCGGTCGGACTTCAACCTGTTTACATTTACCCAATTACTTATACATTCGTCCACACATCTTTGACATACCTAGGGAACACGAATTTGCTGTTGGCTTTGTAGCGATATGGATAATTATGAATATTTCGTATGAAAAATGAAGACGAGCTTAGTTTGTCGTTTGATGTTTGTACAGGACCCGATAGCTATACCATGTCCCGCTTTGTCACGGAAGGAAGTGGACAATAATTTATTTCCAACGCCTTGATGTGATCCTCACAACTTGATGTGCCATTTTAAAGCTTGTTTTTATAGTCTGCGTAGACAGATATGCTATTGGGCCGTGTGATAGTTATCAGACCTCGCTGCTCGTAGACTTATGGTTTGTAAGTCCGTAATTGTAGCCAATAAATCAGACTTTGCTATATTTTTTATGTATCGTAACATTTGTATTTCAAGGATTATGACATGCATCACCAGCTAATACATAATAAGTAAATACACTCAACAGTCAAATACATAATATTGACTCCACACTAAGATCGAGGATATATGATTTTATATATGATTTAAAAAAAAAAAACTTCACTGGTAAATTATTTTCGTGAACGTAATTCTCTTGTACTCGGATATTCAAATTCTTTGATTGGTAGCCCAAGGCCCAAACTAGTAGTAGCCTGTAGGCTACGCCTAATTTGGGTATCCCAGAAAGTATATTATAAGGATCTCATAATTTTGTATTACATTATCTTGAAGTAGTATTAAGTCTTTGAAGTCTAAATTTTTAATAAACGATTTGAAGTTTTTATATCAGAAACTACGATAGATTCAGACAGTCTCACTAACACTCAGACCCGAAATAAATATTTCTAGTTCACACAAACATTTATCTCAACCATATCAGAAACTCAAAAATATTATGAATTATTGGCTCGAAATCACCAAAAAGTTACTTTTGGGGAACAATTCAACTTTAGATATGAAGCACAATAATTGGGTCGGATATCTCTACGACAAAGACAGAGTATCCGAAATTGAAATTGGTTGAGCGATTCCTTAAACAATTCCCTACAATAGTTCACATTTATCGCATTTCTACATCTTTATTTGGAATTGGTTTAAAGCGTAAACAGTTTAGGGTTGCTAGATGTTTCAAAATTGATGATATTTAATATTAACATATATAAACTCACGCTTTTTATCTTAGACGTGGTAGGTGCTGGTAGTAACCAGTACACCCGAATTTCGCTTTGTATGTTCCGTCCCACGATCCGATAGGAAGCGAGCGTATCGTCATATCGGGTACAAATTTCTGAGTCTGGGCAGATGATGTATAGAAAAATCCAATATAATTTTGTCCGATTAGCAATCCGAGCCCGAGACCTTGGTTTTGTAACCGCACCATAGTACAACGATGCCACCGAGGCATTCAGTAATCTTAGTAACATTTATTTATCATTCTCATTTTGTTTGGAATTTAGAAAGTAATAATTTGCCAATGTGGTTGCGGTAATCGGTCTAAATCCCTAATCACAGACGGTCTTAAAGAAGAATGCATGTTAGGAACTTAGTAACCGTAGCATTCGACGTCCACCCACCAGGGAAACAGATGACCTAATAAAGCTACAGGAAGCCACTTAATGGAGATTCGAAGTGATTAATAAAGTATTCTATAGTTAGGGCTATCTTCAACAGTACATTCCTATGTCTGAAAGATCATAGTGAAGTTGATAAATAACACAACAATAATTTTATCATACAGTTTTTATGTGTGTTAGATACAGAAAGTCTTTATGCACCTAACAAAAACAAATAAAACAATTTAAGAATTGTCTATGCTACCTTTAAAAAGATTAATAAAACCATCACTGACCAAAGAAACCGTTATTAAACTTAAAAAAAAAAATAAGTATCACCATTTTGGGTGGCAAATACATACTTTTTGGCAAAATTGGCGTTTTTTAAAATAAACATTACTATGTTGGAGAAACTACGTATTTACAATCCAAAACGATGATTATAATGAGTCTCTTTTCTTTGTGAAATTTTAGTTTGAAGTCACTCAAACTACTACCTGGCTTTATTTTCGGTAGACTGGATATACCCTGTATAAAAGTGGTTTTGAAAATAGTAGTGGACAGTGGCCCGACAACCCTACAACAAGATATAAAGAACAGCTCATGCGTGTCGGGCCGAGCCAGATTCCTACGTGACTCTTTTGTGAAGCCCGCCGTCGGTCAACGGGTCACCGAATCGCTTCCTCCACCCAACAATATTAGTTAGTGCCGATATTTTCGGTATCAGATATGATATCGATTTTTTAGTTTTACCGTTTCGTTATCACCCTACTCTAGAGTGAATTGTATAAATTCAAGAGGAAATTGCCTTACGATATAACATCATATTTTAT
Source organism: Hyles euphorbiae (assembly GCA_023078785.2). Lineage (NCBI taxonomy): Eukaryota > Metazoa > Arthropoda > Insecta > Lepidoptera > Sphingidae > Hyles > Hyles euphorbiae. The sequence continues at coordinate 5,464,692 of CM041049.1, forward strand.
TTCGTATCCTTCTTTAGTTTAAAGATAGGTGTTTCTAGTAGTTTTCTAATATTGTTTCATCGAAGTCTTTTCTTATGTCCATGTTACTATGAGCAAAGTGGCGGTCTATAGTCTCTGCCTACCCCTATGGGATACAAGCGTGACGATTATGATGTATGTATGTAGGTACTATGTTGGATTTTAAATCTTTAAGATTTTCTCTTCCTCAACCCCTTATATCCCGATCGGTATCCCCTGTACCTATCATGACATGTTTCCCCTAGACCCTTTATAACTTAATTATTCAAAACAGACAGATCATTACACACAATATCACGTCATGTTTCCCGTAGGCAATCGCGATAGCTCTTAACTCACAAATTGGCAGCACTTCCACCCTTCCACTGTTAATTCACGTACTCGGGATTACCTGCATTTCAATTTACACGTTATGGCTAATTAATTTTCGCTCAGTCTCAGCGGTGGGTTGGGAATTAATTTGTTCACGCCCCGCGTCATACGTTCATCTTGGGGAATAAGGTACCTATTTTTTGTTGAAAACTTATTTTTATATACTTACTTGGTAAAGAAGCTATTCCTGAAGGTAGACGCAGGTCAGATAGATCGCAACCTGCAAAAAGGATAAATATTTCTATAATTAATAATTTTCTCGCGTTTTCAACCGAAAGTAGGAGACAAATATCGAAATCAATAAAAGTGCGTGGGTAGCTTGTTTCCATCAAAGCATTTGAATTATTATTGTCGGGCTAGATATGAATGTACTAAAAATAGCATCGTTTAAAGTCTTCCATTTTAATGTATTGGTATACAAAACCTATGATTGCAGCACGTTCTTCATAATATTTCACTTTTGCTCACAAATAGTATGCCATTAAAACATTGAAGATTTAATTTAAAGCTGCAGTGTCTGTTTTCACCCTGAACAAAGAACAGCTGTGTAAATTACCCTGAATACGATAACAGAAAACAATAAACTACCTTTCTCTCAACTGCATCACGTAAAGTAACAATTTAACACTATTATAATAGCCAGCGTTTAGTCTTCGCAAAAGGACGTTTAAAAGCATCGCAGGATTAATTGTCAACATAAGTTTAAGTGCATCTACACCTCCTTTTCACTAGCTTTTATTAGGTGCAATAAAATTTCAGTCCTTAAGATAATCCCTGAGGCTGTCTCCGCGAGTAAGTGCTTGAAAACTCCTATCTTATATTTTATTTTGTTTCGTTTCAGGCAACCGAGTGAGTTTGTGTCATTGACAAAGTTGCTAATAATTCTACTCAGTGAAAAAGTCTGTTTGTATATGTACATGTTCATAGGGAAGGTTCATTAGAAATATTATGGCCTATAAATGGCGGACTAAAATGAAAATCTGGGTTAAGGTAACGAGTTTTAGGACTTCAAACTATTCTTCTATTGTAGATAAATGATTAATGAGTAATCTAAAGTTATAAGGTATACAATTTTGTTAAATATGCTGTGGGGAGTAGCAAAAAAGTGTCACAGATAAAAAAATATTCAATGATTTGTTTTATTGTCACTTTAGTCTATAGCTAAACATAACTCTCCAACAATGTTTAATATGGAAGTTTAAACTTATACAACTACGAGAGGCACACGTCAGCGTATGCATTGTGGAACCCAACACTAGCGAACATATGTCGCATAACAGAATTGTCACAATTGCACCCCAATACCGCAAAACAGATTACAAACTTCGTATGTCAGTGTCTGTGAGACGGATCTTTGCATAATATCGCTTTCAAAGCGGCATTCATTACAGCGCGGCCGACGCCGGGTGCGCCATTTCTACACTACCGCTTCTCAACTACGTCTATAGGAATGACAATTCTGAATGATCATAATAGAAGCGAAATGTATCTATGCAATTATTGTAAAGCTGAAGAGTTTGTTTGAAAAAGTTTTATTTTTAATTCCTTGAGTGGCGAGACGAGCATGCCGTTTGCCTGATGGTAAGCGATTCGACAAAAGCAAAACCAAACAACACCTTGAATTACAAAGCAATACTTGGCATTCCACTGCGCTCGTCATTCTGAGACATAAGATGTAAAGTCTCAATATTTCCAGTAGTTACTCTTGCTACAATGTCCTTCAATCCGAAACCAACAGTGCTATTAAACTGCTGTTTGGCGAGAGAAATAGACATCGCGGTGGTACCCACCCAGATGGCCTCTCTCATATAATGAGAGACCTACCACCAGTAAGTACCATAGTTAATCTTAAGAGCTACTGGTTCGAATTGAACAATGATTTTAGGGTTGGGCTATCCAATTATCGAATAAGCTTATTGGTTCTATAAAGTCATGCTATGACCAATAGACGCAGAGTGTCAATAAAAAATATGGAGTGGATTAAAATAATACATCCACTTGGGCAAAGCTTGCCGGGCTGGTATTATAAATTATCAACAGGCCGGTCCGGCTTCGCCCGTTTTCAGATACTTTTTGAGTCCCGTCTACATCAACAACATATTATTTCCCGTACTAACTGCGACATATTAAATCTCAATGTGACCGCCGTATTTAAAAGCAATATAGTCGTGCTTTTCCCGTGTATTGCGTCTCATGACCAAAAGTATGCAATTTTAGCCTCTCCTATCCCATAGCATCCATTAAAATTTGAAAGAGTACCAAATATATATATTTGAATTGCTGACTCATCCCACGGAAACACTATATTTTGACGGGATAAAATGTGGCCTATATGCTAATCTAAGTGTCAGCTAGTTTCATGCCAAATTTCTTCAAAATTGGTCGAGCGGTTTGAGCGTGTAGAGGTAACAAAACAAACACACAAACTTTCGCATTCATAATATTATTAGGATAATTGACGACTAAGTGCGTGGTGGCCTGTTGGAAGTGCGTGGTGGCCTGTTGGTAAACGGACTAGACGCGACTGCCAACTTGTTCACGGTGGTCCCGGGTTCGAATCCCAGGTAACACCTCTGACTTTTCGGAGTCATGTGTGTATTGATAGTCAATCACCACGCACTAAAACGGTGAAGGAAAACATCGTGAGGAAACCTGCATACCATAGCGATTTACAAAAAATTCTATGGTATGTAAGTCCGCCAACCCGCACTAGGCCAGCGTGGTGGATTATATGGCCTAACCACTCTCAATCGTACTGTCGATTGTACAGGAGGCCCATGCCCTGCAGTGGGACGTATATGGGCTGATACAGAATTGACGACTGATTCGCATAGATGACAGGAATAAAGTATGTTTGGTTTTTGTGGTTGTGGTATTTTTGCACGGACAAATATTTGTGTTCGCCTAGAGATATTTGTCCTTTGTCTTTATGTATGGATTTTTGTCCAAGTTTCGGTGGTAGTGGGTGCGTAGATACCAACTTTATGTTGGTAAATGCACCTATAATGGAGTAATTTCAGTGTAGGGCATTGTATAAAAATGTTAAGTATATGGTGCGTGGTGGCTTATTCTAAATGGAGTGAATGTGAATTGCCAAGATGGAGGTGGCAGGGACATATCTAAGGCCATACCATCAACTGTCTTCTTGGATTCAATTTTATATTGCTAAGCGTATACTATAAAATAAAATAAAATACAACGAAGGATTCAGTAGTCTAGAGATCCTAAAACTCTGTGGCATATGAGTTATCAACATTAGGTGAGTGCGGTGGCCTTCATTTGAAACCCTCTTAAGCCGGTGTCTCGCTGTGGGACACCAACGGGTTGATTAGTTTATTATTTATTTACGTATTTATTCGTGTATAGTACTAAAACTGAACTTAGTAGAGCTAAATTTTCATGCGATTCAAGACAGTTGTTTTAATTTGAATGAATACGCATATTTTAGTTGGCGGGCGGAAAAGAGCATTGCGTTTAGATTTTAATTAGCTTGCTGTTTGGGGTAATCTACGATTTTGTCATAATCATTATCTCATAAATAACATTCCTTGAATTTTATATTTATAGAACTACAACAGCTAATACATTTCGCGCGGCATCACGAGGTTTTGTGTCGCAAGTCATTACTCTTTCTGTCAAAACGTCTCCAGTGAGAAATGCATATGCAAAGAGGTGTTCACAGAAATAATTTTAGAAACACTGGCGCGGAACGTATCTGGTAAACTCGAAGTAATCTGCCATTTGTAACCGTCTGAGAGCTTCCTCCTTCAACGTGAAGACAAATTGAGTGGGAAGGGGGGGGGGGTGTAAAAGAGGGGGGAAGTCTGGTTGACCTCAGTCACACGCCCTGGGGTATACCAATGTGATGTATAGACGGGGTAAGACATCGCACGTCTTGGCGATTCACTGACCAATGACTAGTTACATTGACTTGATCAATACGTATCAATGAGATTAAAGGTGCTCGGTTTGTGATTGAGGACTTTGGTTAAGTGAAGCTTTGGTGTATTGATCGAAACGTACAAGCTGTAAAACGTGGTATTAGATAGAGTACTGTCTTTGGTGAGAGGCGATTATGACGTCGTGTTATGCGTTCCGATTACAATATTAATGATTAAGAATATTTATGTATTTAATAAAGTGTTAAGCGAGATCTTTGTTGCAATGTTTCATGCTTAATGCGATTTGTAATTGTAGAATGTATTTTATGATACCCATAGACGATATTCGATCTTAAAGTGTGGTTAGAACTGATGTTTATTTATAGCGTAAATATTTTCTTTCAATCTGATTGCATTAATAACTTATTGGAATAAGGATTGTTTTAAATTATTTGTCTCGGGCAAATATAATGATTTTTTTCCTTATACTTATAAGTAAGTTTCAAGCGAATAAGAAGTGGTCTAGTGATTACTCACAGATGTCCATAGACCCTACATTGTATAGAGCTAAGTGGCTGTTCTGTAAATAATTGTTGTTTGTCGTCTGCGTTGTTTGTTTAACAGCATTATATATTTAAACACCGCACATTTACGCACCCAGTCGGACGGACAATTGTTTTACAGCACCAGTAGACTGTTTAATGAAAACTGTAAATTGAATTAAATCACTGTGTAATTTGTTGTCCGAATGTGCTGATTTAATAAGCTTTGTGTTATTAATTATTATACCTAGATGTAAAGGAGAGTGAAATTGCATTATAGGATGTAAAATGTACTACATTTGAAACAAGGTTTTATATTTTTAAAGCATTTTTTTATTGTTTCTAGGATGGTAGCACTGAAATGTTCGTTTCATTAAAGGGCGATATCTAATTATAGAGCCACAAACATATCTGGCCCGGTGGCCAAAACTGGAAACAAAGACGTCATTTGAAATTGTCAATCTACCTGCCAGTCACTGACATATCCGCCATTGGTTGTTTACTTAATGTATTTATTTTTCCTGCATTATTTAAAACTAGTGAAAAATGCCAAAATTTTAATTTATAATTGTCATGAGTCTATTCCAAACTAATTTATTAGGACAGATATAAAGAAATAGATATAAAGACTGCCTCGGTGGCGTAGTTGTACTAAGGTACGGTTACAAAGCTGAGGTCTCGGGTTCGAATCCCGGGTTGGGCAAAGTGATATTGGATTTTTCTATTCATTATCAGCCCAGAGTCAGGAATTGGTGCCCGATATGGCGATAGGCTTGCCACCTATCACATTGTGGGACGGAACATACAAGGCGAAATGTGGGTGTCCTGGCACCTCTGCCTACCCCTTCTGGAAAAAAGGCGTGAGTTTATGTATGTATGTATGTATGTATATAAAGAAATAATTGTCAAAGTAAGCAATGCGTATTTTAAAATCATTTTTGCCAGTAGCTCCTTGATACTTCGCGAATAACTAAGTTAGAAACAAGAAGTCACGCTGTATATCGGAGGAACCATTTAGATCCTTCACAGGCTATTGTTCGAGCAGAATTTGTGGCGCAAAAGCTTCTGCAAATTTTCGACTTATATTTGGATAAGGACTAAATATACGTGATATGTTTGTCGAATGTGTTTGTTTATTGCGCTTTAAAAAATAATCTTCAAATATTAGATACGGATAATTTATACATCAATAATGTAAACTGTCAGCTTTACGTATCTATGGCGAACACGAAGCTATGTGTCATGGTTAGTTACAAGAAAACACTTAGGCAAACAAATATACAAATATTTGGATTTTTTACAGGATAATAGCATCAAAGTCAAACTTGCCTTTTCCTGCAAAAATCCAGGAGACGTTCATTAAAACTCTACCATATTCAAATTTCTTTTGTTTCTATGAAAACACAATAATAACGTAAAATACCATGTTTGAGTGTTATTAAAGCTAAGCGGCGGTATACCACGTTCAATGTTTGCATTCAGTTCTTTGTTAGCTTAGTCACCGAATTCGGCCGAATAAACTCGCGCGCAAAAATAAACTTTTATTTCGTCACCCATCTCGTCTACTGTTTACAGATTTGAACTATTTTAACTATTTTTTATGTATTTTTATTACAGGAGGCTTTTCGGTGTCGATGTTCGATGTAGATCTCTCAATTTTTTTTCTTTTTGGCATCTCCAACGTAGATAAGCATGTGAGAAGTCATCTCCTTTTTTAGATTTTCGCAATGCTAATGGTCTTGTAAAGCCAGGTCTGTCTGTCTACATTGAGGTGAGTACTCTCTTCAAGCCAGGGTTAAAGATGGACGGGTCATTGTACTCGGGAAACACCAAAGCAGGGAGTACTTCTAGAGACTGAATGTGCATGGTAAAAAATGTTCGAAATGTACCGATCGGAAAGGAATAGTTTCCAGATGGCATGACAACAAATCAACAGAAATTTGGGGTGAATGATAGACGCGTGCTGGCTTGCGAAGCCATGGCTTGATGGTCCACACCATCCCGGCGCGAACTAAACGATTCTCAAATTCTTTTTTATGCCGCACCGTCAGGCTGTGGAATTGTTTGCCTTCTCGCGTGTTCCCTCCTTCCTACAATCCTGGGTCATTCCGCCGTAGTGTGAAAAGGTACCTTAGCAGACCGGCATAATTGTTTCCATTGGCATGGGACTGCCGTCCGATGCTAATGGATACTCTGCCTGGGCGGCATTAGCACTTACCATCAGGTATAAAGCCGCCGCTATGCCGGGCCATTATAAAAAATAATAATTAAAAAAATAGAAAACACAAAGAGACTCAAAATCTCTCCGTAGTCCTAGACTAGTCGATAAGCTCGTCGCTGTAAGTAGTCAAATGGGTCGAGCTAGAGTTTTAAGGTACTTGCACAGAGGTAAGAGCAGTGATCCACTGAAGCGAGTCAATTAAAATGCTTCTTGAAGAGCATAACCTATAACACGTGTAGTATCGCGTGTTTCATTTTTTTGTATTGCTAGTTTGGCTTTGTCCTTAGAATGAATGCCAAACTCGATTTTGCTTTATATTTCGACACCGAGGAACCTAATAGGCTCGGATACTTAAAAATAGCTCCTGGAATTGTGCCATGACAAAGGGAGTCTTCTTCGTCATGAACGCTCCACAATATGTATGATTATTAACATTAAGGGGGCGTCCCAGAAAGCCTTCGACTTCAGACATAAGTTGAGGCCGTGTTTTCTTAGTAGCATCAAGTGAGATTCTATTGGCCGATGTATCGCACCTCGCCTAATAATGTCTGTTGTCGATAGACAGCATTAATTTATTTATAAATATGGAATTGGTTAAATTAAATTTTTATAAGCAACTTATGGACATATATTCGAGAAATAAAATCTACAAAAAATCTGTAAGTTGAGCGTTATGCATATAAACTATAATTTTATTTTACTTATACATTCTTCAAATTTATATTACCATAAGTTAACTCTGCTGTCTTTATGTATCCTGTTGACAGTGATGGATAGTGCGTAGGCTGGCAAATTGTAAACTCAGTGTAAATATGTACTGTACCGCGAACTTTGTGATCCACGACAATGATCTATGATTGTTTTGTCATTGAAGCCCTATTGTCATTAGTTAGAGCTGTGCCTTGCATCCTTTGTCAATTCTTACTTAATAATTTATGGAATACATTTTGCGTTTTAAACTCTTTGGCTTTACATCATCTGGTTGCGATGAATTTGTGTTGAATTAAAATATTTTTTACGGAAATGATTGCAGGGCGGAGTACAAAAGCCAGAAAGCATTCGAAACATCGGGAAGTTAAATGATTCAAATCAAAATAACGATAAAATCTATAAAACATAGTTCTATTTCAATGTATCATCAAAGTACTATGGGTTTTGTGGTTAAAGGTCGCGGGATCCAATTGCAAGTTAGTTAATGGTCTGCTAGTAAGTTTTCCATTTGAAATAAATTACTTGTAGGGCCATGCTTATTTTTTACAACCCTTTATAGGTATGATCACAACCATTAGAATCATCACCTTAATGTCGTTGCTGAAGTTCTGAGGTATTAAAGATTTTACCCAGCGAAAGATTTTTTGGTCCTTACTGTTACCATAAAAAATATTAACCAACTTAACTACCAACTCCACCAGTAAAATCAAATTACGGTACTATTATTAATAGCAGAACAATCCGTAATCAAAATGAAACGATGCAAACAAATAATGATAACAAATAAGAAATAATTTAACATCAGTAAACAGTTGTCTCGTCGCGGAGCGTTTCAAAAACCTCGGGCGTCCCCTTGTTTCCTTTACATCAAACACGACACGGAAAACTCGACTTTGCCATTCAAATTAAGCTGTGGTCTACTTAAAAAAATTACCATATTCAATTACGCATCGAATGTAAAAGTTTTACTGTATCTATAACAATTTGGATTTTATATAAGTAATTCAGTTTGTTTGTCGATAAAAATGCGTAAATAGTATTGGAGCGCTCATAAAAATGACATAATCGTCGCATAAAACGAAAGGGTTCCAATAAAAAGGGCCCTTTAACGAAATATATTATTTACTGTTGCAATATCAAGGGCGTTCGTTTCGTATCTTTTATTTGCATTGTGTTTGTGATAATGCGACTTATCTCAGGAGCAGCAGAACTTTGAAAAGACGAGCTAAACATTTTGATTCAAAGGGTGGAGGGGAAAAGTAAACGTTATTCAATTTATAGCTGTTTCTCGTAATATTTTTTGTGAGTATCGCATATCTGGTATTTTTAATGTTTAAAAAATATATTTTAAGGCTCATCAGTTTTATAAATAGTCCTCTTAGGTAACAAAGGCGTCTTATACGTATTTTGGAAATATCTATAAACAAAACTCGTTTAATCTATCAGGTCACCAAAAATTTTAATTTCACGTATTACATATACGAATATACAGCTATAAAATCAATAATATACAAAAATAGAGTTTCTGAATTATCTGGACCATTTTTATTTTTACCCACATAATAGATCAACGGCTTAGCTTCCTTATCGTGATGGATTGCGTCACAAAAAGCCTGACATGTATCCTCTTCGATTCCTTTTAGCGTAACACATAATAAAATTGTTAATGCACTTGTAAATATTTCCTGTTTTATTTATTTAACCTCATATACATATACTGGCGTAAGGCCTTAGAAATTCTATGCTAGACTTTGAAGAGATCGGAAAGGGAACATGTATTTTACAAATGGAAATAGCTATTAAATGATTAAAACTGCCATCAATAATACCTTATAATTCTAAGAAATCTTTATACAGTATAATGTATAAACCACATACAGTATAAATAAATAATAAATAGGAAGACATACGAGTTTTGGATCTTTGGCAAATATTAATAGTCTTCTGAAGTATAATAGCATTCTCAGCATAACTCATAGTAAAATAAATAATATAATGTTTTTATGCAACGAATGGCCAGAAGTGCTTGCCGTTTGCCTGATGATAAGCTATACGACCACTCATGAGCAGTAGAAAAACCAAACAACACCTAAATTACAAAGCAATGCTTGGCTTTCCACTGCGCTCACCATCATGAGACATAAGATGTTAAGTCTCCGTAAGTCCAGTAGTTACTTTGGCTCCAATGTCCTTTAATCCGCAACATAATAGTGCATTTACACTGCTCTTTGGCGGGAGACTTAGACATTGCGGTTATACTTACCCAAGCGGCCTCTCATATTTTGACAGCCTCCGTGGCGCAATCGGTTAGACGCCGCCTGTGAAACGAAAGGCCGCGGGTTCGATCCCCGCACCGAGAGAAATGTTTGTGTGGCCCACAAATATTGCTTTCGGGTCTGGGTGTTTGTGAGACCGAAAAGACTCTCGTAGTTCCTGATACCTGCGACACAAGACTCGATTTTACTATAGGGTCAGGATTATGTATGTGACTGTTGGGTGTTATTTATTTATTGTATATGAGAGACCAAGCACCAGTAAACTACTTACAATTATATAGGTACAAGGTAAGTACAATGTAACAACTATAAATATGTTCAATATTTTCATATTCTCCTTACATTCTTATGTAATATTCATTAAAATCATAAGTGAAGAAACGACAGTTCAGTAAAATTAGCGATCAAGTCACGCAGTACATTACAGTTTATGGTATATTACTGTTGTGTTAATTACATTTTTCCGCAGACTAAGGATATATTTCCTGAACACGATGTACGAAGACAATTTAATTACCTTTACAACATTAATTACGAAACCGCTTTCGGTGTTTATTTATGGCTATTCTAGATGAGTTGTTTGCTGTATTCGCGTCAAAGGGTTAATGTCTTGTCATGGTTTGTAGGCGAATTATGGGGTTATTAGACAGTTTTGAAAACCATTTTTAATATATTGACATACTCTTACAGTCGCACTCCAAGAATTTAATGTTAAATAAATACCTATAGTTCCTTAGTATAGCTTCTCTTCGTAAAATAAACACTAAGTAATGATTTAAATGAAATTAAATGTCTTGGATTACGGCAGCTTAATAAATAATTATAATATAAATAAATACACCCAACATACATAGCCTTGAATCCACACTAAGATGGAGTCTTGTGTCGTGCGTATAAAAAGCCACGAAATACTTTTTGGTCTGACAAACACCCAGACTCGAAACAAATACATATTGATCGCACAAATATTTGTTTTCGTACTGGTTAGATTTTCTTAGCTAAATTACTTAAAACAAAATCAATCATTGGTTTATTTGGATCAAATTAATGTTACTTTTAATTTTTGTATTTGTATCAGCCCATATACGTCCCACTGTAGGGCACGGGCCTACTCTACAATCGAGGATACGATTGAGAGTGGTTAGGCTATATAGTCCACCACGCTGGCCTAGTGCGGGTTGGTACTTTTAATGCATGCCTACAAATAGACTATAGTATGCAGGTAAAAGGAAAATTGAAGTGTCATATTTTGTTCAATAAATCTGGAATAGAGTACAAATCACATATCAACCTGAAAACTCCAATATACATTATGTCACTCATACCTAGATACTGAGATAAAGCCACGTACACAACAATAACAGGAGGATGTAATAAAGCAATAATTTGTGGAGCACACGCCACATCTGTCAGCACGCTCTGACAGTAATTAATATCCAATTTAAGTGAACGAATGGGAACACAAGCTACTTTTATTGGTATTGGTACTCGATCTCTTTACGATCGCCATCTCGCTCACATTCCAGAATAAACACATTTTTATTCCGTTTTCATGCTAATAAAATGCAAATTGGGCCCTTTCGGCTTAGGGTTTAGCAATTTTCAACAAATGTTCCCTATTGAATTTTATTTGATTCCCTTAATTGCTGCCCGTTATGGCTATCTGTAATTCTTATTGGACGTATATCGGTTTAATTCCGTGTGGTATGATATTCGCGTTTGCATCCAATCACCTTTTCCCGATAAAGCTAACGTTTATGTAAAACAAGCGATTGCGTTTGTAAACACGTTTTTTCTTACGGTGCCAGATTGTTATTTACAGGATTGGTGTTTTTTGCGAATCCAATTTCATGAACAACCATGGTATTCTGCGGAGTTTGTGTTTTTTTATGTTGTATGCCCTGAAATGTACAGAGCTACACATTTTATTTATTCTTCTTCACTGTTTGAAACAGAACGTCATCATATTAAATAGTTGTTGTTACGAGACAATCAAAATACTGCTCACGCGAGTCTCTGTACATTATATCTACATAGGTAGTTCTCTGCTTACATTAAAATATTTGTTATTTTACTTATTATTATTTATTTAGTAAAGTTTCCATTAGTAATATAGCACAGGTATTAAAAAAATAATAATTTAAATTCACAAAAAGTTAACATATACCATAGTTGCACACATAAATGATACGCAACGCAGTAATAATACGCAAGTAATAATATTCACAAACCAACACATCGCTGCAAGCACTTTAAAGCGCTAATGATCCGCTTGAAGCGTGTGCTTGAATTAGCGGAACAATAAAATTTACCTGTCAGTGCTGCCTTCATAATTCGATTGTTACGATAACGTACTACACGTGTATTCCCGTGTGAAATTATAACAGATATGCAGTTACAATATTTATGCCGTGTATTTAATTGAACTAGGGATTTATCTGCAACAGTGGTTTTTGTATTGTTTGTTATGTAGTTTATATTTTGTAAAGCACAGCTTTTGTCCGTTGTAATCCATTCGTAAAAATATTCTATGACATTATTAGTCTATAAATTCTCACTGTTCATTAAATCTTTAGAATCAATTTGTTATTGCGTGGCACGGCTAAGCCTAAAGCTTTCAGCTTGGATTGATAATATTTACAGTCAAATCAACATTTATGCTTTATTTATTCGATGAAATGTAAGCAAACGTGTGTAGCGAATTTAATAGACCTTGGCTTGAATATCGAATGGAAATTAGCAATTAATACATATAATATTATTCAAAACATTATATTATTTTCATTATTAAATAAAAATTATTCCAACATGTGAACGGTTTCAAATTCGAGTGATTTTTCGGCAATATACTTATATTGCGAAATATTATTCTTTTAAGTGGTAGAATCAAGCTGTAATCAGTTATGACTCAGAATAAATGATTTGTCCGGGGCGCTGGTTCACAGGAAATTCTGTGGGTGTGATTGGCGGATGGCCAATATCCATTTCATATTTCCTTTCTTTGACTTTTCTCCCTACAATACATTCATGATGCAAGTGTTGTGGATATTCATGGGCGCCTGTGATCATTCTCCACCAGATTATCTGTGAGTTAATTTGCCAGACAGATGCTTTAAAAAACAAAGATTAACCTCACAAAACTGTATGTCAATAGTAGCTAATACAAAACTTGGACAATTATGGACAATATAAAAACGCTTCTCCCATACTCCATCAGCATACTCGTAATACCTCAATTGAAATTCATGAAAGGTTCTTTATGCATTTTCATGTCATTTATATTGCATGAGGATGGAAGAGCCGAGTCGCTTAGAATCACCGACCATTTTTCGCATTCTTAGTTTGACTTGGCATGATCAGTTTACATACATTATTTTGTCGACTTGATTTCTCTAAAAATAGCCTTTGTAATATTTTTTATATTTGTACAGTAATTATACTGCTTCTGATTGTAAATGCATCTTATCTTCTACCTTTCAACACAATTTGATCAATGGCCTCCAAGACACAGATGATTAAGAGTCAGCAGTGAAACGAGAGGCCGCGGTTTTGATCCCTTGAGACATGTTTGTGCAGACTTCAAATAATTGTATTTTATATGGGATTTATGGGCGAGGGCAAGCGCACTAGAGGTAGAGCACCTACTAAGTGGTCGGACATTGTAAAGGGGATGGTTGGTGATATCCTATACCACGCGGTCCATGCCACCTAGGATTCAGCACGATCGAGGAACTTCGCGTGTGGTCGCGATCCTCAGTAGTGAGGGAACAATGAGAAAGGAGATGGGATTTATGATGCAAAAAATTGTTGTTGCTTGTGACTGATTCTTGATATAATCCTTGTGTGATATTTTTACAGAAGTGTGCGAATGATTTTTGGACATATTGTAATAATTTTATGGTGTTCTTCTTGGATTGGGTTTGATTGCATGAAATTTTCTAATTATTTTCTCTCATCTTTGAAATTACAAGGAAAATCATTGGATAAATCCCATTATTCGTTAGTAAACAATATAATTAGTGTTCAATACAAATGTTACTAATGAATACGTTACGCTCAGCTTAGCGTCACCGACCTGTAGGCAAAGATTATTAACAAATGAATAGTCAACTGGATAATAATAGGATTTCATATTATTGTGTGAATGCACCATTACATTCGATATTTTGCTGACAAAGCTGATTAATAAACGCTGGGGGCGAGCGACCACTGTTTGCAAACTGAATGCGGTCCTGTTAGAATGAAAAGCGTAATGAAATAATACAAAGAAGATTTGGTTATAATGTTGTTTATATTTGTTAACAATTTTTATTATTTTTGATTTACTTAATTATAAGTATATTCAGCATTTAAATTAAAGGTATTTTGGTGATTATACTACTTACAAAACAATGAAATAAAAAGTAATTAAAATAAACGGGACGAAATTTTAATTAACCAACAATTACCTATGTAAATAGATCTAATCTATTCATAAATTTATATTGCACAAATATGCCCAGTATTTTTAGGTTTTCATAAGAGAAGAAAAAATCTAGTTTTGCTCTTTTCAAAACCAGTTTACAATAGTTTACCAAATGATAAAAATATAAAAGTCACAAGCTGGTTTAAAATAGGTTGGTAGCATAAAATAATTGTAACTAAGCGTAATTTCATGAGCAAAAGCTAAATAATAAAGATTTATTACTGTATACCATCACCCAACATCGCAGACAGGTACGTACTCGTACAATAGTGTAATTAGCCGGGGGTCTGGGGTCCTCATGCACTAAATCCGTGCCAGCCGGCGTCAGATTACGCCGTGTGCACGTCTACAAATTATACTCAAGACGTACGTTATCCGACATTTTCTGTTTCATAAATCTCCATTTGGAGCCGGTGCGCTGGTGAATAGGCTCGTTACTCATAAATAACCGAACTCTGGTCGTTATCTCCCATTCAACCGGCTATAAGGTGAATGCGTGCCTGTTTTTTTCTTGGAAGTTTAAACTGTTTGGAGTTTGGCTTGGAAAGTATTGGTTTTGGGAATATTACTCCATAAGATAATAGGAATAGTGCGGATGTATTGATAGTGCTTTAAACTATGATCTAGATGGTCGGTAGGATATTGTGGTAATGTACAAGGCGGTTCCAAATCTGGTATTATGACCTATTTATGTTCACCGAGTTTTCTTATTCAAGCTGTGTTTACCGTTACAATCAGTATAGCATAGCGTTGGTTTCATTTAGAATTCACAACGTGTGACCATCAAAAGTGAAAAACATTGCACTAAAACTTAATTCAGCTAAACATTTCAAAGTCACAAGACAATGAAACCGATATTGGCGTTGCCTTCCGGACAGTTAAATAAAATGTCATCCAGTTAGCGCCGACTCTCCGAATATCCAAAACGTTTTAACTTCAGCGTCGCTTCGATGGGGCATCGGGCGGTCTAATTTGAATAAGCCCGGATTGACAGAACAGAGAATTGGATCCAACCAAAAAACCATTATTTACTTAGTACACAACTTGAAACAAATTCCGAGTGCCGTATGCTGTATGACGGGAATTTTGATGAATTTCATAGCCTTATGAGGCTAAATATTATTGTTTGTTAATATTTGCATTTATACTATTTTATATGAACTTTTAGTTTAAGAAGTAATTATTACAAGAATATACTTTACATAGTTATATTAAACAGAAATTCTGATAGAGTGGAGATAACTATCGACTAGTATTGTATTATTATAATTTATTAATTGTTTATTATTTTATTCATGACGGTCCTTAAAATAAAATCTTTGCATTTTACTACTTTTTTTTATAAAATGTCATGCTAAGATTTAAACTAAGCATTTTATTGGTAATCATTACTTAAAGGGACGAACACTATTTAGGTCCTCTATGCATTACACTAGGAGAAATCGAAAGTAATATGCCTGTATCGCTGGCCTTTTTGTCTGGTAAGTTTGTGAATCTTTCGACCTAAAAGTATTCTTTATAATTATAATAAAATACTTATACAATACTAGCTGGTCTAAATGACTGTGCCATGAGGCAGACCGAAGTGAAAACGTTAATAAATTTAAATTCACTGCTCTTTTCAGTTAAACAAGTGCTAAAATATTATCGGAAACCGTGTAATACGTACTCCTCAGTGAGTAATTATAGTTTTAAAACCTAAAGCAAATTCTATACTTATTTTTAAAATAAATTACACATAATTTAATAATTTATGTGTATCTTTAAATTGTTGGCGAGGTACTACTCTGTATGTTGTCTTGAAAAACATAGTTATGCTGCCACCATCCTGTAAGAGCTATAAATAATAAAACATAATGGATATACTTGGAAATCATTGTTAATATGTTTTTGATCAATTTGTTAGTTAAATTGGATTTTTGATTATATAATATTGTTTACATATTAATTAACTTGAAGACCTATATACGCATTAATTAAATGGTTGTTTAAATAAATGGTGGTATTGAGGCCATAATAGGTTTTAATTTCGCAGAACGCAGATACGTGATAAATATAATTGAAAGTAATGTAATATTCATAATATAATATATACATTATATTTGGTATAAATAAATACGCAAGAAAAGAGTCAGTGCTATAGGAACAGCAAAGGATTATAAACCAAGCCACCATATTAAAAGATGTCGATGAACACTCTCACGAATGTTACCGAGTGAGAATAATATTATATATTTATTTATGATAAATAAAAATAAAGTAAATTAATTGTAAGGCCAGTTGTTAAAGGTAGCCAGTTGGTAAACAACCCAAGCGCGGTTGCCAACGTGTTCACAGTGGTCGCGGGTTCAAATCCCTGGGCACATCTCTGACTTTTCGGAGTCATGTGTGTATTGATAGTTAATCACCACGCACTTTAATGGTGAAGGAAAACATCGTCAGGAAACCTGCATGCCATAGTGATTTGTATGTATTTCTATGGTGTGAAAATTCCGCCAACCCGCCAGCCCGCAATATGGCCTAACCATTCTCAATAGAATTCTTGATTGTAGAGTAGGCCTGCTGTCTGCAATGGGACGTATATGGAATGATACAACCATAATATATATAAAAATAAAATTCGTTTTACGGTACATTTTTATCTTTACGTTTTGAAGAATTTACTGCATTAGCGGCCTCGGGGTGAGCTGAGGTGGTACCAATGAATTTTAAAATGAATGTACGTTGCGTTTTCAGTCTGTCTTATGGTAAATAGCCACTGAAGCTTATGTGTTTGGTGAATGCTAGACGTAAGTAAAGCCGCCTACTGTGCATTTGAAGTAATTCCTCTTACAACTGTGCTAGCAAGCTCACGAATACACTTCCTTCTCCGGTGTTCCCTGAATGCTGTTCTTTGAACAATACATAGGCTGAGTTAGCCCGGGATTCGATCTCATGACCTCAGCTTTGTACCCGTAAGAAGGGTAAACACTGTTGATACACTCGGGCGCCAAAATATAATAATACTAATATCAATATATAATACCAATTTGAAACAGCATAGGAACCCGAAAGTAAAGCTTCACTTTTCCATGTAGCAAAATAGTTTTTCGCACAATTTCCGAGTCGATGCGTAAAACGTATTCCACCATTCGCTGGCTGCATTTCGTCAATTTATAGATTCGCATTATCGCAAAATGAAATCGAATGACGTATGGCATAGTGACGAGTGTATGCTAAGGGAAATGAGTAAAAAAAATTATATCGTCGTAAAATTCCGTACCGTTTGTACGAAAAATATTTACGACCTGAAAGCTTTTGGGTGTAAAACGTTAATGTCAGTGTTATTTCTCTTTTTCTGACGCCTTTCAACGCTCATGTAAAGGTCCCGATCGTTTTGGACAATCTGATGTGTTCTACTTGCGAATTGTCAGTTATAATTTACTTTTTTGTGTTCCTAGAATTATGTTATAAAAGGTAAAATTTACTGCCTTGGTGGCGTAGTTGTACTACGGTACAATTACAAAGCTG
Source organism: Hyles euphorbiae (assembly GCA_023078785.2). Lineage (NCBI taxonomy): Eukaryota > Metazoa > Arthropoda > Insecta > Lepidoptera > Sphingidae > Hyles > Hyles euphorbiae. Next base: position 5,482,688 of record CM041049.1, read on the forward strand.
AGGTGTTGGAATCCCAGGTCGGGCAAAGTGATATTGAATTTTTCTGTTCGTCTGCCAGGAGTCAGGAATTTGTGCCCAATATGGCGATAGGCTCGCCCCCTATCACATCGTGGGACGGAAAATACAAGGCGAAATGTGGTTGTTCTGGTTGCACCTCTGTCTACCTCTTCTGGGAAAAAGGCGTAAGTTTATGAATGAATGGAGGTGAAATTAATGTACAGATGTTTAAACTACGATGAACGTAATCTATTGCACTCCAAAGTTCTTTATTTACTCGTATTTTAACATCATTTTATGAACCATTGAAATGAATCGACTATTAATGCTAAGACTTCTTCAAACTAGGTTTTTTAAAATAAATAGAGCTTTATTCTATAATGCCTTAACAAACCCTATATCTGGTTAAAATATGAGGCTTTGCCATTGCACTACATTCAGATAGATTTTTTTGACACTGTTCACTAGTTTTCTATTATACAATAGTTCTTGTATCAAACCGATCAAACTACATATTATTTTAAGATATAGAATTTGTGAAGTTAGGCCTTGTAGAGTTAGGGGCGTGAAGATTAAGAAAAAAAGACTTCATAAAAAGACAAGTTCATAATAATTTAGTGCCCTCGCGCTTCGCTTGGTCGTGTTGATGGGGGACTCCAGATTTTCATGATTATTGTTAAGCAAATTAAATGTTATTTTATTAAGTTTCACGGTAGGATGATTCTATTTCCACGCAAATAGAATTATTACTTTTGAGGAAATCCGTTCTTAAGTAAGTCAATTACATCAAATAGAAGAGATAATAATTGTAATGTGCCTAGTTTGTTTACGTTTAGATTCGTCCTTCTCTGAATCAAGAAGTATTGTAAATGGGGACGTGTGTTTGTTTTTTTGGCGTTCTTTATGTACAAAATTAGCTTAGCATACATCTGTTAATAAACATCCTACATTATATTATAAATCCGAAAGTTTGTGTGTTTGTTACCTCTTCACGCTGAAGACTTTGGACCAATTTTGACGAAATGTAGTGTAAAAGGAGCTGACACCAGAGACTAACACATACGTTACTTTTTCATCCGAAATAAAATAGTATTCCAATGGGATGTATGTACAAGAAAATTAAATATATTCGATATTCATTCACACTCAAAGCAATGGGATGGGAAATTTAAAGTACGACAGTAACGTTGAGTTTAAATATTTAAAATAGTTATAATAGTACATAATAGAAATAGCTCCTGTTTCTAAAATGCACTGGAATCAAAAAGTATTTGCAAGCCGGGCCGGACCGCTAGTCATGTGAGAAAATTGTGAATAAAGACGATTGTACGTTCAATTCTCTGTGTCAATGATAATGCTTTCACTGATCAAACTTACTCTTTGCAAGGCCTTTATTTGAATATAAACCAAAGACAGTCATTAAACTGCAAGCGTGTAGAAAATATAAAGTTAATCCACCTTGAAGTGTTAACGATTGAAGTTAATGAACCTCTCAACGTAGCATCTTAATAGAGAAAACTTTAAGCATATCTGCTTCAAACATTCCTTTCAAATTATATGAGAGGTGCTTCTATTTTGCTGTATTAATATTATCAAGTAACAAAGAGTTCGGCTGTAGACTATAGCATGAAAGGAATATTAAGATGGAAAATTCCCAGTAATCATTATTGTTTAATAGGTATATTATATTGTTACACTTCTTTGAAAAGAAGGATTAAGTAACCCAGTTATAGTTGAAAATTCATGGCAGTGGGTGAAAAGAGAATATTCGCCATTTCTTAGATTAGCCTATATTTGTGTGTCGTTTTACAATGGGTTACTCGACCACTTCACCTCGTAGCCTTTCTTTATCTTATACGGTGCTGAATTTACCTTTCATCCTTTGTGTACGATGTTCTCTTTGCTCTGCCAGCCGCCAGGGACATCCTATACGATCGTTTCCCCTTCGCCTAATCCTTCGCAGTCCTGGTTATGCAATTACTTAATTTGGCAGCTGTCTTGATGTATTTACCTTTGTTGTTCAGTCTCAAGTGCGTTACGTTCAATCAAATGAAATATAATCTTTCTCTCGGAAACATATTCAAGTCTTTTCTAAAGATGTTCAGTTGGTCCAGATTTGTTTTGCCTTACTCGTTTCGTTGGTATTTTGGAACAATCATTCCGAGGAAATGCGTGGTGACCTTTTGGTCCTGGACCAGATGCGGCTGCCAATATGTTCACGGTGGTTGCGGGTTCAAACACTTCTGACTTTTCTAAGTCATGTGTGTATTGATAATCAATCACCACTATAACAGCGAAGGAAAACATCGCGAAGAAACCTGCATACCATTAAGATTTGTAAAATGTATATGGTGTGTAAAGTCCGCAAACCCGCGCCATGCCAGCGTGATGGACTAATATGGGTTGACAGTACTGTATTATAGAAGACCGTAATTCAGAGGGTCAAGTAACTTGACATGCACAGCTATAGCATCAATTTATAAATAGCGCAATAAAAAATAAAAGCTAGACTAAACATAAAGATCGTTTAATTACTCCACTATAGTTTAACATTGAGAGAAATTAAGCAATTTTAATTTAAAACTTGTCTTATACACGCTAAGCGTATCTGCGAGAGCCGAGAGAGGCGCGTTGTTAAAACTTGCCGTCGAGTTTGATGCCAGTAATTAGCTTCACATAATTTGGTAATTTCGTTAATGTTCTGAGTTTAGACATACAGTCCGAAATACTAATCATCTGTCACTTTGGTGTGGAGAAATTGCAAATTAATCTTGTTTGCTTTTGATGCCTGCCTCATTAGACAAGTTGATTATTAATTTATAATTACGCTGTGTTTTCTAATGTAGGTAAACATATACGGGATGGTGATAAATATAGATAAGCTGTATCAATTATGTAAGGGATTTAGGCCTTAGTGCGTTAAGCTAGCTCAAGCTAGCTTGTTAAATTGATAGTTTATAATGGAGTATTGGATATTTTAGTATTATAATTTTCAAACAAACCCGTAAGGTTACTGACCCAGTTTAAGTACTAGTGCCGTTTATTCCATACACATTTATGCCTTACAGTTTATCATGCTCTCTGAATCACATATTTTTATTTGGCATTATAAAGTTTAAACGTTAACAGGCAAGCGCATTGCCGGACACCCACCTACAAGGCGCACGGACTAACGGGTTGCAGGAAGTCGCTGGATTCAGGCCACTTTCTACAGGTCAATTTTTTATTTATTTATCTACACAATAAAATATAATTTAGTATTTGAATGAAATGAAAAAAAAACGCGTTGCAGCTGTGGTAAGTTGGCTTTGAAAAGAGCTGGTTTAATCTGCATCGATACAAATGATCGGGTTATCGGCAAATATTTGTTTTGTGTTTGGATGTGGTCTGACTGAAAGTCACTCCTAGTTTCTAATAGTATGTGACGTAAAATATGTATTTTACCGTGCGGTTGAATAGGTATGTGACTATTAGGGCGAGTATCCTTGATGAAAAAAACGTGTCATTTTGCGAACATATATTCTCCTCCAGCTTCCGTGGCACAGGCAGTTAGACGCCATCTGTGAAACGAGAGGCCGCACGTTCGATCGACCGAGGAGAAAAATACTCGTACGGCCCACAAATATTTCTTTCGGATCTGGTTGTTTGTGAGATTGAAAAGTGTTTCGTAGTTCCTGATACCCACGACACAAGATTCGATTTTAAAGTGGGGTCAGGACTATGTATGTATATATACCCGACAGTCGGGTGTCATTGTTATCATTATTCTAAAATTTGTTGTTAACTTTAAACGATTATTAGATATGCTTCTAAGTCTCTTTTTAAATGAGAAAACATAATAAAGCAATTTCATTACTCACCTTTCATACTTGGATATTCAAATTACAACAGAACAGTAACGACTCAATAAATATGATCTGAAGAGTTAAGGCAAAACATTCCTTTAATTAAATTATCTTAGCTATCTTAAAGGTGCGTTTTAATAAAATTAAATGTTCGTATATAGCGATATTTATTGTATCTTCAGCACTTACCTGATACTGATAACGATGTCTAGACGGGCTGGAATTTTGAATGTTCACTCTGAAAGGTCCTTCATTTTGCCAAGTGAGATTATTATCGGCTATGCTTGTGGAAATATACAATACATTTTCTTATATCCTTCGCGAATTTCATTGGATAACGTGATATTGGCTTTTTGTTATGTCTTTCGAATTGTTGCCTCTTTGTTATGTCTTTGAATTTTTTTCATATAATTATTGAAGTAGGTATGGTGTTTTTGTTTAATTTATATTAATCAATGTTGTATTCTATACTTGATACTCTTCGGTTGGATTAGATTGGTATGGTGAAAAAGGAAATGTGTTATGCAGGGTTCAGGTTTTGCAATGCAATTATTTTATGACCTATGATATAAATGTTTCATCTAGATAATGTCACATGAAATTAATTGGTTTGAATAGAAATTGCTGTCAAGATGCTTAAAAATACTTAGGTATTGATGAAAAATAAAATATTAGCGTTATTCTTTAATACCTCTAAAAATGGAAGCACTTCTATTATAAGTTATGATCAAAATCATACGATCACGGCAAACCTATAAGTACAAAACCCAATGAAACAACACTAGAGCTATATGAAAGTATGGAGGTAGCAGAGCGTCGGATTACTGAACAAGCGCGCTAGGTGTCATGAAAATCAACTCATTGGTGTTCGCAGGCAAATACGGTCCACATCCAATTAGGCCCCACGAATGGGAATGGAAATTCGACTCTTGCTGTATTAACCCTATTTGCTTTCCAACCCTACGCCGGCCCGCTGCGGTGCGTCTGTCCGCACCGCTACGGCCATTGGCTTTGTAAAACTTCATTTGGCCAAGTATGTAGATTAGTACTTTTTCCCTTTATGTTTGCATAGTTTAATTCAAACAAAAGGGTATTTGATTAAGAGTTGGACAAAGGTTTGCCAATGTTTTTAGGTAATTATAAATGTTTATACGGTTGAACAAACATTGGTTGTGTTTGCTGGTGGGAAGTTCTTTTGGTTTTATTTGAATTTAAATTACACTTCGATTATTGACTTTTTAACGAGTGTAAGCATTGAACACGTTCTGAAATGTATGGAGTTCTAAAATATGCATTTAAATATATTGACTTTATCAGATTAAGATTAAGAATATACTTCTAAAAATCGTACACAATATTAATTCTCTTGTGCAAAGCGAACCTGTGTTCTCTTGTTTCTAACACCTAAAGACATTAATTTTTCAAAGTTGTTGTAGATGAAAGTAACCAATTTAGGTTTTTATGAATATAAGGTAAGTACATGCTACACAGCAAAAATTATTATGTTACTTTAAAACTTCGTACAGATTCGGGATCAGTGGGATGAAGGGGCTACTTAGTAGGTTGTGATATTTTTTTTCAAAAGCGATGGATCATTGTCCGCCGCCGTGGGCCGCGTCCTCTAAGTTTTGTAAATATTTGCGCCGGCTAACCCGTTATTTTGGCAGACTATCTATCAATGTCCGCTGCAGAAACAAAAATAAGACGAAAATATTTTCACTGTTGTATGTGTTTATATCGTGTAGTTTTTTATATTTTTATTTCATGGCATGGCGAGACCAGTTAGTCTTTCGCCTTATAGTAAGTGGTACGACCGCTCATGAACAGTAGCAAAACCAAAAAATACCCTGAATTACAAAGCAATGCTGGGTTTTCTACTGCGCTCGCCATCCTGAGACATAAGATGTTAAGTTTCATTATGTCCAATAGTTACCCTGGCTACAATGTCCTACAAACCGAACCACAAAAGGTATTTTACACACATTTACACTGCTTTTTGGCGGGAGAAATAGACATTGCGTGGGTACTATCTCAGGTGGCCTCTCACATATGGGAGACCTACCACCAGTAATATCGCTCTCAAAAATTATAAGGTTTTTTTTAAATTGGCTCGATAGTGGTTCGTTATCATGATATTACATCAATATACTGCTGACCATATCTATAGATCCAAAATTTTCTAGAGTAATATATTGAAAGCTACTTACATCCAAAGATCTTTTCCTCTTTGCCGGAATCTAAAAACTTCATTAAGAGCTCTTGTAACTAACATCAAAATAAGACCATTGGCTTTTTAAACCGTGAATGTGTATTATGTGGTTTTTAAGTCCACCTATTTCAGATTTTATTAATCACTTGTTATTGGTTTTGTTACTTGTGGATTCTAATACATGATACATATCTAACCCTTAATACATACATAAGCACACGGCTTTATCCCGAAAGGGGTAGGCAGAAGCGCTACCAGGACACCCACGATTCGCCTTGTATTTTATGTTCCAGGATATGATAGGGGCGAACCTATCGCCATACCGGGCACAAATTCTTGACTAAATATATATCTAACCCATAATTTATTTTATAATTGTCATAATATTTGTTTGAAACGCTATGACATTGTAGTCTAAGTCTACAGATTCTATAGTTAATGAGTGTAATCTAATTTCTATCCGAGGCACACAGGGTGCAATGCAATAATCCAATTCCGTAATACCGCAGACAGACATAATTATGAAACAGTTTGAACCAGGTGTATAGCAAATGAGAAATTAGCTACAGTTAAGCTGCCTTTACAGACAAGCTTTCAGAGATGGAAGGCTTCAAATATTCATCTAATTTTGTATGTATGCTATGTTATTTATACGTTTTAATAAATTGATGCACATAAAAATAATTAAAAAAAGATTATGACGAATGGAGATGGAGAATGGATGATGAAACTCCTCCTTTTTTTCGGTTAAAAAGGGCATGGTTTATAAACCATAGATTTCTTTATGAGTAGGGATGTTTTTATGAGTATTTCAACTTAAATTACGTTATTTTTATATTATTCCAGCGAGTTTTTGTATTGATGGCATTTTCTCGATATATGATTCCTATTGATGCTATTGAGTTTATGCTCATTAATATTATGACTAACGAGTACCAATAACCTTTGAAAGTTATTTAATTTATTACTTTAGTAAAAGAATGTTGATAGAAAACTCATAAATATCAACTAAGTGAGTCTCATATAAAGGGCCTTACGTATACTTCGAGCGAATGATGGATTTGAAAAATTCCCTTTACAGAAGACTAATTCAAAAACTTTGAGCTGAAGAAAACTTTGAAATTGCCCTATTGACTGAATATAACGGAGCTAAATGAAAGGTTTGTGTGTGTAGGTACGGGCAAAAGGAAGGATCGACGTTCAACTTTTTGTGTACAGATGACAAAAAAATATTATGGAACTTAGTTTGAAAGTTTTGCATAACCCCACAGGATATTTGTATAATATGTATTAAAAACCTTAGGTATTATTATTACGAATTAGCTGACATCATTCAATAGTACAATACTCCAGTCCATCCAAAGGTTGCTGGGAAGAGATCGCAAGTAGCGATAAGGCCGTCTATTTGTCTTTCATTTTGATGTACAATAAGCATATATTTAAAAAATCAATCAATAAATTAACTTTGTCGATTGATTTTGTAGTTTTATCCCTACTGGTACTAGGTTATAAAATGTGCGTAAGTATCGAAGAGTCACTCCAATATTGGCGCTTGAGTTAGTTAGAAGATGGTCAGACAAAGAAGTAGAATTGTAAAAAATCAAAAATAAAACAACTATCATTCTATCGACCAGACTAAACGCCTCGTACAATAATATCATGCAGAATTTCACCTAAGACCTTTTGGAAGCTTTAAAATAATTTTAAAATCTGTCATTATTACATGAGATGTCAAAAGTCTCGATAGTTCTAATTTCAAAATAGAGAGAGAAAGGAGATGTCTCTATACTTAGAGTAATTACCTTCTCTATAGCTCGGTGGACATCGTAAAAATCGATTAAGGAGCGCTGACGGGCAGTTTCATACAGGCGGTGGTTAGCGGGAATGTTCTAGGTTGTATTAGTAAAGATTCATGAAGCTAACTCCAATAATATGGAAGCTTGTACCTTCGGATAAACTTGGTTTATTATTTTAGAGTTTGTTACCGTTGGGTAATGTGTAATATTTTGAGTTATTATTAATGTAGAAAAAATTACAGTGCCAGGAAAAAGGCAAAAAAAGTATACAGGCTACCGAAAAGAAGCCGAGTGGTAGTTTTAGTGATTACAAACACAACACATTTTTTTTTGTGTTTTTTTTTTAAGTATCACCTGTTTGCGTGGTAAATCCATAGTTTTTGCTAAAATAATAATTTAAACTCTTGCGTATCACAGCGTCGTAAAGAGGGTACATTATTACGACAATAAGAAAAAAAAATAAGTAAACATTTTTTTTGTTGCATTGTGTTCGAAGTCACTAAAACTACCACCCGGTTTCATTTTCGGCTACAGCCATGATATACCCCGTATTAGAGTTTTCGTCTGAAAGTTCGTTAGGTGGACAGTTGGTTGTGCATAATACCTAAAACACATATACATAAGCTCACACCTGTATTACTACAGGGTATTGCAGAGGTGAAACTACTGCGTTCCATTCGCTGACTTAATTGTCTTTAAAATCATGGCGACTCTATTAGAATAACAGGTGAACAAGAAAGAGCAATATAAAATGACCTTATCAAAAATATTTGTAATAGAATAAATGTACCCACTGTGGAACTATCTCAAACAACATTTCCATACAAATCCGAGCAATAAAAGTCCCCGTCGCTCATACCTCGAGGCCGTCGGAACAGTTAAATTTCATTTATTGTCAAATGCAACGTCTAACACCCGCATTGCGGTTCAAATTACTTAACACGCTTTTAGTTGATCGATATCTAGCACAAATTACTGCATCTACCAACTTTTGACACGCGTTCTGCGAGTTCGTATTAGATTATCTGTTAGTCCGGAATATTGGACGTTTGCGGTTTTATTTGACACGGAATAATGTGTGAAATATTCGTGTTAAGAGGTTATTCAGTTTTGCAATTAAGCGTCTCTGTATATTATGATGTGGTATAACAGGATCGTGGTATGACCAGGTTATCTAAAAGTATTCTTTATTTGTACGTTGTACTAATGAGACAGATGTAGGGTTCAAGGATTATATAATGGTTTTTGGTCAAGCGAAATGAAAACAGAGCCTATTTTTATTACAAATAATGGCGACACGAGAATGCCGTTCGCCTGATGGTAAGCGATACGACCGCTCAAGAACAGTAGCAAAATCAAAAAACGCCTTGAATTACAAAGCAATGTTTGGGATTTCACTGCGTTACCATTCTGAGACGTAAGATGTAGTCTCAATATGTCCAGTAGATAATCTGGCTATGATGTCTTTTAAACCGAAACACAGCAGTGCATTTACACTGCTTTTTGGCGGAAGAAATAGACATTGCGGCGGTACCTACCCAGGCGGCATCTTACATATGAGAGATCTACCACAAGAGCCATTTATTTTCATTGTATGAAAGTATCTTTCAACGTTATTATACTTTACAATCTATATGTATTCATAGATATACATAGTTTAAAGGCTTATAAGGAATAAGTCCTTGGCTACTTTTGATCTTGTAAGTTACGCGGAGCTACCAGACAAGAAATGATTGAATTCATTAGGGACCTCGCGCAAACTTAAATACTTAACTAGCTCTTCCCGTGACTCCGTCGCGTCCGTGTGGAATTATGTATAGCAATTTCTTCGGATATATTGTATAAGATTCACTTCTTTTGAACAGTCGCTTATTCTTGGTATGCCTGTATTCTTGGAATGGAAATATAATAGCTGACACATTCCTTTATACCGGTTTTCATCCTAATACGTGTAATTCCCAGGATATAAAATTGATTGCTTCGGCGGCGTAGTAGTACTACGGTCCGGATACAAAGCTGAGGTCTCAGGTTCGAATCCCAGGTCGGGTAAAGTGATATTGGATTTTTCTATTTGCATCAGTGTCTGATGTGGCGATAGGCTTGCCCTGTGACGTCGTGGAACATACAAGGCGAAATATGGGTGTCCTGTTAGTATCTTCGGCTGGCCTTCTGGGAAATTCTTCTTTATGTATGTATTTGCAATGAAAGATTTTTTATGCACTATTGTGTTTATTTTGAAGGACATTGTAGCCAGAACAACTATGTTGTGAGCGCAGTGGAATGCTAAGCTATGTTTTGTAATTCAAGGTGTTGTTTGGTTTTGATCCAATCATTCCAATAAAAATAAAATAGACCTTATAAAATAATCAATAATTTAACTCGTGCTTAGCGCGGGACTCTTCTTCAACCCCAAATCGATAAAGTTTACTTTGCTATTTTACCATACTTCCAAACAGTAGGCCAATTGTAACAATTCTATTCCTATTTATTTTTCGAAAAATGATACTATGTAATAAAATATTTCACCAACAAACAAGAGAGACTGTCAACCTAACACCTAAGGAATCACATGTTCATTGTCAGCCTTTGAGTATCAATCAAACAGAACGTGACAACAAAGCTGTGACTACGTCGGCCCTCGACACGTTTTCGATGGCAGCGGTTCAAACCGATCGTGTGGACAATTCACGTTACTGTTAAAGTTTGCTGTGTTGATTATAAAATAAATAAATATATACACCCAACAGGCACATACCAGTACATAGTTGTGACTGCACAATAAGATCGATTCTTGTGCCATGAATCAGAAACTACATATTTTCGGTCTCACATACATCCGGACCCAAATCAAATACGTTCCATAGTCGGCGTCTAACCAACTGCGCCACGGAGGCTGTCAAATTGTGTTATGATTATTATATATTTTTAATTCTTTTATAAGATTTTTTATGATTATGTGAAGTGCGTTTACTAGTTCTAGGCCAGTGTGGTGGACTGTGATTTAATTCCTCTCAGTGGTACGGGTGGCAGATCTTTTTTAATGTGAGGGGCCGACTGGCTAAGTGCTACCGCAATATCTATTTGTACCGTCAAACAAAAGTGTAAATGCATGTGTTCCGGTTTGAAGGACATTGTAGCCAGAGGTAGGAGTAACTAATGGACATAATACATATTATATCACAGGAAGGCGAGCGCGGTGGAATGCCAAGCATTGCTTTGTAATGCATGGTGTTGTTTGGTTTTTCTCCTATCCATGAACGGTCGTATCGCTTGCCATCAGGCAAATGGCAAGTTTGTCTCTCGTTCATCGCAAAAAAAAAAAATATATATATATATATAATTAAGTACGGAATATAAACAGTATAGTTTTTATTTCAACCCACACACTGTTTGGCATTCCCTTTGATATTGGCGTGTAGGCGTTTATTTTTCTTCTTTACAAAGAGAGTGAGTATTGATTAAACATTCAGTTTGTTATTCATTAAAAGTCAAATCTTTGGTCTAGTGGTAGCATGTTACAGCAATGAAGCATGAGGTCCTGGGTTCCAATCCCACGATTTGAAAATATCATATAAGCACGGCACTGAAATTTGTGCCCTCATAGTAAACTCCTCTCCTATTACATTTAGGATGGAAAAAAAGCTGGACGAAATGTGGTAGAAAAGTCATAGTTGTTCTAAAATCACTTCTGCCTGCCCCTTCGGCTATAAAAGCGTGAGTTTATAATTTTATTACATTAATAAAATTACAAAGTAATTTAAAGAATGTAATGTAATGGAAAAATAATAAAAGTCGGACGGCGCGTTTTAATTATTTTATTGGAAACCGTCGCATTGCACCGCTCTCTAGGAATAGTTCGTATGACGCGGATCTATTGTTCTTTTTGTAAGATGTCTATAGCTTGCGCGCTTGTTGATTTTTATTTTTCACATCGCTTCTGTAATGGTTTGCCATTTGATTTCATATTTGGTTTATAATATATTTGTTCTATGCGCTCAAATATAAAACAAATCTTCTTGAGTTTCAGAGGGGCTACCTTAATCGATTGGTTTTGTCTTGAATTTTGATGTTTGTTAAAGTAAATTTCTTCATTGTATGTTATATTATCGAATGGTATTACATATTACTCTGTATCAGCCCATATACGTCCCACTGCAGGGCCTTCTCTACAATCGACAGTACGATTGAGAGTGGTTAGGCCATATAGTCCACCACGCTGGCCTATTGCGGGTTGGCGGACTTACATACCATAGAAATTCTTATAAATCGCTATGGTATGCAGGTTTTCTCACGATGTTTTCCTTCACCGATTTAGTGCGTGGTGATTGACTATCAACATATTACTCACTTACCCCTAAAAGGCTGGAGATGTGCATCGGGATATCGAAATTGACATATTCGTCCGATTCTGTGAAAAATAACACATCTGTGCTACATATTTCTCTGAGCATACTGCATAAGATCGAAGAAAAATATCATAAGACAAGATAACTACTTATTATCTTAAAAAATAATTTTCAATGTTTGTTTCACGCAAACAACGTAACCTTCAATTTAACTTGCTATTGATAAGAAATTCTATTTTTGTCGATACATGAATTTGGCTTTCTTTCATTACTATCCGTCCATACATACCTACTTGTTTGAGTTACGACTGTTTCTAGATCACGAGTACACTCGTCATTCCGCGTCCCGAGTATAGCAGTGTATCTCAAACGTTTTATGTCTGGATCTCATTCCGAGCTTCATTAGTCGGCTGAATAGCTTCGTTAGGTTCAACGTGAAAACCTCCACAAAGAACGCACGTATCGCTTCGGTTGTCAGATTATAACTATTTTTAACGTAAACCTTAAGTTTGCAAGTTTGGTAAAAGACATCAAAATATTTTTGTGGAAAGTTTTTGTTTTGTTGCATTTATTTATGTTAATGTTAATCTTTGCTTGCGGCAAAAAGTGTGGTACGTGAAGCGGGGACATAAATTGTCGTAATAAAAAGGAAAACATATGTGCATATGTAGGTATATAAAATAATAAGTCTGCTATTGAATCATTCATTGATTATTCTGTTTTTTTTTTTTCGTATATCGTATATTTTTTGTCTATTCTCAAATTCAACATGTTTACTGTAAGGTTTAATACCTTACAGTAAACATGTTGAATTTCTGTAAATACATTTATGTTATTTTTTATTATTTAATGCTCAATGTGCGTGAATAATAAAAGTAAAAGTGCGTGGTGGCCTGTTGGTAAACGGACTAGACGCGGCTGCCAACATATTCACGGTGGTCGCGGGTTCGAATCCCAGGGCACACCTCTGACTTTTTGGAGTCATGTGTGTATTGATAGTCAATCACCACGCACTAAAACGGTGAAGGAAAACATCGTGAGGAAACCTGCATACCATAGCGATTTATAAGAATTTCTATGGCATGTAAGTCCGCCAACCCGCACTAGGCCAGCGTGGTGGACTATATGGCCTAACCACTCTCAATCGTTCTCTCGATTGTAGAGTAGGCCCGTGCCCTGCAGTGGGACGTAAATGGGCTGATACAGCTGATACAGATAATGCTCAATATGTAATAAATGTGTTGTTATTGCGTTTAACTTAATCGGTATTGCCAAAATAACTTTTCCACGCGTATAAAATTGTTTATGAATTACTATACATAATAAACGAGATAAACATAATTTTCGAGAAACATACACGTGCCAGTATGTTATAAATGGTGACAAGCGGAAAAAATCTCACAAAAATAACCCACTTATTCTTTGTTTTCAGGGTCGAGACTCGAGTGCTTTTTTTGTTGATGTTTTGGTAATTGTTATCATGTTTTCAATTATGGTTGAATTCCTGTGCGTGATATTAATTTTCATGATTGATTTACTGTACTATATCACCCCTTTTAAGTCCTAAAGAAGGTTACGACCCTCCTCTAAAATCGAGAGTAAGATTGAGAGGGGTTAATCGTTAGGTCATATAACCTATGATTTATCGACATAGTCTTTATTTAAATAGGAAGTATCGTTTAAATCGGCAAATAGTTTACTATGGAACTATAATAAAAATTCTTCGTGTTTATTAACATAAATACATACAGGGTTTAAACTGGGAATTAAAACAAAAATTCACTATATATATATATGCAGCTTATAGGCGGCTTTATTTAAATAATAAAAAATACTTATTCTGCAACAGTGTATAATTATTTACGTGGCATTAAAACACGGTAAAACATAGTAAATATTGAAACATTTTCTATTATTTTGTCATTCACAAGCACAACTTTAGTGTGATGTCGAAAAATTCACTTTAGACAATACTCATATATTTGACCTTTCAGGAAAGTAAGAAATGTGGACTTGACAAATATTTACCGAGTCCTTTCCATTCTTTGTACAGCTGGCTGGAGACTCGATCTGTCTTTAGGCTACCATTTTCATTCTACTATTGATATGGATTTTTATGGAATAAATTAATAGTTATGAGAATGGAGACGGATACAGATTCAAATTGAAATGGATGGATTTTATAATGGGAAATAACTTCGAGTCTTGTAATTTTGGCGTTCGTTTTAAAATTACGTCGCTAGTGTAATTAATTTATTTTATGTATATTGAACATAAAAATTGAACAAGTGCGTGGTGGCCTGTTGGTAAACGGACCAGACGCGGCTGCCAGCATGTTCACGGTGGTCGCGGGTTCAAATCCCAGGGCACACCTCTGACTTTTCGGAGTCATGTGTGTATTGATAGTCAATCACCACGCACTAAAACGGTGAAGGAAAACATCGTGAGGAAACCTGCATACCATAGCGATTCATAAGAATTTATATGGTATGTAAGTCCGCCAACCCGCACTAGGCCAGCGTGGTGGACTATATGGCCTAACCACTCTCAATCGTACTCTCGATTGTAGAGTAGGCCCGTGCCCTGCAGTGGGACGTATATGGGCTGATCCAGATATTGAACATGTATGAATATACTTCGTTATTGCGTTTGTTTTCTAGGTTTCGTTCTCATTAGGTAATATTTAACTTCACTTGGGATTAAAAACAAAAAATTTATTTCGAATCACTACGATATATACGACCAAACAACAAAATGATGAGTTTTACAAATGTATACACCGTGGCATCGGTTTAATTGTTTCTAGACCAATACGATGTTTATTAAACCCCCTGAAAACACATTGATCTAACTACAATATTCAGTATTCATCACCTTTTCAATTTGACCCATAATGAAGCAAGCTTTTTCAACTAAAATTCACCCCCAAACACCTCTTTTTCAACTGACATTCACTCCCAAGCTGCCCCCGAAAACCGACAGCTTCAAGTTATGAGTGCAAGGCGGCGTTAATTGGCTTCGGCCCCGTTGATAAGATTAAAGAAGCTCCTCCGATAGATACGAATGAAATCAATTCGTTTCGGCTCTTAGTTCTGCTGAGTTTCGTATTAACCTTTTGTCTGACTCCTGTGTAATAAATAGGTGCTAAACGGGTCTATCACTAAGGAGTTATTATTCATATTATGTTGTACATATTGGATTCGGGATAAAAATACTCGAAACAAAATGAGTGGTGGCGTGTTGGTAGTGTTGCCCAAATGCAAGAACAAGACGAGACTTAGCCAGTCTTGGTCTTGGTCTTGCGCCAATACACCTGATCTTGGTCTTGGTCTTGGTCTTGCGCTCCCAGTCTTGGTCTTGGTCTTGGTCTTGCAGCAAGAGTCTTGCAAGTCTTGCAAGTCTTGCAATTACCTATTAGTCTATTACTATTTATTAAAGTTTACTTTAAATCTTAGAAAAACGTATTAGAATTGGAACATTGTGAGCTTGAATTAACATAGCCATAGTAAAGATCAAGCAGATTAATAAAATAAATTAAATTATTTTGCATGAGTATACCTACGCCCTATGGCGGCAATCAAATTACAAATAGTGTCAAATGTTATGATTTCGGCGTGGCGACAACGATTGTTTTAGATTTCAAAAGAAGCCGCCGGCGCGTGTATCATAACCATGTACTTCCGAAAAGCGGCAAATTTCTTTGAGAAGTAAGTACAAAACCTTTGATGCCGCATTATCAAAGTGCCGATGGTTAAAACATAACTATGCATGCACTCAGTTTGATTTTAATAGATATTTTTTTATTCGCTATGTTTATGGTATTAGTCGTAATGCGCATAGGTCCAGCTTTTCATATTCTTTGATACAGTTTTTTGCGTCTCATAGAATTCCTAAGCGTACCTACCTATACACCGAACTGTTACACCTAACTACTCAGTGAAATAGCGCTAAGTCCTAGCTGCAAGACGCAAGAGTCTTGCAGGCTATGTCTTGTTCTTGCTCAAGTCTTGCACGGTCAGTCTTGGTCTTGGTCTTGCTAAAAATACGCGGTCTTGTTCTTGGTCTTGGTCTTGCAAAAACGCAAGAACAAGACCAAGACTGCAAGACCAAGACTGAATTTGGGCAACACTACGTGTTGGTAAAGGGCCAGATGCGGCTACCGACATGTTCACGGTGGTCGCAGGTTCAAGTCCAACACACCCCTGCCAACCTTTACAAAGCCAGCGTGGTGGACTATATAGCCTGACCCCTCCCAAACGTACCCTCGATTGTAGAGGAGGTCCATGCCCTGCCGTGGGACGTATATGGGATGTTACAGATAATCAGATATATATTGGTGTCGCGTTCAGATTAAAGGTAGGTAGTTCCGTCCCGGAGCGGCAATCTAGTCTCGACATTCTCGCTTATTAAAAGTAAAATTAAAATATATTTTTGGTTTCTACATTTATATGTAGTAAGTAGTAGTACAGTGTTGATTAACGAAAGGTTACAGTATCGAACGAGTGGGATTTCCGACCGCAGTACAGTGGTTTGGAACACCAACTAGCGGCGTCGCGGCTGATGCGGTTACCATTTTGATTTCTAAATAATTAAAATATACCGTGTTTGTATTTTGTAACTAGCATTGTATGTGTATATTGTATAGAGAATAAAATCCTGCAACTACGACTGATTTAGGACGTGATAATTGTCCAAAGAGCTTAAATTTTTCAGGTCGTATACTTTTAAGTTAAATTGTAGTTCAAATATATACCATACATACTATAGTTATAGTTGATTTATTTAAATTTCTATGGGCTGTAAAGCGCGCACTAGCCTCGCGTGGTAGACTATATGGCCTAACCACTCCCACTCGTGCTCTCTATTGTGAAGGAGGCTCGTACCCTGCAGTGGGACATATGTATATAGGTGCTCATACAGTACAGTATAGTTCTAATTACAAAATTAATTAAGTGATTACAGCCAAGGACGGATACAACTTTAAAACTGGAGGGTGTGGATCATATTGTTATCTTGTACGATTTCAATACTCAAATTCGTAGAAATGAGTTTTTAAAATTATTACAGATGCATCGAATTTGTTGTCTTTTTAAATTGTATCAACAAAATAATAAATACATTCTGTGAATCTTGAGCCAGCCCAGGGGGAGGGCTCATGACCATCATGACCCTGGATCCACCGTTGATTACAGTGGGGTTCGGTTAGATGAAGTCAAAAATAAATCTAAATTTAAATATACTGATGACTCTAACTACAGAAAAAAAAAATCCGATCAAGTTTTTCATAAAAAATAATAATAATGTTGCACACCTGGCGGCAATAGGTAGAACTTTTTATTGAGACGAAAATTTACATACAAAGATACGCAAGGTCAAACCAAAACTTTATTTCCCAAACTAAAATAGATACTGAAATAAAGAAAATACATAAACCCGGAGGAGTTGCGTCGGCTTAGGTACAGTGCCGGGAAACTTTCTTGATACTTTTTGGGATAAAAAAATATGAGGAAAACACGCAATGAATCAAGTCTGCCGGTGTCTTCTTACATAAGTCGTAAAATATGTTTCTGTGGCGATAAATTACTGCGGGACCGCGCTCGTCTGGATTTTCCGATTTGACTATTACTTTCGAAGTTATACCCTCTGGGTAAAACTGATAGTTGGAGGGTTATTCCCGACAATGCTAATTTAATGCCGGAATTATTTGCCTGTAATTTATTATTTATTCGGTTCTCAGTTCATTTGGTATAAAAAGGTGTAAATTAATAACATTTTCCTGGTATGAGTGTGGTAACTAATAAATTGCGCTATAGTACGACTCAAAACTTAGTCATTATACATATGGAGATAGAGATATATATACACGCCTTTTTCCCAGAAGGGGTAGGCAGAGGCAAAAGAACCAGTGCACCCACGTGTCGCCTTATGTGTTTACTGTGTATCCAACGATTTGATAGGGGGCGAACTTATCCCCATATCGGGCACAAATTCCGGACTTCCGGCTGATAATGAATTGAATAATCCACTGTCACTTCCTATCCGGGATTCGAACCCGTGACCTCAGCTTAGCAATCATTCCGTAGTACAACTACGCCACCGAGGCAGTCAGATTCATCATCGGCAATTAAACATCTCATAATGAGACAATCTCATTCCGCAAGACCGGTTGGATGCAGGTTGCCATTGGGGGAGGCCTATGTTCAGCAGTGGACTTCCTTTGGCTGATGGATGGATGGAAGTTAGTTCCGTTCATGTTTAATATATTACAAGAAAAACGTATTATCATCCGACTTCAAAAAAAGAACAGGTTCTCATTCGTCGGAATAATTTTTAACAATTCAGAATGAATGCTGCTTTTGAAATAATTTCCGTTGTTATATTAATGGAAATTAAGGCTTTTAAGGAAATGAAACGTGCGTGGAGTTATTTCAACATTAATACATGGAATTTTAATTGCATTCGGAAATATTTTTTTCGGTCTTTCAACGTAATGTAAATCGTTTACAATAATCCTTTCGATTGGAGGAAATTCATTTTATTTAGTAAGATTTAAAGAATTATTTACTTGATTATAAATGTCTACATATTGCTGGTTCGTCTGTAATAAAGCCAATATTTATGAGAAAATTAATACTCGCAGCTTTATTAAGACGTTCGAAATTCAAAAAATAAATAACGAAGTTATGATATTTTTTAATAATATTAAGTTTCGTTGAGATATTGTTTCAGTTTTAGACTTAACGTATTTTCTGTTTTTGTGTATTAATCGTTTATAGCTCAGAAACCTAATATTTAGACTTGTATCTGTATCTGTATCAGCCCATATACGTCCCACTGCAGGGCACGGGCCTACTCCACAATCAAGAGTACGATTGAGAGTGGTTAGGCCATATAGTCCACCACGCTGGCCTAGTGCGGGTTGGCGGACTTACATACCATAGATTTTTTTTTTATAAATCACTATGGTATGCAGATTTCCTCACGATGTTTTCCTTCACCGTTTTAGTGCGTGGTGATTGATTATCAATACACACATGACTCAGAAAAGTCAGAGGTGTGCCCTGGGATTCGAACCCGCGACCACCGTGAACATGTTGGCAGCCGCGACTATTTAGACTTAAAAAATAATAATGTCAAAATTACAATGGAAACGGTCAGTTGGAATCTATCTAATGACCGACATATTCAGTTATTCGTTTGTTTTGTTTCAATTAGTCGCGACATGACTATGTGAAAACTCTCAATGCGGTTGGAAAACAATATTTTTATACACGTAGCTAGGTTATGACACCGATGAGGTAGAATATTATTGAAGTTGTATATTATACAGTACAATGTTTTATTATTTTTTTATTACAATGTATGTCGAGACGAGCATGCCGTTCGCCTGATAGCTATACTACCGCTCATGAACAGTAGCAAAACCAAACAACACCTTGAATTACAAAGCAATGCTTGGCATTCCACTGCGCTCGCCATCCTGAGACATAAGATGTAAAGTCTCAATATATCCAGTTACTATCGCTACAGTGTCCTTCAATCCGAAACACAACAGTACATTTAAACTGCTATTTGGCGGCAGAAATAGACATTGCGGTGTTACCCACCCAGACGGCATCTCACATATGAGAGACCTACCAGTAAACGAGTATTGTGGTCAAATAAATGTCAGCATAATATTTAGAAGCAGTCTACAATGAATTATAATTAATTTCATACATAAACATACTTAAAGTCACGCCTTTTTCATCAGAAGGGGTAAACAGAGGTTTTCCTGGTACCAATCGGGATACTCACATTTCACCTTGTTAAATCCGCCTCACGATGTGATAGAGGTATCATATTGGGCACTAATTCCTGACTCCGGGCTGATAATTAATCGAGAAATCCAATATATTGCCCGAGCCGGGATTCGAACCTGCGATCTCAGCTTTGTAATCGTATCGTAGTGAAGCTGTGCTACGGCGGCAGTCCAAATGATTAATTATGAGTTTTGTGAAAATGAAATGAAATGAAATGAAATGAAAATGAAAATAATTTATTGAATCCATTAAAATGTTCAACATCATTTAGATTCAGTCATTTTTTTATCTACCGGGTGGTAGAAGGTTCGGAAAGCTGTTTTCACTAGAGAAGAACGGGCAAGAAACTCTAGTGTTGCTCTTTTCAAAACCAGTTTACGATGTAGTGAATTATTACAAAATTTACAAGTTGGTTTAAATCAGAGCAGTTTAATAATATGTTGCTGTTAATAATATGTTGCTTTACGATAAATATTTTTGATATGAATATTATTATATTATAATTACTATGGCTGAGTGAAGTCGCCCAGAACGAAGAATCAGTATACTCTTTTTCGCCAAAGCTGTGAATAATTGCGAAAGCCTTATGTAATCCATCAATCAATCCATTACAATGTAAGCAAATCGGATAGACCAGTCTACGCAAGCAGCACCCGTTCACGAGTATGACGCATGTGCCAGCCATCGGCCTCCTCAACCATGTTGCAGGGAAGTGACCGACCTGGCACACGACGCCACCGCAAGCACAGACCTTTTAGCGAGTATGACATACTCAATCACTTACACAGGAAAATAATGGCAAATTTGACAAGTTACTTGATTTAAATGACATTTTATAGAGCACACCAAGACTTACGCTCCGAGATACTACACATTCATTTAATTTTATTCTATTCCCAAGCCTTGTTATCGTCTAATTAGTCCGAAATTTTATAATATGCCTTATTGCATAATTTTTGCTTGATAGTAGCTTTGAATTTTGTAATAGATAAGGCTTTAATATGTCTACTTTATGTTTTAGTAACTAACCCGATTTTCATGAAACAATAAATTTTAATGAAATAATTCCTTCAAATAAGTGAACCTGATTGATATTATAATTAAATCAGGTTATGACCAGCCATAAAAAGAGTGACTTAAACTTATATTCACAATGTAATATTGACTTAATAAAACCAATGAATAATGTTATAACATTCGATAAATTTGTAGAACATTCGTACAAGTCTAGAGGCAACAAGGGATTAGTGGGTTGTATGACGAAGTTTAGTAAATTGTGGTTGCGAGCTGCGGCAGGGGGACTCTTGTTACCAGAAAAACGGTAATTATCGTGGCTGCAATAGAAATGTCGGAGGCCACCACGATTTTACGTTATCAACTTGTTTTGGAAATAGCGAAACATCCGTACGAAAACACAAAAGTTTGTAAATTTAATGACACGCTCATGTTCGGAATTTATTGGGGTATTGTTGTTTTATATGTATAGTTATTTTGGTTCTAGAATGTGATGTAAGTTCATGAGTTGCTATGGGACGTTATGTTAATTATTTTATTCGGAAAACAAACATCTGTACATTATATTATCTACTAGGTCATTTACAATATTACTAATCCGTTGAAGTGGCAATGGGCAGGGCACATAGCGCGGAGAACTGATGACCAATGGGGTCGGAAAGTGCTCGAATGGAGGCCACGTAGCGGAAAGCGCAGCGCAGGACGTCTACCCACAAGGTGGTAAGACGACCTGGTAAAGGTCGCGGGACGTCGCTGGATGCAGGCTGTCTCCAACAGGTCTCTGTGGAAATCATTGGGGGAGGCCTATGTTCAGCAGTGGACTTCCTTTGGCTGATAGATGGATGATGGATGATTACAATATTGGAACTAAAATTAAAATTTTGCATGTTTTCATATTTATAATAACACACACAAATAAAAATGTTATGTGTTATCTTTGTGAGACATTCTAAAAAATAAAATAATATAATAAATTAAGAACAAAAAATGTACGACGGACGATCGAACCCGGAATCACCACATCTCAAGCGCAGTGCTAATTTTTCTTCAAATCTGCTGCTTTGACGTGTAATAATGTTTACAACTAAATTAATAATTATTATTATTATACTGCTATACAGAGGATGTAAATGAGAAATTGTTAAACAGGTTTGCTTAGGTCTATTCCCTTGCGTACTAATTAGTCGTGTAGACGTTATATTTCTTGTATGAAACTGAATATTTCTCATACACCTCCTTCCGTATAATAAATTACGGAATATACTAAGAATTAATGAATATATGAGGCAGTAACAAACGGATATAGTTGAACGTACTTTGAAGATTTACCATCAAGCAGGTTCTTAGTGTCCGTTAAAAACATTCAAAGGTCAACACTCAAGTCATACTATGGTATCCCTTTGTTAGTCATGGGTCTTGCACATATTACGTGGCTTAGACATTTTTCTAAATATTAATATATTTTGGCGTGACTTCAACACCTCTGATGGTATATCATTGTCCAGAGTGTACATCGTCGACTCAATTATGTTTCTTTGATCGAAACCAGGAGCATTACTTTGTAATCTGAAAAGAAGTTCAAATGTTCACTACTGTTTACTATTTGGACTGTTTGTTTGGTAACAGATATTGATGTAAACTTACCCACGACACGTTAAAGCGTCATCATGAAGTAAAAGCAAACCGCACACTACACTCGTTATGTTTATATTTCAAATTCAACCTTCAGCTCGAAACTGATTGCACAACTAAATGCGCTCATTAGTCGTGCCCCGAATTCCAACTAGTTCGTCAGAGTTATACTGTAGCTCAGACGTACCCTTGAGGACCACCATTATCTGTCTGCAACTGTGATTAATATGGTTACACAACCAACTATGGCCAGAACTGAGAACTTACTTGTTGAGTCGCAAAACTCACACGCTCTGAATGAATTCATATTTCAAATTTCGTTCGTGGTATTATGTTCCTTGTAAAAATTGTCGGTGATCGCTCTTATGATTGAGTAAAGGGCTTTTTCTTTAGTTTTAAGTAAGATCTTTATCCCATTTTAAATGTAATTTAAAAAATACAGATTGCGATGCTGAAAGACATTATTAATGACCTTATGGTGCTGCCATCTATTTTTAAAAATATGTACAATCATTAACGCTATACATTTAATATAACAAATGTTAGGAATTCTTACATGATGTTAAGAATTGTTAGATGTTTTGAGTACTCATACATTAATGGAAAATTGCAAATATTTGACAATCCCACTACACCGCACGGCGCGAAGCACGTTAGAATGAGCCCCGTACTCTCCGCTTACTCTGCTTTCACCTGGGGCCCAACTATATACAACCGAAACGAAGTTTGAAACTTCGGACAACCGAAGTTTTTTATACGATACGAATGTATCTACTCTGTAAATGTTGGAATTTGTATAACGTACATTGTAACCATAAGTCTATGGTTACGATCATAAGTCAATAACGACCATAAGTATATGTAGGTACATTCGTATCGTATATAAACTTATTTAGTAGGGCCCCTGGATGCATGTTCATAAAAACGGAATAATAAACAATTTAGTTTACAAATGTTTACTGACGTTACCTGAAACGTAAATGTTTTCTAACGTTGTAAAATTATATGTTTGATTTATTTTCTAATGTATGTAAACATCTTTAAACATCGGTGTGGCAGTACCACACCGGATTATTCAATACGGATATTCAATACGGATTATAAACTTTATATATTAAGCCTTTA
This sequence comes from Hyles euphorbiae, assembly GCA_023078785.2. Lineage (NCBI taxonomy): Eukaryota > Metazoa > Arthropoda > Insecta > Lepidoptera > Sphingidae > Hyles > Hyles euphorbiae. The sequence goes on from CM041049.1 coordinate 5,506,454, forward strand.
TATATTAATAGCCAATATTTCTTTCGCATTCTCCATCAATGTCGGATTTTTAAGTATCTCAGCTTCCTGATATGGCTTACGTCTACCGTCATTACGGCCACAACTTGTACCGGTGGCTAACGAGCTCTGAAGCACGGACGAAATCGATACATTAGTCAACCAACATTTTAGCCATCGCTCTGATTCTGATTCATCTCTTTTCGGTGGGATATTTGTAATGAATTCATCATCATCATTGGCCACAAGCTGCTTTTAGTGTGGCCTATTAATCATAGCTTTCTTTCAAATATGGTACGAGTTGTCCATTAGATATCTATTTATGAATAACGTATGCGTAACGGATACTGTTATGTTTAATAGTCATTTAAAGTCTTGAAGTTTTAATACTAGTTAAGTTAGTAATTGAAACATTAATACACTTAAAAGTTAGAAGAGCATCTTCATTTACATTTTAAGCGATAAATTAAAATAACTCAGCCTTTCCACAAAAGATAAAAAATAAAACCGAGAACAAATTATTTAGTTGTATACTTTTGAGCGGGCAAAGAATTCTCGATTGTAATCGTTGCAATTCTTTGTAATAAAAAAGGCAATGCGAAATTAGTACTTCGATATCCGGTAGAGAGGTAACCAATTTCCTTAGTGCTGGTTCACTTGAAAACACAGCAAGCTCGGAGCAATAGATTAGGTCAAAGCAGTTCGCTACGTTAATTGCAATTTGTGGCTGCTGTGCAACGGAGAAATGTTTTACAAGTGTAATGAAAAAACTTTAATTTCTTTAACAAATGGACCACTTTATGTGCCATTTGCATTAACGTATGGCTGTTGCATATGTATTTTATGTTGTAGAATGTTCATAAATTTATCGTATTTAAATTTTCAGGTAGTGGATACGAAGTACAGAGTCGTGATTTTGGTTTATTAGTCCAGTTCTAAATGCCAGCTGGTATAGGCTGTGATTCGTGAGACCCTGAGCAAGACATGTTGTAACGATAGACTCGCATCCCAATTTTATTTAGTGACCTATTATTTTCTTTGTAGCTCCACCTATCTCTTTCAACACAGAGGATTGAGCTTACTTATGAATGCATAATTATAAAATAAGGTCAGGTAAAAGCAAGCTGCTACTGTAAAAGCAACAGCAGATATCTTTCTATAAAATACGTCTGCAACGGAAACAGCTACTGAAATAATTAAATTATAGCAGCAAAATACAGTAGAAATACTTCATGTTCTCACTGAAACAAATCGGGGAAGTCAGTAAAACTTGTATAAATTAAGTCTTGTTTCGCGAAGAATGGAAATGTGTTTAGTAAGCCAGCGCCCAGGAAATAGCTGCACTGAATAAGTTATAAGATCAAGGAATGCGCACTGAGAGGCATTTCAGTTGTTTTGATTTAATTGTGGAAATGTACCGTGTCTTCTTAACTGATTTAATACTGCGAATAATTTTATAAATATAGATTATAAAGGACCACTGATAAAAACATCAGTTTTAAACATTTTGATGTAATGGTGACGCTTTAGGCTATAGAGTATAGACACAGAATACTAAACTAACAGAAGTCAAGCTCCATACAAAGCGCGCTAAATCAACGCACACATAGACAGCGTTCACCGACACGATATTTCAAACCAGTCGAGACCACTGCGCGCGCGAGTGTCACCCGCTTCGGGAACGCAAATAGTGAGATGTTTTGTGCAAAGATGGAGCAAATGAATAAAAGTTATTACACTTGTATTTAAAAACACCAGATTATAATAAGTGAATATAAATTTCATTTCAAAAAACATATATGATAAAAAACAATTAAAAAAAACTTAGAATAATGACATACACATTCTCAGCAAGTTCATAAATAAAATTAACGTTTATTTATTGTATTATTGTGTTTTATATATTTAATTTAAAAATTCAATCAAACGATACGAGTGATAGCACTCGTATTGTAATACTCGTGTTAATAGTAACACGATACGTGTTTTCGCATAAGCCAGAGTTAACAACCCTTGCGCGAACGCCGAGCGTAGTGTGAGTGTGGCAATAAAAGTGAAGTACATACACAAGCTTGACTTCTGTTAGTATTCTGTGGTATAGACCAATGTGGCGATTATAGTGTTGCATACTTAATATATAATATTTTGTATGGATCTTTATGGTACGCAGATTTCCAATCGAAATTTTCCTACCTCTAAAGTGTGTTACAATAATTATTACTGTAATAAATTGATTATCACTTGAATTAAGTTACACAAAATCCTTTGATTAACCACTAGCGATAGATTATTTATTAATTTATTATTTTTACGATAGATTATTTTTGGATTTTTTGGGAAGAAGTAGGTCACGCTGTTGTCTATCATGACTTAGCATGCTCGTCCGGGGTAGTACCAGAGTCTTACAGGAGACCGAAATAAAGCGTCATCTTGACTTACTGGAATGGTTTGGTGAGCGAGATTGCCGGATGCTATTTTTATTCTTGCCCGGCATTGTGACCGCATTGCATCTCATGGTAAGCGCAAATGCCGTCCAGGCAGAGTATCAATTCTAAAGTTTAAGTAGAGTTATAATTATCGGACGGATCTAGGAAAAGAATTTAAGTACCTTTTGGTTCACGCCGGGATAGTGTGGTAGGTAGGAACGCGTAGTTCTTGTTAGGAATGGAGAGGAAGGGATCAAGTTGAACAATTTTTCAGAGCATTATGATAATTTCCTCTTTCCTCTTTCATCCATTATCCTTCCCGCTCCCCTCCCAATTTGATTGTCAGGCAACACATCCGTAAGCCAAGTGTTGTAGGTGTTTATGAGCGGAGGTGATCATTTACCATCAGGTGACCTCTTTGCTCGTTCCGCGGATCTAATGGATACAAAAATTGCTTGTAAATCGTTTAATACTATAGTAAAATAATTAATGTACTATACTTACAATATTTACTTTTCCTTTAGCTCTTATTAAATAATTTAAATAGTTATTATTTTGCAAATCGTTTAATACTATAGTACATGTAAATAAATAATAAAAAATACAATAGTATTATAATAACTTTACCTTCAGCTCGTATTTCATTGGTTGTTAGTAACGTGAATTGTGAACTGTGGTGCGGCTACCTATAGGTTAGTAGGTCAATTGATGACACGCGGAGAGCAATCAGATTTTTATAGCTCAGATATAGGTGCAAATGGGTCAGCTGATGTTAGGTAATTTTCGCTGTTCATAAATGGACATTGGCATACGAAATCCATTGTGATATTTACGAAACTTAAATATTATCAACATTTTCACCCAATAAAAATCATCTAGTGAGGTCAGGCCTCCCACAAGAATAAATTGGGAAGCGTTAACAATACTTGAAATTTTTGACACGCTGCACTGGTTGGTGACTAGGGAATTACTTTTCTCATTGGAAAATATTTACATTTGATACGAGAATTCTTAACATCTATTCATAATAACACCCAACAGTCACATACATAGTACTGACCCCGCACTAAGATCTGTTCTTGTGTCGTGTGTATAATAACATTTCTTTCGGGACGGGGATCGAACATGCGGCTTTTCGTTTCACGGGCGGCGTTTAACCGACTGCACCACGGAGGCTGTCAAGAATGGTTACGTCTATGTTTTCTGACTCAGACTTTGAAACTGAGTAGAACCAACTAAAAACTAATAATTAAGTGATACAAATAATTAGTGAGATAAGAAACTTGTTTACCAACCACCAGAATCGTATTTCAAGCGCACTCCGTTTAATAACGTATTGTGGGATGCACGCCTTAGTAATTACTGCAAACTAATTAGAATCCGTTTTATACTCACCCGATAATAACTAGTAAACACTAATTAAATAACGTTCATTAATTTAACCTTTCAATTAGGCAAATATTGTACGTCTTCAAGTGTTTCGTGATCGTTAATTTGTGGATAATGTGTTAATTAATATAATATCTAGTTGACCTTTGTGAAGTGGGGGAGGTGGCTGTATGTGTTATAATATATAAATATATATATATATACTTCTTGAACTTGGATATATTATAATAAAAAAATAAGGTTTTTGTATTTAGGAAGGAATTAAATTCATAGATACAGGCCTTTTTTAGCAGTTGGTTAGACGTCGGCTGTGAAACCAGAGGCGCGGGTTCAATCCTCGCTCTGAGACAAATGTTTGAGTGAACCACAAACATTTGTTTCCGATCTGGGTGTTTCTAAAACTGAGAAGTCTCTCGTAGTTCCTGATATATTTTATTGGTGGTAGGTCTCTCATATGTGAGAGGCTGCCTGGGTGGATACCACCGCAATGTCTATTTCTCCCGTCAAACAGCAGTTTAAATGCACTGTTGTGTTTCGGATTGAAGGACATTATAGCCAGAGTAACTACTGGACATAATGACACTTAACATCTTAGGTATCAGGATGGCGAGCGCAGTGGAATGCTAAGCATTGCTTTGTAATTTAATGTGTTGTTTGGTTTTGCTACTGTTCATGAGCGGTCGCATCGCTTACCATCAGGCGAACGGCATGCTCGTCTCGCCATTCAATGCAATAAAAAAAATAATCGAAGACTGGATATAGCCTGATAGCCTGATTTTTGTTGGATGAAAAGTTACGGGACAGAAAGGAATTGTTGGTACTTTATTATCACTCATAGTGTGCATTTTTGTTTCCAGGAGAATCCATTTAAATTAGTTTTACGTTAGTTTTAAAACTTTATACGTTTTTTAAACGACCATTAGTTTTAGATATACATTTTCGTACGTACATCTTTAATCGTCGATGCTTAAATATAAATATATATTTATTCGGGCATATACCTAGAAACCTATAGCACTTAAAAATATAATAACACCTATAGCCAACTTAGAAATACAATTGCATTACTATTTAAGGTGTATCAATGCGAAAAGCAGAAAAAATATAAACGTTAATAAAACCATAAGCTTAGGCCAAGTTTAACACAAAGCGTTTTCCGCGTATATTTTCGGGCGAATATCATTTGGAGGGCATAAAGGCCCTGGTTACGTATTCAGGGGTGGATATCCCGCGCACCCACGACCCCTTTGTCCGGGTACAGTTTTAGGGTACTGTGGGGTTGGGGTGGAAAAACGTGGGCAAAATACCATTATTTTAGGTACTGCTTCGGTTGCGTGAGCTCAAAGCTGAGGTGTTGGGATCATATCACGGCTCGGGTATAGGCATAGTGGATTTTTCGATTAATTTATTAGCCTGGAGTTAGGAATTTGTGTCTGATATGCTGATAGGCTCATCCCCTAATACATCGTGGAACGGAACCTAGGGTGAAACGAGATGTATGTCGCATCGTGGGTTAGACCACATTTTTTTTTTTGTTGCATTAAATGGCGAGACGAGCAAGCCGTTCGTCTGATGGTAAGCGATACGACCGCTCATAACAGTAGCAACATTCCACTGCGCTCGCCATCCTGAGACACAAGATGTTAAGTCTCAATATGTCCAGTAGTTGCTCTGGCTACAACGTCCTTCAATCCGAAACACAACAGTGCATTTAAGCAGTGTTGTTTCACGGGAGAAATAGACATTGCGGTGGTACCTACCCAGATGGCCTCTCACATATGAGAGACCTACCACCAGTAAGTAAGTAAGTACCACCAGTAAGTAGTATAAGTCGAAATGTGGGTGTACTGGTCGCTGCCAGCTTCTCTGCTTACCCTTTCTGGAAAAAAGGCGTGAGTTTAGGTGTATGTATACTAGGTTGGAGTCTCGCCAGTTCTTAGATGTGGGAAGGTATAGAAATTTTAAGTGTAAAAGGGTTTTGTTAAAACTACTATCTAGATTTAAATATTTTAAAATTTATTTTAAGGTGGGATTGAAAAACACAATTTAATTCAGTTCTAAATCACATATATACAGGCTGATCCAGAATTGCGACATAAATACGTGTACGCATTATGACGAGGTTTTAACTTGTGTATATTATAGCATCAACAATAAAACATTACATTTATTTATAAGGTAATTTTTTCATTCCAGCTAATTATTTACCCCTTAGACTGCCCTCTCATTCTCCTATTATTATATCCATCCCAAGGTTGCCTGGAAGAGATTGCCCAGTGCGATATGGCCGCCTTTTGTACTTTTTTATTATGTTATTTCTTTTATGTAACAACTTTTGTGTATGGTGCAAAAAGGATAAATAAATCAATAAATAAAGTACAGAACCGTCAGACTTATCTCAGTTACGGCCTTATCCAGTTTTGTTATTATGAAAATCACGGCACTTGCTTACAACGCCGTGCGGAAACGCCGGCTTATGTGACATACGTACTGAAATCTCACCTGTTTGTGGGCGCGGGTTATTGTTTTTAGTGTGGTCTCCACGTGAATGCGAACATGAATATTTTACAGAACTCGGACCCATATAACACGGCTTCTTGTGTGGCACTGAGGCGAATGCATTGTGTGATACTAACCTGTGCGAACTAATTGTAACGTTTTTGTTCTGGCCAAAATGAGGGCACCTGATGGAACCAAAAATTTTAGGATTATATCGCGGATTTGGTTAAATTTTTTGACTTCCTGACGTTTTCATTACTTTAAAGCTTATGTGGTTACGGAGCGGACTGACTAATAGTTTTATTTCAATGTCGAACATTCGCGTAATCGTAATCTAAGAAGCCATGTTTAATATATATACTTGTATTATGTTTCTCCCTTTTCTTTTATGTCCATTCAAAAGATACCTGTATGAGTTTGCCTAGTGCAATAAGGTCGCCTATTTTACCTATTTAAAACGCTGCTATAATCTCTGTTACTCCGGTGGTTACTGTAATAGTCATTATTTATGGTTAATATGTGTAACATTGTAGTAGAATACAATTATTAATATTTATCGGCTCGTTTGCTATACACCACGTTTTCCCCCGTTCCGTCCTCCACGTCTATGATCTATCTCATTCTATATGTATCTCATTCACCCTTGGTTCGCGTAATGTATAGTTCGAGACGACAGATGCTAAGAGTATGAATTTATCAATACACTACAGCTACAATAAAGAATAAAAATGAATACACCAAAGACTGACTCCTCCCATACAGGGTATCCTAGCTTAGAAGGAGGAGCTGAATGCCCAATCATAGTATAGGTAAAAAATATCGTAGATCCCGATACCGATACTGCTTAAAATTCATTATAGCATTTTAATGGTTTGTTCTTATACGTTTTCCTGTTTTATCGCGGGAGACAGATTTTAATAAAATAAAGTAATTATCATCACATTTTACATTTTGTTCACTGAGCCGAAGGCAAAAACAATATTTTTATTGGACTTCGGGAACATCGGGCCTGGGTCGCAATTATGTTTATATTTATTGAAAATATGTATTTTTCTCTACACAAAAAGTAGGTTTCATCGAAGGGCAAAAAACTTCGCACCGATACTAAGTTTCTGTCCTTGGGTCCTTTAAGATTTTTTATTATTATTTATATTTAAATGAATAAATGTACTATGTGGTCTAAATTTTGCGATATATGAAATACCTCACCATTCGAAAAAAATATTTCTTATTTTATTTTTATTTTATATTAATTATATGTAAGTATGTAATGTAGTTATGTAGATAAAACTATTGTTATTAGTAGTCTTGCTGTATATTACAATATTAAAGCTACAGTGGAAATGAATCGGCTTGGCTGGGTACCGCGGTCTTACTGGACACGTGAAATAAAGCTATGTAATTGATTGATAGAAAATGGTGACACATATGTATATATAATATAATTCTGACTTCTGAAGTAAATAATAAATAAATAACATCCAACTGTCACATACGTAGTCCTGACCCCACATTAAGGTCGGGTGTTGTGCGGCGGGTATCAGGAATTACAAAAAGCTTTTCGGTCTCACAAACACCCAGACCTGAAAGAAATATTTGTATAATAAACCTTTCTCTCGGTGCGGGGATCGAACCCGCGGCCTCTCGTTTTACAGACGGCGTCCAACCGACTGCGCCACTGAGGCTGTCGAAATCACCTGTCACTGTCGAATCATTGTCAGAGTCGTATGTCGTAGGTTAAAGAAATAAGAAAGACTTTTTGATCGAACAATACCAAGAGATAACGGAAATATACTTGTGGATTTCACAAACATTTATCGCGATGCGGGGTGAGAAAGAGCGGCATTTGTTGTACAGTCGGCATCTTTACCAATTTCAACACAATGGATATTGAAACTAAGTATTATATTAATACAAAATGTTACGAATTTATTAAATTACGCGAAATTTTAAAGTTGTAAAAAACGTTGAAATTATTTCGAAGCAGCGTAGTACGTAAAGAAAAGATTCCTTTTGAATTTCTTACAAAAAGATCAGACGTTGACTTTTTATTGTAGTTAAGTTTTGGAATATTTTTTAATTAATTACAAGGCGAAAATTTGTATTCGTAATAAATGCTTTCTTTGCAGGATAGTTTTTTTTTTATTTTAAAATATGCCTTGATTTTCTTATTTGGTAATTTATTACGTCAGTACAGCCGACGGATTAGTTACTCGGTATTATCTGAAATTCCTCTATCTCTTTAGCCACAGGAAATCCATTGCCGAATATATGTCTCCCCCAAGGATCTCCACATCGACCTATTGAAAGCGGCCTGCATCGAACTATTTCCGCCAACCTTAACCAGGTTGCATGTCCCATAGGATCTCCGTCGGTAATCTTTGTTCTCCTTCCTGATTCGTTCTTGTAGGGTATCATACATAGCCTTCTCCATAGCGTGTTGAGTGACATTGAGCCTTCATATGAGGCCCATAGTGAGAAGCTCCGTTTCGGTGCCGTATGTCACTCACATAACCATTAAAGAGTTTGGTCTTTCGGCACTGAGGAATATTTGACAAGAAGACGTGATATTGGTTTCTGAAAGCAGCCCCTCCTATTATAGACGGTAGGTTTGGATTAGACGGTAGGTTTGTCTTTAAAAGTTGGACCTGCCTAACCGGACTGCTTGTCCCACATACACATAAGATTCGTTAATAACTTCAACAATGGAGTTAACAATCTCAAAAGAGGTGGGCACAACACGGACATTCAACTTGTCTATATTATTTTAAGATCCACCTGTTGAGAAACTCCACTGATGTCTTTGAGCGTAAGGCGTATAGGTGTTAATAATCATTTTGCTGAGTGTATATTGTCGGTAGATCAAAGGCGAATATGTCAATATTACATAAAAAATATGAATAAGACCGTTACCATTTAGCGACTTGTTCGCCGAATATGTGCTATAAGGAAGACTCGAAGTAGCCGAGTGAAGCTAGCGTCAAAGTTACGCAGTAATGTATTGTGTTGCAAGGGTTGGGCGACGGACAAGTGTCGTGTGTAAATGCGGTGCTCGGGCCGGCGCGATTTCTTCAGTAACCCACTCACGTAAAACGCTGCCCAAACTGCGACGGACGGGATGGTCCATGGTATCAACGGAAGCGATACAAGAGAGGCCGTGTTAGATCTACCATCTAAGACGACTTCTGAGCTGCGTGTTTTGGTGCAGTCAGTAGAAGGTAAATATTGTTTTAAGTCCTAGATTTTCATTGCTCGATTGTTACTATTCTTATTGATCAGAGTAATCATTGTAATATTAACTTAAATATGTATTATTTTATCTTATTTCTATGTAAATATCTAACAGGGATTTTAATCATCAAATAAGATAGGATGAAAATGACACTTTTATTATAAAAAATACCCAATTTCGACTCTTTTATCTAAGTTAAGTAATGAATAAAAACGTCGTTATAAAACCCTATAAAAACCATTTTTTTAATAAGCACTAAGTAGTAAGTTTTAATAAGTACTAAGTAAGAAATTCAAATGAATTTGAAGTTCACCAACCAACGCTATGAATTTAAAGAGTTATATCTCAATCTCCTTGAAACGTAGAACACGTTCGTACCCTGTTGTGATAACTTCAACGTTCTTAATTTAAACTAAATAAATTTTATAAAAAAATTTAGTTCCACAAAAATCCTTTGCCTTTTTTTATTTAAAACAACTATTTATCTTACACCAAACCCCGGCGCACCTGTATCATACATGTTTACGATATACCGGGCTGGTGCCTCGAGATACACGCATACATGCATACATAACGCGCATGCATGTATAAAACATGGAAATTACGAAAAATTTAAAGCAGGGGCTTAGTATACAACCTTAGTTTATTTGGCAAGCGTAAAGTGTCAGCCTAGAAAGTGGTCAGAAGAACTAGTTATGGTTGGTGGCAGTTGAAAGCAGTCCGCTTCTGACAAGTCGGGCTATGTTCAGCAGTGGAATTATATATTTTTTATTACAAAGGTCAGGTAATATTTTTTTTTCACTGGCCTGGCATTTTGACAACACTGCCCCTGACGGTAAGCGGCAAGTGCAAATGCCGTCCAGGCAGGGTATCAAATGGCAAACAAACAGTTCACCTGATGGTTAGTGATCACTGCCACTCATGAGCATCCACAAAGTTTGGGTCATGCATTTGTTGCCGGCCCATAGGCCCAAGAGGAAATAAACATTGGGTATCGAGCTATCTCACTCACCGAATTAAACGCGATTGCTAAGCTGGTACCACCCCGGTTGACTGCTCATTCATGCTGAGTTATGAATGACAACAGCGTGGCTCGGCCGCTTTTAAATGTGGCTTTTATCCCTGAAGAGTGTGTGAGAGAGACCAAATATAAAGGTATTCAAGAGCGATCTTATACTGACGGAGATATGACAATAAACTCCAATACGATTGCTACATGTTAATGAAGTACTTTTTTTAACAATTACATTAGGTGTCACAAGGAAATGATGAAACTCCATAAATCATTATTCTATGTATGCACTATAAAATATATTTTTTAACTGGTTTGAAAAGAACAATAGAGATTCTCGCCCGTTCTTATATGGTGAAAACCACTTTCTGAACCGGGTGGTAGAACCTAATATTACTGAAACTAAATGATGTTGAACATTTTGCCGGCTGTGAAACGTGTGGCTGTGGGTTCGATTTGTAAAACATTTGAATGATCCACATCCATAGGTATTTGTTTCGGATCTCGATGTTTGTGAGACAAAAAAGTCTCGTAGTTCCTAATACCTACGACACAAGATGAAGAAGGATGCAGATTACTTTTGTTAGAATTAAATTATTTTTTTAATGAACAACCTAGTCTTTACTATATTGCACAACTTAAAAAAAATATATTGAGTAAAACAAACCAAATAAAGTTTACTATTATAAATACAAATACAATACAAAGATAGTTATATATTCTTTTTTATTATTTTATTATGATATTGTTACGGTACTATACACAACTGAAATTCAGTTGAAACGCATTTTTGTGTTTCAACCGCTGATGGTTTCCGTTCCTTTCCAAGAACGTGGCATCAAAGCGTTCCGTAAAAGGCAGCGGTTCATATTTTGCTTTTTTATTAATTAAGACAAGTGCTGGCTTCTCTTGTCTCAATGTGAAACGTACACAAATATCTAATCATTTAGTCCGAACCGTGGCGGCTTCTCAACAAACTGGAGGGCCCTTCTCTCTGTGTGTCAAGCACTGGCGCCCTATATTTCAGTTTTTTTCTACTTTGTATTATGGTAATGATGTCATTAATTTACGATTCGCATGTTTTTCTGTTTAGCTTTTTGTGTTTGAGTTGGTTTGGTTCGCGATTTTTTTGCTAATATTGTGTGACGGAATGTTTGAGTTTTGAATGCAACTGTGCTTATTTATTTACATTAGAAAATATCTACATTTTACGGGCTCGATAACCTCTTAAGTATTTACTCAAAGAGTAATCAAAATTGAATACAAGAAACTCATACAAAAAATATAAAGACACGACAGAAACAAACGACCACTCATAAAAATAAATGAAAAAGATAACTCTCGGAAATAATAACACTGCTCCAAAAATGAGGTGATAAAATGTTGAAAATCAAAGGATTTATTATGGTCGGAACGTGAGGAAGGACAATTGCATGTGATTTATGCTCGACCATACTTCATCTGTGACGTAAATAATATGAATGCAGGCCGTAAAAATATTTGTCGCAGCGATAATATATTCGTTTTGAGGGCGTGCATTGTCTGCCGGGAAAGTTTATCACTGGCTACACGCGCCGCTGATTTCCTTCTGTTCCAATTCATATTTGTATTAATCTGTGGTTCATTTGCGAATAATAGTTTTACATTAATTCGATTTATACTTGTGTCGTCGTTAATTTCTTTCTTCTTCTCGTAGTTAATTTTTTTCTTTACCCACTGTCTAGTCTTGGTAGTTAATAGTATTGTGCATATTGATCTAAAACCAATATCATCGATGTGGATAAACAGCTGCCAAGTTGAAATGGAACTGGGCTGGTTACATCTACCGCATGTTTGGACAACTATTGGGTGGAAGTCATCACATAATGGCTCCCCAGTAGCTGAGACTGACTACGCGGTAGGTCCAGAAGGAGATGACCCGACGGACTCAATTTATACCTTCAGAACTGGCGACAATTAGCATCTGACTGCGACAAATAGAAGCAGGCTTTTGCCCAGCAGTGGGAATTAAAGGCCTTATTATAAAATAAAGTGATGAATTGGTTTGTAATTGCAATAGTCAAATCTGTATTAATAGATTCTATACTTTCGTATAGTATGACGATCGAAGGACAAACGAAATGCGAAAATAATTATGGCGTTTTAATACTAATAAGTGCAACTTGGGCTTCATTAAAAATACCAACTCTGTATTTTTTATTAGATTACCGTGTACCTTCTTTATATTGCATTATGCGAACATTTATTAAAACAATGTGAAACTGTATGCAGATGCTATGTTTGGCGGATTAAGGCGATGCTTTGTATATCCCGGATCTAGAGTTGCGAAGTAATATCAACATCGGCAAAGTCCTCCCTGGAAAGTTGCCTTTTTGGATGCATTACGGGCGAAATTTTGCGTGTCGACGGAGTAAACTAAGACTATAATTACTTTTCAATGAAATATTGTATATTAAGGGAAAAATTGGTTAATAATTTAAACGAAAAACGGCGTTATAAAATTAGTTTTATATTATTTTTTGTTAGTTTTCATGTGGTAATGTAGGGAGCATCCGTGTGCAAATAAATTACTTGAGCTATGTCACTTTGTCTTTGCTCAATTAATATTAAACGAAACCTTGGTTTTTCATATATTAAAAATATATTACACGTTATACACTACAATACATATATAGTTTTGATTTTTTTATAAGATGCACAACTTTTCTATCACTTGTCTCGCAATCGGCACTTTGACTACCACACTATTTTTGTACAGATAAGTGGCTTTATTATTTTTGGAAGAGCGAGGACAATAAGACATTTTCAAACGACTCACAATAAGTACAAAATATTAATTTTAAGTTGAGATAGTACAGTTTTTACTTTAATTATCGTAGTAATATGAATAATGTATTTTGTTGTTTATACTACACCTGCCGTGTTCAAAACAATTAGCGTCGTAATTAGTTTAAATTGTTTAGTATTGATCCGCACTCTCATTACATTAGTGGCATGCGTCCATCGTAATTTGGAGGGATTAAATTCGACCCATGCAGGCGTAAAGTGATTGTTATCAAAGTTTTCGTGCTACGATTTATTTGTGATTAGCATTTTGTCATTTATTTTACAAATGGTTTCACCTAGGTTAAATACTCGCTGATAAATTAATTCGTCATTTAAATTCATTTCATTTCATTCGTTAATTTCACTTTAAATTAAAGATGCGGAATGCAACACAAAAATAAATAAAACTGAATAATCTGATATGTCTGTGTATATAAAATTAAAGTTTACAATACAACACAGATCATACAAGGAAAGGTTTATAATAAACGCGCTCACAGCAAGAGGATTCGGCGCAACGGCTTTTAATAAAATAAAATGTGTACCACCAACGTGTTAACATCAATTAGATTTAGATTTACTGGAAAAAATACAGCGTGTTCGCAAATTCAACGAGTTAGATCACGTCTGACACGTAAATGGGGGCCCACTCTAACGTTATAGAGATTGGAATGGTATTGACTGTGTCCCCTAATAACAGTGCATGGCACAAACTCAGCGTGTTTTGTTTCAAATTTCTTTACAAAACACTTTTCCCTACATTCCTAGCTCAGTTTGTACGTGGTAATTTGGAAAATTACGTTTCGCCATTTCTTTTGCGCACCGCAGGAGTCGAAAGTTTTTTCTCGTTCGTAATTGGGTAATTTATGACGTCCTCGAAATTGGTTTTGTTAGATTTTGCAAAACGAATTGCTTTGTCTCAAATATTTTCGATAAGTTTGGCTTTATTGTGTTTTGTTAGGGGTTTAACGTCTTTTTGCGTTTTGTAAAGTGTAGTCGCTGAGGAGATGATTAGGTTGTTGTTTTATTACTTTCTTTGATAAACAAAAATAACATTGTAATGTTAAGAATATATAATCGAAAAGTAGTGGCAGAATTAAGAAAGAAATATACAATCAAGTATTGTTGAGAGACTTCATAAGAACAATTAAAATACAAATTTTAACCACAATAAATACACCAGTCTCGGGTGTCTCGTAACTACGGTATGATTGCAAAGGTTCGAATCTCGGGTCGGGCAAAGTGATATTAGATTATTCTATTCACTATCAGACCAGATTCAGAAATTTGTGCCCGATATTATTAATAGTCTCTATATTTATCAAATCATGGGAAAAAGGCAAGTGTATGTGTGTATGTACATAATATATCTTATCTAATTCTCAACTAATACAAATACACCATCAATACTTAGTCACATTCAATACCAAATCTATACATAAAAACGGACATCACGAAGCATCTATTTTTCGAGTAAATTTCCGCGCAAGTCGCCAGTGTGTAGCAGGCGTTCTGTCCCGCCCATGAACGTCCCCCAGAAATCGAGTTAGCACTGCCAGTATTTCAATTTAAACGCTATACCTAATTTGCACCCTTTGCCGCCCTTTGGCGATATTCTGATGGACTGACGTGACGCTTTCGAATTTGCTAAGTGCAACGTCTATGTCTGCAGTTCATTCGATTTGTCTGTGTTGGTTTTAGGAATAGTTTGTAGAATTGTACTTTTTCGTGCATTTTCGATTTGGCACGGAATTGTGTTTTAGTGAATTGTGTTTGGGATTACCTATTGAGGTTTTGGTCTGAAGTGGAAAAATGAATGTAGTTGAAATCTTGCGGAACATAATGTAAATTGTGACAGCTTGAGGGCAGGTGATTGTTTGAGATTTAATACTTAAGAAAATAAAACTTTCTTACTAGTGTTTTACAGCGTACCAAATTATTATATCAGATGCTGTTTTACTCATTTTTTCATTTTTTGATATAAGAACATAACAAATTGTACTTAAAATACACTACGAAAAAATAAAGTTACAACCATCAAATACATAAATGTCTATTTAGTTGTTCTAAGACAATTTACATTATAGCATCGTTGAAATAAGAAGAAGCCTTAAAGTTTCTTAAACTGCCCACCGAGGGGACATTAAGAGAATTTCATTCGATCAGTACTTTCGACGAAGGCTTTTCGTATTTGCGAGAATGAATTGGTATGAAATATTAATATTTTACGATATTAAATGCAATACGTAGAATGTAGCTTTTTTTTAATGAAAGTGGATGTCGATTGTATTTTAATTTTATTGACGTTCAATATAAGTGAAGTTGAGAAGCATTTTACCCACGAGACTGGCAATGCCTTGTGAGTGTTTCGATAAATTTATATTAATTTATTATTAAGGCCTATGTTCAGCAGTGGACTTCCTGTGGCTGAAGTATGATGACGATGATGACGATGAAAGATAAAAAAATTGCAATCTATATTTATCCTAATTTTATAAAGAAGAAATATGTGTATTTTGTTTACGAATAACCTCAAAAACTTTTGGAGAGATTTCAAATGTTTTTTTCTCCTGATGTATCTTGGACGGGCCGCTAGTGTAAAATGAAGAGTATACGGTAGCAATTTGGGTATACGATGTATATTCAAAGTGTTGGCCAATATTAGTGGTATAATATGATGTCCACTGTGTATAAGCCAATCCTTATTTGGAATTGGATGCTATTGCGTTTGAGTTAAATAAAGTAAAATCATGCGCGAATGTAACATTGACTATTACAAAGAAATAAATCTTAATTAAAATCTTTGACCAGCGGTAATTTATTATCGCCTGTTAGATTTCATTATATATTCTCATGATATTCAATTGAGATGGATACTTGTGTGCGTATAAAGCAAGAAAATTATTTAAAAAGAAAAAATATATACAGCTACAAGTTTTCAATCACGTAAATAATTTTAATTCTCAAAAATCGTTTTAATATAAAATAAAAAAGTGTGTTTGTTGAAAATAATATTATAAAATATTTTTGAATCAAGTTCTGACTTCGGACAGGCAATTATTATAAAGAAAATTAAGCTCTTTTTATTAATTTCACGTTTCAATAGGCTCCGATTGAAGTGTTAAATTATAAAGAGGAATCGGCTTGTCATTTCCGACCCAATGGATCATTTCAAAGCATTTCTTGTTAGTACCGTAATGTTTAGCAACTGAAGTTTTTAGGCTTAATAAGAAATTATTGGCTACCATTGTAGGCATCTTTAACTTTTTTATTAGTTTAATTGCTCCGGAAAGTGCCTTTTATATTTTTTTATAATATAAATAATCTGGTCAATTATATTTTTTTTTGTGAAATGCTAAGCATTATATTTTAATTCATGGTGTTGTTTGGTTTTGCTACTGTCCACGAGCGGCCGCATCGCTTACCATTAGGGGAATGGCATATTCGTCTAGACATTCATTGAAACAAAAAAAAAAAAATTGGTATTTATCATTTTGAGCAATATGTTTGAAACGCATAATTTTAGGCTGAGGTTTGTCTTTGATATACTGTATCTTCGAAATAAGTTGTTGTAAATTATCCTATAATGTAATTCTTAGGCACATAATGTCTATTTTATTCTTTGATATGAATTTATAAAACTCTCATTACTTACATTAACATAACAATTTTTGTTCACAACATATCTTTCAGAGTCTCAATACTTTCATTACCTTTTATCCGTCAATTTTATCGATCGAGCATTGCCATTGCCTATTATTTGTCCATATCCATCCCATTTGTATCGCACATCGCTCTTTCTAACAAAGGACTAGTCCACACCGAGGCGGTCGTCTCACAAATTGACTTTTATGTGTCTATACACGAGACTGTCGCGACTAAATGTATAGCGAGTATCACTGAACTTAGTTTATTATCCCCGGCTTATAAATGTCTTACAGCCGTTTTCTATAATCTATCTATCTTTTAAACAAAATCGAGTGTCTGAAACTTAATTGACTCTAATGATTCTATACAAGAGACAGGCGTGACTAAATGATAACGGTCTTATTCATAGACATTTTTTAAACCTATTTTAAGTATTGAATATTTTGTCTTCTTCACTCAAACTGAATTCAAAAGTTGTGCGAAAGGGACAAAACATTCGTCCGCTAAAATAGTTTTTAAAACTGTATGAATACGGTCATAAATGTATCGCGAGTATCACTAAACTTAGTTTATCATCCCCGGCTTATAAATGTCTTAAGTTGAGTGCAACGCGGACTGTGAATCCCGAGTTAACTTGTACAAAAGTCATTGTTATTAGTCCGGGAGCCAGCAACAGATTTTCATGACCAATTTCCTCTCAAGCGGTAATTAGTAAAATGCATCAGAGTATAGTATTATGAAGCCTTGTGAACGTCAGCTGGCACTCGGTTGGGGGGATGAGCGGGTGTAGCCTCCCACGCATGAAAAAAAAATTAATACATTCACTGATTTCCTCTCAGCTGAAATTTTGTCAAATTGTAGCTCATCTAATATCTCAACGAAAAAAAATAATCAGCTGGTTACAACGTGCTGTATTGTACGTCAGCTGGTGTCTCGAACATGAAAAAAAATATTTTATTTTCAGTGATTTCCTCTCAAACAAAAATTTACCTGATGATAGCTTATATGTAACTGTGGATAAATATATAGGTCAGCTGGCTGTATCTTGGTGGAAAAACCGTCAGCTGATACTTTGAAAGTTATTACATAGGAGTTAGGCAGGAGCATCTACTGTCAATTTAAATACAACAGCTGACTAGCTTTTCCTCGACTTATTGCTAGCTGATTTTTTTTTATTTATCGCATCAGTATATTAACAATCAACTCACAAATTTTCATCTGGGAGGAAATGACGTATCTTTAATTATTCGACATAGCGCTGCTTCAATATGGGAGTTGAGTTGAAATAAATATTCTGTATCAATGTTTTTGAAACGAATAAGTATGTTATCAAATGATATTAGATATATTTAAATAATTAAATAAACAATTAGCTTAGTATAAATTAACTAGTTACTCGATAAATAATATTTATTATATAAACGTGATGAAAAATGACAATGAGAATAACAATGTGATTTATTCATTTTCAAGTGCGTGGTGGCCTGTTGGTAAACGGACTAGACGCGGCTGCCAACACGTTCACGGTGGTCGCGGGTTCAAATCCCAGGGCACACCTCTGACTTTTCGGAGTCATGTGTGTATTGACAGTCAATCACCACGCACTAAAACGGTGAAGGAAAACATCGTGAGGAAACCTGCATACTATAGAGATTTTTCTATGGTATGTAAGTCCGCCAACCCGCACTAGGCCAGCGTGGTGGACTATATGGCCTAACCACTCTCAATCGGTCTTTCGATTGTAGAGTAGGCCCGTGCCCTGCAGTGGGACGTATATGGGCTGATACGATTATTCATTTTCGTTTTCGCTCTGGCTTGAGTCACTTTCCTCTCTTTCCGATTCATCGTCAGAGTCGCTGTCAGAGCTGTCTGTACAAAAATTTAAAAAAAGATTAGGATGCATATTTTAACATAATATAATCAAAATTATAAAAAAATGTTACATTTTTCAGGCTGAATAGTGATTTCATTAATCGATGATGGTAACTGACTTCCAGAAAACCAGGTGAATTCATACTTGTTGTCGATTTCTGCCCAACCATAATCTACAGGATCATGAGAAGTTGGAACCTTCAGGTGTGCATGTGACCAAATTTGAGCAATGTAACATGCTCTTAAAAATTGCTGATATAGCTCTGATCTGCATGGTGGTAAAGAAGAGCCATCAATACCTTTTTTTGGTAACTTGAAAGTTTCAGTATCCAAAAATTTATATGTTTTTTCAAACGACGCTACTCTTGCCTCATTGATCTTTTTTAGACGATTAAATCCATACATATGGCAAACAAACTCTTCTATCTTCTCAAAAATATTTTCTTTTATTTAAAAATTTTATTTCGTTAGAATTCTTTGTGTATATTTAAACTTCGATAGTATTTTTATCTCTTTTAATTGGCACTAATTAATTTAATATTATATCTATTTTGTAGAGAATTTTTTGAGCTTTAATTTAAAAAAAATTCTCTAACTTTATTAGGGATCAAGATATTTGAAAATGAAATATGTTGGGTACTTTTCACCCTCAATGCCTAAAGAGGTATACGGTTTAGATGTGTGCTTGTCAGGGGTTAAAGATACGTCATTTCCTCCCAGATGAAAATTTGTGAGTTGATTGTTAATATACTGATGCGATAAATAAAAAAAATCAGCTAGCAATAAGTCGAGGAAAAGCTAGTCAGCTGATGTATTTAAATTGACAGTAGATGCTCCTGCCTAACTCCTATGTAATAACTTTCAAAGTATCAGCTGACGGTTTTTCCACCAAGATACAGCCAGCTGACCTATATATTTATCCACAGTTACATATAAGCTATCATCAGGTAAATTTTTGTTTGAGAGGAAATCACTGAAAATAAAATATTTTTTTTCATTTTCGAGACACCAGCTGACGTACAATACACCACGTTGTAACCAGCTGATTATTTTTTTTCGTTGAGATATTAGATGAGCTACAATTTGACAAAATTTCAGCTGAGAGGAAATCAGTGAATGTATTAAATTTTTTTTCATGCGTGGGAGGCTACACCCGCTCATCCCCCCAACCGGGCACCAGCTGACTTTCACGATGCTTTATAATACTATACTCTGATGCGTCTCACGAATTATCTCTTGAGAGGAAATAATTAACCAAATTTGCACCTGGCTCACGGACTATATGAACAAGTTTTGTATGAGGTATTGAAACGCTCTCGCGGTTGCCGGCTCGGAATATATTAGCGAATGTAAAATTTGTCTTACGTATTTAGTGCTTTGTTTAACTTCCCTGTATGCTAGAGGTTTGAGATACGTTTGTGACATTTATGAATGCAATTTTGAAATAAGAAATAGTAGTTTAGCTATGTGAGTTTGGTGAATGATGGTGCTAGATACCATGTATGTGAATATAAATTTCTATGTAGAGTCTAGTAGCCCGTACTAGGCCAGCGTGGTGGACTATATGGCCTAACCACTCCTAATCGTACTCTCGATTGTGAAGGAGGCCCGTATCCTGCAGTGGGATGTATATGGGCTGATATAGAATATAAATTGCTAGAAATCACAGAGGCGGTAAAAATATATTTGTGTCCGGTAGAATGGTGACCCATGGAACAGTGTGGCATTTTAAGTTTAGCCTACATATATCCGGGTTAATTCTTACCCAGTGAGTGTTAATTATTAATGTATATTCTTTTTAGGCTGCAATGCACTGAAAAATGGATTAAAGTCAGCCATAACATACATACATTCATACATAAACTCACGCTTTGTTCCCAGAAGGGCTGGGCAGAGCTGTCAGGGTACCCACATTTCATCTTCTATGTTCCGTCCCACAATGTGAAAGGTGGCGAGCTTATCGCCATATCGGGCACAAATTCCTGACTCTGGGCTGATACTGAATAGAAAAATCCAACATCACTTTGCCCAACCCAGGATTCGAACCCGAGACCTCAGCATTGTAACCGAATACAACTACGCCACCGAGGCACTCTGGCAGCCATAATCTTCTGAACAAAGAAACTTACATATCCCATGTCATTCTAATAAACTATTATTTTTTTATTCAAATCCTTCCACCTCAAGATAAAACTTTACAACCGGCCAGTATTCTAAGTAAATCGTGTAAAAAATGCTCGTTTGAGCAGCGTTAAATAAATCAGATAGAAAACCCCTCAAGAATGTATTTTACGTGACAACCACGGAATGGGTCGGCGTAAAATATGAACGGTTAAATCTGACACAAGGAATATACGATTCCATCCTTGGAACAATAAAATGAAATGTTTGTATTGATCACATCGCAGGTATCGGCCGTGATATGTGCCTTTACACGATACCTTTGTAATGTAACTTTATATTATGTATGAAATATAAAAATAGGTATATTTCGCATTAAATATTAACTGCGTTTATCAACCAGGAGGTATAATGGTTTCTTAGATTTATTTTATGATTTATTTCGAATGTTACATATTGAAATAACACTGTTTTTACGGATTTTATCCAAAATTTGGTTTATATTTCTATTTTGTTAACTTCCAAGTTTAGATTATTTTACAGCCTCGTGTCACGGGACAGAATGATGTCTTTTTTGAAAATATTTTAGTTTTGCTATGAAGAAATGGATAAACAGACAAGTGGGTTATCATATGTCAAATGAACGACGTTAGAGGAAATGTTATATATCATAGACGCCTAATATAAAAATCACCTGATGATATATAACATCTATAATTAGTTAAATTGATTTTTGTCCTACCTTTGGCCTCTTAACTTGCTATTGTAGAGGAGTGGCGTTTTCCGGTCGCTTACTCACAAGAGAGTTGTCTTACCTGTAACAATACAATACATACATAAATACATAAACTCACGCCTTTTTCCTAGAAGAGGTAGGCAGAGGTGCCAGGACACCCACATTATTCGCCACAATACAATACAAGATGATTTAAATAACAATTACTGTTTATCCTTTTACAAAATCCATCCCATGGTTGTCTGTAAGATATTGCCTTTGAGCGATAAGACGGCAAGCTTTTTATATTTGTGTTTTCCGTTCTTTTTATTTTTTATTGCATTCAATGACGAACATGCTGTTCGCCTGATGGTAAGCCATACGACCGCTAATGAACCTTGAAATACAAAGCAATCGTATCGCTATCCCGAGACATAAAATGTTAAGTCTCAATATGTCAAGTAGTTATTCTGGCAACAAATTCCTTCAATCCAAAACACAGCAGTGAAAGAAGACATTGCGGTGGCACCTACCAAGGCGGCTTCTCACATATGAGAGACCTACCTTTAGTGAGATTTATTTGTTTTTTTGTTTCTGCAATAAAGTGTATAAATAAATAAATACTATTTATCACATTAAAATTATATTAAACTTGGCACTTTATTTGTGAGTATTCAAGCGGGGTATAGCGTGGACACTGTACACTTGGTCACGACGCAACATACATTCACAGCTCACGTCCGTTCTTTCTTCAGATTTCTACGGGTAATGAATTTGTAATATTCCGTGCACACAATGCGAAGACTTAGATGTTGGGCTGCCAAAAGAATGTTGCCACAGTTGAATTGAGTGCTGAAAAGTGAATTTTTTTTTTCTGGATGAGTCAAAGTACGCTTCAGTTTATGTTAAATGTAGCACTGAAATACATATCTGGAATCTTAAATTCTGAGTGAGACGTGTTTTAAGATTGAGTTGTTTACTTTGTAATGTCCACCAATTATAATAATTATTTTTATATTAATTTAGCAATTTTTTTTAGTTCAATCATTATTTTCTTAAATGTGATTCTTCATCACTGTTAGCCACAAGAACTTGCTGCACAAAAGTCACTAGTTCAAAGTTGTTTGTAGAACTTGGTACTTATCTAAATTGTAAGGAAATTTCAATTTTTATTTGGAGAATGTGTAAATATTAAGCAAATAGGAGTTCCATTATAAAAATCTGTTAATTTTATAAATGCTCTGCCTCGGTGGCGTAGTTGTACTAAGATACGGTTACAAAGCTGAGGTCTCGGGTTCGAATCCCGGGTTGGGCAAAGTGATATTGGATTTTCCCTATTCAGTATTAGCCCAGAGTCAGGAATTTGTGCCTGATATGGCGATAGGCTCGCCACCTATGACATTGTAGGACGGAACATACAAGGCGAAATGTGGGTGCCCATGGTACCTCTGCCTACCCCTTCTGGGAACAAGGCGTGAGTTTATGTATGTATGTATGTAATTTTATAAAAATACATGCGCCACAATCCATCAAACCACCATCATTACACACTGACATTCGCTCAACTGTAATACCAACAGTTGGCACGAAATCCGAAAGCCAGTTCACACGTAACGACAACTTCTCAATTAAAAGCAAAGGACGTGCCAGCCGGCCAGCGAAATAATACGACGGCCAACACTAAATAATTAAGTTTGCTTAATACCCTTCACGGCTATAACGCTTTTGCGGAAATCAGCATTGATTCTGCTGAACTGACAATGATGCAGTCAATGCAATGAATCGGTGCATATAGTAAAATGTCGCTGTAAATTTAGCGAGGAATTTTGTGAATAAGTTACAGAGATGTTAATAGAATTTGTTAGGTGTGTGTATTGGCTTTTTAGTAATTATTATAAAGTTTTGTTTTAGTAATAGGTGTCTTTAATGCATTTCTTGTAGTTGGTTTAGTATATGTATGGCATATCTGGTATTCATCTGGTATCTGGTTGGGTAAAAAGGATACCAGATATCAATTTATAACTGACGCTAAATATACTTACATGGATAATTATGCTGGGTATACACCAGTGGACATGATTAGTGGTACACACGTAATTTGGAAACTTCAAGTGAATTACCTGGGATTCGAACCCGCGATCAGCGCCTTGATAGTTCACGTCCACATTACCAACAGGCCACCATGCATTACCACTAGTCATAACATAGAATTATCTCGTCCATTATGCCGCCTAATGTTTTCGCGCGTCCCATAAAATTATGCAAGAAAGACACGGGAAACGTAAAGACCTGAAAAAAACCGTAGGAAATAAATTATGACGATCGTATGTTTTCGTTCGGTCCCGGTAAATATTATCTATAGCCAAGTAAATGCTCGCCGCGGATCGCGTAATGGCTGTCGGCGGAAAAATGTATTGTTACCTCGGAATATTTCTTGCTAGTTTTTATTAGCCTTGGTCTGCTCAGCGAAAAACGGTCGGGATAAAAGGTGGGCTTACTTAACTAAGAAATCTTATTGGATTTGGTCTACTTGTTTTGTTGAAGACGAATGGAATCTCCGAGAATTTTGTTATTGTATAGTTATGAGTAATTTTTTGTCGTTTGTTTGCGACTACTGGTTCGTATTCTGCTGTTTGAGAGAAGTTTACATTGAAGTAAGTTAATCCTGTTAATGACAGAAATGGATTTATAAAGCTTGAGTTGATTTAATGTTCTTTTTTATTACAATGAATGGCATATCGCTTGATTGTAAGGAATTCTATTGCTAGTGGAAAGTAGCAAAACCAAACAATACCATTAATTACAAAGCAATGGTTGGCATTTCATTGCTCTCGCCATCCTCAGACGTAAGATGGTAACTCTAATAGTTACTCTGGCTATAATGTCCTTCAAACCGAAATACAAGAGTGCATTTACACTGCTGTTTAGTGGGAGAAATAGACATTGCGATGATACCCTACCCAGGTGGCCTCACACATACGAGAGACCTACCACCAGTAAAATATGTAAAAGTGTAAGTTACGAGTACTTAAGTAGTTTATTAATTCATGACTATTATACCGTGACTCCTATAGTAAAATAGTATTTTAGCAGATTCTCAATATATTAAATTAATCTGTATTCATCAATATAGCGATTTAAAAAATTAATTCTTGTCGTACGAGCGAGTATGGTCCATTTCCTTTTGACGCATCACAAGTAACAATTTTAAAACAGCGCAATGCAATAATTTAATAATACATAGAAAATAACAGCCTAGCCCATAAAGAGCATAGCTAACTTTAATATGAGTGTATTTACAAAGAATTCTCGAACAAAAGCATTGCTTCCAGCATTAGTAGGCGGCGGCGAGTTTAAAAGAGATAAAGACACGGAAACCGTGCTCTTAACACGCTTTGTTTTATTCCTGTACTTGTATTATCCTGTACTTATTTAATATGGACAGGAATTAATTTTAAATATTTAATGTTTACATGGTTTTAATTCGCGGCATGGGTGTTTAAAAGGGAGCAGTGTAAGGGACACGACTCTTAATTTGTACAACCTAAACATTTTGTTGTTTTTAATGTTGATAGGACTCTGATATTAATTTTGAGGCTGCTTGCGTAGGTACTACCCCAATGTAAATTTCTCTCACCAAACAGCAGTGTGACTGCACTGTTGTCTTCAGGTTTGAAGAACATTGGAGTCAGAGCAACTGCTGAATATAATGAATTTAACATCTTATATCTCAGGATGGAAAGCGCAGTGGAATGCTAAACATAGCTTTGTAATTTGCACGCGAATGGCGTGCTTGTCACGTCATTCATTAAAATAAAAAAAGAGTGGGCTGATATAGTAGCAGTTAACCAACTGTGGCTCATTCTAAGGGTATATCGCTTGTAACCTTTTACATTTTGGAATTTTCATAAGCTGGGCGAACTGTGGATTACACTACATCGAGCTCTGCCTACCCCTTTAGAAATATCCTCTCACCTAGCTTACGTATGTTCCTTGAATTCATAAAAAATGGAATATGACTTGGTTAATAATTTTAACTTTGTAAGTAAAATTTATTCTAAGTACTGAATACATTATACAATCATATTGTATGATGTTTACAAATTATTTTTCATGTAAGATAAAATATAAATGGTATGTATAGAATAACAAATTCCTAAAAATCGTTATGAACACATATCGATTCCAGGTATTTGGATACCTACTATTCACCATTGCTTTGTAATGAATTTCAATAGAAACTTGAATCGATATGGCCCTCACAGTTTCTACTAGATGTCACTTTACATATGTATAATGTGAGTCCCATTCAATATATTAATAGTGTGAACCGTGGTGCTTTACAGCTGGCTTCTCTGGCTGCTGTTCTTTATCAGAAGTTAATTACCTCTACAATCCATTGATTTGTAACTCGACAAACAGATTATTCACTTAATGATTAATTTCGTTGTGGGTTAAAGACAAGTTACACATTCCGCGATATTCGCCGAGCTTCAATGGTCGGCGTCATTACAATGCGTGTCACTGTTGATCCTGGCATACAGGAGTTGCAGTGACGGGTGTGAGGGCGGGACAGTCTCATGCATAAAACAAAATATTTGTTGTCTACTACGGAGTCGTAAAGATTTTTCATTTGATTAATAGGGACTTGGGTCCCAAGCAGCGCAGCTAACTCGACAAACGAATTTTCCCCCTCATATATTCATATGACAGTTTTGGACGCTATAAATAATATTTTTATAGCCTTTCGCCCGTTGGTGTACCGGGAGAAGGAATTTATTGCTCTATGCGCTTCTTGATACTGCAGCTTGAGTATATTAATCAAATTAGTTTCGAAATTGTAACATTAAGTAGGAGGGTTTGTAAACTAGCTGCCTTAAGTGAGTTTGTCTGCATGATTTAAATTTTAAATCATACATGACCTATTTTCTGTTATAAAAACTTCTAACAGTACTTAACTAGTTAGCTAACTCTATATTTTATTATGCATGCTCTTATGTAACAATTGCACATCTATCTGCATAATGTGACTGAAATATCTGCTTATCTGAAATTAGGCCTAAATTACTATTCACGTATTTTTATTAACCCACATTACCTGACTTCCAGCATAGTATAAATTAGCAAAGGAAGTCCACAGCCTCTTAGTTACACGACAAACACACTATTACATTCCAACGCAATAAACTTGCTCTACAACACACTTTAATCAACATACCAGAAGAGCCAATACATCGGACTGTGGTAGTTAGTTCGCATAGCAAACAAGAGATGCGACTTTTCATATGCTTCGTGAACCGTGGTGTTCAATACTCGCCCTACAGTCCAGTCGAGGCTGAAACTAAATGCATTTTTCATGTTGTGAGGACAACTTCGCGTAGTTTCCGAGTGCTTACGATTGCACTGTAGTTCCAACAGGCTGTTTTATCTGCGTCTGAATTTTTTCGGGAAATTTGAACGCCATTGTTCCGTACTGTTGGTTTTGAACATCGTAGACAGACGTCGACTGTGGAATGGTGTAAAATAATTACAAATCTAGAAATAAAAGTATTGTGTAGTTATTGCGTGATCATTTTGGGCTTTATATTCATTCTGTTTCGCTAAAATAGTGTGTAAGAAACTCCAGTAATTGCATGTATGTATGTATGTATATGTCTACGTATGTAATTATTTTATACTCTACCACTTTTAGTCTAACACATTTGTCTATCTTGTTTAAAGGCGCCTGGCTCTTTTGTTACCACCGTGAATTTATTCTTTCTCATTGGAATATATGGAAATAATAGCATATTCCTCGATTCTTTGCACCCGATATTCGTCGAGATTCATATTATTACACGACGGGAGAACCTTATCGTGAATTAAAAAATCCTTCATCCATTGTGTGAGATAATGAAAACGCTGAAATTAATCCGAATAATTAATTAATTTCTTAATGAAATGAATATTCTCTCAATATTAATCTAATGCTAATTAACGAGATTAGAGATTATATTGTGATATGCTTTATGCTTTGTTGTGGCTTCCTCTCTTATGTGGAAGCTTTAGGATTTAATTTCATGCTTGATTCCAGTTAGACTAATGAATGTTGCATAGCTAATCTTCAGTTAAGAACCAATTAAACAAACCTAAATTTAGATCAATAACCGGGATCGTCTGTTTAAGGCACTTCAACCATGAATTTTCATTTTTGAACCAACATAAACCAACACAGTATCACAAAATGGCATCCATCAGCCAAACTGCGAGTCTTAAAAAAATACGGCCAATTAAATTCGTACAGCGTGTTTCAAACCATTCAGATCGCTGCAGTACAATTGAAATAGAAAAGAAAACATCTATATTTGTGTTTGGGAAATAAACTGAACGGTGGGTTTGGAATAGACAGGGATAAAGCTCGGTGATCTTAAAAAGTGATTGGCAGTGATTAAACGAAGGGAATATTACGGCGGACTCTGCGCTCTTGAAAAGGGCCGCTGTTGAATATAATCTGACACGTTGTTGAGGAGGGTGATTTTGTTTTCCTGCACTACAAATTCTATTTTTACTATTGCTTACATGTGCACAATGAATATAAAAGGGTTTTGATTTTTTCAAATATTATTTTCGAATTTATAAAACTTACATGTCTTTTATGTTATGTATATTAGACTGCCCCGGGCGCGTAGTTGTACTACGGTACGTTTTAAAAGCTGAGGACTCGGGTTCGAAACCCAAGTCGGACAAAGTGATATTGGTGTTTTCTATTCATTATCAGGCGGTAATCAGGAATTCGTGCCCGATATGGCGATAGGCTCGCCCACATCATATCGTGAGACGGAACATACAAGGCGAAATTTGGGTGCCCTGGCACCTCTGCCTACCTCTGCTTTGAAAAATGCGTGAGTTTATGTTTGTATATTAGAGTAATAATAACTACATATCCCTTTGATTAGAACATGATCTCCCCACAATACGTTTTTAAAAGAGCGCACTTATTGATTCGAGGAAGTTAATGCAATCACGATCCCCTATTCACCATACGATGGGTAATTATAGGCTCCGGTGGTTCCGCAAGGGATGAAATAATTATGTCAAATATATACTAACCTCTAGTATAGATCGCCAACTTCAAAATTACAAAGATAAAACTAAATCCGAATTCAAAATCTCGTTCTATTTCTCAGAATATCCGCTGATTGATGACATGTCTAGAGACGCGAAACGATTACTAAAAGAAATCCAGACCAAAACTCTAAGTTTCTACATATTTTATAGCTTATTCCTTTGAGTATTTTCGACGTTCCCAAGTGTGGCAAGTGCAAAGTTTCCGCGATATCGCAGGCTGGAAGATCTACAACATTCAATCAGCAAGGAGCGATTGCGCGGAGTTTGGTACAGTCAGCTATATGCGCCTTACTCAGCGACTTTGGCATCGATCTAATCTCATCGCGCACGGTCACGTACGGTATTATCTGCGAATTTCTACCATTGCTTGAACCTGGTGCACATGCTAAGAAATAGTATTTAACAGCTTAAAGAATTTAATATTTGTTGGGTAGCGATTACCGCCGCATAACTCACTACTATAATCAGAATGGCATTGCGCTGTTAGATTTTAAGGATTGAAGATACCATGCTTGTGAAACGTCGACAGTGGCAAATATTAATTTCAACTCAGAATTAATAATCTTCTTTTTTGAAGTTGATTAAAAATGAGTAATAGTGTAAACTATTGAGCTAGTTCAAATTAGACATAAAAACAAAGAAATATAACATAAATTGTCCAAAGAACTTTTAAAAGTGCAAAATACAATTTTCTCACAAAATCGCAGTAATTTTATTTTATACGCATATCAACAATCTCCTGGCCTTTTGGAAACGCCTCGTACAGGACGCAGAGCCTGCGGGTGTTGTCGCCGATGTAGAACATCGTTTGAGTGGCCGAGAGCTAGTTGTTGCTTCAGGACTATCACTCCACTGAAGTGGGTTCGAATGTCGGGGAACGAAAACATTTATTTGGTACAAGGCAGAAACAGAGACAGTTCTTTGGGAAATGCTAGCTGTAGTTAGGAGTAAATGCTTTTGGAATTAAAAAAAGTATTTATTATTAATTATAATTTTTAAATCTTTTACAAAATTGGAATCATAGTCTTTCTTTAGTATTACTATCATGCCATGACGTAATTGTTGAGATGGTATATTATAATCGTTAAAAATGGAAAAAAGGGCTTTCCTATTTCTGTGACTCCCAGGAGTTTTTATACCAAGAATTCCGTTTCTTTTTTAGCGTGTTAAATTTTGATTGACATTAATCTTAAAAGAACTGTATATCTTCTGACGATAAAAGCTGCCTATGTCACTTTCCTGTAAATGTAAGTGCGTATAAAAATCATGTCTAAAGGTCGTTCTTTTGAGTAATAGAAGGAAAAATCTTAAAATATACAACAGTTGTTACAATATTGATGCTATAGTTTTTTTTTGTTCAATTGAACGGCGTATTCATTCAGGTTAAAGTTAGTTCTTGGATGCAGTTCATTTTCTTAATGTCACTGCGTAATTTCTGGGAGTGGCCTATGTTTATGAATGTTCTTCTTGCGAGGGTTTCTAGTTTCAAGTGTCGCATACCTATTTAATCAAAGAATAGAAAAAACGATATGGCCGCCAATTGTTACCATGCCTTTAGTTTTAAAAATTGTATCTGTTATTTGTTTTTTATACATTTTGATTTACAATTAGGTAAATATGTAAATAAGTAAATAAACTCACCGCTTTTTATAAAGTAACTCATCATTTCTGACCCGTAAGCTTTTCCCAATGAATCAATATTTGCAAACATTCCCAAGCAATTGTGAGCGCACGGCTTTACATAAAAGTTACACTGGCGAAATATACCGGCCCTACATCAACAGACTGAGGAAGAAAATTGTTTTTATACATTCGATATGCCTCAATTTCAATTGGTGCGGGATCCGTTTCCATATTCGACTCGGCGCAAGAACGGAATCAATTTGCGTCTGAATGAGCCAAACGGAGATGCGCCCGTGGTTTTCTTAATGCCCATTTATTGAAATAAAGGGGAGTACTTTTATAATGCGGTGCTGGAGAGATTTATTGGATATTCGGATTAGATGTTTGAATCGCGCGGAGTGCATGTTCGTCCGTCTGCTGTCTGTGTTCAGTAACAGTTGCCTGCGAAACGTGACTGGTTTGAGGACTTGGAATATATTTATATTAAAGATACGGATTGTTGTAATGAAATAATGCATTTGTTAGTAATTAGAAATAAGTAATAGGGAAGGTATCTATAATTTGATAATTGGCTAGATTATTCAGATGTAAACAGTGTTATACAAATGTGCGTATTGATTAATTTATGTTCGATTCATTGTTATCTTTAAATATTTTATGTTGTACGAGTATTTTTTTCAGTGCCACCATTAGTTTGCGATTCTCAATATTGTTATCAATAATTAGATGTATTCAGTATAAATTATACATTTTCAATAACTGCGACAATTATAGTCTAATCATAATAAAAAAAAATAGTTTAGAAAACCATAAAAACATGCCATAGTGAAAGACCCAATTAGAAAATAAAAATTGATACTTAATGGATTTTAAAATATGAAAATGGAGTGAAATGACTGCATTAATAATTTCATAATGCTATTTGACGCGACCATTGTTAAATTACTAATATTTGCGTGATCTAAATATTAAAAAAAAAATACCTTCGGTTAGAAATAAACACCCGATATTTACAAATACACGCCAACTATTAGTATTTTGATCGTATGTATGGAAATTTTATCCCTGTACCAAGCAGAGCCGATCCGTGGGACATCAGTATCTCATTCCCGTAAGTCACGTTTCGGTGTTAACCCGGTTATATCTACTTTACTGAGATTATCTCGATCATACATTTATCACGAATACTCGTGCATCTATCACGAATCTAATATATTATCTAGAATCAAGTGGGATTTTTATGAAAATCTTTTTAGGATTCCACTCTTCAGGAAATGGAGAGAGGTATGAATGAAACTTATAAAAATACTTTTATGATTATAATCGCCTTATTCGAACTGCCTCGGTGGTGTACTTTTGCCCGGTTATAGCCGAGGTCTCAGGTTCGAATCCCGGGTTGGGCAAATTGATATTGGATTTTTTTGTTATTTATTGGCTCGGAGTAAGGAATTTATGCCCGATATGGTGATAGGTTCGCCCCCTATCACATCGTGGGACGGAACGTGGACATGTGTGTGGTAGCATTTCTGCCTGCCTACCGCTACTAGGAAAAAGGCGTGAATTTCTGTATGTATGTACATATGTATGTATGTACGTCACTTTATTGATTAACGGCGGGGTATCGTCTCCCTAATGTCTTAGGTTCGAGTTTTAAATCAGGAAAATCATTGTATAATAATTTTCCTTTAATCACGAAACTTTCTCGGGGCTAAATTGACTTCAGATAGATATTAATTAAAATTTAAACAAATCTTTCTGGAAAATGCCCCCATGTTTCGCCGACCCAAAATAGACATAAGGACATTAAGAAGGCCTATAATATTCTATGATAAACTTAATACACTTTCCTATTACAGAACAATATGTAAATAAAACACGAAACAGTTTAGCGCAGATTACCGCTGTGCCGTGTACTGCCGGTCGTTTAAGTTGTACAAACGTGAGCCAATTATCATAATCGGCGCACAACACGTGTTATACACTATCGCGTAAGTTTCGCTTATAACTGTACCTTCATGTAAATACATATGTAGTTTCGAATTTAATTTACATATATATTTAGTGGAATATTTGCGGATTTTTTGGATTACTTGTCGGGAGACGGTTTGCTGAATACTGAAAGACAAGAAAAAAACAGATTGAAGTGTCAGCACAATAGAACGCATACACTCATAAATAAATAAATATAGCAAAATAACTTTAAAAAAAGTGTGGAGTTTGCGTGCCGCATAGATGTGACTTGTGATTGTACTGCTTTTACATAAAAAATACTCGTCATTACTCTGGGCGTCGGTAGTAACTTATTTTGTATATTTTTGATAATAATATTAATTAATTCTCGGTAAAAAAATAGGATTTATAAGAAACTAGCGACCCGGCCCAGCTTCGCCTGGGTGGAGATCTTCTTTCACTCCACTCAACACCTGAAATTTCTAGTATTACATCTATACCAATAGTGCATTATCCCGATGTCTCAGTAAAATACCAAATTTGAATTTCTTAACTTTGTTACGATGGTAATGGTGCAATTCGGTGCAAAAAAAAAACAGGAATTTGTGATCGATATGGCGATAGGCTTCCTATCACAAACTGGGACGAATACATGACAAAACGTAGATCCTGGTTGCACCTCTGCCTACCCAAAAAAAGCGTGAAGTGAAGTCATGCATGCTCGTCTAGCTATTCATTGCAATAAAAAAAACAATCCGACCAATAAATAAATACTTTAAAATGGCTGCCAAAATTTTCCGATTCCAACTGTGTATTCAGATTATTTAAACGAAGGGTTCCTCAGATATCAATTTTGGAACCAATCAGATCAATAGCAAAAAAGTTCAAACCACAAAATTTCGATTCTGACTCCAAATTTAGGTTATTCGAACAAAATGTGTCTCAGATATTGATTTCGAGACCAATCGGATCAATACCAAAAAAAGTTCAAAATGGCGGCCACAAATTTTGGTTATGACTCCCCTCCATCCAGTCTATAGATTATTTACATAAAGAGTAAATAATTCAAAGCTATAGGTACCTACCGATACGTACCTATACGTCCCATCCTTTCTCTTCATTATCCATACCGTCTTATAGCGTGCATTTACATTTCTTCCTATCAAATCTGTCAGCTATCTCAGTCCTCTCCCGTGCCTCTCACTCTATTATATCCCATTTATCCATATCCAAGTAGTGTGCCTTATAAATCTTTTACATTTAACACTTTAGCAGTTTTGATTATCCATACAATATTCCATCCCTTATTTCACCCCCACTATGCTGTTTTTCCAAAAATAGTACGCCATTACTTTTTACTCACACACACGCACGCACACGCACACAAAACATACACTATTAGCACATTTTTACACACACACACATGATTAATCATTCATGTAGTAACAATTATATTTACGGGAAGACACAGGCAACGCCTAATTTGAAAACTCATGCAATATTCTCCATAATTATGTAAAATTGTTATTTTAATAATGATTTTTCATTTTCAAGTGACATTCTATCTTGAAAAGAAGTAAAACTTCTTGCGTGTGAATATTATTAATTTTATTGTCCTATATTTATGTAGCTTTATAATATATTCTCTTTAGTTTACACAAAATAAATTTCTGAACGCATGCATTAATATTTGACAACCAATTTAAATGTCAATCGCTTTTCATTACTGTCATTAATTTACATCTTTAAAATCTAAAATACGCCATTAATCGAATATTGTGGATATATGTTGTCGATTCGAAACCTTTATTTAAATACGTTTTTTAATTTGAGGGAAGAGTTTACCGTATCGACGGGATGAACATTAAATGTTTGACAGTTACAAACCCATGAACATTTTGTATGAGAAAATGTTAATAAGCTAATAGAAACTCGGGAAACCGGGAACATGATAAAAAGTATCCTATGTCCTTCTCCTGGTTCTAAGCTACCTCCCTACCAATTTTCAGCCAAATCAGTTCACCCATTCTTGAGTTATAAGTAGTGTAACTAACACGACTTTCTTTTATATATATAGACTAGCGACCCGGCCCAGCTTCGCCTGGGTGGAGATCTTCTTTCACTCCACTCAACACCTGAAATTTCTAGTATTACATCTATACCAATAGTGCATTATCCCGATGTCTCAGTAAAATACCAAATTTGAATTTCTTAACTTTGTTACGATGGTAATGGTGCAATTCGGTGCAAAAAAAAAACAGGAATTTGTGATCGATATGGCGATAGGCTTCCTATCACAAACTGGGACGAATACATGACAAAACGTAGATCCTGGTTGCACCTCTGCCTACCCAAAAAAAGCGTGAAGTGAAGTCATGCATGCTCGTCTAGCTATTCATTGCAATAAAAAAAACAATCCGACCAATAAATAAATACTTTAAAATGGCTGCCAAAATTTTCCGATTCCAACTGTGTATTCAGATTATTTAAACGAAGGGTTCCTCAGATATCAATTTTGGAACCAATCAGATCAATAGCAAAAAAGTTCAAACCACAAAATTTCGATTCTGACTCCAAATTTAGGTTATTCGAACAAAATGTGTCTCAGATATTGATTTCGAGACCAATCGGATCAATACCAAAAAAAGTTCAAAATGGCGGCCACAAATTTTGGTTATGACTCCCCTCCATCCAGTCTATAGATTATTTACATAAAGAGTAAATAATTCAAAGCTATAGGTACCTACCGATACGTACCTATACGTCCCATCCTTTCTCTTCATTATCCATACCGTCTTATAGCGTGCATTTACATTTCTTCCTATCAAATCTGTCAGCTATCTCAGTCCTCTCCCGTGCCTCTCACTCTATTATATCCCATTTATCCATATCCAAGTAGTGTGCCTTATAAATCTTTTACATTTAACACTTTAGCAGTTTTGATTATCCATACAATATTCCATCCCTTATTTCACCCCCACTATGCTGTTTTTCCAAAAATAGTACGCCATTACTTTTTACTCACACACACGCACGCACACGCACACAAAACATACACTATTAGCACATTTTTACACACACACACATGATTAATCATTCATGTAGTAACAATTATATTTACGGGAAGACACAGGCAACGCCTAATTTGAAAACTCATGCAATATTCTCCATAATTATGTAAAATTGTTATTTTAATAATGATTTTTCATTTTCAAGTGACATTCTATCTTGAAAAGAAGTAAAACTTCTTGCGTGTGAATATTATTAATTTTATTGTCCTATATTTATGTAGCTTTATAATATATTCTCTTTAGTTTACACAAAATAAATTTCTGAACGCATGCATTAATATTTGACAACCAATTTAAATGTCAATCGCTTTTCATTACTGTCATTAATTTACATCTTTAAAATCTAAAATACGCCATTAATCGAATATTGTGGATATATGTTGTCGATTCGAAACCTTTATTTAAATACGTTTTTTAATTTGAGGGAAGAGTTTACCGTATCGACGGGATGAACATTAAATGTTTGACAGTTACAAACCCATGAACATTTTGTATGAGAAAATGTTAATAAGCTAATAGAAACTCGGGAAACCGGGAACATGATAAAAAGTATCCTATGTCCTTCTCCTGGTTCTAAGCTACCTCCCTACCAATTTTCAGCCAAATCAGTTCACCCATTCTTGAGTTATAAGTAGTGTAACTAACACGACTTTCTTTTATATATATAGATATGAAACATACCGCAGACTAAAAAAAATCATTATGACTAGTGTACAGTGACTAGAAATAAGAAAAGTAAATATCTTCAGAATCGAAACGACATAAAAGTTGAGTCCGTAGCCATATATTAAATTTCGCAGACATAACCGAGATCGATCTGCGACAGTCTCTCAGATGCAGTCTTTTGTAACTGCCGCCCCATCTCACCAATTTCCCGATTTACGTTCGACCAAACCCAGCTTCCATTTTTAAATCCATTTTACCCACAGGGCTATCGGTTTTGCAAATAATCTCTTTTCGGTTTACGAAAAGCCTTTTCATACATTTAATATTTTTGAACTTTATTTTTTGAATTTCGAACTCCAATTTGTTTCGATTTTTGTATATTGACACTGGCAACACAAGTCATGTCATGCGTTTTACAAGTAAATAATAAACTTCTTTTATTTTATTTATGCTCAAGTTTATTTCACTGAAGGGTAGGCAGAGATTCCCAGCACGTAGATGCTATGCCTAGGGCAATAATGGATCTACTACAAACACCAATCCATAAAGCACTCCTAAAACAATAAACATAAATCAAGAACAACAAATAGTCTCCGCAAAGCAAACTTGAGAGAGACCCACATTAGTCAACGATAATAATGAGGTTTAAATCTAGTTCCACATGTAAAACACCTGGGGCCTAATTTGAGAGTATAATTGAATGGATCCTTACCTTAACCGCCCTTACTTGCTCGTATATTTCGGAGTTTATGAAGCAAAGATATAATTTTATAATAGTTAGGACTGTCGTAATTCCCGGAGTTGTGTAGTGTGCGGTTGCTACTAATTTAACAAATAAATAGACACTTTAGTCGCAAGTTGGAGTTACACGCGGTTAGACGACGTCGCGCTGTACTAATGTTCTTGGATTGTTGCGACATAATAAGGCGGTTAACTTTTGATAGGAACTTTACTATGACTAATGGTTACGCTTAGTTGTTTGATACTAAAAGCTTTGAAGATTTTATATACAGGGTGGTGTTGAAATATGGTATTTAATGTAGTCCACATGTTTTTCATCACTCCAGGTGAGGTAAAAAAAGAATATATAGAAAAATCCGAGACGTTTATAGTCAAATATTGTGATTATATTTTTAAAGATTTTTGGCCATCTCGTATAGACACGAGTATTTGAACTGCGTTTCAGTTCGGGGACTTACTTGAGTGGTAAAAAGTCTCGTACCTATTGGATGGTCAAAAGCCTTGAAAATTCTAATTGCATTTTGACAAAACTACCAGGTAGCTTTTTTCAGTCTTTGTTTAATGTTACCTTGAGCGGTTAGGAACATGTGGTTTAAATCAAATACCATACGAGTATTATATTAATATAACCTCGTATACTAGTATAAATAAATAATTCCAATGCACTTATGATAGAGTTAAGTGCGATATAAATTTAATATTTATTGCTCACAGATAATTACTACCTTTTGTTAGTTGACATAATTATTCCGGCTTGTTGTAAACTGGATTTTTAGCTGAACAAAAACCTTTCATCGCTCGTTATGATACGTTTTTCACCATCGTGTATAGTGGTCATAATCTACCTACATACGAATATACAATCAGCTGAATGCAATTCTTAATTAAGACTAATTAAAATCCTATAAAAGATAAAACAATGTGTAATCTCGAATGCAAATCGAAGACGTGACAAGTCATTAGGTACGCGTAGAGCATAATAATATAATTATTGAAATATTGATCTATGACTGCCGACTTAAGGGATATTCTCCGATTTTTTTATTACAACGTATACTTCGTCTTTAAAAGATGTCGGCACAATGATAAATTATATTTTGCGATGTTCACCTAAGTCCCGATTTTCATGTTCCCATTTTACATATTTGTGTAATATAGAAATAGACACATAAGGATTTTTTTTTCAACCACAAAACCAATGTAGAATCAGACTTACAGTCTCCTAATTAAAAAGTCTTAATATGATAGAAGAAGAGATAGCGTCGCACACACGCACTCAAGAAAGAGTTTCTAACCTGGGTTCTGCGGTCGGTTAAGGGTCTACGAAACTATGATAAAAATATATAAAGAAAGAATCAGCGCTACGCGCGCTCTACGCCGCGCTACGATGTAGCAAATATTACAAAGCTTTTAATTAAAATTGAACAGATGACACATACACCAATGTGAATAAAACACATGTAGCAAATAAAACTATTAAAACTTTTTTTAATTCAGTTTGAGAGCTATCCAAGGTATTATCATTTGGTTGAGCTGGGTGTTCAACATAAGAAAGAGGCTAGAAAACGCTGCTTTAGCGTATTAAGACATTAGGTGATGGATGTCACTGGTAGAAGAAATTAAACATATTTACAATTAATCGTATACAGAGTTAACGCCGCACCAAATGCTAATAAAATCACATATGGCACCTACGCTAATCACTCTTAATTGAATTTAAAACGTTTGTACATGGATGTGATGTGTACCGAACCGTTTTTTCCATTAATTGCTATGATATGTGAACTGTAAGGCCATTTAATTAGAAGTGTGATGGCCGTGACAACTTCCAAATCAGGAGGGCTAATGAATGCCTGTTTTTGATGTTTGATTTCATTTCAAAACGAATTTATATTTTTCGATTTTTCAATTGGACAGCCTCGGTGGCGAAGTTGTTGTAGAGTCCTGTTACAAAGCTGTGGTCTCGGGTTCGAACCCCGGGTTGGGCAAAGTGATATTGGATTTTTCTATTCATAATCAGAACAAAGTCAGGAATTTGTGCCCGATATGGTGATAGACTCACCACCTATCACATCATTTGACGGAACATACAAGGCGAAATGACTGTCCTTGCACCTCTGCCCACCCCATCTGGGAAAAAGGCGTGAGTTTGTTTTTGTATGTATGAATTTAATTTTTTTAAATTTTATTTTCTTATTTGTAATAACATTTAAGATCATATCTTTAAAGTCGCTAAGTTATTGAATTAAATTATCTAGAATAAAAGCAAACACTTTGAACCAAAATAATTTACGTAATTAACTCGCTTGCCAACCTTTCATCCTCTATCAGCCCATATACGTCTCACTGCAGGGCACGGGCCGCCTCTCCAATCGAGAGTACGATTGAGTGGTTAGGTTATATAGTTTATCATAGTCTAATTTAAATTTATTTATGTGGGAATCCGTCTCGCTGGTGAGTTCCGTCTCGGGTCAAATCAAACAAAGATTGTTTGGATAATCTAAAACATAATTTTATCTTGAATATTTATCTTTTCATTTACTTCTTCATCTTCCGTTCAAAACGTCTTCGATCTTCTTCCAGACTTTTATTCTTTCCTTCCGTACTTAAAATCTTAATCATTCATCTTCTAGCGCTTTCCATCTTAAGTACTTTCATTAATCATCTGTTTCACACAAACCACGTTTTACACCATTCATTCGACTCACGTTTCATTCCACTCATTTTTCTTCATAACATTAAAATCCTTTATTTATTTAGCTTCATATACATTATATACAAGGCGAACTTAATACGGGGGCAAATCTGTAATTTTTAATTTTTATTCCCCGACCTATTAATTCCCTAATCCAGTATATTTAATCTTCAGAAACGGCGGAATCAAAGCAATATCAATAAATAACATCGCCTTAAGCGGTAAATAGTGCGGCAGTATTACTAATGAGCTTACAGGGTCTCTTGGCAAGCACATATCTTGCGCTTAAACAGCGAAAACTAAAACAGAACGCCTCAGCACCAACTGCACTTGGAATGCTTATTTGTTTTCTGGTACTGGTATGTAATTTGCATCACTTGTTATGTATACTTGGAGGCTTTTTAAGTCAGGAAAAAGTGTGTAAAAGCATATAAATAAATAAATATACCTAATTTTAACTTACGTAATTCTGACCTTACAATAAAGACGTACATACTCACACCCAACAGTCACTTAAATAGTCACGACCCCACAATAAGATGGAGTTTTGTTTCGCGGGTATCAGGAACTACGAGATACTGTTCGGTCTCACAAACTCCCAGACCCAGTTTCGGTGCGGGGATCGAACCCGCGATCTCCCGGTCCCGTTTTCGTTCTCGTTTCACAGACAGCGTCTAACCAACTGCGCCACAGAGGCTGTAAAAATCAAGTTTGTATCGCGGTATCAGAAACCGAGAGAGACTTTTCAGTCTTACAAACGCCCTGATTCCAAAGATTTTTATTTGTGGATCCCAGAAACATTTGTCACAGTGCGGGAATCAAACCCGCAAATCATTTCATAGCCAGCCTACAACTGAGGCTGTCATAATATGCAATAGAAAAACTAGTGATATTAGCATTACCGATGCCTGGGCAAAATTTCTACGGCGCCTTCTGACCACTAAGCAAACCCAAGCGAAAAGCATTAAAGCTGGTATGCGGCGCATTTACTTTATTACTTACGCCCTAGGCTGTCGCTCAATCGCAGCTGTCCTAACGCCGGCCTTGCATAGAAAGATGAGAGAATGAAAATGTATTATAGAAATAAGTTTTGGTTGATTTGTTTTAGTAAATAGGTACACCGCGCCATGCCTAGTAAAGCATCAAATGCTACCTGCTGAGACAATGGTCGCGAGATCGAATCCCATGGTATAACTATTTTTTTCTCTTTATTTGAAGTCAAGTGTGTTTTGTAAGGCTATTAACAACTTTATCCACAAACACTGTTTTAAAATAATGCGGTATCTGCAATTGGAAAAAACTCAGAAAATATGTCAACCGTTTATATATCTTCTAAATTGTTAGTTAGCATTAATAAAGAATATTCTAAGAATATTCTCAATAAACTAAGGTAAACAAGGTAACAGTCACCCCTACATAACACATCTACATAAAGAGTTAGTGTATCTATGTAATATGTTGACATATCGGTCGACGAAACGCCAGGTTACTGTAGGATATCGATCGCCAATCCCATTCATAAGACTTTTACTCGATAACTGTGGAATATACTTCATAGAATGATAGATCGAAATATCATGAGGACGATAATTTCCACGGGTTTCCCGTAGCCGAAATAGCTCAGTTGGAAGAGCATAAGGTCCGTTGTGATCTTGCGGTCCCTGGTTCAAGTCCAGGTTTCGGCTCCTGTGGTTATATTACATGGCAAACCAAATTTTTGCTTATTATTTCTTTTTGTAAAATTTTAAAATAATTTTAATTTTTTTCGTCTAAGTGTTATGTTGAAAAAATAGTTAAAGATCCATAAATTGTTTTGTTTGAAAAAGAACAGAAATGAAAAATGTTATTAAAATTTAAATTTAACTTTAAAATGTTACGTAAGTTATTCAGAGTTTTTTACTTTTTTCGGAAATTGGGAAGTGGAACATAGAAATGCATTAAAATATGTGATGGAGATGGGATAAGCTCATGAGTTGGACGGAGTTTAGTCTCAAAGTTGTATGAGGTAAAATCTACCGTGACTAGATTATTCATTGTATATTACATTTATAATTTTGAAGTAGTTATATATTGAAATCGAGATGTAAATTTTTTAACTCATTTATTTGCTTTAATCACGCAATTAGCTATTTCGTTTTGAATGATTGTAGCTTGTCATGCTTATTTTCTATTAATCGTTTTTTAATGCTCAATAAATGGGTGATTTATAAAACACCATCGACAGCATTAAGAAGAACGCATAAAATAGACATTAATCTATAAATCCTTAACCATGCCTATAATATCGTTTTTTCCATGTCATAGAAATTGAATTCCCTTCCTCCATAAAAAAGGTCCGAAAAAAAGGAAAAGTTAGCGTTATGGTCGATTTGGCCACGTCGTTTGGCAACAGTGCCGGAGTTAAACACAGGAATGACTTGTGTAACGTGGTAAAAAGCACTTTGCCATGCACTGAACTTTACCAGCGCCATAGGGCTATAAAATTGACGCGATGTCTATAAAATATTCGCGTTCTGCAAAAAAATTTGGGTTTTCAAATTCTAATCTGGGCTTTGTTTTGAGTAGTGTGTATTTGAAAATAAAGCTGTGACGTAAATTGTACATGATGTATGATACAAGATCTATTAATGTAATTAAGGAATTTATTTAATAACTTAGACGGCGCAGACTATGAAACCAGCGGTCGCGGGTTAGATTCCCGCACCGTGACAATTGTGTGTGTAAAACTCAAATATTTGTCTTGGGTCTGGGTGTTTGTGAGACTGAAAAGTCTGTCGTAGTATTTGAGACCGACGACACAAGACTAAATTTATCTTAGTGTTGGGTTAGGAGTCACGACTATGTTTGTGAATTAATTATTTGAAAATTAATGAAATATTATTAAAGACAGCGTTAGCCGTTAATACTTTAAAAAAATATTCTCCATATGAGAATTAATGAGTTTTAACTATAAAATACAACCGCACCGTGCTCCTGAATGAATTGTTTCAAACAATAACTTTATAATCATACAAAATCCAGATACCCCGGAGGCAGGTTGCAAAATGAATGTATTTAAGGAATTTGAACGTTGATTTTGTTTTGATAAATGAACTCCCGAAATTAAATAAGTTTTCAACTTTCCAACAATCAAGTTATAAATTTATATAAACAGACTTCACAGTAACTTTTATGATTTATTATGATTAGAAGCTTTGATGGAAAAATATTTGTATACGTTTTATATTTTACAAAGTATTTAGTCTCCTTTTAGAACGAAGACCTTTATGATCCATTAAAAATATTATCTTTGCTTGATTTTTTAGTGGCTTATTTAATTATTTTTTTTATGTTAATGAAGTATTTAATC
This sequence comes from Hyles euphorbiae, assembly GCA_023078785.2. Classification (NCBI taxonomy): domain Eukaryota; kingdom Metazoa; phylum Arthropoda; class Insecta; order Lepidoptera; family Sphingidae; genus Hyles; species Hyles euphorbiae. Next base: position 5,549,393 of record CM041049.1, read on the forward strand.
ATAGATTGATGGATGAGTTGCAACTGATGTCCCAGGCTACACAACCGTTCATCTTTTAAAATCGTTTAAAAACATTCGTTGCTATTAATAATTTATTATATTGCGAAGGAATTTAGTAGTATCAGTATCAGCCCATGTCAACGGTGAAGTACCAATACCAATAATATCTGAAATTTTCTTAGAAATAAACTTTTTTATTGTTTTTTTTTTTACAAAGCTATTATGCCGATGTTTGAGTGATATCTTTTAAGTGTATTTTTACTCTACATTTACATTATTACTATTCTTCATCAATAAATATATTAACTACTTATTAATTTAACAAAAAATTACGTTTTTTTCAGTTTGTGTTTTATGACTTTGTCAGTTAGGAATTATTGGCACTTCGCCGTTGATATACGTCCCACTGCAGGGCACGGGCCTGCTCTACAATCGAGAGTGCGATTGAGAGTGGCTAGGCCATATAGGAATTGACTATGACAAAATTTATACCCTTTATATCTAACAATTTCAAAGGTGTATAACCAAGTCGCACTAGGGCAGTATTGTTTCTCATTCACAGACTATTATTTGTCTTACACAGGGATCCTTATAGGTTTGTGGAAGTTGTAGAAAAATATTTTCTCCATTATTCATTGGATGAAAGGTCACGCGAGCTTGTTAATCCTTACCAAAAATTAATATAAAATAGATGAACATTCCAACAAAATTAGCTGATAATAAAGATAAAATGGAAAATGTTATTAAACATTTTTATATTTGTAATCGAGACGAGGTCGGTTTAATTTTACGATACGGTTCAGCCAAACTGTTAAGGGACATCAAAGGAGGCTCGATGGAATTTTATTAGGACTTTCATCAGAATACCTCGTAAGTAAGGCTTATATTTAAGGGTTTATGCGCCATTTGTGGCGAAATGGAAATTTATCGGATAAGATTTTGACCGACTTTTTTCTTACATTCGTTTAGCATATGATTATTTATTGCCTGTATATTGCCTATGAAACGTTAAGGAATTTGACAAAATTGTTTGTAGTTTGCTCTTCAGTTCTTGGAAGAAGATAATATATTTTTTGTAAGATATTATTAAATTTTTGTGAGCAAATTAAATTGTGAAAATGTTGCGTCGACTTTAATAGAATTTTAATAGGCTTTGCTGCAGAAATGGGTGGATTCAGCTTGGATGCTAAATTATTGCCTCACGAAAATGCGATATGAGAGGAACTCTTGCGTTTACATTTGTCATGAAAATTTTAATGCCTACTTCGTATACAGGTTACATATACAGGTACAACTGTGACTAACGTTCCTTGAGTAGCAAGTGCAATTTCTGAAATCCACGAATTAACAAATTTTAAACGATTGTTGTCGCTGGATGCAAGTCGCTTTTAACATATCGTCGTGGAAAAGAACATTTACATACAAAATCTAGGGGTGATCGTGTTATGTAATTATCATCAAGTTAGTCTGTGTTAAATTAAATATTATATTTGTTGGATAACGTATACTTAATTAATTACTTTATGAATAATAGCGAGAATAACATATATCGGACATACATGTTATCACATACATACAAGGCGGAAATGTGGGTGTCCTAGCACCTCTGCTTACCTTTCTAAGAAAAAGGCGTTTATGTGTATGTATTAAAATAGAGTAAAACACTAATTTCACTTTTGGTATTTATAATGTACTAGCGGCCCGGCCCAGCTTCGCCCGGGTACAAATAGATTTCTGCACAATGATATGTACGTATTATGTATTTAAACCTTTCTCTTGAATCACTCTATCTATTAAAAAACTGCATCAAAATCCGTTGCGTAGTTTTAAAGATTTAAGCATACAAAGGGACAAAGGGACAGAGAAAGACTTTGTTTTATACTATGTAGTGATATATTATAACCTTTATTTATGTAATGTATTCAATAGGTACTCATACCATTAAATGAAACATACTATATCAAAGCAAAACACGTAAACATGTCCGTCGAAAATGAATGACCGTATGCTAGGCTAGATTCTTTAAGCTCGTGCAGTAAAGCTATTGTTTTAGTTACACTTAGGAGCTACTAAACTTTTAACGAGTAAACATTGTTTTCTCTGCTAGCTGGAGTTAAAAATTTAAGTATCGATGTACATGATGTTCGAATATACGGGTTAATAATTCAGTTGTTCGAAGTATTTCTTTAAGAATAAGAATAAGAATAAGAATACATTTTATTGTGGAAAACCTCCAGAAAATTCAAAATTCAAGGTACACATTTTACAGTTAATGATATATCCAAAGTGTGGGTCCCAAAGTAGGCAAGCCCGTATCTTTATATTACACTAGCGGTCCAGCCCGGCTTTGCCGCGGGGCAGATATTTTTTGAGTCCAGTCTTGCTTAGCATTCCACTGCCGTCGCCATCCTGTGACATAAGATGTTAAGTCTTAATGTGTTCAGTAGTTACCCTGGCTACATCGTCCTTCAAACCGAAATACAACAGTACATTTACACTGCTGATTGGCGGGAGAAATATACATTGCGGAGGTACCACCAGTGAATTCAATAATAAAATATAATATACATACTATTTAAAATCCACGCCCATTTATCAACCTATTTGAGGCTTAATGCTTAAGGCCAGCGTATTACTCATTTTACTATTAAGATTCAAGTAGATTTTAAGCAATGTAGTTTTAGCTCTCCCTTGGGACATAAGCTTTGTTTAAGTGTTCACAGTTATACTAAAACTATTTTAAAGGAGATTTACTCTAATGATATTTATTTACGTCATCTCTACTCCGAGGGAATTATATTTAAGTGCTTATATTTATTGAATAGTGATTTAGTACAGTTTGTAAGGCGTAAAACTGATTTTTCTATATTAATGCTATAAGGAGGAAATATTTGATGGTTTACATTGAATAGGCTCTTAAACTACTGGACCGATTTGAAAAAATCTTTCAGCATTAGAATACTAAATTATCCCTGAGAAAATAGCCAATAGAATATTTTCAAAAATGTGTGCCTGCACCCGGGCGGAGCCGGGCCCTGCCGCTAGTATGTTATAAAAAGATGGAATTGAAAGATATTAATGAAACGATTTTTTTTAAGAATAAGGCCTACAAATTTTCAATGATTATCAATGTTCATTGATGCCGCGATTTATTAAATATAGAATGCTCTTTTAAAGGACTTCGAGAATATAAGTCCGTCCACAGATAACTTTGAACTCGGTTTCAATGCGATTATATTTTTTATAATAAATTTATCGAGCAACTTTGTAGATTGTAAATCACATTTTCTTTTCATATTATTAGATCAAATGATATAACATAAAGGCCCGTTTCTGATCCTGAAAAGACAGCCCACACTGCACACTTGAAATCAATGTCTGGGGCAAACCTCGCTTTAATAAAAGGCGGTTTAAAAGAATACACAAAAGGTTCTCTAAGGGATTTGCTTTTATTCATCGCTGAGTCTTTGTTGTATCTTTTATATATATAGAAATATTTTTGTGGACACTAAAGGGTCGAATAATCTACGCAAACACGCAGAGATGTAAGGAAAATATCTAGGATAATCTTCTGCTCCCTGTGGGTTTTTATACTTCGATAAGTTTGACCTTTATGGGCGAGAAATAAGAGGCAGTTATGTCCGATTCTAGGTGTTTGAGGATCAAAGTAGTACTATTTGGTATTCATGATACGAAATAGAGATATAAGATTGTGGATATTGTTTACAGTTAAGAAACGTGTTGTTATATTCTTTAAGTCCATATATGTTCAACTGCAGGGCACGCACCTCCCTTACAATCGGCAGTACTATTGAGAGGGTTTAGGTCATGTAGTCCACCAAGCTGACCTAATGCAGGCTGGTGGAGTTTACATACCACAGCAATTCTTATGTTAAGTTGTATAGGTTTCTTAATTCTGATTTTTATCATCATCGTTATAGTGCGTGGTGATTGACCATCCACAAGATTCGAAAAGTCAGAGGTGTGCCCAGGGATTTGAGCCCGCGACCACCATGAATATGTTAGTAGCTCCGTCTGCTCCGTTACCAATAGGCCACCGTGCTTTTAAAAATGTTTCTTGTTATTTTCATTAGTCTCATGTGTAATGAAAAAATAATAAAAATGCGTTTGTAACGTATTATCCAAAAGATATATCGAATAGTTACAAAAACCCAACGCTATATTATTTTGTTTATTTATTTATTATTATTTGTTTATTGTTTTGAATCATACATAGAATTAGTTACATTAAAGAAATAACATAATAAAAAGTACAAAAATGTTATTATCGCACTGGGCAATATCTTTCAGGCAACCTTGGGATTTATATATGTATTATATATTTTATATGGTTTATGAACATTTATTAAGAAAATAACTCCGATATCTGGGTCAACCCTTCGTACTTCATTCGATCACATTGCATTTACAATCAAACGTAGTGTAATAATATCGCCGGAAAGGTATATATGTTGAAATAAAATCACAAGGATGACTTTATAAAAAAATGCCAACCCGCACTAGGCCAGCGTAGTGAACTATATGGCCTAACCACTCTCAATCGCACTGTCGATTGTAGAGTAGGTCCGTGCCCTGCAGTGGGACGTGTATGGGCTAATACAGAATATAGACTTCAGTAAAAAATATGCCCGTATTTTTGCGCAACATTTGCAATAAAATTCCAATACCTACCTTACTAATATTGGAAAGAAACAAAGAAAAGAAAGAAATAATTTTTAATATTTTGCATACAAGCTGTCAGGGGTATGTTTTTCATTACAATAATTGGATGTTTGAGAGTGACAGTATGGTATGTGTAACATTTCGTTTTTATAATAATCTTTCCTTTGTCAACCTAAATAACCTACTGCTACATTAACACAAGAAAATATTAGTTATTACTATAAGCATAAAAATATGTAGCAATTAATGCCATACTCCTGATCTTAAGTGATACGACCAATCATAGAAGGTAGCAAAACCAATAAGACCATGAATTCCAAAGCAATGCTTGGCATTCTAATGCGCGGTCCATTCTATATCTACGGGATAAACGTGACAGTCGACCGTCGCATCGCGTACTTTTCAGTGGTGATGTAAGCCCACAAGTTTGTTTCGCCGGGCCTTTTCAAGTATGACATAAAACCATAAAATAGTCATCAATATTATAATAAAACATTATTAACAATTTAGTATAAATAATACTTTAAAAATATTTTGTATATATAGATTAGCTACTATGTGTATTGACTTGTCATAAGATCTATTCAATTGCATACATGGCCAATAAACGAATTTAATTTTATAAGATATTGAGTTTCAATAAGTCCAGTAGTTAGTCTAACAATCATTTCAAAAACATTTTCCATCAATGAGTCAATATGTCCCACAATAATGCAGCGACTAAAGCATTTGCTCTCAACGCATCTTATCCCAGCGTCTGCTATGGAAATGTTTACATACAACACTACGCGCTTATTGCGCTGTGACACCGCTCCCATTTCCGTTCCATTTCCACGATTTTTAGCCAAACTGCGCGCATTGCCAATATTGAAAAGCGTTGCAAATATTTGGCAAGAAAAAGCGTTGGGAACTGCAAGTAATATGCACTGCATGTATTGGATTTTTAATTATTTGTATCGTGTTGTGTTGGGTAAAAGTGGAAAGCCTCGTGTTTGGAAAATTCGCTGTTGATATTGGATTGTTGTGCCTTTGGTTTAGTGACTACATGTGGGGTTTGAAACGTGAGATTCTAGGAGATATTTCTACGTCAGGAAATATGAATCATTCGAGTTTGAGTCTCATATATTTTGCGCAGTAATGTAATTTGTGGCGGGCATGGCTGCTGGTTCGTCCTTGTTACACCTTAGGATTCAAATAAGCACAGCGAACTCTGTGTGCTATTGGTAGCATTACTATCCAACCCTTTGGGGATGCAGGCATAAACACTATCCAAGTCCACTCTTGAATCGAAGTCTTTCCAAAAAATATGGATTCCGTCAATTGAAAAAGTCACTTTTTTATCTGTCTATGAAAAATATTGGACTGTGTTATAACACGTGGAATGTTTTAATATGTTATAAAACTTTATAAAGTGTAGTAAATAATGAAATAACGTGACAATAGCGGGCATCGTATGTATTTATTTTAAATTTTATGATGAATTAAATTGAATATTTTCAACAAATATAGATATTCGAAAATCCTATCGAAATATTTCATTAATACAACAAAGCAGGATTTACAAGTCCTTCTGATTTCTTGAGATATCTACAATATTCTGTAATTATTAAAAATATTTTGTGTGTATTGTCTTTAAGGTTCTCTTGTCTTTAAGGTTTTGTTATAACGTCGAGTGTAATTATTATAAGTTTAGAAATTACAATTTGTTTACCGGTGAGGAATAAATAAGAAATGAATTTATTCGAATTATAATTTAAATTTTCCAACAAATCGTGTTTTCAGCACGCACTAACAAATATTAATATACTAACATTGTACAAAGTTTATATCACAACACGCACACCTGACTGTAACCATATATTTATTTATTCACCACAAAGAGCTTTCAGTCCCAGTGGAGCTCACAACGTTCTGACTAAATAATTCAATTCTGATTCGAATCGACTAGGTATTTAAATCACGCACGCCTTTTCATCTGGCGCCTTCAATAGATCTTATATAGTTCACATCTTATTAGCATATTTTATCTTTATGTCGCCGGGTACTTAATGCCTTAATGTTAATCGGCGTGGATCGTTAGCAGGATTTTCACGTCACCCGTAGGTAATTAATTTGGATGTAATTACCATAGTTTTTGTAATAAAATGCGAGATAAATGTGAGTGGATTACTGTTAATTATTCATTTCAGAATGGGTGATTAAGGTTAGTAAAGTTGTATAGTGTTGAATTAGTAACCATAAAATAGATTTAGGTGTCATTAGAACTTCATATACCGAATGTAACGAAATATTTATTTCTACGTGGCTTTATTCGGTGCCATAGCACTGTTTGATTTATTTGTTAATTATCTTCATTTCACCCAATATCCAGCATTATTAGTGTAACTAATCTTGTTATCCTTATCCTATCCTCTTCTACAGTCACTAAGTCTCCAATTTATTGGCCAGCGTCTTCATTGGCCCTGGAATTAATGGTAACACATACTTGTTTGGTTTATTATTGATTATCCAGATGCGTCTACCACACTCCAAAAGTGAACTTCTTGTAAAAATCATTAATTTGATATTCGAAATTCCATAATGCTGTCCGTAGTAATAAAAAATATTTAATGCTAATTTATTAATGTTTAATTACAGCCTTACTAATAACGAATAAAATGCAATATTTCTATCGCCGTATTTTTTATTTCATACAACACTAAGCTGACATAATATTAGTTGCAGTCCTTCAAAGTATAAGGAGTTAATAACACTCAACGAGACGTTCCTCATTAAAACAGAAATTATTTTCATATATTTTTATTATTTCTAAGTATTTTTTTTCTTTATTTTATTTATGTCGGCTTAGTGAAACAATATTATTAAGATATTAACGATGTCGAGCTAGTTCGGATTATTTTATTTCAATAGAAACCGACTAGAAACTACTTATATCCTACTGAAATAATGCTTACTCCTACTAAAACCAAATATTCTTTGGGATAGGTCTACGTCCAACACAGGCCTTTCCTTTGGCAATGTTAAATCACATCTTCTATTTATGTTTATATATTTTTTAATTTTTTTTTTTATTGCATTGAATGACGAGACGAGCAAGCCGTTCGCCTGATGGTAAGCGATACGACCGCTCATAAACAGTAGCAACATTCCACTGCGCTCGTCATCCTGAGACATAAGATGTTAAGTCTCAATATGTCCAGTAGTTACTCTGGCTACAATGTCCTTCAATCCGAAACACAACAGTGCATTTACGCAGTGTTGTTTCACGGGAGAAATAGACATTGCGGTGGTACCTACCCAGATGGCCTCTCACATATGAGAGACCTACCACCAGTAAATTTTTTAATTCTTATTTATTTAAGAGACTTTGAGTCAATTATGACCATATCAGTCTCATAGTATATACAAGTTTAGAGAACATAAATTAGATTAAAGGATTTGTAAATTTAAACACCAATGTAGCCGCTTCCGATGTTTGTGCCGATAAGATTGTTCGAAAAGTATTTCAGTTATGAAAATGATAAATTATTTATGTATAAAGCCGTCTAGTCTAAGTGCACCATATTTCATGCTGACCCTTCAGTAGTTGCGACGTAAAATACAGCCGAGGTAATCCTATTCATCCATGATTTATGTCAAAGTAGGGTCACTGTGGAAGTTTCAGGTCTATAGTTTCGGATATGTGAATATTCAATGGCCTTTGCACAGTTAATGAAAGTAGTACAGAAAAATTAATGAAAAATTCAGGGAATGGAAGGAAGACGGAAAAATAGAAGTGTGGTAGTAGACATGTTATTGGTGTTCAAGAGAAGGTCGTATATTTCTTTGGAAGGCAACTAATAGAAGACTAAATTCAATGTATAGATACATATTGTATATACGTTTACTTAGAAGAAGTTCTGCCAGGATAGGCAGGTTTTACATTGTGTGTTCCGTCCTATGATGTGATAGGAGGCTAGTCTACCGCTATATCGGGCTCAAATTTCTGACTCCAGGCTGATAATGAATCGAAAAATCCAATATTACTTTGCCCGACCCGAGATTGGAACCATCGGCGTCATAGTCGTTTCATAGTATTTTATTTTATTGCGCCATCGAGGCAGTCAGATTAGTTCACTCTGTATGGTGACCAATTACATGATCTAGGCAACAAAAGCAGTATTATATATATTCTAGGAACGATGCAATACATGATGATGTTATGCAAACCTATCATTTAGCTATAAGGTTTACGTATCCAAAATACCTTAAGTAGTAATTGGATGAATTAAGTCGACCATCAGCCTTAGAAGAATGTTTTAATTTTTTTACTTTTTATTTAATTTTACGATTCCCTGTGTCTCGTGGCATTTTAAACCTCACTTAATTTACACATTATTGTCGTGTAACCAATAAAAAACTATTTATTTGTTATTGCTTTATTTGTTCATTGCCACGAGTACGATGTTTATCAATGTTTGTTGCGCCCGTGCGAGCGAGGCTTACTACATACCCACAAAGTGTTGGAATTATTTGTTTTATTGTATATCAGATAGCTTCGCGCTACTTACATGCAGAGAAAATAATATCTAACTACGCAAATACATTTACATGGGTGCATTTATAATACACACATACATACCTGAAATTGAGTACTATTTAATTCTATATTTGTGTTTTGCTTAAGTTTTTAGTGTTTTTAATTTGGTTATTTTGTCACTTTTCCCAATTGTTATTATTATATCCATTTTTTTTAATGTTTTAATTCAAGTCTGATTAATGACTGAGCATCCGAACGTCACTTGGTCCTCGCATTGAAAATCAGCGCTGCGGTACTGCTTATGCATTACCGAAGCATTTAGCTGAATGCGAGGTCCATTGTTGGCGCAGTGATAATTATTTTTAGTGTTTGTGTCTCACTATTGTTATCTGTTTTGTTTGTATTTCTATATCACTGTCCAACAATAAATTCTTCTTTCTTTCTTTCTTTCTTTTAGTGGAATCTTATGTCCTGCCGCGTTGATTGAAGAAAGCTCGAATTGATTCTTTTCACAGCGTTAACTTGCTCATTGTGATAATTGCGGAATCGAAAGCAATTGATACACGTATTCTCCTAAAAGGTCGTCTCATTAGGAATTTTTATAGAAATTTGATCCAATTTCTTCAAGGTAATGATCAAACAATATCAAATTTTCCCGTTTGCTAAATGAGCGTATTAACTATTGGTCTACAGTTCATTATACGCAAATTGGAAATAATGATCATATTCCGTTTTGATCAAAATATGTTGAGAGGGAGATTAAATTAAATTAGCTTGTTGAATATTGAGCTTTCCTTGCTTTCAATCAAAACACTTTATTTTGCCGACAAAGGAAAATAACAAAATTGGCAATACAGCCCCTGTAATTAAGGGTGCTAGGCCTGCTTTTGCATTTTAGAAGAAGTCGCCGTAGTGTAAGGAAATTTAATTTATTCCCGTCACAATTGTACATTCATTATTTTATAAGTCGGTGTTGCGTCTGAACAATGGACACTTTTGTTCGGATTCACTTGCTTCATGTTTCATTTTATGTATCGGTATTGTATTGGCCCTTTGTGATTTAAATAAAAGACTGGTTGAAATTATTTTTCATACTAAAATTGGAATTTCAATTAGTTTTTGATGTGCTAAATCAAAACATTTAAAGGAAAATGCGTTCCGCCGCGAATGTAATGTAATTGTAGCCAGAGCAACTACTGGACATATTGAGACTTAACATCTTATGTCTCAGGATGGCGAGCGCAGTGGAATATTTCTACTGTTTATGAGCGGTCGTATAGCTTACCATCAGGCAAACGGCTTGCTCGTCTCGCCATGCACAGTAATAAAAAAAAAAAAAAAAAAAAATGTAGTATTTCTTAATTTGAATAATCTATGGGTCGTTTTTTTACCAATAAACCGCGACACGCGCATGCTATTGACTTGATGGTAAGCGATACGACCGCTCATCAACAGTAGCCAAACAATACCATAAGTTACAATGCAATGCTTGGCATTCCACTGCCCTCATCATCCTGAGATGTTAGATGTAATTATACTAGTAATATGCACTATTGAGAAAAAATCTCCAGCTTAAATAAACCTTGGCTTGACTGCCTCGGTGGCGTAATTGTACTTCGGTACGGTTACAAAGCTGAGGTTCTCGGGTTCGAATCCCGGGTTGAGCAAAGTGATATTGGATTTTTCTATTCATTATCAGCCCAGAATCAGAAATTTGTGTCCGATATGGCGATAGGCTCGCCACCTATCACATCATGGGACGGAACATACAAGGCGAAATGTAGATGCCCTGGCACCTCTGCCTACCCCCTCTGGGAAAAAGGCGGGTGTTTATGTATGTATGTAAATAAACCTTCGACAGAAAATGAGACTACGTAAAAATCGATTAGCAATACGCCAAGGTATGCGCAGGGTTCAACATAATAATGACATAAGGCATTTTCCGCTGCGAGCTCTCCACGTAAGCGTCGAAAAGTTGTTTACGCAACTTTTGATTACCTTCTTTATTCAGTCTGTTTACTTTTTTACTTAGAGCGAAATTATTATCAAACTTTTTTCGTTAAAGGCTCAAAGATACATAAATGGGTTTGGAACTCGTTAGGGGGTTTTACTAAAAGTGTACCTGGATTTTTTTATTTGTCTTACCAATTCGCGCTTCGAGAGTTTGGTTATTTTCTGTGGAAATAGAAGGGAAGTGTTCGAGGTCGATAAATGGGGATTAATTTTGTTCGGCTGAAGAGTCCTTTATAGTTTATGGGGTGGAATTCGTTTACATGGCTTCCCATTATAAATGGCATTGTCCATAAAATGGTAAAATACATTCTACCTTTGAGTAATGTGGTGCATATGGTATAAATATTTTTTTTTTTAGTTTTTTTTAAGTGTATCGATATTTTTTATTTCAAATTCAGAAAGATAGAGCTTGCGCATGCTGTAGTGTATCGACGATCTCATATAGATTGCAGGAGGGTTCTGAATACAAGCGACATCAAATACATCTCCTTAAAAATCCTTAGAGAGGCAGAAGATCAACAGTAGACGTTCTATGATTAAAGGAAGATGATACATAGAAATTACATTGGATTGCAAGTTTCAGAAATACCGCCATGCTTTGAATTCATTAAACATTGCCTGACTATTTCAGCAGAAGTCACCTGTCTCAAAATCCTTTTGTATAATTTGAGTTTTTGTAGTAATGGGCTAAGACTGGAAATATACTATATTTGGGAATCTGATGATTCCAGGCTGATTATAATGAGTAGAAAAATACAATGCCACTTTGCTCAACCCGGGATTCGAACCCTAGACCTAGGCTTTGCAATCATACCTTAGTACAACAACGTCACCGAGGCGTTCGAGATATTTTATTAGAATTATAAAAATGAAGTAAATTAATATGCTAATGGAAATTCGACTCCGTTGCTTAAATAAATATAAACCAACTGCGAATATATCGAAATGAACACCAAAATCGATGAAACCTGCTTTCCAACTGTGTTAAAAACAAAACAACTAGGTCCAGCGGTCTGAGGTCGTTATTCTAGTTGCCGCCGCTCCACACTGTGTAATAGAGAAATGTCGCGCTCTATTTAATTAAAGGAATCATTGAAAATGTTTTGCGAATTTTAGAGACTAATTTGGAATTATATTAGATAAACCCATAAATAAGGATGTGTGAGGCATTTAAACATTTATTATTAAACATTTAAAATACTACAGTATGCTATAATTAAAGAATATTTTGATTTTTCAATATGGGAGATAGACTAACGGCCAGTTTCTATAATCTATCTATCTTTAAGAAGAGATTTCTCTGGAAATTTCGATACATTTTTTGCTTCAGTAAAGAAAGAATATTTACATAAGATGCATATATTTATACATATCTAGGCAAGATAATATTGTATGTCTATCTTTGTTTATTGAAGCATACAGTGGTATCGACATAGTAACGACATCCATTTTCACCTCTTGTTAAAGATAGATAGGATATAGAGAACGGCCGATACTTGACTAATAGCTACCCTTGGTAAGGGACTTTAAACGTGGAATATTATTATATTACAACATGGTTTTCATCTATTTGTGGTATGTGTCTGCCGACGAATCTTACACACCACATGTAGTTTAAAGGTTTTCCAATTGTGGCGAGTCACAGATTTGAGATGAAGGATTTCATTTGTAATTTAAAATTAATGAAATTTAAATAATAAATATTTAATAGGAATCAGAAAGTATTTACAAATTTAAACACACATGAATAAAATATAAACGGAATTAATAATATTTTCATGAAAAACAACATAGCTTTTCGTAAACACCCCTCAATATCTGCAAGTTGCAGTAAGTTTTTCAACCCTGAAATTGAATGAATAATCAGAGAAAGAAAATAGACGGAAAGAAATTGGCCTTATAGAGTCATCGATATCTATTTTATTGATCTTTATAAACCATACAGTATACAGGCGGACTTAATGCCAGAGCCATTCTCTAACAGTCTACCTTTAGGTGAAGTTGAAATGAAGTAAAGCAGGTTTATTTTTACATTTATATAATTTCTACCGACATAAGAATAGACCCCTTAAGTCAATCGAATGCGTTTTTGCGTGTGCTTTGCGGCCAGTGGCACTCCCAAAGCAATTAACCAAACTCTGTACTTTAATTACAGAACTTGTACGGGCCAAGTCAGAATTAGATTTAAGCAAATTTATTATAGAGCCACAAAGATACCTGGCCCGGTGGCCAAAAGTGGAAACAAATACGTCATTTAAAATGTCTGTCTATCTGCCAGTCGCTGTCATATCGGCCATTAGTTGTTTACTCAATGTATTTATTTTTCCTGCATTATTTAAAACTAGTGAAAATTGCCGAAAACTTTAAAAAGTGATGCTAGAAATGTTAAACTTCAGGTATTAAATTTTACGTAGGAAGAAAATCGGCTTCAGATACCAATAATACCCTTCGAAAAATTGTATCATCGTGTAGCTGTTGCCACAAGTTTGTGTTGTCAGCTTTTCAAAATAAATTCCACGAAAACAGAACTTTGTACGTACTAGTACAATAGATGTTAGTTCATATCCTAAACTAAAATTCATCGTTACGTGCGTGGTGGCCTGTTGGTAAATGGACCACCAATGACCACAACCACATTTCACGGTGGCTGCGGGTTCGAATCTCAGAGTAACCCCTCTGACTTTTCGGAGTCATGCGTGTATTGATAGTCAATAAACACACACAAAAACGGTGAAGGAAAACATCGTGAGGAAACCTGCATACCAAAGCGATTTATAAGAATTTCTATGGTACCCGTGTAAGTCCACCAACCCGCATTAGGCCAGCGCGGCGGACTATATACCCTGTGATATGGCCTAACTACCCTCAATCGTACTCTCGATTACAGAGGAGGCCCGTACCCTCCAGTGGGACGTGTATGGGCTGATACAGATAACTTTTTAACGGTTTTGACTTCTTTAAGGGGGAGCGATTGGTTAGAAAACTTGTGAAGGAAAAAAACATGCATATGAAACTGGTCCACTCATTTTCCCGACACTATCGATCGGATTGAAAAATCTTACTTTACCCACTTTATTGCTATATCTATTTTTAATGGCAACACCAAATTCGATTACAGCGACTCTCTCACCGGGTCAGATAACTTTGTGCCTCTATACTTAATTCTCACTTTATGAATTACGTTTGATAATGAAGATCTCATTTTGTGAGATGTTATGGCGTGTTTAACGAGTTAATTTAGAAAATATATTACACGAAACAATGTTGTTTAAAGGGTATGATAATATAATAATATTGAAGACATTAAACAGAATGAAATCACATAAGCTTAGCGGTAATGCCTGAGGAGTATAAGGTATAATGTTCTGGGTCAAAAAAAATCGGCTGGTCAACAACGTGAGTTGTTAATAAGCAAATATTGTTGCATTTTTTTATTGCAGTGAATGTTGAGGAGGAGGAGGAGCAGAGTTTGATTCCGTACGCCTGGTGATAAGCGGTACGCCCGCTCATGAATAGAAGTTAAACCAAACTCATCTTGAGACACAAAGCAATGCTTGGCATTCCATTGCGATCACCATCCTGAACCATCACTATTCAATCGGCGCTCACATATGAGAGACTTAGCACCAGTAAAACATCTCAGAAAATAATCCTTATCCTTAGTTGAAATATTGTTAATTGTACAAAACATTTGTTATACTGTTTCACATATAAACCAACACAGTTTGAAAAGGTATTAAGTACTATGCATAGCTTGGTAATTCCTGCCTCATATTACCTTTTAGTTCATGATGACACGAGATACTGTTAATTCAAAACAAAGTTGAACAGTGATGAGCGTGATTAATGGTATGTAACGTGAAAACACGGCGAACACGTAGGCAGGAAAATGTGCTGGGGCTCACGTTAAAATATTATTTCAATTATTCACTGCGTTAAAATATTTCGCTATTCTGTTTGTGAAGGCAGATGCTTTTCTCAAACGAGTTTTCTGGATGGGTAATTATGTGATTATTCATAGTTTTTACTGTGGAAACCAAAACAATATTTAATTTTTATTATATATACAGCCTATATCAAGACTGTTGCTGAAACGAAGCTGGTTGGTAATTTTAGTAACTTTAGACACAATGTCACTAAATTAGTTTGAAAAAGAAAATGCTACCTCTAGTCATATTTAGGTGGTAAAAATAGTGTGTAACATTTTATTTTTTATAGTTGGTATAGTTCAAATAATAGATTCTCACACGAGTCCTAAAAAGAAGTATTATGTGGCTGATGTAATCGTAAATGTTAAACACCGCTTGTAAACATTTATGTTACTAGAGGAGCGTAGCTGACCTTCAAACAAGGGAAAAAAACAACTAGAGTATATAAATAACTAAGGATTTCTGGTAATCTTACGCACTAAACGCAAGGTGAAAACAACTATGCCTCTTTATATTAGGTTTGTGAGGGAAATTAATACAACCTAGTTCGAATTATTTTTGCTACAATCAAAACTGGATATGTACCACCACATAGTCTGTTTCTCCCGCCAAACAGCAGTGTAAATGCACTGTTGCGTTTCTGATTGAAGGACATTGTAGTCATATATTGAGACTTTACATCTTATGTTTCAAGATGGCGAGCGCAGTGGAATGCCAAGCATTGCATTGTAATTCAAGGTGTTGTTTGGTTTTGTTACTGTTTATGAGCGGTCGTATCTAATGGTCCTGTCTACTGGTAAGCATTAGAGGAACGGCATGCTTGTCTCGCCATTCATGGCAATATTTTTTTTGCTAGCTAGTGCACGCAGATCGATAACAGATTATCGATTATAAAATATAACAGAGATGAAATCGCAATGGTAACCCACGCGCAACTATTGTTTTAATAAAATATTTAGGTAACCGGTAATTACCGATCGAAAAATATTTCGATGAAAACTTTTTATCGACTATCGTTACTATTCTATAATTGCATGCTCTATTAGTTATTACTAGCTGCATAACTAAAATTTAGAAGACAAAATTCGCATTTAATCCATAAAACCCTAAAACATTAATCAAACGCGTTGATGGAATAAGCTGGCTTTCTACACGGGTGATTATATACACATTTGCCTGGAGACTTCAGCCCCGAGCTGTCGGTAACAATCTGGCAAAATGCAAGATTCAATTTGCCTCTGATAGCTAATTTATTTTCGCCGGCGGCGTCTGCCACACTCAACCGCATTAAGTCTTAACAATCTTGTGTAAATCCCTTCAAACAATTTCTATTTCACGGGGTTTTTCTCCGATCTACTTTACCGACGACTTTACTTTTAACAACTTGGATTTGTAGCTTTGATAGTGGTATTCTTTGTATTTAAAAGTTATTCTCTTGTTTGTTCTATAATAATTAAGTTTAAATTGTTAAAAAAACAGATATTTTTGCAGTTTACTGATAATATACGTCCGTAAAAGTAGGATACAGTCATGTTTAAATTTTCTTTTGAAATGTTATTCGTATATTTCCGAAAGAAAATAGTTCATGTTTCGCAGATTAAAGTTCGGTCGACATTATTTTATGGGCTATTCCTTGGAATTTGAATTGACCAAGATACCTAGATATACAACAACGTATAATAAATTAATGACCGAAGTACTTCATATGATTTCCAGTTTTAAATCATGGACAAGAATTGTAAATTTGTCTGTCTGATGATATCTAATATGTTACTGTAGTCGATCGTAAGATTCTTACGAGACTAACCATCGACTGGCTATGTGTAGAGCCCGTATATAATGTTCCACTGCAAGGCACGGTCTCCTTTAAGATCGAGGATACGATAAATACGGATAACGTCGTATAGCCTTGAGCCCACCATGCTGACCCAGTGCAGGTTAGCGGACTTGTACATAACATAGAAATTCTTCTGAATCGCTACTTTCACTATTATAGTGCGTGGTGATTGATTATCGATATACACATGACTCCAAAAAGTCAGAGGATTCAAACCCGCGACCACCGCGAACATTTTGGTAGCGGAGTCTGGTCCAATACCAATAGCACACACTTTGACTGGGTACAAATGATTAACTCTCCTCGTCAGCCAGCTCCTTTATCTACTTTTGTATCAAAATGTTAAATAGGTAATTCGGTTTAAGCTCAAAACGAATCTCTCATTACTAAAATAGACTAAATAAATGTCTCTTTAATGTCCAAAAATAGCTTTTAAAACTAAATACATGTGAACAGAATTAACAAATTAAACTGCTAAAACGCTGTACGGCGTTAAGGCTTTCATTCAAAATGTGTTGAATGAAAATACTTGACTTTCAGTTATATATGTGTTTTGGAGTAAAGGAATTAAAGAGGACATTTAGAAAGGCTTATTAAGGCGCGAGTAATTGGTTTCAGAAAGTCACACACGTGAATTATGTTAATTAGGAAATTATCTCAAAGTATCTTGAATGTTGTGTACGATGTTATAAATTACTTCATTTAATGTAAGCTTGTTTGCTTAATTTACTTCTGCGATGTTATTTTTATTATTATATGTATATAGGGTATATCAAGACTGCTACCGAAAACGAAGCCGGGTGGCAGTTTAAGCGACTTCAGACACAATGGAACAGAAAAAGTTGCAAAAAAAGCGTCAATTTTTATTTTGTTATTTTTTTCCTATGACCATATTGGGTGGTAAATACATTTTTTCCTAAAATAATAGTGTATACTCTTTTATTTATAAATAATCTAAGGTATAAAAGAGTTTAAATTATTATTTTAGCAAAACCTATGGATTTACCACCCAAAAATGACGATATTTAAAAGATCATAAAAAATAATTTTCGCATTTCTTTTTTAGTTGCATTGTGTTTGTAGTCACTAAAACTACCACCCGGCTTCGTTTTCGGTAGCAGTCTTGATATACCCTGTATATTATTTAATTGCTTGCTTGTTAGTTTTCGTGTTGGTGTTCTCAAAGTTATCTTCTTCCTCTGGTAAGAGTTTATATAGTTTTTTTATTTATATTAATGGCTAGACGAGCGTGCCATTTGCCTGATGGTAAACGATACGACCGCTCATGGACAGTAATAATTCTTGGTATTCCACTGCGCTCACAATTTTGAGACAATGTTAAGTTTGTAGTACTTGGTCTCAATATGTCGATAGTTACTTTAGCTACAATGTTTTTGAAGCCGGAAGCGACAACAGTGCGTTTGCATTGCTGTTTGGCGACCTGAGAAGGTAAACTTGTATGTATTTTAATTCCAAAATACTATATATGCTGCTAACACTTGCACGGTGAAGGAAAACATCGTGAGTAAAGCTTAAATTTGACTTTATGGCCTAAACACTCTCAATCGTATTCTCTTCTTCTATACTACACATGTTACTCTTTATTATTTACATCATTTGGCATAAAATAAACCCCTATGGAATTTAAGAAGCAAATGACTACTAAAACAAACATTCTGAAAGTCCTTAAAGATGATTACCAACGAGTGTAAAAAATATGCTCTCATATTTTAAATTATAGTTTTAACAATCCACCATCTTGAATGGCGAGGGACAAAGACTATTTCGTAGACAAGATTTATTTCCATAACTTTATCGCTTCAATTAAGTTAACGTGTTTTTTATTGGTTTGTAAGTGGAGGCTATTATCTTTAGTCTTCATATTATGAGAAGAGTTTTATGTCTGATTGCACTCAAATGCCATTTAATAAATTGCGCGGTCGCACCCATAATGGAAATTAAAGACTCAACAATCAGTTTTGTTTTGAATGGATTTTGCGTTATTCTTCGTAATTTGTAAAATAATTTTGTAATGTATTTTAATATTTGGCACTAAATTTATTAGTAGTTAAGTGCGTGGTGGCCTGTTGGTAAAACGGACTAGACGCGGCTGCCAACATGTGCACGGTGGTCGCGAGTTAGAATCCCAGTGCACACCTCTGACTTTTCGGAGTCATGTGTGTATTGATAGTCAATCACCACGCACTAAAACGGTGAAGGAAAACATCGTGAGGAAACCTGTATACCATAGCGATTAATAAGAGTTTCTATGGTATGTAAGCAAGGGCGGATCCAGGGGGGAGGTCATGGGGGTCATGACCCCCCCCCCCTCCCTGGCGTAAAATCGGACATGAACTATAATGTGACCCCCCTGGCGTAAAATCTGACATGAATTATAACGTGACCCCCACCTGGCGTAAAAGCTGGATCCGCCCTTGTATGTAAGTCCGCCAAACCACACTAGGCCAGCGTGGTGGACTATATGGTCTAACCACTCTCAATCGTACTTTAGATTGTAGAGTAGGCCCGTTCCCTGCAGTGGAACGTATATGGGCTGATACAGTGATACAGTACAGTACAGATTTATTAAAATCGTAATTAGTCATGACAGATCTTAAGTTCGTTGAATTGTATTACAATGGATTCTAAAAAATCTACTATTTTTATACTACTTTAAATAAGTAAATACACCCAACAGTCACACACAGTCCTGACCCCACACTAAGATCGACTATTGTGTCGGAGGTATCAGGAACCTCGAGAGACTTTTCGGTCTCACAAACACCCAGACCTGAAACAAGTACCTGAGGTTCACACAAATATTTGTTTCGGTGCAGGGATCGAACCCGCGGCCTCTCATTTCACAGCAAATGTCTAACCAACTGCGCCACGGAGGCTGTCCACTAATTACTATGATATTAAATTCAAGACTAATAATTTTACTGGCAAAATATTCGTGAAGCTTATTACAAGAATTAATACAACAGAAGTTATTCAGGTATAATTAAAATTTCGAAGAATATTTATTTTAAATGAAGTATTAATTCAGTGAATTATCGATAAGCCAGCAACTGTTACCATTTTGTTTTAAACCAAATATGCCACAAGCCAATCTGGGACCTAGGCGAATATCACTTTTTTATTCGCGTGAACGCCTGCGTAAAGTTTAAAACGTATAGAAATAACATTTGGCAATCACGTGACTTCTGGTTACAAAATTAATGTTCTTTCCATATATTTTGATCTAGGCGTTCACGCTGTCTGTTAGCGTGAAGTGACATTTGTCTAGGCCCCCGAACGCGTATAAAAATGTAATGGATTTGTAATTATGGTGAATTTTCCACACTATGAATGGATGCTGTCCAAGCGAATACATATCCTATCATCTGTATGTCCCGGTTAAAAATGTTGCTTATTAAGCCAAAATGATTTACGAGAAAACGAGATACTGTTTGTTATACGTTGAGGCATTTCCAACCACGATAAAGGACATTCCACCAAACTATCTTTAGGTTTTATTACCGCTCCATAAAGATCCATTTGCAAAGTTTGCATTGAATTATATCGACGAAATTTTGTTTTATACGAAACTGTATAACGCGAAATAACTTGGTAATAACTTAGACGAGTATCGTACTAAGTTAGGACTTACATTAAGCAATAATGAGATAGGAGTGATGACGTAAAACGCCTCTGAATAAATTGTGTTGAAAACATTCGCCGTTAAAGCCCTGAAAACAAAATATAAGTTTGTAACGGTCTTGAATTTTGGCTACTTAATATTACTGTTAAAACATTTTAGTAACCGCATTGTTTGTATCTGTAAGTAGTACTCTGTAGAGGCTTAGTCTTTGAGTTCCGAGTACCGCTTCCGAGTTAGTTCGAGTCTTAAGTTTAGGCTTTCAATGGCTACGTTTAGTGTCTTACATTTAGAGTTCTTCCTTGTTTAAGTGTTCGATGTTGGGCCAAAATAATAATCACTGTTCATATAAATATTCATTGAGAACTACACAATATGAAATTATGAGTAAAATATATTTCTGCGTATGTTAAAAACGGTTCTAATATGTCTTATTGATAACGCAATACCAATTTGTATAAAACGCCGTCGTCCTAATTAAAGGAGTTAGATGGAGTCATGTATATGTAAATAAAATAAAATTCAAATGTCAGTTTGTGTATTTTAAAGAGAAGAAAACCGTTGAGTTTTGTGTCTATTACTTTGGGGAAAGCCAAAAGGGTTTACTTTACACTAAAGAATAGTGCATCCGTCGCGGTCTTGCCATTATAAAGCAAACAGGTCATCAGATGGTGAATTATACTTCCACCCATGGACATCCACAACGCTTGGATCCCACCAAATCGAGGAGGAAGCGGCAATGAAAAAGGATGGGAAGAAAAAAAAGGATTTGGCATCCAGCAATCTCACTTACGGAACAAAACGCGACAGCAAAGCTCTTGCTTCACGTCGATATCCTGTAAGACAGTCGGACCTCTTCCAATGAGTCTATCCATTCACTCCCAATTAATCCAAAATACTATTGAAATATATTGAATATTTGCTATCGTTTCGTGGTATTTATTCATATTCTGAGTAATCAATATTAATATAAAATAATTATACTAAGCAAATAAATGTAATAAGTATAATTTATACTGTACGTCACATCGAATTCGGTAATATGCAAGCCATTTTCGAAGGCAAATAGCGATGCAGAGAAGCATATTGAGTCATTAAGGTGCATTAGGGAAGCGGTAGGTTATGAGCCAAATCCACTCCATGTGCGAGCTTGGCGTGATCTGCTTATGTGGCCAGTAATCTCATAGCCTGTTTAAGAAAAATATATGTAGAAAAAATATACAGGTGTAGAGGAATTTATTGTTTTATTTATTTATTTATTTATTTATTTAAATCTTTATTGTACACAAACTTAACAATACAAACAAACAGAAATAATAATAACAAAGAGTACAAATGGCGGTCTTATCGCTCAACAGCAATATCTTACAGACAACCATGGGATGGATTTAAATGAAGGAGAGGGAGAGAGGGCAGTGTAACAAATAAAGAATTACTTAAAGCTAAATAATACTAATTAAACATAACTACTAATATACATATACATATCCATAAAAATACATATATATATATATATATATATACATACATACATACATACAAATAAATAATACAAAATCATACATAAATTATAATATACTACAGTTTCCAAATGATTTAATGAAAAGAAGTAATAGTGAAGTCTGCTTTAAAGGGAAAGGTAGTGCTCTTTAATCAGTTTTTTAAATGACGACAGCGTTTGCGCCTGCCTCACCACAACAGGAAGCGCGTCCCACAACCGAACTGCTTTGACAGTAAAATAATTATCCATTGCTGTCGTGGTATGCACAGGCATTCTCAGCTTAACATTCTCAGACGACCTCAAGGATCTCGAATGGGAGTCATGAAGAAAAATGAATCGTTCTTTAAGATAAGATGGGGTGAGAGGATTAAACAAAATATTATAAAGAAGAGAGAGAGTGTGAGTATTCCGACGAAGCCGAATAGGTAACCACTTGAGCT
This sequence comes from Hyles euphorbiae, assembly GCA_023078785.2. Taxonomy (NCBI): domain Eukaryota; kingdom Metazoa; phylum Arthropoda; class Insecta; order Lepidoptera; family Sphingidae; genus Hyles; species Hyles euphorbiae. The sequence goes on from CM041049.1 coordinate 5,571,955, forward strand.
TAGCACGAAACTTAGAAACATGGTCATATTTGCGAAGACCAAATATGAACCTTATGCAGAAATTTTGAAGACGCTCAAGTTTATTTAGTTGGTCTTCGGTGAGATCTAGATAGCTGACATCGGCATAATCAAGGATGGGGAGAAGGAGGGTTTGCGCAAGCGTAATCTTCGTCGTTTTATGTTGTTGGTGTGTCTTTTATAAATAAATTAATACTGTCTATGTATAATGCCGAACGTGTAATACTTCGGCTATTTAAATCCAAAACTGAGTCCACGTGCTCTATGCCTTAAGCCTCATTCCGAGTAATAATGCTTCACTAAAAGTCGGGAATACATTCAACTCGGGCCTTATTCGCCGTAATTTATGTACTTAGGAACAAATTCCTTGTTTAGATATTTACTGGATGGTTCGGGGCTTATTTTGTATAAACTCTGCAACCAAATTGTACTAAATTTCGCGTTGATTAAATAGGATAGGGTACTAGAATAATAGTTTGAATATTTGAGTTATAATGTGTATTAATTTTAATTTTCGTGTTGATTTTGTGGGGCTGATAATGAGTATTGTTGGGAAGTTATTGTGAATTTGTGACAATGTGTGTTGTTCTCAGCATCGAAGTCATAAGTATTTCGTGGAAAACCTGCTGCATATTGCTTTGTCAACATTTCCTTATAATTTTCTGATATAAGAAGCCAACTGATGAACAAAGGCTTACTCTTAATCAATTCCATCCCGATCTATTGGAAGCGGCGCGCATAGAGCGACTTCCTGCAATCTTCATAATGTCATGTTAGCCGTATGGGAAACATATGCTTTTATTCTTCTTAAGCGTTAATTTTTTAATCAATTCCAAGTATTTTGGTTATATTGGTATATAGTATTAACTTTGACTCACATGTTTCTCATAAAAAATAGAGTGGCTTTAATTACAAGATTTCTGGCAAAACTTCGGTCCAGGAACTTAACTGAGCGATAAAAAGACTTGTACTTATATGGAATGATCAAAAAGACTTGAAAACTAAAATCGCGATTTATGACAAAACAAGGCAGTTTTTTTAACTTGGTATAATCTTACCTGGGGTGGCTAGGAACATGTGATTTAAATTGAATACCATATGTCAATAACAGCTTGTGTATAAGAATAGAAACTAAGAGTTGAGGCTTACTGTGTATGTAATTCATGATATTCTATTGCACACAAACAACTAAGCTAACAACACTGCTGCTATAGAACACAAACTAATTCGCACAGATAAGATATTCCATTTCGATAGCTTCTATATTAGTCAGAAAGTACTGATGGTATAAAATGTTGTTATGACTTACTATTTGCTTGAATGCCTCAGTGGTGTAGGTCTCAGGTTCGAATCCCAGGTCGGGCAAAGTGGTATTGGATTTTTCTATTCATTATCAGTCGGGAGTGAAGAACTTAGGTATGCCCTATATGGTCCTTCATTGCTGTCCCTACCACATCGCACATCGTGGGACGGGATATACAAGGCGAAATGTTAGTGTCCTGGTACCTCCGCTTACCTCTTCTGAGAAAAAGGCGCGAGTTTATGTATGTAAACAAATTCATTAATTCGTCAATAGAGGATAGTAAATCGTAAAATAATTACCATTTCAATTTAGTAATGTATCAACTGAATTGAAAGCAAAATTTACGCCGATTTGCTTATGTGTAAACAGCCGTGGAATGGTTTTGGAGGCACGCCAGTACCACCTGCAAAAGCAATTTATTAGGAAAGGAGCAGAGCATAAAAATTACTCGCTTCCACAAAGTACAGGATGCCGCTTCCAGGAGCACTTCGGGAAACGAAGGTAAAAGGTGCAACCGCCTTGTTAGTTTAAGAACAAAAGAATTTATACAAATTGTATTATTTCATGGGTTTATTGCCGAATACTCTTACTTTATACGTTTAGGTTTGCGGAAATATTTTTCAGAGATAGCAGAGGCGTTTTGTGTCTTTCGTAGATTTATTATTTGAATAATGTTTGAAAAACTAATACAGCAAATTAGATAAGATATAGGGTGGAGCACCAACCTTGTAAATTCGGTTTAAATTGTGTCTAGATAGTTGAATACATATGTGAATAAAAAGTATATTTAGAATTTTGGTTATATTTTCAAACACGTTACAAGCACATAATTTGTTACACTTCTATTTACTCTTTTGCAACTGAGCAACCATTCATTACTGAAGCTGACATACATGTAGTGCCGCGATCCATATAAAATTGTTTTCGTGCTAGAAAAATGGATGATTCCCACGGGATACTGTCGTGAGTGAGCAAGTGCTTATTGCATGTAATAGTTACTGTTTATATAAAAACAATGCATCGAAGTGCTCATCGCTTTGTTTATGTCGATGGTAATGATGGTAATGGCAAGACCAGTTTAGATGTATTTCATATTGCTATCGTTCAGAAACTGATCATATTTTTTATTCTATGGGAACCGATTTTAAGATAGGCATCCCCTGTATTATTACGAACTTATCCATGGTCAATAAAACTGGTCGTAGGATCTTCATTTGATTGAGGCCTCCGAGACCAGATACTGAGTTTTCATCGGTGGCTGTCTATTTGCATTTGACGTCACTCTGTTTAAACAAAAGCATTACAAAATTAGAAAGAAAGAAAGAAATATATTTATTGAAGGCGCAAACATACATAGGTAGGAAACAAAACAATAACAAAAAATAAAAACATGAAAAAATGCTATTATGCAACAATATTATATGACTAAACTATTGCGCCGACAATGGGCCTCCCATTCAACTTTATGCTACAGTATGGGAAAGCAAACTGCAGCGCTGATTTTCAGCGGGGAGGCCTATTTTAATTTTAATTACTGCTACTGAGCAAAGAAAGTTAAATTAATAGGAGGAGTTGGAAATAAATTATTGTCCACTTCCCTCCGTGCAAAGCGGGTGACAAAACATTGAACTGAAGAGGTAAATAACCTCGCAAGAAGACTTTTACAGCCGGAGAAGCCAGCTGTAAAGCACCACGATTTTCTGATTAATTTCGTTGCGGGTTATTGACAAGTTAGACATTCCCGGAGACTCGCCGAGCTTCAATGCTCGGTGTCATTACTTTGCGTGCCACTGTTGATCCTGGCTCACAGGAGTTACAGTGGTGGCTGTGAGGGCGGGACAGTCTCTGCTACTGAGCAAAATAGTCAGCTTCCTATATCCAATAGCAAGATACAGACTATTATAATTACTAGAAATTAATTACCACAAAACTTAATAGCACAAATATAGGTCAAACGATGTAAGCAACGTTTAAATGCACCGCATACTAACCACAATAACATTTTTAAAACTGGAGCGTCTATAGTGCGCTAACAATGAAGATCAAAAAAATATAAAAGTGAGTTGGCCCGTGGCGACCGGCCGGGATGACAAATGTTCCCCCAGGCCGACTGAAACTTGCAACTGAAAACCGTAACGTCCAACGAAACTTATTCCTTATGTTTCATTTCGGTGGTTCTAATGAAAATCAGCGGTTCTTTTTTAAGTCTTCTTGATTACAATGGGCTTGGGGAAATGTCTTGTGGACAAAGTTGTTACGGATTTGTTGTTTTGTTTTGTATGGTATTGCAAACGAAGCTTGTGACTAGATAACTATTGCCTTGGAGTGCAATAGGGATTATTGCGTGCATCATATTAAAGGCCGGTAGAACAAGAATTATGATTCTACAGATTTTGAGTCTTTATGATCAATTTCATTTCCATTTTCTCGCTGGCGCTATACGTGATTCGGTTTGATGACCAGATGGTACAATGCACTACGTTTAATATTCTGGATTGCAAAATATGACTCTAGGAAACCATGCAACTATTATTATAAAAGCGAAACATTGTGTTAGTTACTTCTACATGTTTAAACGGCTAAACCAATTTTGTTAACATTTTGTATCTCTGTAGCTTATACACTGGATTAATACATAGGCTACTTTTTGTTCAGAAACATCTAGTATTCCAGTTTCACGTGGAATGAATAAGGAATCAAAATAAATATATGTGCTGCTACTCTTTTAAAGTCAAAGAGATGGGTTTGGATAGAATATGAGGGGGGTGAAATGGGATATTAGAGAACAAGATAACATGATTTGAGTTGTGAAACATAATGATTTGTAAAAAGTATGTTAAATAACATGTTTTTGATGTGAAAATGTGTGTAAAGAGGTGGGTAGTCTCGTATGCAAACCAAGCCTAAAAATACTTAATAACTCACCGCTTATTTGGCCGGTAACATCGCTACATTGTCTGGGTTCGCATTGTTATGTCCGCAATTGTCAATACTGAATACAGCCGCCGTATAATTGTTTTACACAAAACTCCCTCGTAATACCGTTTATGTTAATTTCAGACAGTTCCTTTATTACATTATAAATTATTCCGCTTTGTTACAAGATTTCTGTTTAACACAACAACGTATTGTCGAAACGAGGCTGAGTTGTGAATTCGAGATTATGAGTAACTAGCGGCCCAACCTGGGTCTGCTCGTGTGTCATTAATATCGAGTTTTCGTGGTAACAGGTAAATTTATTGCAAAGGTTCGCCTTAATGAGCTAACAAATGATAAATAAATAAATAGTACACTCAACAGTCACATACATCAATTAAGTCTTGTTTTGTGGGTATTAGAAACTACGAAAGTCATTTCGGTCCTTCAAACACGCAGATTTGACACAAATACTTTATAGGACTTCACAAATTTTCTGCGTGGGAATCGAACACGTAGCCTCTCGTATCACAGTCGGGGTCTAACCTACATCACCACGTAGGCAGTAAATAGTTCAGTTGATGGCAGTGCCAATAAACATTTCACCATTTAGATCGTAGATACGTTGCTTGCCCGTTCATACAGTAGTCCAATGTAATTACAACGTGGCTTTATCGCTTATGCCAAATACATAGTGGGAGAATATTTCTACGTATATATTTGAATATTGAGGAAAACTACTCGAGTCTATTAAGCGTTAGAAGGGTTGATGCCCACTAAAAACCTTCTCCATGGAAAAATACTTTGAAGTACTTTCACAGGGATCACTCAGTCGGTGTAGAAGTTTGTTGATCTCATATAATAATTTATAAAAAACGTTCATTAATGTACCGGACTCCTTTTTATTTATTTATTTATACTTCTATGTACATCACATAAATAAAAAAAAAGATAAGTAAGAACATAAAAATGAGTGTAACAATTGGCGGTCCTATCGCAAAACGGCGATGTCTTTCAGACAACCTTTAGATGGTTGTGACTCTAAATATGGAAGAACTAGTTGGGCGCACAAAAATAAAACATAAAGAAAATACTGTGATAAAATACCTAAATAATCGGAAACTAATAAAACTTTATAATCAAAATCTCGATTAAACGGGCTATAGTTTAACACGCTAGGCTTCACATACTATGGATTTTATTCTAGGGGTCTGTGGTGTGAAGATTTCGTTAAAATGTTTTCATTAAACATTAAGGCCTTATTAATAAAATCGGATGAGTGAGGGACTAACTATAACCGAAGCATTAAGAATTAACTCGATTAGTTCATATAGTAGGTAGTCAAAGCTCTATTAATAAACACGGATGTACTTAGGCCTTATATGACAACCCTGTTAAGCAAACTTCTAATTTTAAAAGTAAACAGAATGAACAAAATAATCAAGCCAATTCTTAAGCCTTGGTCTAAAGTTAATCCTTTTTTCATCCGAGTTTATTAATAAGATCCTAAATGCATTTGACGAATAACTCTCACAACACCCTGAAAAGTGAAATGCGCGTTCTAAGATTCAAACTCATGACCGCGTCTAATCTTTATCAACAGCCCACCACGCCTTACTAATTGATATTTACGATCTGCTTTACACGGACAGCCATTTTTGTATATAGACGAATATATCAAGAATAATTAAATCAAAACTTTTCGGTGCTTACCGCAAAAATCCATTTCCAAGTTAAACAGACCTTTGGTTTTTTCTCATTGAAATTAGATTTTTTTGTCTCATATTTTTAAAGATTACAGAAGTTCATTTTGGAAGTTTCCGTTAATTAGAGCGTTGGGGTGGCAGGTGTAATTAAATGTGCCTGGAAGATATCACACTTTAAGCTGGACGTTTAATATTTAATTTTTGATTCGTGTGATAGTAACTGAATTGTAATTATCTAGGAAATATTTATTACGATGTTGTATGAATATGTATGTTGTAAAATCAGAAGTTTTATCTAAACAAATAAATTGCATTTTCAGATGTTTCTATACAGGTTGAGCGTGCATTTAGCATCTCCGTTTAATCATACTCCCATTAGAAAAATTTGGATTACGTAATCGAAACCATGTAATGATTTAATATCTTAGTACTTTTAGGTTTAATAAGTGCCACTTACAATAAAAAAGAAAACACAAATCAATCTACCCATTAAACTGTTAAAGTACTCGTGCAAAAACATCGCAAAGAAAGTATTCCGTGTAAAATTTTCAGATGTGACAAGAAAATTAATCTGCTCCTCCGTAATGCAGCTTAATCCACGCGAATAGGAAATGGCCGACTGTCATCCGTAAAAGGTCCGCGCTCAAAGAATTGCGGAACTTCACCCGAAGCGATTCCATCACAACGCTTCCTCTTTTTAATGGAGAAAGATGTACGATGTTATTCATTTGGACTAAACAAAAAGTAATGCTCGTTTCACTAACTAAGGGCTAGGAGAGTTATTGGGCTATTTACCACAATTTGCTGTTGCTGTTTTTGTATGGAATGTTCAAGCATGTAACTGAGGGGTAGAAATACGTTTGGATCATCTCTAATCTTTAATTTGTAAGAATTTGTATGACATGTAAAGTCCGCTAACCCACACAAGGCCATTGTGGTGGACTATATGGCCTAACAACTCTCCGCCTCGATTGTAGAGGAGGCCCTTGCCTTGCAGTCGGACGTATATGACGACGCCCGTGCCGTGTATGGGACGTACATGGACTGATACAGATCTTTAATTAGCTTATTGTGGTAACATCTATACTATGAAGACTTAAATACACGGTCTTTTGTAAAAATCGACGGTCTTTCGTCTACCTTATTAGGGCAATCAAAAAGATATCTAGTAGATAAAGAACAAGGTCCGATCATAAAATCAGCCAACAGAACTTTGGCATTTTGTCCTAATTTTTACTACAATGTCTCAAGTTTTACATATTTATTCGTGTGTTGAAAAGTTTGGAGTTCTTCTGTGTCTTTTATTGACGGTTTAGGCCTTTGCTTTTTAATGTCAGCAATCTTGCGTCGTCAGAAATCATACATACATACATAAACTCACGCCTATATCCCAAGAAAGGGTAGACAGAGGTGCCAAGACACCCATATTTCGCCTTGTATGTTCCGTCCCACAATGTAATAGGTGGCGAACCTATGGCCATATCGGGCACAAATTCCTGATTCTGGACTGGAAAAATCCAACATTACTTTGCCCAACCCAGGACTCAAACCTGAGACCTCAGCTATGTAACCGTACCTTACAACTACGCCACCGAGGCAGTCAGAAATCAACTGGTATAGTATTTGCGTGGTTGATGAGCGCATGAATCTTTTACGATAATTCGCAACAAGATCTAAAGGCAGATTTGGGACGTAACACATTAGCAGTTATAGATTTATTGGTTATCACGGATAAAGAGGATTAAAATAGATCTCAGTCGTAAAATATGAAATACGATTTTTGTTAGTAAGTTAAGTATATTTCAATTAAAATATACACATATAGTATGAATGGTGTTTTAATTTAAAGCATGGAAGTATGGAATTTGTTATCTTTAAATAATAACGTAAATTCCACAGTAAAAAATATTGTTAAAACAACATAAATAACTAAAATGTCTAGTCTTGTGAAGTGTTTGTAAGCACAGGAAGCCGAGTAATGAATGTTAAGAAGATTAAAATCCAAATTGTACAACCGCTACAGCAGAGTTTTTTATAAGCTTAAATACTTTGCACTGCAAATACATACTTATTACATAATTGTGTATTTTATTATGCAATATAGACTTTATTATGCTATACCAATAGACTGTATTTGTTCCGCTTTTGAACTAATAGAAAAATATATGATCACAATACAGCTTTTAATATCCGTACAAAACACAAATATTTATTTTGCAATATTTTCATAAACTCAAGCGTTGTGTTTGCTTGGACTTTAATAAATCCTTAGAGATATATTGAAAGATGGGTATTAAGTAATTTCTTATATTCATTAGAAGCAGTCATATAATATTAAGTGCCCAATATTTTGTGACAAAAATGTTGGAGGCGAGCTTTTCTGAGACCCTGGCATTCAATAATATTATAAGTCCTCTGTTTTCTAATGGCGTACGGCGCTTTAACTTTGGAAAAAAAAAAAAATTAAAAATATATATTTAACGTTAAAAATATATATTTGATATATGTTTTTATAAAAGAAACAATAAGCATTTATACTCGTAACAATATAGTAGTATGTTAGTATTTGTATCAGCATATACATATCCCACTGCAGGACACGGGCCTCCTCTACAATCGAGAGAACGATTGAGAGTGGTTAGGCAATATACTTAGTCCACTACGCTGGCTGAATACGAATTAATAGTATATTAACATGTAATAGAATTAACATGTCAATTTAATAAAAAGTGAAGAGAGAAAACCTGTTCCTAATATTTTGACTACAGCTTCACACTAACAATTCAGATGCCAAAAGACCGTAGAAGATCGTTAAAATATCTGGCAGCTTATAGCTATTTTTAAGGTTGTCATTGCTGGAACATAACTTATCCAGATTTATAAGAGTCATCAGTCCCCACATTGTGTGCTCCGTAAAATGCAATTAAAAAGTTTGAAAAGTAATTAAAGCACCTAAAAGAAAATGTTGAAATTAATGCAAATAATTCCCATTTCTCTCGTTAACACTTATTCGTAAGCGAAAACTCGTACACTTAATTTTTTACTTGTCACTTGCAGAGTTTTTAATTACTTGCTAGTTTATTCATCATTTCGTTCATGTGGATAAATACTTTGAAAATTTACTTAATCTACAACTGTTTAATTATATTTAGATCTGAGACATTTTTTCGTACCAAAAATCCTTTTAACATTCCTGCTTGGATAGATGAAAACTCACGTTTTATTTCATTGTAATGAATGGGATGACGATCATGCCATTCAAATGAGTAAGCGATAGGATTGCTCATTCAAAGTAGCAAAATCAAAAAACACTATAAATTTCTAAGAAATTCTTGGCAATACACTGCGATCGCCATCCTGAGACATAAGATGTTAAATCTCAGTATATCCAGTAGCTATCTATATATATAGGCTACAATATTTTTCAAACCAGAATACAACAGTGCATTTACGCTGCTGTTTGGCGGGACAAATAGATATTCCAGTGGTACTACCCAGACGGCCTCTCACAGATCAGAGACCTACCAATAGTAAAATGTTACGTTTTTGTGTTTCCTTTTGTTTATCTTCGTATAAGTTTAAAAATCACGCGAATATATCTCATAGATTTGGTATAAATCACTTCCTAAACGAAAGAGCAAATGCTTAAAAAAAGTGCTTTAAAAACCATTAGCTTGGAAACGGCACAGATATCCGCAGTTGACCGGAGTAGACTTAGAAAAATGACTGTATGCGACTGCATTGTAGCTGGGACATATAAGTGCCCGTTGTGAATGCATAAAAAGATTGATGAGCTGGCGGAAAGTGGGGCGAGTCATAACAATGGGGAGGAGACGCGTTCTATTTTCCTGCCTACCTCGGGAACGACAGATTGATGATTAGCGAAGTTCACGCAATGCCAACTTGGTTCATGTCGTGACGTGTGACAGGTTAGACGCTTAATGACGAATTGTTATTGATATTTTGTTTATGGTGTTATGATGAAAAATGTATGAATGCTTGGTTTTCGTTTTGCATCGAATATGTAATGCCAATGGTTTCTTAGATTTATACGAATGTTCCATATTGAAAAAAACTATTATTTATTATCTTTCCGCCCCGTGTCCAGGAAAGTTGAAAAGTAAACGAGACGTCGCGTCGGGACCTTAAGAAATGTAAAAATTAAACCGTAAATAACACTTTTATTTCAATATGTTTCAAATTAATATTTTTCAGACAGAGAAATGCAATTCAAGTAACTTACCTGAAATATTTCATTTCATTTCATTTATTATAACAAGTGTGAATAAATAAAAATGACAATATCTTCTTTTTGTTAAATAAACAATTTACCCTAAAAAGACAGCTTAATAAGACCCAGAAATGTGTATAAAATATCTTTAGCTGCCACAAAGTAGAAAAACCATTTAAAAGATTTTACAAAGCAAAGCGCCACCAAAGGCTTTCATTTCATAGACGATAACTGGTTGGCTTCGAGCAAGAAACTATTCTTTAGCCCACCGTTTTCTTGGGTGACATAAGAGTAGCGATCATTGTGCGTTTTTGACTTAGAACTTTGTAGTATTTTTTGTAAACTAGCTTTTGTCGCCTTTTGAAACGCGATAGCCTTTTTAGCAGCGAAATGAAGGGTTAAATTGGAAAATGTGGTTTCCTAATTCTGAATATTTTAATTTCGAGACTTAGTAATAAATATTTCTTCAAGGAAATCCCTGAGTACACCTAATATGTCTCAATATTTCCTCTAGTTCTCAGTTACTCTGGTTACAATTTCATTCACAACTGAATACAAGAGTGCATTTATACTGCTGTTTGTCGGGAGAAATAGATATTGCGGTGGTGCTTTCCCAGGTGGCTTCTCATATCTGAAGGACCTATACTCTTACACCATACTCTTTTGTTGATCAATTAGTGATCTAATTAAATTTAAATTAACGTGTAGTAAACGTGTTTTGGCCTATGAATATAGCATGCATTATATACCCTATAACGCATCTTGCTAGCTATAATTTTTATATGAATATTTGCGGGATTTTATTAGTTTTTCGTCTAATGACCAACTTTCAAACGATCACTAAGATTGAATGACTACTCTCATTTTTTAAATTCAGTGGCTCATTTCTTATAGATTATATTATGCTAGTACAAATTAATCTACCTCTAAGCACGTATTCCTTATCCAATACTGATAGCTATTCTATACAACTTTCCAGGAAAATTGTAATCCGTCCTTCAAGAAATTCAGCTCCTTGTATTACTTCTTATTAGTTTCTTCGTATAACCATAGAAGGGTTTGTGCATGGATATTACAAAAATCTCCATTTATTCTCCTTATTCGACGAAAACATTACTTAAACAGCTCGCGACCCTTTACTAAAGAGGAAATTCATATTTTTTTTCGTATCAAATGCTTTTGATTAATAATCTTGGAGGGGAAGACGTATTTTTCTTACCATAAGTTACGATTCATCCGTCTATACTGTTGTGGATTCTTTGGGATTATTTGAGATGGTTTATGATGTGATCATGGGATTTTTTTCTTTTTTAGCAAACTATTATGTGTATGATTTAATATTTTACCTGTGTATCTCTCATATAGGACAGGCCGCCTGGGTAGCTACCACTGCAATGTCTATTTCTCGCACCAAAGTCCAGTAAATGCATGGTTATGTTCCGGTTTGAAGGACATATAGCAAAAGTAACTGATGGATATATTGAGACTTAACAAACTATATCTCGAGATGGCGAGCGCAATGGAATGCCAAGAATTGCTTTGTATTTCATGGTGCTGTTTGGTTTAATTGCAACTATTCATGAGCGGTCCTGTCGCTTACCATCAGGCGAATGCTATGCTCGTTTTGCTGTCGATTGCAATAAAGAAATTCAATCTGAGACAAATGTTTCTATGATACATAGGTCTACTACCTACCCAGGTACGAGACCTCATAAACACCCGTTTATGAGAACCAAAAGTAAGTCGTATTTATTGATAACCACGTTACAAAACTGGTAACGTGGGGTAATATTATATAACAATTCTAGGGTTAGGATTCGGTATGCGACTGTTGGGTGTAATTATTTAATTATATTTGATTGCTATATTATTATTTTTTTTCTCTTTGTCATTCTTTTCAGCCAAGAAAAGTTTCCAGGAGTGGCTGAAAATCAGCGCTATTCGGACTACTGCACCGGCTAGCACAGACTGAGCCACTTCCTTTTGTCTTAATGCTTTGTTTTTTGTATCATGATTATTTGTTTTGTAATTAGTAGTAAGCAATGAATTGATTTTTATTTTATTTTTATTTTTAAGAAGTCCATTGATTAAAATATACTTACCCCAATGATCTCCATATTTACTTGTTGGATGTGGCCTACATCCAGCAATCTCTTGGATTTATTTATTATCATTTGGGAAACAAACAGAAAATATTACATGTAAATAACAGACGAATGTTTTACAGAATTCAGTAAAGTTTCCACTAATAAAATAACACAGGTATGAAGAGAGAGAACAATAAAATTATTTAAAATAAAAAGAACGTAAAATAATAATAAGAAGAAAACAAATAATAATTATCGTAATCAATATTTCTCAATAATATGGAGAAATATTCATTTTATTTTGTATTACCTGAGTGAAGAGTAAAATGTTATGAGTAATGCCTAACAGGTTCGGTTGTCATTTAATTGTCCATACTATATGTTTTAGAGTATTTCTAAACGACGATATATGTGTAATTTATTTACATATGCAACGGTTTAATTAAATTAAAGCCTTATTAGCAGTATTTGATATTCTATGCTACATTGAATTAGTACGTAATTAATTTTACTTTCATAAGTTCTGCATCCGCCAACCCGCCCTAGGATAGCATGGTGGACTATGTGGCCTAACCACTCCCAATCGTACTCTCGATTGTAGAGGAGGCCCGTGCCTTGCAGTGGGACGTATTTAGGCTGGTATCTATTACAGCATGAATAATATATAAAAATTAATTAAACATAACATTGTGTGAAATGTAGATCAAGGCCCATTATTAAACATAAAACGTACAGTAATAGCGTAAAACTACAACAATAAAAACACTAAGGAAGGAAAGAGAATAAAAAAGTTAGCTCGGCGACTAGAGAGAAAATTTCCTCCCTCACATCCATATTATGATAATGCGGGGACATTTTCCGAGCACTGCATTCGTTCTGCGGTAATGAACGGAGTCGACGTCTAAATAGATTGGTGCCATGGTTTCGCACTTATTTTTTGTTCCAAGACGTTTTGATAAAATTAATTATTGTTCGTCATCATTATCTTCAGCTACGGAAATGTATTGGATACAGTATAGACGTCTATCTTTATCAGCCCATATATGTACGTCAATCTGCAGGGCACAGGTCTCCTCTACAATCGAGAATACGATTGAGAGTTGTTTGAGGTAAACGTCGTGAGGGAACCTGCATACCATAGCGATATGTATGAATTTATATGGTATGGAAAGTCCGCCAACCCGCACCAGGCCAACGTGGTGGACTATATGGCCTAACCACTCTCAGTCGTACCAAGGCTTTTGAAGTAGGCCCGTGCCCTGCAGTGAGACAGATATGGGCATTTACACAGGTAAAATACTGTTATGTATGTTTATATAAAACAAAAAAACGGTACATAGTCCTGCTTTCTGATTCTCAATACGAACGTATTATAATACAATTCGGACTATAACCAACCTGACTGCTTGTTCAAAGTCAAGCATACTTTGACAGGTTATCCACTACCATATACGGCGTTTGCTACCGAATACTAAATCCCACCAGCCACTAGCATTTCCCCGAAAAGTAATTTCCCGAAGTGTTTTCATTAAAGCCAGTCTTTCTTATTGATGTTCGTCTTAATAATCTAGTGAGGCCGCTTGTTTTGACGTTCAAAGGGCGAGATTATATATTTTTTTTATTTTATTCAATCCGGAATTCAATTACTGGATTGGTTGTTACTTGAAATACTTTTTCGTGTTCCATTTACTTTATTAGAACAATGGAAACTATGTTCTTTTGTTTTGTGTGTTTTAGATGATTTTATGGTCACGTTTTAAGACTTTTAGAATCAAATTACCTAATCACCTCAGTACTCAATGTTTTTGACTATTTCAATGTTACAATCATAATTTATTGAAATCACCAGCAACGTTCGTCAGTTATTTAAAAATTCTAGAAAAATCGGCTATGCATAAACCGTTAAACTGGAGTAAAACGTTTATTCCTATTTCACTTGAAAATCGCACAATGCATGTAATAAAACGAGGATAGGACATCGCGGGCGCGGTTCGCGGTGCTAAATCAGTTGAATATACATGTAAATTGAAATGGCACCGACTTCCTGTAGATTATCATGACAAACGAGGGCTCATAGTGGCCGAGATTAGGGGTGTCGCCTCCACATTTACCGGTATTAACACGTTGCCGGAAAAACTGTCGAGATGAGCGTTCCGGAAACAATTTGCTGAACGTATTAGGTGACAGGTTGGGCATATGTGCCGGAATATGGTTTTGCGATGTGGCTTGGTGGGTTAATGAAAGTGTTTATTTAGATGTTATGTGTTTGATTATTATTTGTTTTCGCGATGTTTAATATGGCAGGGAGTTTAGTTTTCTAAACTTAACTTGTTGCAATACAGCTCTGTTATATTTCAATTTTATAGCGAAATTAAATGTCTGTAATAATTATTTTATACATTGAATACGAAACCCCAACCCAATATAGCAAAAAAAAACATAATTGTAAATTAATACCTAAAATTTTCAAACAAAAATTACCAGAAAAAAATCACAGCAGCCCTACGCAAACCGCACGGACGCGAATACAGTCCGACTAGTGTTATTTGCATAATTTGTGTTGATATATGAGTGTGCTAATAGACATTGATCTAACGAACAATTCGGCTAGTTTTCAGCTGCATTATCCAACGTCAGTGCGTGAATTTTGAGTTGGCTTGTTATTGGGCAGTCAGGCCGTGTCTCATTGTAATTAGCAAGTATTACAAAATTAATTATTTTTAATTTAATAAAAAGTTCAAAGTTGAAAAATATATAAATAAATACACCTAACAGTCACATACATAGTCTTGACTCCGCACTAAGATCAAATCTTGTGTCATGGGTATCAGGAACTACGAGATACTTTTTGGTGTTACAAAAACCCAGACCAGAGAGATATACTTGTGGGGCTCACAAATCTTTGGTCTCGGGGTGGGGGGTTGAACCCACGGCCTTTCTTTTCACCGTCGGCGTATATTTTTGTAACGTCATCAAGCAAGCATTTCTATTATTTCTTGTTGTATATTTTTTTTGTTTTGTGCCCGATATGGCGATAGGCTCGCCACCTATCACATTGTGGGACGGAACATACAAGGCGAAATGTGGGTGCCCTCGCACCTCTGCCTACCCCTTCTGGGAACAAGGCGTGAGTTTATGTATGTATTTATGTATGTATGTATATTTATTTCGTAGTTATATGGCTCGTTAAGTTTACTCCTTTTAAGAGTCATATCTTATAGTTCAAAATTGTTAATACTTGGAAGAACTATGAACTTTAATAAATGAATCACTTCCTTTTGACAGTTGCTTCTTATTACTGCCAATGTCCTTTACATTTAATATTCTCGACTGTGTATTATATTTTTGACTAAGAGCCCGGGAACCCTGCACTTGTGTCATAGAATAAAGGAAAGTTTTTGTGGATGCACTGTACGGTATCAGCCCATATACGTCCCACTGCAGGGCACGGGCCTCCTTTACAATCGAGAGTATGATTGAGAGTGGTTAGGCCATATAGTCCACCGCGCTGGGTTATTGCGGGGTGGCGGGTTTTGTGGATGTATTTTAAATAAATACATCTACCAATCACATACATAGTCCTGACCATACACTAAGGTTCTGATACCCACGATAGAGGATTGGCAGTATTGTGTCATTAGTATCAAAAACTACCAGTAACTCTTCGGTCTCAGAAACTCCCACGTTATTCTGCTATGGTTAAAAATCTTTCGCCAGAATCATTAAAGTAAAAAACCGAACGCAATGTAACCATACGCACACACAAACACACACACACCTTTTTCCCAGTAGAGGTAGGCAGAGGTGTCAGGATACCCACATTTCGCCTTATATTACGTCCACGATGTGATAGTGAGCGTTTTTTTCGCCATATCGGGCGTAATTCCTGATTCCAGGCTGATAATGAATAGAAAAATCTAATATCACTTTGGCCGACCCTAAAATCGAACACGAGACCTCAGGTTTGTGTCCGAACCACCGAGGCAGTATAGTAACTAGTAATTAATTATTCTACAATATTGTAGTGGTGCAGAAACAATTTCAGTATTTATGTTATGACGTAATTATGGCATTCACGGGCTCGTGGCTTATTTGGCTTTCTAAGAAACTAGACAATTGGCACTTGGATATCCTTTGACTAAGTTTTCATCTGTTTCACTATCTCTTATAGGTGAGTGAAATCTGCAAATAATTAAATTTTAACTAAAAATTATCATTGTAAAATATTTGTAATGACAATGACATAGTTGTTCGTCATTTTTAAAAAGTGTTGTAAATGGTTATAAACAACTATCGACATCGACAGTGTTGTGGCACAACAAAGTCGCTACGAATTGACAGGAAGGGTTTATTTTCAACTTATTTAAAGGGTATGTTGTACCATATATTGTAATATAAAGTTAAAACTATCAAATATTAGAGATATATATCACAATATATTTCATTAAATTGTCATTAATCATTATACTGTTTCCATTCGTTTATTTTATTTTTGACACATCGAGTACTGAATCAAATAGTGATGGCCTGATGCGTTATCGAATCAATTTTTTATAACAAACGATTTTATTTTTGAACAAGTTTTAATCGATTTAATACATATTTTATTTTTTGCTCCATGCATTGTTTTATAAAACTTCAGGGATATTTAAGTTACTTGATTTAATAATTATATTAAAATAAACCATTTACTCATGTTAAGTTAATATTCTTATCACTTCCGTCGGCAATAGTAATGTTGTTAAAAACAAATTGTGAAACGGCAACACTGGGCAGACAGGTGACGCGCGCCGCCATTTTGTGGTCACTCACAACGAGACGCCCGCGCCCGTGCTAGTGTTTTCCGTTCGCTGAATTTTAATTCACATTTTTCATACGTCGAGTTGAGTATTTATATTCCTCCGTATTGTTTTACCCGTGAATTCCTACATTTGGTTGAATTGAGAACATCGTACCTGCCTTCATCACTTTCAAAATGCCTAAAGGAAAGGTGCTTAAAGGACAAACAAGGGAGTTTGTGTTGCGACTTCATGAGTACTTTGAAAGGGAAAGCCGTAATGGTGGACCTCTTATACCAGTGACTCAAATCAGAGACCGTGTTTCATGGTGGACCTCTTATACCAGTGACTCAAATCAGAGACCGTGTTTCAGCAGCATTAGGTATTACTGCTCCAACAGTTTCAAAAATAATTAAAGAAGGCTACGGCAGTAGTGGCATGGAACAAAACAAGCCATCTACACCTAAGAAAAAACGTTAGCCCTTTAAAGTGACAGCAATTGACAGTTTTGATGGTGATGCTATTCGTCGTCATATATACGATTATTACCAAAGAAAAGAGATTCCTACTTTACATAACCTAGTACAATCTTTGAAAACTAGTGGCTTGTTCCGTGGTCAAAAGTCTTCTTTGGCGAAGGTATTGAATAGGATTGGATTCCAATACAAAAAATGTGACAAAAGAAAAATATTGATGGAACGCAATGATGTTGCTTTGTATCGATGCTAATTTTTAAGACAAGCTAAAAAAATAGAAGACTGGTCGAATGTTGTTTTCACCGATGAAACTTGGCTCAATGCGAATCACACGGTATCAAAAACTTGGACTGACAACACTGCTAGCTCCTCGACCGCAGTGCCAATGGGAAAAGGTGAAAGAATTATAATTTGTCATGCAGGAACCGCAAAAGGATTTGTGCAAGATGCTATGTTAGCTTTCAAATCAAAGAAAACAGGGGATTACCACGAAGAAATGAATTCCGAAGTATATGAAAAATGGTTTCGGGAAATGTTATTGTCACTCGAACAGCCATCAACAATATTTATAGATAATGCGTCCTATCACTCTCGGCAAATTAACAAAATGCCAACGCAAGCCAGTAAAAAAAATGAAATAATAAACTGGCTCCGTAACAATGGCGAGGAGGTGGACGAGTCCCTATTAAAAGTAGAGTTACTTAAAATATTAAAAATGAGGAAGCAGCCTAAACGATACGTTATAGATGAAATGGCTGCAGAACATGGGCACACCGTCCTTAGAATTCCTCCATATCATTGCCAGTATAATGCCATAGAGCTAATATGGGCGCAAGTGAAAGGATATGCTGCGAGAATAAATACAACTCCTCCTTTCACCGCAAACAAAATGCTGGAGTTGCTTAAAAATGCGTGTGAAAATGTGACGCCTCATAACTGGGCGAGTGTCGTAGATAAGACGAAGAAAGAAATAATGTCTGATTGGGATCGCGATGTCGCATTTGACAACTTACCCATGCACTCATTAATAATTAGTGTTACTGGGGATACGAGTGACGACGACGCCGATTCCGACGAAACAGACGATTGCTTATAAATAAAAATATTAACAAATTACCTTTTAGTTGTTTTAATTATTTAATCCTTAAAGTACTATGAATTCCAACATGGTTTAACTGTTTATTACAAGTAGGTACTAAACATTTATTTTCGTTGTAATCATTGTAATTATTTTAAATTAAACTCTTATTAAAAGTCACTTCAATACGTATACCTTTATTCATATTAATTAATTTGCAGCAAATACATTCGATCCTAATATTGGGTACTATATTACGTTTAACTGTTTTCATTAGCATTTTAATGTAATTTTATTTCAAATGATTCCGATTGATTGATTCTATTCAAAATCGTTTTTGTTATCTGTGGTCATTCGTTACGAATGGCACAACTCTAAGTGGGCGTTACCCGTCAAGAAAGTATCTACTTTTATTTCAAAATATTGTTCTACTGTAATGTCGTACTTTATAGGCGTGAACTGTCAAAAATAAAATAAACGAATGGAAACAGTATAGTCAGAAGATTTCTATTGCAAATAGATCTACAATTAAGAAATCGACAACGACCTAAATAAAATAAAATGATAACTGGTATACAGATAAATAAAAGAAAGAACTGGTCAATGACCTGAAACCACGCCTAAAGCGAATGTTTTTACAATAGCGGTTGCTAAAAACTGGACAAGACGATGAAAAGTAAATTAAGAGTCTGACCTTATCATTGGTTGGGATAACTCTGGAAAAATAAACGGAGATACAAACAACTCAATAGTATAGAGCCAGGAGAACAAAGTCTCACCAGAAGATATGTGACAAAAACACTAAAACTATGAAATGTGTTGCGAATTCGGCACGGGTGCGCCGCGCCGCGCCGCCGCGGTATCGGCCAAACTAAAATTTATTTTGCACTCAAACTGGAAATGAGATTATGTTTCAATAACAAACATATCCGACAGTACGCGCAGTGTGAATAAAAAGTTATACACTGGAATTTATTTACTGCCCTGCAACGAACTATTGAGTGAGGGTGAATTTTTACAGGCCCCGGGCGCGTTTGTGAATATCTTATGAGTTGGTTGTACCTGTCCACTGTTGACTCTGGATAAATACTGCTTTATATTGGCTCGGCGGAATGACTGCAGCCAATTTATATAAATAAAGCGGGTTTATAAACGATTGCTGAGTGATTAAGTATTAATGCTGCTCTGCAAAGTGAATAACAATATGAAAATCAACTATGATGTCACATGTTATTCTTTTGTACAAGCAATTTAAATGAGCCAAAGTCTAGTAAAGCTAGTATATTTTCTTGTTTTATGCGAAAATAGATGGAGCCGCACTGGAACAAAATATACCGAGTATAAACTGGAATCATTTTGGTGTGAAAATATAGACGCACTGTCCTAACACAGAAAGTGAGACAATAAAAAGTAGGATCAGGGGTCACCTGTACCGCCGACACGAATATTTTATTAATTTAATCAAAATGTACTGCTTAAACCCTGAATTTTCAACCGAACGTCGGCCAATTGGAAAGGAAATAGCATTATTTGTGTCTAAACGGTGTGATCCGCAAATATAACTGTAGGTAGGGTTGACCCCTCTGAATCAATGATGAATCCAATTTTACCCAACCTTTACAATGTCGCAGGCTCATTTGGCTACAGGTAGGCATTTGCGTAACGTATCTAGATTTTTCACACAGGTTTGCTGTTGGAAAATACTTTTTTCAACCAGACCGTGAGATATTTTTTGCGTAGAATTAAATTACTGCGGTGTATTGTCTGGCTTAGTTAAACTGTTTTGGAGACGCGCGCGGTTTAAGTAATTACAGTAAATATTAAAACAAAAGTATTTGCTGTTGTTCCATTCTTGTCTTTTGGAAAACGAAGCCAAATATTTAGACGATGGTATATTGGATAATTGATATAGCTAATAATTTAGACATTTAGAAAAAAAATGCACTGAAAAATAACTAATTTAATTTTGGGCTAAATAAGGCAGTTTTCCTTGAGTTGCAAGATGACGATTATTTAATTGTTGTAGTTTTCTTATATTACAAATTGAAATTAAATTTATAACATTCATTTAATAATAAATAAAGGAGACTAGTGGCATTCTTGGTCACTTTTTTGACCAATTGTGAATATTTTATTTTTCACCTGATAAGTGCTGATCACTGCCTCCCATGAACATTCACAACGCTTGGCGCTTGGGTCATTTGTGTTGCCGTCCCATTGATACGGGAAGGGGCTTGAAAGAACAAGGATGGAAATAATTGGTAATATATATGTTATACGTAATTAAACAATCGTTCAATTTAGAAGCTTATTCTTTACTGTTTTTCGTTAACTTTTTTTTTACAAATTGGCGGGATAGTGTCATAGAGTACGAGTGACCATAGACACATCAATTGGCCATTGGAGTTTCAAACAGGCCAATGTAATGAAGTCGATATAGCATCAACATGCATTATAGTTTCATTGTCGAACCAGTGTAATGAAATTAATGATCGCTAACCAAAATCCCAGATAAAAGCCAATTCCACCGGATCGTACAAGATCTCCTTATCTCTAGTACGAATGTTCTCAGATCCCGCTAATTTCTCTAATGACTTAGATAGATTTGCGTACGTTAAGTAACTTTGCTTAATACCTTCAACACTTCAAGAACGTTCGTTGATTAGATTTGTGAAGGCACATTAGGAAAACAGAGGTGTTATGTTAGATGAATTAAGATATGTATCTACACATTTTTGTTTGCAAGTTGTGGGATTATAGCTTTTATTGGAGTAACTGATGTTTTGCACAATACTGTAACATAGATCTAACTGTAATAACACGATTATTCATACACTTTTGTATTATTTGGACACTCTACATTTATGCGGACTTTATCGATACTTTATGGCATCAAAGGTGAACGGTTTAATAAACATTAATATTTATGTACATTTTCCTTTGCCTTTCACTTCCATCATTTGACTTTACCCAACCCGTGATTGGAATCTCAAACCTCAGCTTTGCAATCATAACATAGTACAACTAAGCCACCGAGATGGTCCTAGCGAGGTTTAAAAAAGGCCGCAGAAAAGCGGGATGTAGACTGGTTGTTGCAGAAATTCTAAAGAGATGCTTATATCCATAAATTGATTTGGGAGCTCATGATATTTTTATGTTTGTATTTTTTATTCAATGAATACAAAGCAATGATTGGATTTTCACTGCGCTCGCCATCTTGTGACTTAAGATGTTACGTCTTATTATGTCTAGAGCGTGGTGGCCTGTTGGTAAACGGACTAGACGCGACTGCCAACATGTTCACGGTGGTCGCGGGTTCGAATCCCAGGGCACACCTCTGACTTTTCGGAGTCATGTGTGTATTTATAGTCAATCACCACGCACTTAAACGGTGAAGGAAAACATCGTGAGGAAACCTGCATACCATAGAGATTTATAAAAAATTCTATGGTATGTAAGTCCGCCAACCCGCACTAGAACAGCGTGGTGGACTATATGGCCTAACCACTCTCAATCGTACTGTCGATTGCAGAGGAGGCCCGTGCCCTGCAGTGGGACGTATATGGGCTGATACAGAAGATGTCCAAAAGTGCTTTGACTATCATGGTACATACCCAGGCGGCCTCATAAACATACCTATATGAAAGACCTACCACCAATAATGTTTGATGTCTATTTACATTTTTGTATATATCTACGAAGTTAAATTCCTACAATCGTTGTCTGAGCTGTCCTATATTACCAATTCTAAACCAAGTGTTCGCTTTCTACGAAAGAAAACAATCGTTTTGTTGGAATCCTTTGTAAGAATTTATCTCTCTGATAGGGACACTTAAGTCTGAATGTACTTCAGCGTAAGCTTATTATATTGTTTCTAGTGCTGAATTTAGGTTGTATTTGTATTTATTTGTTTTAAGTTGGTATGTTATGGAACTGTGGGAGATTCTGTATTTTAATGAATGCCTTTTTATGTCACATCATTATGTTGCTTGCTTATTAAAATAAATTAGTCATTTTTGGTCCGACCAACGAGTTAACAGGATAGTAAGTGATCAAGGCACCCATGAACATCAATAACGCGTGAACCATGGATATGTTGCCAGCCATCAAATCTTTAAGGATAAATGATGGGAAATTTCACTAACCAAGCGAAACGCAACAGAAAAGCTGTCGATTCACTATACATGATGTGACAAATGATAAAATCGTGGCTCTAACACTTTTAAAAAATAAGTTTTTAATTCTTTAGAATAATAAATAAATAAATAAATAACACCCAACAGTCACATACATAGTCCTGACCCTACAGTAAGATCGAGTCTTGTGTCGTGGGTATCAGGCACTACGAGAGACTTTTTGGTCTCACAAACACCCAGACCCGAAAGAAATATTTGTGGGCCGCACAAACATTTCTCTCGGTGCGGGGATCGAACCCGCGGCCTCTCGTTTCACAGGCGGCGTCTAACCAACTGCGCCACGGAGGCTGTCAAATGAGAATGAATAACAATTAGGTATTTATTTATGCCTTTATTGCATAAGCGTATGAAATCCACCACACACGTAATTTACTACAACGAAGTTACGAGAAAAAGTATTATTATTCCTTTACAAACCTGTAGTTGTTTTTTTTTCAATCAAAATTTTAAAACCGATAACAGGTTCACATGAAAAAGTTTTATTTATCAAATATATATTTCGTAGAACGAATACAGATTCCAAAAAAAAAAAGAATTGTTTTACAGATAAATACATAATACAGAACCAAATAACAGCCTCAAATAATCCAAATCGCTCGATTATTGGGTAAAAATGATTGACTTAAAAATAAATATAAAGCGATATAACAATAAAATAAAACGATTACAGGTCTCATATTGCGAAACCGAGCCATTTACTTTTATGCGAAGGTCAGGATGTTAAGTTAATTAAATTATATTCGTACGTACTGCCGATTCCAGTCTCGGCATTACTTCTCTTACCTCTATTATTATTTCACCTTGAAAGGATTCTCCTGTTTTTTTTTTAATCCATTGCTTCATACTAATAATATGTTATTCAGCATCACAGTTATCGCAAGAGTGTTTTACTGGTGGTAGGTCTTTCATATGTGAGAGGCCATCTGGGTAGGTACCACCATAATGTCTATGTCTCCCGCGAAACAGCAGTGTAAATGCACTGATGCGTTTTGGATTGAAGGACATGTAGCCAGAGTAACTACTGGACATACTGAGACTTAACATCTTATGTCTCAGGATGGCAAGCGCAGTGGAATATTGCTACTGTTTATGAGCGGTTGTATCGCTTACCATCAGGCGAACGGCTTGCTCGTCTCGTCATTCATTACAATAAAAAAAAAACGGTTTCAGTCTGTGCATCGAGTTTCGAGTAGTCCGGCGAAATTGTTTTATTCATATTGCTCATATTCATTTTATCACTTTCTTTGACCTTGAAGGAAAACATGAGAACATTAGGTGTTGGTTAGTTGCCGATTGTAAAACGTGAGGCCACGAGTTTGATCTTCGCACCGAGATAAATATGTGTGCGCTATATTTATTTGCTTCTGGTATGTGATACCCACGACTCAAGATTCGATCTTGATTTGGGGTCAGGTTAACGTATTTGACTGTCAGATGTATTTATTTACACATTTTATTTACTTTATTAGAATACCAGAGAGCCCTTCAGAAAAATAATCGCAGGTATATGAAATTCACCAACATGCACTAGTTCGTTTGTTCTTCCATTCAGCAATCGAGTAGCGAATCCACATCGTATTCTGAATTGGAATAGTTTATGATATAGAGAGTTGAGTATTTTTTTTATGCCTGAAAATAGACGATTCCCGTGGGATCTATACTGAATCTAACTATAGCGTGGTTTCAAATGATATTTTTACATACCTACACATACACTCGCCTAGCTCCCAGGCGTGCTAGCACCTTTTGCTACCTTGACACCCATATTATTAATATTGTTAACTGAATATGCTCGCACATATTTTGAATAAATACATTTTATGTAATTATAGGAAATTGAATATAAAAGAACATTAAGATGTAATTATTTAATTATTAACACCTATTTTTTGGAAAGCGTTTTCATTTTGAACTAAATAAAAATGGTTATTTTGTTATGTGTACTTATAAAATATTTTTTGTCTTTTACCAATAATTCCTAATTCTCATTGATAACGATTTCTCCGGAAAGTATTTTGGAGAACAAGAGATTTTATGTTACGGTCGCTCGTATCGTTCTCAATTCTCTGTATTTTTATCTTTAATAAGATTCACATGGTCTGTCCCACAGATGTTCAGTTCATTACACTGGTCGTTTATGTTCATTTTCCGCTCGATTTACATTGATTTTATAAAATGAACTTCCCATGAAATATGTGTATTTATTACTTGTTTAATTTTCATCTGTATCAGCCCATATACGTCCCACTGCAGGGCACGGGCCTCCTCTACAATCGGCAGTACGATTGAGAGTGGTTAGGCCATATAGTCCACCACGCTGGCCTAGTGCGGGTTGGCGGACTTAGGTACATACCACAGATTTTTTTTTTAAATCGCTATGGTATGCAGGTTTCCTCACGATGTTTTCCTTCACCGTTTTAGTGCGTGGTGATTGACTATCAATACACACTTGACTCTGAAAAGTCAGAGGTGTGCCCTGGGATTCGAACTCGCGACCACCGTGAACATGTTGGCAGTCGCGTCTAGTCCGTTTACCAACAGGCCACCACGCACATAATAATTTTCATCGAATTCATATTATTATTAATCAGCTTAATCAGCCTATATGAGCACCGTACTAACATAGGGAAGGCAAACGCTTTTGATTTTTATACTTTATCACTTATAAATTGCGGGAGCTTTTAGAAATATCTAATCCATGCAGGTTTCTTCACGATGTTTTCCTTCATCATTACAATGTTTTTTTTTTTTTTTATAACGAGTATGACATTTCCCTGATGGTAAGCGATACGACTGCTGTGGTGACACAACACTGACAGTGGCAAAACCAAGCAACACCATGAATTCCAAAGCAATGCTTGCTTGCTTGCTTAGATATAAGATGTGAAGTCACAATATGTCCAGTAGTAGGCTACAATATTAACAGTGAAATAGACAATGCGGTGGGACCTACCTAAGCGGCCTGTCACATATAAAAACTTGCTATCAGCAAAGTTAGTAATTAAGACTAAACACTTCGAGAAGTAGGTGGCAGATCAAATTTAGTTGCCATGAGTTCGAATTACCTCATACCTATCAGTGCGCTGCCAACTTTATCGTTCTAAGACTCACTTAGAGCCTAATTTATGACGTAAATAACACTAATAACGTAATTCAAGCGGTTTGAATGTGTAATTTGAGAATTTAAGACACGTCCGTAAGTCGCTTGTGCACTTGCAACGAGTTTGTTCATTAGCCTGTCGGGAATAAGTCGCGAAGTTCGCTAAGTTGATTATGTGCTGGGAATTAGCGCGTTTGCCGAAATACAGCCGAGTGACGCTTCTTGCGCCTTCTACGCCTGTCGTTAGCTGTTTACGTTGTATTGTCTGATGTTCCTTGTTTATTTATTTCAGTAGTTAATGCTACAGACGGTTAATTGTTAATATTTTAATAATAATATTTATAATATTTTTACTGGTGGAAGGTCTCTCATATGTGAGAGATCATCTGGGTAGGTACCACCGCAACGTCTATTTCTCCCGTGAAACAGCAGTGTAAATGCACTGTTGTGTTTCGGATTGAAGGACATTGCAGCCAGAGTTATATGGTTATACTGGACATATTGAGACTTAACATCTTATGTCTCAGGATGGCGAGCGCAGTGGAATTTTGCTACTGTTTATGAGCGGTCGTATCGCTTACCATCAGGCAAACGGCTTGCTCGTCTCGCCATTCAATGAAATTAAAAAAAAAATGTTATGTTAATTTATTTATTTATTCTTTATTGTAATCAATAAATATAACAGTTAATAGAGACAATGAAACAACAAAGTACAAATGGCGGTCTTATCGCACTAACGCAATCTCTACGAGATAACCATTGGATGCAAAAAGATGACGATGGATGTGACAGAGAAAGAAAGAAAGATTATGATGTTTATTGTGGTTAAAGTTTCTCATAATCATACTGGTCACAGACCTCTGCTGATCAGCTAAATGCAAAAACCTATAGCGACTTGTTAAAACGTTAATACGTCATAAATATGTATGTAAGTACTCTATCAAGACTTTACTACACTTATTATAATCAGTTCTGTATTCACAGTCATGGAAGTATAAAAAAGAAATAATAACTTGATGAGGTGATTCAAGTGAAATATTCTCCGTTGTCGTTCAGTCGTATAAATCTCATTTTGTTTGCTGGAGAGGTCATCGGTCTCGTTTTTTGTCTGTTGGGTATTTATTGTGCTGTGAAAGCTTATACTCGGCGCAGTGTTAAATCACACCGGTTAATTAATGTCCGTAATGGCCGAATAATATCTACATATTTTTTTTATTGCCATGAATGGAGAGACGAGAATGCCGTTCATCAGATGGTAAGCTATACGACCGGTCATGAACAGTGGCAAAACTAAACAGCACCTTGAATTGAAAAGCGATGCTTGGCATTCCACTGCGCCCGCCATCATGAGACATAAAATGTTAAGTCTCAATATGTCCAGTAGTTACTCTGGCTACAATGTCCTTCAATCCGAAACAAATGCATTTACACTGCTGTTTGATGGGAGAAATATACAAAGCGGTGGTACCTACCCAGGCGGCCGCTCACATATGAGAGACCTACCAAAAGTATATACAAATAGTATATGTATAGTAGTTATATGTGAAAAAAAAAATCCATAGCTATTCGCCTATACGTTGTCACGTCGCGACCACTAAGGGCGTCATATTTTTTCTTCAATGTGGAAAATATTGGCAGTATTGCATAAGGAAAATACCCAAGGAAGTTTGCAAACACGCATCCGTCGTATATCGTTGTATACCGAAGGTCATTACCTTGTATCCGAAGTCTACTATTTTGCCGACCCCCGATATTTTTCTCTAATATAATAACACAAAATTGCTCGCTATCCACTGAGTTGCGTGAAAGAAACGTAATTTTCTCAGATGTTGCTCAGTGATTTTCCAATTTAACCCATTTTTTTTGTGAATAGACTCGTTATGAGAAAACTTATGTGCGATCCCGAGTAATGATCGTATCATGGCGAATTTTGGAAATTCAATACCAGATATTAGCTGGAATATTGTGGTCTACCAAAAAGCATTAAATGATCAAGTTAATTAACGTCCAAATTAAATTAATTTTGTTCGTTTGAAAATTATTTTATGTTTTCGATTTATATGTAACTGATACCCGTATAGTATATGTACGTTCATTTACGTTTCATGTATTTGTACACGCAATTTGATTCACGCGCGGAAAAGTTTAATATATTATTTAAAAGTTTGTCGATTACATGTTCTCTCGATTCGTAAGGTAAGAAAGAGATAGACGATGCCTTAAAGTAGAACAACTCTGTTTTGTATAAGCGATTAAAAGTAAAGCGTATCTACCACAAATGGGCGTGTGGTGAAGTTATAACCGACACAATATACTTGTAAGAAATTATGTTTAGGAAGGAAATTCACGGTATCAAATAATTATTATTGATTTAAAATCGCTAATGCAGCTATGACGTCAATTGAAGGCTCATGCTAATTTTTATTCGTAAGAATAAGAATACCATATTCCTACTTCGACGTGGAATGGTTTATTCATAGGGATTAATTAATTGTAACTTTTATTTTACAATTCACTATATTTTATCACTTAAATCATTTCGGTTTCTTTTCGACCCTAAACGGCAAACGTAATTCATGTAATTACATAATATAAACAACGAGCATTTATACTCCCTATATAAAATTCATAACATATCCAATATAAAATGAAGGAAGCAAACTATGCCTATTAATTTGCACAATTGCGCTTTTGGCTAATGAATTAAATTATGTATAATATTAGTTAACAAATGCTTTGTCTCTTTCCATCAATTTTCAACAATAAAGTCTTATAGCTTTAATAGGTTATAACATTGTCTATGAATAAGTCCGTTAGAGATTAAATTCGACACGCCAAACACAATCCTGTTATAGCGATAATCAAAGACCAAGCGATATCAAGATGGTACCGACATCGATCGAACAAAGAGATATTATCGATTGCAATAATGCGGTTAGACAATAAGCAATACAGATGTCTGGAACGTATGAGACAAGCTGTCGCGTTGCTTCGAGGGAGGGACCTATGTATTGCATATAATAGATATCTATCTACATGCATTGAGAATGGAACTTGGTCTTTTAACTATAATAAATTCATTCATATGGCAGTTTGATAGCCAACGCAGTTTGTTAAACCTCGAATGAAAAATGTGAGGGCGTGGCTTCGATCACCGCACCAATATTAAGGTTTGTGCTGTCCACAGATTTGTTTCCGGTCTGGGTGTTTGTGAGACTGAAAAAGTCTCTCGTAGTTCCTGATACTCATTGCACAAGACTTGATTTTAGTGTGGGGTCAAGAATATGTATGTGTCTGTTGGGTGTATGTTTTAAATCACCTTCTAACACCGTCTCCAGACAACATGAGATAAAATATTACATAAAAATAAAAATATTTAAAAATATTCTGAATCAATTAGCATTTCATCGTAGGATTCAAATTAGTCTAATACTTTAATTGTTAAGTTCCAATAACTTTTACTTTTAACGACGAGCAAAATTTAAAATTTTATGAAATTTTCGTAATAATAAAAATCAAAAGTTCGCTTCTAATTATGCAGTTCAAATTATAAGTTAATATTCAAGATTAGTAAGCAAAACTTATATTATTAATAAATATGTATACCCTAATTACTCTTTTGTTGATTTCAATTTTTGTAATCAATTATAGGGGATATTTTATTATTTGTTATATCCAAATTAGACATTGAAATTAATTCATATAAGTTTACTTTTGATTAAAATAGTTCCATTAATTTATTTCAGTCATCATTATCATTTTTTTTAACCAATTACAGATATTCTCTTTCATTCATACTTTGTATTATAAATAATGTGGGTGTCTTGCAATAAGACGTATATGGTATGTGATACAGAGGTATTGGTACATCATCATATCGCATCGTGGGGCGGAACATACCGGGAGACATGTGGGTGTCCTGGAACCTCTGCCTATCCCTTCTGGGAAAAAGGCGTGAGTTTGTGTAGGTACCAGTACA
The DNA here is from genome assembly GCA_023078785.2 of Hyles euphorbiae. NCBI lineage: Eukaryota > Metazoa > Arthropoda > Insecta > Lepidoptera > Sphingidae > Hyles > Hyles euphorbiae. The sequence continues at coordinate 5,601,823 of CM041049.1, forward strand.
TTTGGAATCTTTTGCGTACAAAGGAGAGCAAGAATTATAAATGTTTCACAGTTATTATTTTTCTAGCGACATCCACCACCTTCATATGACTGAGTTCCAAACACTTGAACGCCATTTAAATATTACGTTGCACTTAATGCAGGTATCACTTCAATCTTCTATGTAAGCGGAACATGCGTAGCTAAATGCAGCTTAATATTTAATTGGCGTTTCACTATTCGGGCTTGATACTGAAAAATTGAGCTGGCTCCACCATATTTTTTATTGAAAAGATATATTTTTATACATTGAGATAATATACTAGAGGGGACACTGCAAACAAAATATTTGTAACAATATGAAGGGTACATTCTATATCTGTCTCTGTCACACCTACGAAGGAACATTATCTTCCATCTCGCTTCATTACCATTCATTACCATCATTACTCGCTACATTACATTACATGTACCCGTGTGCATGCCCCATACGCACAAATTTTGTTCCTGATGTCCGCTCTAGTATAATACCTCAATGATTTTTATAGCATTTAATTTATTCTTAGATCGGGCTGGGTAAATTTCCCAGCTGATTTTTCCTTCATTAAATAAACAGTTGCTCTAGAATAGATTTCAGCGTAACCCAACCTCGACAAAATCGCGGAAAGCCAGCAACAATTAATTTCCTTTAAAGATAATTTTGTAATGACCAACTCCAATTTGAAACAAAATACCAACGTTAAATAATTTAACGAGCAAGTCGCTTTAGCCGAGAAACTTTTACACCATTTAAGTTTCTTGAGTTACGTTTTAGTGGCATCGCGATGAAGACATACTGCTCAAGTCATGTTCGTGAAAAGAGCAAAGCATTGCAACTTTTTAAAGTGCTGTGTGCGACGTTTTGATACAACACTTTTGTAGGATGTGAATTACGAGCAGGGAAATATGGGAGTAATGGATGATGAATGACTTTTCGACTTATCATATTTTAACAAGGACTTTATTCCAAAATCAAGGATTGCATCCGAGATGTTTGCAGACAATGGCATATATAGCTTTCATGCCTTCCTCTTGCATAGACTACGTACCAGCTCCAACAGCATTCTGAGACAACTATGTGATAGGTGGAAAAGCTCCTTGACTGTACACAACAGTTGATGTCTGTTGTTTGATTTGCTACTGTTTATGAGCAGTCATTTCACATACCATAAGGCCAACGGCATTCTCGTCTCGACAATCAGCGAAATAAAAAAAACAATAATAAAAAGAGCGTACTTAACCTCTAAAAGTACACGTATTCACAATTCCTACGAAATCGTCGGTGTACTTGGTCGGCGGAGATCAGTATGTATAAGTCATTGGCCTCCTTTATTATTCAGCTAGCAATTATTACATACTATTTCCATATCAAATCTTTGGTCAAACATTTGGTGTGTTTATTTCAGTCCCTTCTCCGAACGAGGGAAACGACCTGTTATTGACATTTGCAAATAAGTTTATTGGTTTGAATTCAGTACTCATGTACATGTATGTAAATTGTAAATTGGGCCACAGGTTCATTGTACACATCGTTTTGTCCTTAGCTACCATATGTGGAGTGAAAATAATCCGATTACACCTGTTCTTGGATGAAAAGCAATTTGTAAGGTATAACAAAAACTCTCATAAAAAGTAGATATTTTGTATGTGATTTTTGAATGTAATGCTAATAACATAGTATAATTAATTAAACATTACAATGGAAAATACTGGTTTATATTATAACCAAGCAAAACTGATCTAATCAAAGTTGAATGCTTTAGCCTTCTCTTTTGCATCAGCACATTCCACTGGGAACAGAACAGCCTTGGCCTTGTGTTCTGAAAATGCTTCGTTTTTCGGATGCTCTAATCCTAGGGCATGAAGCGTAGCATGAGCCACCTCAGCTGGTAGGGAACATAGTGGTGTTATCAATACCAGCTGAAAGTAATAATAAAAATATTTAACGTTACTGGTGGTAGGTTTCTCATATGTCAGAGCCCGCCTTGGTAGGTACTACCGCAATAAAATAAATAAATAAATACACCCAACAGTGACATACATGGTCCTGACCCCACATTAGGATCAATTAAGTCTTGTGTCGTGGGTATTGGGAACTACGAGAGACTTTTCGGTCTCACAAACACCCATGTCTATTTCTCCCGTCAAACAGCAGTGTAAATGCACTGTTATGTTTCGGATTGAAGGACATTGTAGCCAGAGTAATTAGTGACACTTAAAATCTTATGTCTCGGGATGGCGAGCGCAGTGGACTAGTCGTACCAAACAATGTTTTGTAAGCTGTCGTATCGCTTGTTACCAGGCAAACGGCATGGTCATCGTGCCATTCATTGCTATACAAAAGTGACTGGGTTAAGGTTGCAGGAAGTCGCTGGATGCAGGCCGCTACCACTAGGGCGATAAGATCTTTGTGAGGCTGAGAGGGTGGCTGAAACTCACAAAAGAACGAATATAAATGAACAGGTCCTTTGCTATTAAATAGTTCTCGCACTATACAAAATTCGAAGAAACGTAGGTGTGCTGGCTATGAATTTATCAACAAATTTGAATTGCAAATAAAATAATATCACTGAACCTAGAGCACAGGTTATTTGTAGGTGTATTAATTTGTATTGAAATAACTTATGAATTTCTATACCCTGATTAGGGGAGTAATGGCTTCGGTCATGATAATGTCGAATTGAACATTCTGTTTTTAGATTCGTAAATAGGCCTAATTACTTATATTCAAGATAATTTATCTAAACTCAACAGTTAAAATACATTTGTGAGTAATGAATTAGAATAAAACTATTATTTACGGATTTAATCGCCGACTTGATTTAATTTTTACATTTTTTAATTTTCCTACGTTTCGATTACTAGTTTACTACTTCGATAACAGCTTTCGTGATCACGGGGCGGACTTTATTTCAATGTGTAAAATTTGCGTAAATCTACGAAACCATTAAATAAATTAGAATTTAAAATGAACAGTAACGCAATCTTAATAGAACATAAAGATTATGGAAAGCAATTCATTACTGCAACTAATAAAGCAGAAGTCTATAACAAGATTACGGTAGAATACAAGTTCTATGCTGAAAGAATACAAGTTCTATGCTGAATTAAATTAATTCATTATCATCATCATCATTTCAGCTACAGGCAGTCAACTGCTGAGCATAGGCCTCCTCCTAGGACCTCCACATCGATGTATTGAAAGCGGCCTGCATCCAGCGACTAATTAAATGAAATTAAAATTAAATTCAATAAATACAAATTATTTGATCACCTCTGATTTTTGACCCCGTCATTTGTGTATTGAGAGTCAATCACCACGCAAGAAAACTTTGAATGAAAGCATCGAGAGGAAATCTGCATACCATAGCGATTTGTATGAATTTCTATGATATGGAAAAGTTTGCCAACCCACACCAGGCAAACTTGTTGGACTATATGGCCTAACCACTCTCAATCGTATTCTCGATTGTAGAGTAGGCCCGTGTCCTGTATTGGGTCGTATATGGTTTGATACAAAAATACAAAATATTACTAACCCGTCTTCCTACAGGCTTAGTGAAGAACGGTAAGCAGCAATTCTCCAGAACTCCAGAGTAGGTATAGTATAAGTAGGTGTTATTCATATCGCTATTCATGTTTAAAGGATGCCGTTCTTTAAAAACCAAACATGATCGCTTCTCAATGTACTGATGGCCTCGGTAGACCAGGCTGATAAGACGTTTTAGACCTGCAGAAATAATACTTGTAATAGATTAACCAACTTCTTTATCTGAGGCTACTATTTTTCTTTATCCTTATTAAGCTATTTTGTTACCCGATTTGCTATGGAGTGAAGTGAACAAAATATTTCCAACTCCTCCTATTAAAATGATTGATTTCGTGACGGGCTAAAGACGAGTCGGTCATTCGTGGATACTCGCCGAGCTTCAATGGCCGGTGTCATTAAAATGCGTGCCGCTGTTGATCCTGGCTTACAGGAGATGCAGTGGCGGGTGTGAGGGTAGGACAGTCCCGAATCTCAATACAAAGGCATCCTTTGAAAGTGGCTCTTCTGAGAATTTCTATAGACTCACGAACCCGTATAGTTGTTACTTTACGTTAGTATTATTTGAGATGTCCTACCGGATGCATTGGATTAGATTGGATCGTCCAGATTGTTGGTGAAACCTGATATGGAATGGTGAGTGCCGTTACCAATTTCAGTACTTTATTGTAAGTCATTACCAATTTCAGTACTTTATTGTAAGTCACCACAATATTAACACTACTTTACTTACCAATGAATACGTACACATACACAAAATCACGCCTTATTACCAAAAGGAATAGGCAGCTATTCTACCAGAACACACATGTGTTCCGTCGCACGATGTGTTAGGGGACGAGCCTATCGCCATCAATCCTTTCACGTCCAATGCTGAACATAGGCCTCTCTTATGGCATTCCACTGTGCTTGATCTTCAATCCATCGTCTTCAACCACGACCATCCATAGTAAGAATATCTTCACTTCACCTGGTTGGAAGGCGTCCTTCACTACATTTACTAGGCGTGGGCTCCACTCAATTGCCATATAGGCCCAAATTTATGATCCAGATTGATAATGAATAGAAAAATTCAATCTCACCTTACCCGACCCGGGATGTGAACCCTAGACCTCGGCTTTGCAATCATACCTTAGTATACCGCCAATGATGCAGTCGAGGCCACCAATGAAACCGACAATAAAGTAGAACAATAAATACGCGTGTACTTACTCAATGAAAAAAAATTAAACACGAATGGTATTTCACCATTGCGCCACTGACATGACCAATTTACTGGCAGATTGCTATCGGTAGCTAAAATAAATCCAGGCTGACGTTTAAAATAAATTAACGGGAAATACTTGGAATGTTTCCTCAAATTGTTTTCAACCAACCATTGTACGAATCGCAAGACTTCGAAATAATTATGCCGAAACAAACACTTAATAGAACTAAACATATTTTGAATTTTAAAATCATCGACAATGTAGCACAGTGAAATAAAAAATATACTATAGCAATAAATATGCCAGATGTGATTTATTTTACTAGCTTTTGTCGATATATTTTCAATAAAAAACAATACTTTAGTGCTTGTGATTTTTTTAACAGCAACATGGTTTGCTGCATTTTTAGGAGTCATATTATATTTAACAGCAGACTGGGTAGGTGCCTAAAGCACATTTTGATCACTTTAAATCATCGTCTTCAAAGACTACACTTTTATATTAAGGAATATAGGAAACAATTCTAAAGATGCAGTGTACCACGCAAGTCCTTTATAATTCATATAAAAGATAAACAAGTGTTTCCTGCGTTGCGGCGCATTGTAACAGGCCGCTTACGGTTGGTTGCCGCAAAAGCTAATGAATAATTTCTTGTACCGAAAGAGTTCTTTGACTACGGAGCGTGGCGCGTTGTTTAAACTTAGAGCTTGGTCGCTCTGTCCGTGAAGCGGAAGCGGCGAGTTCTAATTAATACTTAAGGTTTATTTAATGGGAGATGGAAAATTGATAGATGGTTGTTTATTTACAAAGGCGGTATTTAAATTAATTTACATTAATATAATTTTGAGATCCTTAGTTCTTTGCGTAAAACATTCTAATAGTTCAGTTCCGAAGGTATAAGGTTGGGCTGGTTGGAGGGTGGGCAAGAAACGCCCGAATACTCAAATGCCATTTAAATATTCTATGGTATGTAAGTCCACCAAACCCCACTAGGCCATTGTGGTGGACTATATGGCCTAACAACTCTCAATAGTACTCTCAACTGTAGAGGAGTCCCGTGCCCTGCAGTGGAATGTATATGGGTTGATACAGATTCAAATATTAAGTTGCACTTAACTACGCACGTCCTTACTTAGTCTGTACATTTAAACGGCGTAGTAACTTGCGTAGTTAATTTTTCGGGCGTAAATCTCCAGCTCAAATTCCAACAATAGCATATATATTTTAAAACTAATAATTGCAAATAAAATGTATAATTTTAAATATAATTCCTGAAAACATACTGTAATAGAAATGTGTCTTGTTATTTTACTAGCGTATATAATATATATCATATGTGCATATTCGTGGCGTCGCATCGTTGAAACATCATTTTTATTCTTAAAAATACTATTTGTGCGAATTATTTTCTACCTGACAGCCTGTCTGATTGAGCCAATTCAGTAAAGTGACTTCTGGTCCACCGTATTGAATAAATAAGACTGCTGAATGTATTTTTGAAGTTCTTATAACTCACTAGGCACTATAGACGAGTTCTCAGATGAATTGTTAAGGTTGAGCGAAATATTTTTGCTTTGTTATGCTTACCAGCTATTGTTCCCCAGGAGTTCGTGTTCGTGATGATATTTGTCCCCGGGGTACGTTTCATTTCACGGAATAAGCCAATATGTTTGGCGCGACACAAACAATGTGCAAACAAAATTCGTTGCTTTTGTTTCACTGACCTAATTATACATATGTTGCAAAAAACTTAACTCACTGTTTTAATAGTTGTTATTGTATAGAACGGTCAAAATCCCTTCGACCACTTCATTAAAAAACATTTTGTTATTGTATGATATTATACATATTGTACTAATGAAGTACTCAATTACATGATTTTGTAATGTTACAGTGCCTCGGTGGCGTTTTTGCACTACGGTACGGTTACAAAAGCTGAAGTGTCGGGTTCGAATCCCCCAAGTTGGGCAAAGTGATATTGGTTTTTTCTATTCATTATCAGCCCGGAGAAAGGTATTTGTGCCCGATATGGCGATAGGCCCTCTATTACATCGTGGGACGGAACGTATAAGGCGAAATGTGGGTGTCCTGGCACCTCTGCCTACCCTTTCTGGGAGAAAGGCGTGAGTTTATGTATGTATAAATGTGATATTACATTATTCTGTATATAATTCATCGTAATTTTCCTCAAAATTTATATTATTAAGATAAAAATTTAAGTGATTAAATATTTCAGTAGGTATGAAATTGCGAGGATGATGTAGGTTTTGCAATGTAAATATGCTCCAATGTAAATATTACGTCCAGAACTTCTAAGCTTACTTAATCATACTTAGCTGTCTTATCAGCACTATACACCAAGTCATGAAAATTACAAAAGGCTTAAAAATTCTGACGTAATGTTAACAACTAAATTTAAAAAAAGAACTTCATGAATTAAGGTACAACATATTACAACAAAATAAAATGTATAAGTAATACTTATAACCTTACTTCCATTGCTCTTGTCTCATTTAGAGCCGCTAATTCTCGGAACTAATTTTGATTCAAAGACTTAATTTCCTTGTACTAATTATAGTGATTAATTGCCGGTTCCTTAGAATTAAATACTAAAAATATAATTACGCGACATTAAAGTATAATGTACAAAGGAAACACCGAAGGCCACTGTGTTATAACATTTAACAAAGAAGTTTCTTTTGAAATTCGATTAAAGGGTACTGCAGGCTTTTACTTGAGACAAGAGGAGCTGTTTCCAAGTCAGAACGAACCATATTGCTGTGGTGAAGAGAATTTATTCAGCGTGATTATTCAGCCCGTTCTCCTGCCGCTAAACAGCACTTAAACTAGTCGTCTAATTGTGTAGTTAGTGAATCAGTACGAAAGGTCAACCATTCCGTCTTGTTAGAGACTTCAACTATTCACCTGAACTATTTGAATACTGGTTAAATTAAAATTTATAGAGAATTTACTCGAGTTACGCTCGCTTTTTCTACTCTTGTTTATTGAATTTCTTTTGAATAATTTCGAAAGCAGTGGAGATATTCTAAAATCAAATTTCAAAAACATTTCTAATGGCTTTAGTTTAGGTATTTTGAATTTAAGATTTCAATGATTACGATACTTCAGCGTTGTATGAATCATGAAAAATGTGTTTTAAATATCGTGTATTCAATATCTTGTACAAACTATTTTATTCTGCCATTTACTGTTGTAATAAAATAATTAAGGACGAGGATAGTATAGATTCAAAAATAATATCCTTACTTTGACTATAATTTGATTATAATTTGGCCTGTGAAACGAGAGGCCGCGGGTTCGATACCCGCACCGAGACAAATGTTTGTGAGGCCCACAAGTATTTGTCTCGGGTCTGGGTGTTTGTGAGACCGAAAAGTCTCTCGTAGTTCCCGATACCCACGACACAAGACTTAATTGATCTTAATGTGGGGTCAGGACTATGTATGTGACTGTTGGGTGTATTTATTTATTTAAAAATTTAGAACAGGAATCTCTCAAACGATGCTTACAAATGGCAGAAATTATTATACTCGTATTCTGTTAGTAATATTATGCCATTATTAAAAAGTATTTTAGTAAACAAACAGATGAAGAGAAAAATATCCAAAATAAATAAAGAAACGAGTAAATTAAAAGTTGGAGTGTTGCCACTTACCATTGAGGATATGAACAAAGGAGGCGCGGACCCAAGTGGTATTTATTTTCAATCGGGATAAATTGCTTTTTATAGTGAAAAATATAATTATACAGATCGACGTTTTTGCTATGTAAATAAAATTTTACTTAATTTTCATTACATACAGGGTATATCAAGATTTCTACTGAAAACGAAGCTGGGTGGTAGTTTTAGTGACTTCTGACACAATGCAACTAAATTTGTGCAAAAATTTGTGACAATGTTTTTTTGTTATTTTTTTTCTATCATCGTATTAAGATGGTAAATACATAGGTTTTTCTTAAATAATTGTGTACACCTTTCTATTTTTAAAGACGCTATGGTACGCAAGGCTTTAAATTATTATTTTCTCATAAACTATGGATTTACCACCCAAACTCCAATATAATAAAAAAAAAAAAAAAAAAATGGTTGTCTGTAAGACATTGCCTTTCGGCGATAAGACCGCCAATTGTACTTTTTATATATGTAATTTCCCTCTTTATTTGTTGTCTTTTTGTGCAATAAAGTGTAAATAAATAATAAATAATAAAAAATTGTCGCGTTTCTTTACGAAATTTTCAGTTGCATTTTGTTTGTAGTCACTAAAACTACCATCCGGCTTCGTTTTCGGTAGCACTCTTGATATACCCGGTATATTATACATATAAACATAAGGTAGATAAATAAAGTACATTGCGCTATGAGTAAAATTACATTAATTAATTTATAAATTGACATAATAATAATTTATGTTTTATATATATGTACACATATATTACGATTTGGTCACCGACGGAGTATAAAAAATGGGAGAATAATATGTTAGAAAACTTCAGAAATTCCTTTCTATTTGTAGCTTCTTTGCAGAAGCAAAAGATTTAGAAAAGCAAAATGATCACTTACGATGTCTTAAAGTGCACATTGAACCATCCATCTTAGTAGCTTTAATGTTAGTAACTGGCAGAGATGCCAATTGCCACCGTTCTTTAAGCATCTGCGGATACGGATTCTAAAACTAGATATAAAATGAAATGAAATTAATTTATCGGTCACGTAGGTAATTAAATAGCTCTTATGAAATACTCAGCACTAAATATCTATTTACAAAACATTACATATGAATTATTTATATTTTATTAATTTAGTTTTCGGTAGTCTTCTTGTTTATATTTACGTTATGTTAGAAAAAAAAAACAATGAAATACATTATGTTAACCAATGTCAGAGTGGACTATGACTAAAACGACGCGAAGCGATTTAATGTTACCAATAGATCCATGTCGCCCTAACTGAGAACACCCGGCGAAACAAACTCAGTGGGCTTTAGGCACAACAAACAGTTACAAAATAGTTTTTAAATATAAAAATATTTAAGCAGTGTACATTTTTTCGAGGCAACATCATTGTCCTCCGACTAACTAGAACAAATTTGAACCTGCACCGCTAATATCATTACCAATTGATAGAAGTCCATTTTTCTAGAATCAATGAACCTAGATCCTAGATAAACCTTGATGTCGAAGAAACCATCCGTAAGATCCCATATACAAGGGATATGAGAAGGTTCTTTATATCGGAACGATATGTAATAAAATGTTATTAGGTAAGTACGGTCGGAATGCACGATGAGGCTATATGAAGCAGGAATCGACAATGCTTCGGAATAGTGGATTGATATTGCATTCAGTGTGCTCAATGTTGAACCATATGGTGAGTTGGCGTTTAATTTTGGTATTAGTTTACTCCGCTGGAATGTATAGATTTTGGTTGGAGTATTTTAGGTTATAATGCTGTTTGCAAATCAAAATTGATTTTCGAAAATAACCTTGTTTCTATATAAATTTATACTTATTCACTGCTTATGCGATAAAGGAAATTAATGAGAGAAAACTGAACCCTGTGAATTCTTTAAAATTATTCTGAACGTAGGTACTTGACTATATAATATCTTTCACGTATCTAGACACTATTAAAAAATTGGCTTCACTAATCCAAGCATTAGTTTAATAAAACTCAACAGGCCGTGATTCAAAAATACCACACACCAGGAAGACAATATAATATCCTGTATTAAAATCTGCATCACAAACTCTCCAGTTAGAAAAGCCATTAGACCGAGCCACATATTACTAGTAGTCATTTATTAATGAATCGAAGTTAGGCAATATGTTCCAAACGCTAATCTTCCGCTAACAGACTTACGTTGGGAGAGCAAAGTTCGACCGGGGTTAAGTCACGCCTGTTAGTGTCGTAAGTGTTATGAACTAATGGCGGAACGAGTGTTGCTGGGTTTAACATCGTTAATTTGTTAATTAAACTGGTTAAATGTTGACATTTTTAATGACTTTTTTGTTTTTTATTGTTAGAGTCTCGAGACTTATTTTACTGCAGGTTCTGCAATCAATAGGGATCTTGACTCATGTTACAAATTCGTGTAAAGTTATTTTTTACACATTAAACACAGTAAAAACCTAATATCGTAATTTTTTGAGAACCTGATGGTAATAAAAAAAACACTATCTGTTTTATTCATAGCCCATTACCACGTGACTGAATTTTGAAAAGTATATATTGTTTTTATTTTTTTATTAAAATCATTATTTTCTTTGTTATATAGGCTCAATCTACAAAATGAAAGCGATTCCAAAAATTATTCAATATCCCTATTATTTCGAAATCGTCGCGTCGTATTGGAAGGGGTCTTCCTTACTCCGATCGATCCATCGACTCCGATTTTCTTTTGTCACATCATCCGTAGAATAAGTTAATAAATGAATGTTGTTAGTTTGTATTTATTTGTTAGTCCTAATATCATGATCTTAACTTACCGTTACCGTACCGTCATGTCAAATGTTATCAGCAAAAATATTACTTAATAAAACCCTATAATAACATAATTCGCACCGTGAAATCTCCGTAAATCTGTGAAATGTTGAAGTGGAAGGCAATAATTAAGATGATTAGAAGCGCATTGGGTAGGCAACGTGCATCTGACTCGGGCACTCCGCCAACGGTCTAAGAGCTTCTCTTACTTTATTATTTGCATTCACAAATTCACACCCCGCTCGTGCCATGATAGAAACGTTTAATAGTATAATTCGGTACTGATGGTGCAAATGTAGTGATATATTAAATGTATTTATTTGTTTATGCTTTATATACAGAGTTGTATACAGCGAGCGTAATGCCTGAAGCATTCTCTACCAGTTGACCATTGGATAGTGCAGAGAGAGAATTTTTAGACGGCTGCATTTAAGGAATATTAGTATTGGAAGTTTAATAAAAACATATAAATGTATAAACACATATATAGCGCGGAGAACTGATGACCGATGGGGTCGGAAAGTGCTCGAATGGAGGCCACGTAGCGGAAAGCGCAGCGTAGGACGTCCACCCACAAGATGGTCAGACGACCTGGTAAAGGTCGCGGGACGTCGCTGGATGCAGGCTGCCTCCAACAGGTATCCGTGGAAATCATTGGGGGAGGCCTATGTTCAGCAGTGGACTTCCGTTGGCTGATGGATGGATGTATATACACACAAAATACATACATAAAGATACCCATACATACATTATACAAATAAAAACAAAACATACTTTAGAGGTTATAATTATTATTTGTTGTAGAAGGAATGAGTATTGCGAGTTGCGAATACGAGTAAAATTTAACACAGACTGAAAAACAATAAAGAGTTTCAACTAACACTATACTATCTGGAGAAGTTATTATTAATTCTAGGGATCGGATGAAACTAAAGATTGACTCTGCTTATTCACGACATTGTGAAGAATGTGATACATAGAAATAGGGGAGACCGGGTACAAAAGTAACGGCGGGTCGAAAGTAACAAATCTTCTGTACGTATATCCAACCGTCAAACACCGCGTCGATGTCGTAAGTTCACAGCGGGGCGGTACCCCCCTCGCTTGCATTCAGTTGCCACCCGCGCCTCGCGCTGTTAGGTTGTGTGAGAAGACGTTTTGTGATTTCACAAACCAAACGTAAGTATTTTATCGTTTTCTTATTTAGTGTTTTCGTAGTCTTTTAAAGATGATACCAATCTGAATGTTTGCATGTTAATTCTTGATTAGATTTTTGTCTAGCACGATTCTTTTTAAGGTTATCTTTGATATTTTAACAGAAATGTGGTCGGGTACAAAAGTAACATAGCCCTATGGGTACACAAGTAACATGTTACTTTTGTGATTTGTTAACTTTTTTTGCTTATCATTGTTATGTGTTTATTCATGTTAGCAGGATGCCGCGACAGCGCATCAGAACTACCACACGAGGAAGCACTGACACGGAAGTATACCGAAAAGCGGCTGAAGAGCATTCAAGAAATGGTACAAAAATTAGAGCCTTGGCAAAAAAATATAATATAATGTTTGTCATGTAACATTATACAGATATATAAAAAAATCGAAGCAGGAAATACTAGCGCCGTAGTAGGTTATCGTTGCGTCAATAGAGTTTTCAATAATGACGAGGAAAAATGTCTACGGGACTATTTGATCGAGTGCTCTGGAGTTTATTTTGGGTTATCTCCACTTGAAATTCGTAAACTGGCATATGAGCTGGCGGTAAAAAATTTCCTGAAAAGTGGCATGATACTCAAATGGACACGCCTGAAAAAAAACACAATTGAGGAAGAATACCTAAAAAGAAATAAAGTAAAGAGAACGGTTTTACCACCTGATACTGGAAATGGCAAGAAAAAGTTGATATCTACGAAAGGAAAGGGAAAAGGAAAAAGAACAAAGAAGGCAGCTGAAGAGAAGGAAAACATATCAGATGACGATGATTGCTATTGCCTCGTTTGTTTAGAAACCTTTGGCAATAGCCGGCCAAATGAACAGTGGGTTAAATGCCTCTCGTGCAAAATGTGGTCACATGCCGAATGTGTCCATGATGATGCCAATTATATATGTCACAATTGTGAGTCTGATTAAAATAAGGCTGATTATAAAAATGATTGCTTAAAGTTTAAAAAATACTGATCTCATTACTAGAAGAAGAAATTATAAGTTGTTTTGTTTTCTTAAAATATTTTTTTTTTTAAGTTTTTGAGCATTTTAAATGCAAGTTCTTTGAATACAAAGTCCTAAAATAAATAATATGTTAATTTAATATGTTATATTGTTTTCTTTACGAACCCTTTTGGCCTGTTACTTTTGACCCACAATGTGTTACTTTCGACCTGCCTACGTGGTCGGAAGTAACAACTTCCCATTTTTTTTTCGAGTCTCTGTGATTCATATCAAATGAACAATAAAAAGCAAAATTGAGATACCGATGTAAAGACCATAAATGGAATGTTTAAATGCTTATATTCATTTCTATAAAATAATCACACCTAACAAGAAACCAAAGTAAAAGTACAAAATGTTACTTTTGTACCCGGTCTCCCCTAATTAATTTGCCGTATCATTTATTAATATTATAAATAATAACATAACAAATATGTTGTGCATAGAGATTAAGTACTATGTGTATTGACTTGTCATAAAAACTATTTAATTTAACATTTAATTGCCTACACAATACACTGTCTGACCAATAAACAAATTTTATTTCATTTTATCTCAAATCTACGAAGCATTCTATACTATACATACCCGTACTCTTAAAATTCTGTAACAACTGACTGTCTCACATATCCGAGTTATAATACCGCGCGCCAGCTTCACTGAGCTCTATCGTTTGGAAAATTCAAGAACTTAATCTTGTGAATATTTTATATAGGCCTTGTATTGTACGCTCACTGTATGAAAGTGAGTGCGTATCTGAAGTAAAATCTAGCGGAAAATGCTAGGCAAACCGGAGTAATGCTTTAGGATCCCTTGCCAAGATCTTTTTAAGTACGTTTGGGTCTTCAAACATTTGGTTTTTACCTAAGGAAATTACTTATGTAGGGTTAGAGACCGCGGATACGAGCCCGGACCGAGACAAATGTTTGTAAGGCGCTCAAGTATTTGTCTCGGGTCTGGGTGTTTGTGAGACCGAAAAGTCTTTCATTGTTTCTAATACCCACAACTCAAGTTTTAAATGTGGGGTCTGGACTATGGATGTTGGATTCATTTATTTATTTAGAAATATACGTGGCCTATAATTTCCATTTTAATCATCTGCGCGATTGTTAATATAATATTAACCATTATTTAATTAAAATGATCGGTGAGAAGAGCATATCATTTGCCTGTTGATAAGTGTGATTAGCAACAGCTTCATTACTGCATTTAAATTTTAAATTGTTTATTTTTCAAATAAAAGCCTTTTGGATCTATTGTTTAAGCACTACAAACCTCTAGAAAGAGTTATGTATAGAAACAAGTACAATTACTCTTAACAAGCAATTTCGTTACGCATAAAACTGGTACGAAAAACCCAAGAAGTGTACTCTATTTCACTCAGCTATTCTGTCCTTTTTAAATAGATGGGTTCAAGTAATTGCCGTCCTTGGGTGAGGTCTACGACCTACCGAACGTCGGCTTAAACATTGTCGCGCAAAGTCCTTTGAAGAAGTTTCAGAATTTCATAAAAGTGACCTAGTTTTTATAGATAAACCCTTTATAACTTATATGACAGAAGTTGATTGAGATCTTTATGCGAGGTTTAAAGGATATTTTTAGCCATATTATTACTGACCATATTGTCTTTACATCGCATATCTGCTTCATTACATGGAGTTGTTTAATTTTGATAAAGTTCATTAGCGGTCGTGCCATTTACCATCATTAGCGAATATTATGCTCGTCTCGGTATTCGTTGTAATCAAAATAACCGTTTCGATCACTTGTTGAAATATTAGAATAGGATAATATTAAAAGAGTCTTGAAAACGTAGTGCTGTGATAACTTTTGAGTGTATAGATATCACGTTAAGCCAGCTGAACTCTGAAATAGGATGAAATCTAATAGGAAATGAAGCTAAACTTATATAATCCCTAGTTCGAAGAATCAACTTTAAGCTTGGTTGCAGATTGTTGGAAAGCAGTAACAAGCAGATTTCCTTAAAATAATAATCAAATATAGCTACCTACTAATACTTCAACCAAATGAAAAGGGATTTTTTTTAAATTGCAATGAATGGCGAGACGAGCATGCCGTTCGCCTGATGGTAAGCGATGCGACCGCTCATGAACAGTAGCAAAACAAACAACACCTTGAATTACAAAGCAATGCTTGGCATTCCGCTGCGCTCGGCATCCTGAGACATAAGTTTTTTTGTTAGGAATTATCTTAATTTTAGCGAAAATTATATTCCTCAGTAAGCTATCTTTTATTTATATAGGTACATATAAAATGAATATTATTATTATTTTAGTATAAGTTTGTTTGTAATGTACGTTAAAATTTATTAAAGTTTTATGTTTTGTTCTTTATATTATAATAGGTAATTGAATAGTGTAATTGATGTTAATAATCGTACTGTTCAAATAAATAAATAAAAAAAAAAAAAAATAAAAAAAAAATAAGATGTTAAGTCTCAATATATCCAGTAGTTGTTACACTGGCTACAATGTCCTTCCGAAACACAACAGTGCATTTAAACTGCTGTTTGACGGGAGCAATAGACATTGCGGTGGTACCCACCCAGGCAGCCTCTCACATATGAGAGACCTACCACCAGTAGGGAATGCTCATTTATACTCGTGCTATCGGTAAAAACTGCTTACAATAATTCATTATCACATTTTTTATGGTTTGTCCTTAAATGTTTTCCTGTATTATCCCGAGCGTCAGATTTTTATAATATAAATTAATATTATCATTACATTTTACATTTTGTTAACAGAGCCAAAGACTGAAAAAGCAGATTTTTTATCACTTCTCTTCAGATTCATTTCTCCAAGAACTCCAGGCCTGGGTCGCAAGTATGTTTATATTTATTGAAAATATATATTATTTTCTACAAAAAAGCAGGTTTAAAGATTTTGTGCCTCGCAAAATCTTACTGATACTACTTTTTATAGAAAAATGGGCATCGAGGAATGTTGCAATAAATATGAGTACCAGAAGCGCTGAAAACTGTATCGCAAATATCAGAATATCTAACAGGAACTAGGTACATTAAAATGTAAAATACCCCACCATCGCCTATTATATGATGCAAAAGCTATCAAAAACTTGGCACGGGCGGCGGAGCGGTGGAAAATCGATCAGCATTACAACAAACGTCTACACCAGTTCAAATAACATAAGTGTTATTAGTTTGTGGCATCTCTATATGAAAGTTTGATTACATGATCGCCAACTAATGTATGTAGTTTCTGTTGTCGACTGTAACCAAACTGAATGTGAGGTTTTGCGTTAGAGTGTGGAATTTTGATATTTCATTTATTATACTGAGTATACGATACTGAGTGACGACTATTATAGAAACGCTGAAAATACTATATAGTTGTTGCTTAACATTCGCACATTTAATTTGTAAATTATACACATAATTTAATTGCAGTCAATTAAAGAATTTATAATTTGCATCATAAATATCATCATCACAGGATTTTCACTGTCAAATCCAATCATATTTAATTACTCGTGAAATAGGTAATAATTGGAAATGTTAATTGATTTCCCTATATGGACCATGTTGAGCAACAATATATCTCATCACAGAGATTTATTATTTAATCGGATAATCAGTTATTCAAATAAAAAAATAATAATTGTCAGTTAAAAAAAAAAATTCTAGTTGTCATAATATAATGATTTCATATCACATTTGAGCGAACATTTTTCTATGGCTTAGAATTAATATTTTAAGTGTAGGAAGATTGTTTGATTAAACAAATCAGACACCAAGATTCAAATGTTCTGTGATATTGATGAAATAATATAAAAAAGTATGCATATTTGTATAACAAGGAGAGTGGGATTCTCCTGTGATACTAAATATCACGCCTGCGTATAAATAGGTGATATTATGATTCCAAAGCACTTTATTACTTTGCACTGAGTTCTTCATCACGAGACATTGATTGTTCAGCATCTTAATCATCATCATCATATCAGCCACAGGAAGTCCACTGCTGAACACAGGCTTCCTCCAAGGATCTCCACAACGACTTGTTGGAAGCGGCCTGCATCCAGCGACTTCCTGCAACCTTAGCCAGATCGTGCGGCCACCTTGTCAGCGGGCGTCCGACATTCGCTTGCCTGTACGTGGCCTTCACTCAAGAACTCTTCGGCCCCAACGGCCATCAGTATATAATTTTGAGATTAATTTCCACACATGTATATGAACGTCACGCATTTTTCCCAGAAAGGATAGGCAGAAGTGCAACCACTTTAAGACTTATGTCTCACGATATCAAAAATAGCGAGCCTATTGTCATATCGAGCACAAATTCCTGACTCCGGGATGGTTATAATGAACAGAAAAATCCAATATCATTTTGGCTGACCTGGTATTCGAATCCGAGATCTCGGCGATGTAACCGCACCGTAGTACACCTAAGCCAATGAGGCAGATTAATTTAGTGATTTTATATAAACGTTTTTAATTGGTTCTATATCTACAGTAAAGATATAAAAGAAACGATTTCTATTAAAGTAAAACAAATATACAATTCAATGACCATGCAGTTAGGCATCCATAAAATTGGATGTTCTTTCATTAATTGCCTTTGCAACAGTCTGTGCCATTTATTTTTAACAACGCTATTGTCTGCAACGAAATTAGAGATGAATTTATTTTTTTCTAGTGAAATAAAATTTGGATTTTTTACCACCGAGTGTTATATAACGAGTTAGTTCGAAAAACCATAATGGCTGTCAGTATTTTTACCAAAAAAGAGTGTGTTAAAAATGGTAATTGAATACCTTTTATATACATTTCTTTTTTATGCAGTTGCAACGTCAATGTTAAATTGAAAAGCATTGACAATATCTTTTGCTGTACTTAGATATCCATCCCAAGACATTTCAGGGATTTCATGATACATACCGTTGCACAAAAGCCGCAACGAACTTTATCTCATTAAACACAAATCAAATCGAATATTTCAGATAAGACATTAACATCGAAATTAGAAAAAAAAAATCTCATCTAACAAAACAAAAAATATAATAACGTCATTAGGTAACGAGCGAAACGCGAGAGTTTCAAGAGTGCTCGGTGGAAATTCACTAGCCCGTGAAAATCAGAGTTTGTGAGGAATCAAGAGTGCTTCACAGGGTGTCCCGATGAGAGGGCGAGGGCCTTCGAGTTTCGTCCTCTTGTCCAGTATCTAAATCGGCTGAGCATAGATACAATCTTAAGGGTGCGTGATCGCCAGACGGCTTTTTTGATGGCTTTTGTTGTTGCAGTCTTTTTATTTTTAGTTTCGGAGGTACTTGTTTGTTTTTATTTTGCAGATATTTTATTTGGTACGATCAATTTCAAAAAAATTCAGAAGCAGTACTAAACATATATCACGCTGTGTTTTTAAGTATTTTTTGAAACAAAAATAAATATACTCTGTGCGTACTGCCTTGGAGGCGTAGTTGTACTAAGGTACGGTTACAGAGCTCAGGTCTCGGGTTAGAATCCCGAGTTGGGAAAAGTCATATTGGATTTTTTGATTCATTATGAGCCGTATGAAGTTAGGAATTTGTGCCCGATATGGCGATAGGCTCGCTACCTATCACATCGTGGGACGGAACATACAAGGCGAAATGTGGGTGTCCTGACACCTCTGCCTACCCCTTCTGGGTAAAAAAAGACAAAGAAAAAGGCGTGACTTTATGTATGTATGTAAAAATAAATATTTTTTTTACTTACATAATTTAACAAACAAGCAAACCTTGAATTGCATATTGAGCACGAATAGTACTTCTACTAAGCTAAATTCAAAGAACAATTTAATGTTGCACTAAACACAATACATCGTCTACGGTGTAACTGCCTTGAAATAGATAATATACTATTAACGCCAGCTTGTTAGACACGGTATCTGTATAATCGTACACTAGCTTCCGATAGCAGACATACCTGAGCCAACCAAATCGTTGCGGCTAACCACACACGTTCAAATGACTGCAATTATATGTATAATATACATTGAACGTAATGTGCGTTAATGATTACTAAACTATCTTGTTGATGTAATATAATTTCACTGTATATTTAGTATACTTTTAACTGCTGTATCCTCAAAGGTGTAGAAAAATATTATTGAACAAGTTAAATGTATAGGTATCAATCGAACATATATTGTCTTTGGTCATTTAAGCAGCTTTAATTTAAAATAAGAAAAATGTCACTGTCGTTTGTTGTATACGTATTGTCTTATGTGTCACTAAGTAAAAACCAGTTTAGAAATCTTACGCCAATTTTATTTCTTGATCCTAAACCTTTTTCAAATATAATAATGGTAAATAAAGATACAAAGAATGGTATAGCCCTGAGCACTCATTAATATACATATGATATCTGGTGTTGAATGTAGACGAAATTGTAAAACTGTAAAAGGCTATAATCTTAAAATAATCAGAACAAATACAAAATAATATCACACACAAAAACTGCAAGCATTTGTCATGGTGCGAGTATCGAACCTGCAGCTTCTTGATTCATAATCATAATATTCAGTAACTACGCCATATAAACCGACATACCAATGAATATTTTCAACCCAATTTATTCAAACAAAATTCTTATACATATTTTAGCGGCTGCCCACATGTTCACGGTGGTCGCGGGTTCGAATCCCAGGGCACACCTCTGACTTTTCGGAGTCATGATAGTGAAGGAAAACATCGCGAGGAAACCTGCATACCATAGCGATTTATAAGAATTTCTATGGTATGTAAGTCCGCCAACCCGCACTAGGCCAGCGTGGTGGACTATATGGCCTAACCACTCTCAATCGTATTCTCGATTGCAGAGTAGGCCCCGCAGTGCAGTGGAACGTATATGGGCTGATACAGATACAGATTTTAGTTTAGTTTTGACAGTCTTGGTTGGACGCCGGCTGTGAAACGTGGGGCCGCGAGTTCGATCCCCGCAACGAGACAAATAATTGTGCGATCCACAGGTATTCGTTTCGAGTCTGAGTGTTAGTGGGACCAACAGGTCCCTCGTAGCTCCTGACATCTACAAGACTTGATCTTACTGTCAGGTTCAGGACCATGTATGTGACTGTTGGTTGTATTATCAGCCTGTCGCCGTCCACTGCTGGACGTAGGCCTCCCCAAGTAAACGCCAACCATCCCCGTCTTGAGCAGCACTCATCCATCCGCTACTTACTACTAACTACTTACTAATTGTTTTTTTTTTCAACCAAATATACTCAAGCAAAAACCTTACACACATATTTTACTTCATGATTCCCACCATTTTAATATACCCAAACGTACATTTACAACAAAACCTGGCGAAATATAACAGGAAAAAATAAAAGAATATGATTTATTTGCCGAAGGTGATTCAATGTTTGCGCACAATCCGGCGTGAGGGAAGTATTTTTCCGCGTTATTTAATATGCATATTTTCGGGATAATGTAATCAGTTCGAATGAGTTCGTCAGGACTCGATTATAAGCGACGCTGGCTTATTGCCTCGATGTAGTGAAATGAACTGGTCGTTTGCAATTTTGATATGTTTGTTGGAGATACAGCTATTTTGTTGCCTTCAAATATAATATTGTAAGAGTGTAAAATGAAGTTCATGGTAGCCTTTTGGTAAATGTTGGTCCAATAGCGCGGCAGCTAACATGTTCAAATCGCAGGGCACATGCTTCACTTTTCGGAGTCATGTAAAGGAAAACATCGTGGGAACCCTACATACCACAGCGATTTGTGAGAATTCCTATTGTATGTAAAGTCCACCAAACCGCACCAGACCAGCTTGGATTATATGACCTAACTATTCTCAATCGTACTCTCGATTGCAGAGGAGGCTCATGCCCTGCAGTGGTATATGCCCAATACCCCTTTCCTCTTCTCATACTTATTCCTTCCCGCTCCCCTCCCAGCAACAAAACCACGACCCAAGCGGCAACCGTTGTTCCGGACCGGATGTTCATGGGAGGCAGTGGTCACTTAACATCAGGTGACCGGCTTGCTCGGCGGAACTATTAAAAAAAATATGACTGCTGGGCTGGTACAAGACTATATACAAACACAGAATTAGGAACTGTTCTTAATCCCTGATTCATTACCTACAACGATACGAAATATATTGTTGATTTTCTATTGTCTAGTTTATTACTTTCCGAGGAACTCCATAGTACTCTTCAAAGGCTTTACTTCTAACAATCAAGCGGCTATGATTGAAAGTATTAAATCATAGTGACCAGGTGACCAGTAATAATAAAAATACTTACATGTTTTTACAAATTAAAGTATAATATGTTAATTTATCGTTTTTAAATACCATTCGTTATTTTTTACTTAAAAAATTGTGATTTCACGAAATGAAAGTGAATATTTCTTGATCAAATAATATTCGATTTTAATAAAGCGAACGACGGTAACTTCATCATAAGTTTAAATTAATGTGGAGCCAAATTATTGAAAAATAATTATGAAAATTTCCAGCGAAAATGTGTATCACTTTATTAGTTCCATCAAGTTATGTTTTTAAAGTATTTTAGCAGCAGAATATTACAAATAATTTAAATACTATTCTATTTTTAAATGGCGTTGTTTGGTTTTACTTCTGTCCATGAGCGGTCCTATCGCTTACCATTAGTCGAATGCCTACGCCTTGCCATATATGAGAATTTAAAAAAAAATTACACTGAGTCAATTTGAAAACAAACAAAACAATAATCCGGCTGAAAGGTAAATACAACAAGCCTACTCACCTGAGTCCCGTTCCCGAAGCTGGATGGCGCCGACGACGGTGGTCACCATAGACCCACTGAACACCATTTATTTAACACTTAATTATACACCAATTAAATTATAAGTAGAGAATATAACAGAAAATGACTAAATTACACACATACACATACATAATCTTCTTTTTTTTTAAGTCGATTAAAAAAGGATCATCAGGAGAAGTATCTTATTGCTCAAAGCAATTTCTGCCAGACAACCATGTTATGGTTAAATGAGAAAGAACGAAACTATTTTGCACCACATAGTCCACGACACCCGACCGATTAATTTACATTAGTTTATTTTTTTAATTTTATATACTCGTAAATATAAATAAATTAAGCGAATATCCACCACGGCGGCGGAGTACGCGCTTTGCGTTGCGAAGCGCACACGAGACTTCATACAAAACTATATACCAAGCGAGTGGCAGACGATACTACCCTCTGCTGGATTATATTTACGAAAAAAATAAATGAATACTAAAACTATGAAAACGACATTGTTATGCAGCTATACAAGTAAATAATTCATATGATTTTAAAAGTAAATTCGGAAAAAAAAATTATTTAAAACAATATATTTTGGTACGTACTTGATGTAAACACAATTTTTTTTGTTAAATTTAATTATGGTATATTTAGCTCAATTATAACTATTGTGAAATATGATAAAAACTTTAAATGATAATTATTACTCAAGTGAAGAACATGCTGAAGTTCTCTGATTCCAGGGCTCCCGGGAGACATAAGTGTCAATGTTTGGAACCATAAATCTTCATACTTGATGAGGTTTTTACCTAGACTTAGGTTTAAACGATATTAAAATCGATTTTTTTATGTCAACCTGTATTTAACAATGTAAATAAAACAAGAGGATAGCATTCATAATAAGGAGGCAATACCAAAACAAATAAACTTAAATATATAAATAAACTGACAAGGAAACAAGACATTCAATCATTTGTTGAAGCAACATTTACATTTAAGTAAGCCACCCCTTTAATAAAAGGAAATGGCAAAAGGAATGTTAACAGTAAAAAGAAATAAAAGCCCTTTTCAAAGAAAGAACATAAATCTCTCCAACATACCGCAATCTTAACATACCTTTTCTCATTTATTACGGTGAAAAAATAACTGGATATTACACTTAACGATACAGATGTTTTCAAATAAATATGCCTTGATTAAACGTTGATCACGTAAGGGTAATATTCTTGTTTTAGACTCAAATACGAATGTCCCATGCTTTCAGAAGTAAAAAACTACTAGAAAATTACTCAAAATGAACGAATAAATTTCATGAACGAACAATAATGCTTCATAATCATCATTATCAGCCCGTTGCAGTCCACTGCTAGACATAAGCCTCTCCCAAGGTACGCCACAGAGCCCGGTCTGCTGTTTTAGGCATCCAGTCGCTGCCGGCCCTCTTGTGCAAGTCGTCCCGCCATCTGGCCAGAGGGCGTCCCACGCTACGTTAGCCACGACGCGGTCTCCACTTTGAACACGCTTACTCCAGCGGTTAATAATGCATAATATATGAAAGGCCCTTACTCAGAAGTGGGACCCTATAGGTTGTGGATAATGATGATGGGAGAACAAAGGTTACCGATATAGCCCAAAGGATTAGTAAGTTGAAGTGGCATTATGAATGGCATTTAGCGTTGAGAAGTTAAAGGCCAAGGAGTTATCGATTAGAGTCCATGGACCCGCAAGCGGAGCGACGTATGGAGATGGAAAAACAACGTAATAGGGATTGCAGGTAATTGCTGGATGTAGGCCGTTTTCACATAGCACGTATTTTAAACAAATATCTCTAGTCAAATCTACTTATACAAATTATTCAGTGTCTAAACCGTCTCACACCAGTCTCAGCTTTTTAGTATCACCCAGATTTCGTTTTAAAACGTTAACCGAAAAATAAAAGTAAATATATCCAACATTATACCGAGGAAGTCCTGACGGAGGTTCGTATAAGCACTTGACTACACAGTCCTTAATACTACGAACGAACGCTTAAGCTGAGATAAAGCAGCCCGCAGTGTTTTTGTTTAAGGAGAAAGGCGAACCAAGATAAAACATTGTTGCATAAGTAGACTATACTCTGTAGCTTGTAGAAAGGTTCTATAATGGAGAAAGAAAACATCGTGAGGAAACCTGCATACCATAGCGATTTGTAAGCATTTCTATGATATGTAAAGTCCTCCATCCCGCACCAGGCCGACGCGATGTGGTTGGACTATGATGATATGGTTTAAACCTCTTACGGCCGTTCTCAATATCCTATCTATCTTTAACAAGGGGTTAAAATAGCTACCTTGACTATGTCGGTACAATACTACGCTTCATAAAATAAAAATAGACATTTATATTTATATAATTTAGCTATTTATAAATATGTGCAAAATTTTCCTACCTCTTTATCTCTGTTAACTAAAACATAAAATGCATCTAAATATCTAACGAAATATCTTGTTAAACATAGATAGATTATTGAGAACGGCTGTTAGTCGTAATCTCGATTGTAGAGGAGGCTCGTGCCCTGCAGTTGGACGTATATGGGCTTATACAGTAAAGTAAGATTAATATGAAAAGTCCTTAATGGAACGGAAAGGGATAATCATGCACAAAAATATATTTCTCTCGGTAAAGCGTATGCACTATATATTAATTACAGCGCGATTTTAACAAAATGTGCAGCGTATTGTACCTGATTACGTAAATGAGTTCACGGTGATTAAAATTATACTGTGGAGATTTTTTAAATTTTTATATTGGATATTTCGAAATATATTTTTGAAATTTCGAGATTCATCCAACCTGGAAGAGCAAGGCTGGTAGAATTAATAAAAATATCTGACATACTTAAAATTTTCTATAGTAGAGCTGGTTTTATGAATTTTTTCATGTACAATTGCTGGCAGCGATTATAAAAATGAACAAATAAATGCATTAATAAATGTAAAAATATATATTTACTAATTTAATTGAAAATCAAGTTGAAATGCAGAATAATTTCTTGAAATAATAAATAATACTTGGCTATCATGCATATAATTTTTTTGTTTGTTTTTTTTTCTGCCAACACATGACACATCAGTGTAATAACAATTAAACAAAAACAAAAGAAATAAAATATTCCATCTGATATCAAAAGAACCGCCCGCAGCGGGTAATACAAAGATCGTTAGTTGAGTTGGGCTATAAATACCAGCTTGCGCGGAACCCCCAAGTAAACCGCTTAAGACTAACGCGAAATTAACCCGAAACTGCTGTTGCAACACGGATACCTTCGGGAATCCGGCCTTAGTGAGAAATAAATAACCTCGAATAATTTGCTGATTTTTTTTCGCTCTTGACTTGGTTTTCTTCAGTTTGTGTGGTGGCCTGTTGGTGAAGGGACCAGGCGCGTCTGCCAAAATGTTCACGGTGGTAGCGTGTTTGAAGCACAGGGCCCATTTATGACTTTTTCGAGCCATGTGTGTATTGATAGTCAATCACCACGGACTTAAGCGGTAAAGGAAACGTACATACTACAAGCGATTTATAAGAATTTATTATTTATGTTATGCAAAGTTCGCCGATCCGCATTAGGCGAGTGTGGTGGACCATATGGCCTAACCACTCTCAGTCGTACCCCCGATTGTAGAGGCGGTCCGTGCCCTACAGTGGGTCGTATGTATATGGGTTGATATAGTATTCAGTTTGGTGTAGTATGTTAAATTTAAGCCAGCCATAATTTATTTTGGTCTAGATGTATACAAGGATGTACCTTAGTTATGTCATGACTATGTATGTCACTGTTGAATTTATTAATGAATTTTTTAACTTCATCCTGATTTACATGGACCCTTCCCAGTGATTTACATCATGGCATATAAGAAAAGTATCTTTAAACAACTATGTATTCTCCTTCAACTTCATGTTATTGAATAAAATGTTCTTCGAATAGAAAACACGTAAAGCAAGTTTCCCAGTTTTCTGGAGATATATTGCAAACTTGCTGTCCTACTTTAGTCACAATAGCCGTACTCTTGTTAGTACTTATTTGTATTGGTTTTTCAAGAATATGTAGAAACGTCCAACTGATAGCACTCGTCTTTATTTCTTTTATTGCATCTGCGACATTTTAAGCATTGAGAATTAATATATGGTTAAATCATTTCTGGTGTGCAAATGCCTGGTTGTCATTCTGTATCAGCCCATATATGTACGTCCCACTGCAGGGCACGGGCCTCCTCTACAATCGAGAGTACGATTGAGAGTGGTTAGGCCATATAGTCCACCACGCTGGCCTAGTGCGGGTTAGCGGACTAACATACCATAAAAATTCTTATAAATCGCTATGGTATGCAGGTTTCCTCACGATGTTTTCCTTCACCGTGGTTGTCATGCTATTGTCAAAATATTTGGAACAGTTTTTCTCTTTTCGAAATGAAATGACAATACTTTATTAAATCCATTTAAATACTCTACATAATTTAGATTCAGCCATTTTTTTATCGACCACTCAGTTCAAAAAGCGGTTTTCACCACAGAACAACGGACAAGAAACTCTAGTGTTTCTCTTTTCAAAACCAGTTTACAGTGTGGTGATTATTACAAAAATTACAAATGGTCTCAATCAGAGAAGTTCATTAATAATTTGTTATAGGCAATATTATTTCACTTTTTATTATATTAGACATGTTAATACTGAAGTGCGTGGTGGCCTGTTGGTAAACGGACTAGACGCGACTGCCAATATGTTCACGGTGGTCGCGGGTTCGAATCCCAGGGCACACCTCTGACTTTTCGGAGTCATGTGTGTATTGATAGTCAATCACCACGCACTAAAACGGTGAAGGAAAACATCGTGAGGAAACCTGCATACCATAGCGATTTATAAAAATTTCTATGGTATGTAAGTCCGCCAACCCGCACTAGGCCAGCGTGGTGGACTATATGGCCTAACCACTCTCAATCGTACTGTCGATTGTAGAGGAGGCCCGTGCCCTGCAGTGGGACGTATATGGGCTGATACAGATGTTAATACTATTGGATTACGAGTAGATTCGATTCTTGTTATTGTGTTGGAGAAATGTAACCTCCGTTGTGGTTGTTTTTTAAAACACTGGAGAGTAGAAAAATGTTTGAGTTTTCATTTTGATAGAATATTTTTGTTTTCCTAGCTATAGTTACTGAACTTCAATTATACACTTGTGTCAGTCAACATCTCTTTTATTCTTCAATTTTATCTACAGACTACAAAGCATTTTTAAGATTTTCAAATTATTATTACAACAGTTTATGTCATGAAAACATGTCTCAAACAATCAACAGATCCTATTATTTTGAAAGCAGCATGACACAACCATGCATTCGCACGCTAAAACATCGCAGATGATCTATACAAGAAGGGTTGACTTCGAACAAAGCGTATGTAACAAAAACGAACAGTACGTACCACTAGTTCTGATTCTATCCCTGTCACTCTTAAGCAGTTAGGCAATGTTCTTTCTCGCTCTACTGATTTTCCGCGTGTCTCGTAACATGTGGCATGCGTACAGGTTTTGTTCGGAGTGTCCGCCCTGTTGAATACCTCAAAGGGCTTAAGCCGATGTTCTGACCTATGTTTACTGTTTACGTTGGTGTTGTGTTTTGTGCTGTGACCTCAAGATTTACTGTTTATGTTACCTCTGAAACATTAAAGACAGTGTTTTTGTTAACTGTTCGCTTTTTTGATGGCACATGTACTGCAAATCAAACTACTACTATCACTGAACATTTACATGACTTGGATCATATATGACACTGGTGGTAGGTATCTTATATGTGAGAGGCCGCCTGGGTAGGTACGACCGCAATGTCTATTTCTCCTGCCATATATGACACAGTAGTGTAAATCCACTGTTGTGTTTTAGTTTGAGGGACATTGTAGCCAGAGTAACTACTGGTCATTTTGAGACTTAACATCTCACGTCTCAGGATGACGAGCACATTGGAATCCCAAACTTTGCTTTGTAATTCAAGGTGTTGTTTGGTTTTGCTACTGTTCGTGAGCGGTCGTATCGCTTACCATCAGGCCAACGGGATGCTTTTCTCCCCATTGAGAGAGTAAAGGTGGAAAAGATTGTTACTTTACATCGGTTTTCTGTTGTGTACCTCAATCGAGTTAGCTTATATTATAAATGTGAAAATGAGTATACATGTATGTTTCCTTTTCACATAGGCTTCTTTTTGTCCTCGAAAAAATGTAGTTTACAAGTGGGATTAGTCACGAATTTCAATATACATGTTAGCTATTCTTTCAAATTCAAATGGATGGCACGGGACAGGAGAGGACAGGATTGCATGCTTATCGTCATGGGAAAGAATTAGATGATACAGAACGGGATATAACAAGACGGCAATGTACTCGAAAGCGCGGCGATCACATTGTGTTTAAATATACAGCAGTACGCGAAATAATGATTGATGATCAGATCAGATCTTGATCAGATTGCTGTGGACACCCCTGCAAAGCCGAGCCCAGCGAAGAAAGCCATAGCTGTGCCCAAAACACGACGGGCTGTAGCTTCTAAGAAGTGAAGAGTGTGTTCTATTCTCAGCTTCCATATTGCTTGACCAGTCCAGGTAACACCGTCGATTTAGTTAGAACCGTTCAAGATTGTGTTGTTATTTAATATTTTCTGTTTACACTAAAATTTAGATTGAAGTCACCCACATAATTAATAATGTAGTTAGTTTGTTGTTATCAAATAAATGTCAAAACATAACCTAGTTTGACATATGTCACTTCTTGACAGCGTTTCGTTATTCCTCACATTTATTTTACATACGGGAACATAACTTTTTATGTAGCTATTTGTTTAATCCCTGGACTGGCAGTGTTTAATTTATAATATATAAAATTGCTAAATTTCAAGTATCCGAATTCAATTTTGTATTTTAATGTTTTCTTTTTCTTTTAGATTTATTTGTTTCTCACATTGTTCTTAGTTATACTCATAAATTCATGTTACTTATATATACACCAAAATAAGATTGAGTTTTGTTAACACAACCGGCAGATGGATCTGTATTATTTTATTATTATTATTGATATTTACTTTTGTGTAATTTTGTCAGATTTAATTTTTGCAACTTTGCAAACTTTTTATTAGCTATTACTTTATTTTTAGTTTAGGATATTACTTATACATATTATTAATATTATTATATTTTTTTAGTTACCTATAACAATGTCTGTGCAATATGATAGTAGTGACAGTGAGTACTACTCAGCATGCAGTGATGATAGTTTCGTCAGTGTTCCATCACTTACTGATTATCTCACATCTCAATTCTCCGACGTCCCTAGGAACTTTAATGTAGTACATCTCAATGCCCAGAGTATTCCGGCTCATTTCCCAGATATGCTGGCTAGTTTTGACTGTACTCATATCCATGCCATCTTAGTGTCTGAATCATGGTTGAAACCATGCCTTTCCTCTTCCGCTTACTCCCTTCCGGGGTTCCACCTCATCAGAAACGATCGTACATCACGTGGTGGGGGCGGAGTTGCTATTTATTTACGAACTCAATTCAGATATACGATAGTTAGCGTATCTCCGCAACCCCCACCATCCGATGCTGGTGAGCATCTTTTTCTGGAGGTGGAATTCTCCCTAAAAAAAATTCTACTCGGTGTATATTATTGTCCTTCGCTCCACATTAACTTTTTCTCTTCTATTGAAGTTATCCTTGAAAATCTTGTCCCTTTGTACAGTCAAACCATAATCATGGGTGATTTTAATACCTGTCTCCTTAAAAACGACCGTCGTTCAATTTCCCTTCTTAATACTATTAAATCCTGCAATCTGTCCATTCTTCCACTATCAGCGACCCACCACTCTCCTAACTGTTCTCCTTCTCTTTTAGACCTTATTTTTGTTTCTTCCTTAAACCATGTGGCTAAGCATGGACAGTGTCCTGCTGATGCTTTTTCTTCCCATGACCTGCTATTCCTGTCTTATCGTCTCCGTCCTCCTAAAGTCCTACCCAAAATCCTCCTGCAAAGAAATTTTCGGGGCATGAATGTTGTTGACCTTCGCAAGGATGCCGGCAGCATTGACTGGAGTTCCCTTCTCCTTGCTAGCACTGTTGACGACAAAGTTGATATTTTCAACAAGAAAATTATTGAGCTTTTTAACTTGCACGCACCAATCCGGCCTATAAAACTTAAACATTTACCGGCTCCTTGGCTAACATCTGATATTAAGGAACTGCTGTCTAAAAAAGCGTTGGCCAAGTCCCGGTACAAACGCAGACCCAATGAGTTGAATTGGCAGAAGTACGTCTCTATCCGCAATCAGTGCAGTAAGGTGTGTAGGAATGCTCAACGCCGACATATTCACAACTCTGTGGAAAACGGGGATCCACCTACGGTTTGGAAATTTCTCAAGACACTGGGAGTGGGTAAGTCACGACAAGAACCCTTTTGTAAGTCAATTAATTTAAATTCCTTAAACAATCATTTTTGTACATCGCCTTTCTTTGATAAGGCGATGAAAGATAACACTCTTAAGTTCCTTTCGAACCTCAATACTCCCGAATGTTCTGCTTTCGTCATTAATCAATTTGCTGATTGTGATGTTAGAAAGACGATTATGCTCATTTCATCCAATGCGACGGGAAGCGACTGTGTCAGCCGCAATATGATTCTCCCAATCCTAGACGAAATCCTTCCTACCGTCTCCCATATCCTTAATTATTCCATTTCCTCTGGTATCTTTCCCGCTGCTTGGAAAAAAGCGCATATTATCCCAACTCCTAAAAAATCTAATGCATCCAATCTCACAGATTTCCGTCCTATCTCCATTCTTCCTTTTCTATCAAAAGTCCTTGAACGCCTAATCCATACCCAGCTGAATGAATTCCTCTCGAAACAAAATCTCCTTAATCCTCTCCAATCAGGATTTCGTCGTGGACATAGCACAATTACCACTCTAACTCATATTGCGGATGGCATTAGGTCGGGCATGGAGGAAGGCAAGCTGACTGTCTTAGCATTGCTGGACTTCAGTAATGCCTTCAACACCGTCGATTTCGATGTCTTACTTGGCATAATGCGTTCTCTTAACATATCTCCAACAGCAGTTGATTGGTTTCGTAGTTACCTGTATGGTCGCCAGCAACGCATCTGCTTTGAGGAATGTTTTTCCTCTTGGTGCTCAGTATCTGCTGGTGTACCTCAGGGCGGCGTTTTATCTCCTTTACTCTTCGCTGTCTTTATTAATTCTATCACCAATAATCTTCGCTCCTCCTACCACCTTTACGCTGACGATCTGCAAATTTATACTCGGGCATCCTTGGACATGATGGCTAATGCGATTGGAGCTATCAATTCTGACATCCAACATATATGTTCATGGAGTAAAGAGTATGGACTGAAGGTCAATCCATCTAAAACTCAAGTCATTGTTGTCGGCAGCCCCAGAATGATATCGAAGCTTGATCAGGACCAACTTCCATCTGTTTCCTGTGATGGTATCACTGTTCCATACAGTGATACAGTCAAAAATCTCGGCCTATATATGGACAAGTCTTTCACCTGGGGTCCGCAGCTTCGGGAAATTAGCCGTAAGGTTTTTTCCTCAGCTAGGTCTTTGTGGAGGTTACACAATTTTCTCCCCATTGCCACGAAAATTTCCCTTGCACAAACCCTCCTTCTCCCCATCCTTGATTATGCAGATGTCAGCTATCTCGATCTCACCGAGGACCAACTTAATAAACTTGAGCGTCTTCAAAATTTCTGTATTAGATTTATATTTGGTCTGCGCAAATATGATCATGTCTCCGAGTTTCGTGCTAAGCTCAAGTGGTTACCCATACGACTTCGTCGGAATTCTCATATTCTTAATCTTCTTTACAATATTTTGTTCAATCCCCTTACTCCATCATATCTCAAAGAACGTTTTATATTTCTCCACGATTCTCATTCAAGGACCTTGAGGTCGTCGGAGAATTTGAAGTTGAGAATGCCTGTGCATACCACGACTTTTATGGATAAGTCGTATACAGTCCAAGCCGTTCGTCTGTGGAATGCACTACCAGTTGTCATAAGACAGGCGAAAACACTGACATCTTTCAAAAAGATGGTTAAAGATTATTACCTTTCCCTATAAGCAGCTGCATGAAGAAGTTTTATTTCCTACTTTTGTCTCAATAGGTAATTTATAGTATGTATATAATTATGTATGTCTATCTATAGAAGTATTTATATATGTATGTATATAAAATATATTATATAAATATATATCATATATTGTGTATTATATATTAATTATAAATAATTTGTTTATATATTCCTTTTTAGAGCATGTTTACCTTTAAATTCTATACTGCCCTCTCTTCTTATCCTTTTCTTATATCCATCCAAAGGTTGTCTGTAAGAAATCGCCTAGGGCGATAAGACCGCCAACTGTACTCTTTAATTTTATTTGTTAAATATTGTAATATTTTGTTCTTTTGTGTGCAGTAAAGAATAAATAAATAAATAAAATAAATAAATATATTTTGTTGATGTGGCCTGGACTCATAAACTATCTGCACTCTGGCGAAGCCGGGCCCGACCACTAGTACTAACTATAAAGTATCTCTACCGCGTCAGTTTTCGTTTCTCTTCTACAAAAATAAGTTACTCTTTAGTTGCTCCATATAAGTGTCAGTTGCCAACGCGTCTACAAACAGCGTGATATTCGCAGACAGAAATTACATTTTTATGAGATTTCATTTAGTTGTCACCGTATTTCCTCAACATATTAAAGCCGGTGCCAAAAATGGCTGCAAATTAAAATGTAAAACTGGGCCCAGCCTCGCCCTTGTGTAAAGTGAATAAGATAAATGAGCAGGCGGGGCACTGGAACGTTCATTTTACGTATCACACAAATAAATTAACCGAGCCCCCGTGTTACGTTTAAAATTAAATCGATAAGGTTCGGGATTTGTTATTATTTCGCGTGTTACTTTGATGTTTCCAATGGATATTAATAATTACTTTGTAATTTGCACGCTCGAATTGATAACTGTTTCAAATGAAAACGTCATGGTTAATAGCTTTGTTTTTTAATTCCGTTTATTGAGCCGCTGCATTTGGTAAATGAAATGTTTAGCCCTTGCATTATTTGTTATATGCATAAAAATTAAAGTAAATGTAATAAGTTCGTTTTTCTGAACAGGATTATTATGCGCCTGGTGTCTAGTTTATCCATCGGCAAAAGATGGTTAACAAACGCCGGTGGTCACAATTATGTCAGCCTTTAAATTGAGTATAAACCGGACTAAGTTGTAACTATGAAGAGTTTTTCACCAACGTATATTTTTATAATTGCTTAATAGTTTATCAGACCATATACGTCCCACTGCAGGGCACATACCTCTTCTACAATCGAGAGTACGATTAAGAGTAGTTAGGCCATATAGCCCACCACGCTGGCGTAGTGCGGGTTGGCGGAATTTACATACCATAAAAATTCTCTCAAATTCGCTGTGGTATGCAGGTTTCCTCAGGTTGCTTTCTTTCACCCCTAAAGTGCGTGGGAATTGACTTTCAATACACATAACACTCCGAGAAGTCAAAGGTGTATCCTGGGATTTGAACCCGCGACCACCGTGAACATGTTGGTACGTCTGGTGCGTTCACCATTAAGTCACCACGTAGGTACCTTTAATTGCATAACCTCTAAATTAATGTGCAAAAGAATACTAGAATGAAAATTCACAGATAAATTATGTGGATTGTTAGTTAAAACGACTCCCTAAGGTTTAAGCGATGCATCACGCCTCTATCGATTTCATTGCTTTAGTTGGGCGTGTTTGACCACGTAATCAAAATACGGCTTAAAGTAGAGGGGATTTATAAATTGGCTTTGGGTAACTAATTAGATTTTTAGTATAAGTAATTAAAACGCACTTTGTTTAGATAGATTTAGGATATAATATTATTTTTTGATAAGTATCTATAAAAAAAAAAAAAAAAAATATGTATTAAATCGATTAAAACTTGTTCAAAAATAAAATCGTTTGTTATAAAAAATTGATTCGATAACGCATCAGGCCATCAGTATTTGATTCAGTACTCGATGTGTCAAAAATAAAATAAACGAATGGAAACAGTATAATGATGTTTTTTTCCAAATATGATAATATGTAGTATATTTATGATTGACAGCCTCCGTGGTGTGAAACGAGAGGCCGCGGATTTGATCTCCGCGCCGAACCAAATATTTGCGTAATCTACAGATATTTGTTTCCGCTCTGGGTGTTTGTGAAACCAAAAACTCGTCGTTCCCGATACCCACGAGCCACGCCTGGATATGTATGTGACTTCTGTGTGAATGTTTGTATGTATGAATGCCGGGGAATGATAACTGCTTTATCTGGATATTTATTTCTGTTATATGTAGAAAAATAGGTACAAAGTGGTAACACCGTGCATCACAAGTGAATTACGATGTCTCAGTTGATAATTATGTAGCTTAAGCGTCAATCAAAATTCAATCAAGAGGACTTAATTCGCAAAGGTATTCAAAACATAATATATGCATAACATTATGAATAAAACCGTTGCTGATATTGGACAATTGGTGTTTAATTATACTGCACAACAATTTGAAACAGTGCCATGTGGTGGTGATACTTGTAATTATTTTTAAATTATTGCAAGTGTGTTATTGTACTTGCTTCGGCAGTACATTTACTAAAATTGGAACTACACAGAGAAGATTAGCATGGCTTCAGCGCAAGGATGACACGCGAAAGCGTGAAGCGTTCCACTTTTTATATCCAGTTTCCTAAACATGACGTATACCACAAAAGAGAATATTAACGTAGAGTTCCTAATCGGAATAAAGTAATTTTCATTTTGAATATATTGCTCCGAATTCGGCTGCCTCGGTGATGTAATTGTACCACGGTACGTTTACAAAGCGCAGGTCGCGGGTTCGAATCCCTGGTCGGACAAAGTGATATTGGATTTTTCTATTTAATATCAGCCAGGAATTAGACATTTGTGCCCGATATGGCGATAGGCTCGCCACCTATCACATCGTGGGACGGACATGCAAGGTGAAATGTGGATGGCCTGGTACCTCTGCCTACCCGTTCAAGGCAAAAAGGCGTGACTTTATGTATGTGGACATGTGCTTCAAAATCTTACAGGATAAGTTACATTCATGCAAAGATCAACAATTCAATGCGAAGTACAATAAAATCAGTATAACTCTAAATAATAAAACAATATTTGTAAAAATGGGAATAAGTTAGCTTATCATCCACGCCCACTTGCCCTAAGGTCACACGGGAATGTCGTAACAATAAAATACTTGTATAATTTAAATGTGGCTATTCAGCACAGTTTTGGCAAAGTTTCGAGGGTGCATTTATAAATGAGGTCGGAGCGTTTAAGCCTTCAGGCCTGTCCGTTATCATTAGCGCCGTCATATTAAATTTGTTAGATTTTATGCCCGACATTTTTTATTACATTGTTCATAATTTTGCCGGTAAAATTCTTTATGAATATAATACAGCGTATATCAGGACTGCTACCTTAAACGAAGCCGGGTAGTAATTTTAATTTAGCGACTTCGGATACAAAACGAAATTAAAAATTATGAAAAAAAAAAAGCTATGATTTTATCATTCGTTTGGGTGATGAATACATAGTTTCCTTTAAACCAATAGAGTACATTCTTTAATTTTAAAGACTATGGTACGAAAAGGGTCAAATTATTTTTTTAGCAAATAATATGGATTTACCAGCCAAACACGGTAATATTTAAAACATTAAAATCTTGATGCGTTTCTTTGCGAATTTTTTAGTTGCATTGTGTTTATAGCCACTAAAACTACCACGCGGCTTTGTTTTCGGTAGTACGTAGGTAGGAGAAGTGTAGATTATGCTATATAGGAACTAGACTCTAATTGGAGTTATTATGCTGCGGCAAAGTACAATACACCAGAAGGTAATGTCCAGGTTTGATGTTAGTGTGATTTTTAAGTATTCCTATTTCCACCATTGTCCTTCCAGCTCCCTTCCAGATTGAATTGGCCAGCAACATATCCATAATCCCTTCGTTGTGGATGTTGATGGGCGGCAGTGCTCACTTATCATCAGATCTGTTTGCTTATGTTCCGGACTTATGTAATAAAAAAATGCTTCTATTCGCGGAGTTGGGGGATTTACGATAGTCTCTAGTATCTTCTGATTACCTCGACATTGTATCTTACGTGTTTAATATACCCTTTGTTATGACAGTATACATATTATAAAAGCAAGCCAATGCCATACTGGAGTCTTAGATTAACGCGAATGTTACGTATTGAAATAAATTATTTCAAACTAAATCCGCGATAAATCCGTAAAAAGTTTTATTTCAAAGCCAATTTTTTGTTTCCAAAAAAAGTTAGAGAAAACCTTCCAGTTCCCAGACACGTCGTACTTTTAAAGTATCAATTATTTTGACGATCGGCCGATGGAAACTATCGCATGGAGGGCCCCATAGCTCAATTAGTGCAGGGGGCGAGCGGCCATTACGCTCGAGTGATGCGGATTCGAATAACTTGACGGGAGCCCACTGGCGAATTCACGAGTCCTAGGGCACGTCAAATTCATTTTATTTTTTTATATTTTTTTGGTTCTTACATTCGTCTGGCCAGTTATTTTTATCTTTTGGAGTGATTAGGTTTTTTTGTATAAAAATGGCAGGAGTTAAAAAGGAAACGATGGTCTATGTTGAACTTCTGCATTAATTTGAATTGGTTTGATTTTCTAGGCATACACCTCTTACATGCATTGTATTTGCATATAAATGGTTATTAATAATAGCACAAATAAGCTATAAAGAAAATCGGGTCGAAAAATTTACTAATATAAGATTTCTTTTCAAGAATATCAAAGGTGTGTGAAACCGATCATAAAATAATAACATAACTAATGTGGAAGAATAAGATATAACTGCAGCTCAGATTATAATAGGTGCTCTAACAGTGGGGCGTATGTAAGCTAATATATCCTTCTAGGGTTGGTTATAAACTAATGAACTATCGCTTCCCAACAATCATCGATTAAACAAGACACAACAATCCGACACAATCGCCAATTGAACGGAATAAATAATTAATCGTATTCCGAAATGAAAAATAAACAACATTAATTGAAAGTCGAAAAAACATTGCGCCCATTAAAAGCTTTGAAAGCTTCCCCCGCATGTAAAAGCTTGGGGCTATGGCTCCGATTGGGTATTGATTGTTTAGTTAATTTTCATAACATGCGCGGCTTGTTCGTGGATTGGTAAATATTATTCTTTTTTATAACAATTTGTTTATTTATTTGACTGTTTTGTGTGGCGTTGGATTAAGCCGTGTGGATGGAACGGTGTTTGATTTTATGTTTGTATAAAATCTGTTTTAATTAAATGAAAACGCAGATATCAGATTGTGTATTTACTTATGTGGTTGAGTACTCATCGTCGCGTATGGTGAATGGTAACAGTTTTCTGTCTGTTTGTGTACAGGCTTATGATTCGGAAACCACCGGCTCCATTTATATTGTATCGTCTCATTTTTCTATTAAATGTCGAGTATCAGCTGTAGCCATTTTTATTTAATTCGAAATAAGCAGGTAGCAATGACGTATAAATATTTGTTTCTAAAAATACCATGATTTACTCCCAATTAAAAAGAAACATCAAAGTAAGTCAGATTCGTTTATTGTGAGTTTAGTTATTATTAGTGTATCTAATAGGCGTGTGATAGAAAAAACTACAAAATTAACTTCATACGTTCATTTGTAAAAACCGACTATCATGTCTCCTGTATTTGTCTCCTACAAAATCCAGACAAAAAAGATTCATATAATAAGTGAGTCAAGTATGCTACCCAATAAGAAATGAGCGAATTCAAGTGACAGTTCCACGCAATACTGAGGCTCGGTCGTTTATCACATGCATCTGTGTCGTGGAAAAACTCGCGCCTGACTCTATGATATAGCAATATTTCCTTACACGCCATGGAGGAAGGTTTTCTTATTTGTTCTCCTGGATTTAATTGGTTCAGGAGTTTGTTGGCTTATACTATTTGTTACATATCGACGGTGAAGTATCAATACATTAAAGTATCATTTTCCAATTTATCTGTTTATGGCAATACCTCCTATCTCACCAAATACCTACTACACTATCATAAAAATACACTATTACAATACAACATATAATGCATACAATATTACTATTTATTCACCATAAATAAATATATTTATTTTTTAACTTTACAAAAATTAAACATTTATCACTTTGTGTTTTATGACTTTATCAGTTAGGTTTTATTGGCACTTCGCCGTCGATGCGAAAGGGGACGAGTTAGCAACTTGCTTGATGCTAAGCGGCCATCATTACTTAATCCCCCAGCAAGTCGAGAATTAAGTCAAACTGCCTTCTATAGTAAATTTTAAGTGAATCTGATCTAATTCTAAGCTTTATTGATTCGGGAAAAAAGCACTTAGGTTTGTACAAGTTGCTAAGATCATGCCATAACAATTTAAGTTTAATATGTAGCAAAATAACGAACGTCGAAATATATTCCGACGTTGTGAATTCGAATGACAGATCCGTAATTACCTGACTGCGATTCCGAATAGGGATTGAAGAACAAAGTAACGAATGAAATACACATTTTTCTCATCCATTGTTTACACAAAATACTTAAATTAAAAATCTCCTCGGCTTAATTAAATAAAACTTAATTCGGCTTCAGCGAGCAATGGAAATTTTATTGTGAAAACATCGGCTGAAGCTCGTAAGTGTTTCTTTTTCTGTTCAATTTAATAACGTTCACAAAGTAATTTGCAAATTTAGGTCTACGTTTTTGTTTTAGTAATGCTAGTATTATAATTTATGCCACGAAGTTTTTTTGTTTGAAAGAAATGTTGGATTTTCTAGTATAGTAAATAAGATTAATTTGATTTAATGAATTTGTAAATCATATTTTTGAAAAACAGTTTTATGAGTTCCATTTCACTGACATAGAACCCTTTAAATTTCCTGTATACAATTATCGTGTTTTCAGCTCTGTGACATACTCCATATGAGTTCTCGCCTCTACTCTCATACTGGTAGGTAGAGATGGCCTTAATATCATCTACAATTCTCAGAATTTATTTTAGTCACTAATATGAGATATGTTTATGGCCGTGCCGTGTATAAATTCAAATCCCGGGAAAATTTGATGATATTTTTTAAATCAAAACCACACTAAACGTGGGGCAGAACAAATACATATTATGGATAGATAGAAGACTTACCTGATATTACAGGAAGTCGCCGCCAGGCCGCTTGCGACATGTAGAGAATTCTTGAATCGAAAACCAGTGTTCTATAGCTGAAGAAAAGATAATATCATTAGAGAGTGGTTAGACCATATAGTCCACCATGCTCGCCAAATGCGGGCTGGCGGACTTTACGTACCATAAAAAAACTTTTAAATCGCTATTATATGCAGGTTTCCTTACGATGTTTTCCTTCACCGATTTCAATCACCACTCTCAATCTTACTCTCGATTGTAGAGGAGGCCCTTGCCCATTACGTGACATGTATGTGCTGATACAAATATATTTATTGTTAATACTTTAAAACTACCTTCATGGAATAAAGGTATGAATATTCAGCTCTGATTGAAAATTATGAACAAGCATGAAAATGTTAAACAGTTTATTTCCATATTAAAAACTGTCTTACATATTTAACGCCCGGGATCCTTTTAATAAACCACGGCATTATAGTGTCCGGTTGCAAATTGTTAGAAGTAATAATAGTTTTAATATGAAGCGTGCAGTATATTCAACATTATGACTTGTGAAAATTGTTTGATAAAGTTATTGGCTTTAGCAACAGATTTATATTACACTGGATATTGAAAGCGGCTTTGCGTATCGATCTCAAAACCATTGTTTTACAAACACATCCAAGCGGCACAGATTATCTAAAATCTATTGTTGAGTGGCGAATTTTGGAACTGTATTTTTTTTTAAATCTATTTATCCTGCTATTTTAGATATGTTTTTTTTATATAAAAAAAAATACTACTAATACTTGTGGGTCCCGTCCACGACTTTTCGTTTCCCAGCCATCGTCTCACCAACTGCATTACGGAGGCTGTCAAAATATAATATTTACCAGCGAGAAACAAATATTACAGTCAGAAAATTAGTACTTCTTTCCTACTGCGTTTCTATCTATAGACAGGTTATTCAAGAATTTCAAATTTCAAAGAGAAATTCAGCTGTCCTCGTCTATCACTTAAGATGTCTTCACCAAATTGAGTTCAAATTAGTTTCGCAGTAGAGGTGTCTAGACGTAGCAAACACACGTATAAATGTGATCGGATTTATACAAATATATAGATTTCCAATGAATATGTTTAATGCAATATTTTGTTTAATACTGAATGGATGTATGATGCACATAGGCGCATTTATCTTAATTATTAATTGGTACTGGTTGGTGTTGGACTAGTAATTCATGGTAGATTTCACATTCCATCTAAATTCTTGTGGGTAATACTCGCTGCAGGTTTCTTCATGATGTTTGCCATCACCAGTAGACCCAGTTCAAATGGGGAAAGGTTAACGTATATAAAAAATAGGGTCATGTAAACGTTTGCGCTTAAAATTTAAATACGCCAATCATGTAGAAATTATTTTATGAGAAATTTTCTTAGTTTAAATTGAGTATTACGACGCAAGAAAGCGATTTTGTCGTATCTCGAAATGAGCAATTTTACACCAGAATAAAAAAATAAAACACTAGACTAGAAAACTTAGGAATACCTTTTCTTTATAAATAACATTTTAAAATAAAACCTTACATTTTCACGAGGAAGTTCAATGCAGTTTTTTTTTATGAATTAAATAATATACAAAACGCATAATATATACGCATTTTTTGAGATACGATAAAATCGCTTTCCTGCGTCGATTACGTAATACATTCGGTTTTTTTTTGCAGTCAAAATTCCCACATTTATTACAAGAGTCAAATGCTTTTCAAACTAAAATATCACTATAAAATAACGATGCTCCCACTAAGTAACCGGGAGAGATGCCTCAATGTCCTAAAGCACGGGAATATAATGTTTTAATAAAAACTACACCGTTGCTAAGGAATGCGTTTTCTAATAAAGCGAGGAGTAAATTTTGCGAGACTTGAGCAAAGTGTGGCGACTGGCGTTACTTATAGCCAGTTCACGTGGTTTCGCAATTTCCACCCAAATATT
Source organism: Hyles euphorbiae (assembly GCA_023078785.2). Lineage (NCBI taxonomy): Eukaryota > Metazoa > Arthropoda > Insecta > Lepidoptera > Sphingidae > Hyles > Hyles euphorbiae. Next base: position 5,643,379 of record CM041049.1, read on the forward strand.
TTGCTTAATGTGTTTGCTCTATGTAATTAAATGCATTTTATCAAGACTTTTTTTAAGAATGCGTTAATGGAGTGCATTAAAGCATGTATATGGTTTTATTTTGAGGTTTTAAGTTCTACTTACCGGTCGGGAAATTGAATTCGTGTGCGTTTTTCTGTGGAATTAATGGCGATCTTAGGCTCGCCTCCTATCACATTTTGGGACGGAAATGTGAGGATGATAAAATGGCACAACAGTGCATTTAAACTGCTGTTTGACGGGAGAAATAGACATTGCGGTGGTACCCACCCACGCAGCCTCTCACATATGAGAGACCTACCACCAGTGGAATAAAAATGTTAAATATTTTAATGAGGTCTGTTTGAATACGGACGGACCTACCTCAGACGGATAAACCTCTTGCCTTTATCTTCGATTATGTAGACATAGTGTATTATCAATATTGACAGTTCATTGACCTCATTTCCATCCCAAGATGTGAAATGGGACAAATCTTGCATTACCTTAAGATTATAGCCTATATAGGATAAGCACAAGGAAGATCAAAGTCGATCTTAACTAACATGCTTAAAATCGAGTCAGATAACTTGCAATGATTAATTAATTCGTAATAATTAGACGACTTGTTACCGCTTATGGCATATGGAACTCAATTATAATACATTCAATATGTATTTGTCTGTCGGCTCACTGAATGTGGTTGACAACCGCAAAGTTTAATTATTAGACAGCGCACAGTGATTCGTCTAGAACAAGCTAGCTGGACAAAAACATTTGAGTGCGTATGTTGGTTGTTTTGGCTATGTACAGTAATATTTTAAAGGAGAAATGTATTTCTTAAAGTTTTTTTTTTTTTTTAATTCTGGCCCGGCGAAGTTGCCCCATTGCGCCTGATGGTGAGTGCAAATACCACCCAGGCACAGTGTCTGGCACCTTCCTGCTAAGATGCCTCTTCACACTGACCCAGGATTAAGAAAGAGGGATGGTGTGGACAGTCAAGCCATGGCTTCGCAAGCCAGCACGCGTGGTTCTGATTAGCAATGGAGTGGAGGCTTTTAGGATAATAGTAATTAAAACACAAATTACAATCGATGAAATACTTAATTATAAAAATGGCAGCATAGAAAATAAATTAATATATAATAAAAAAACAAAATAAAAGCATATGTACATAATACGACTTAGTAGTAAAAAACATATAAAATCATTTAATAACATTTTAAATTATATACTAATAGATAAATTAAGTTCACCTATACATAAATTGTATGCAGTGTTAAAAATAAAATAATAAAATAAATAAATGAAATCCTGACCAGATGAATTATCACTCTCACAATCAGACGGGTCAGGTACCAAGTAATCATCAACGTCACATGGCGTTAGACTACTTGATACCCAAGGTATTGGTATTGAAGGCGGGATTACCGAATTTAGCATTTCTGATGGTAAACAGTCTTTTTTTCTTTTTGGGTAGTTCTCTGAGTGTATTAATTACAGGATCTGATGTTATTAAAAGCATATTCAATAAATCTGTATTCGTGGCAATACGTGAATGTTTCCTGGTATGATGTTCCCAAAATCTACGACAGTCTTTATTTCGAGCCTCTTGAGCTTCTTATAGTTGCCCTATTGGGCACAATACAAGATTTAACAACCTCTGTACTTCGCACAAGAATTTTATGCCCAGTGACAGGCATATAGTACCACGAATACAAACTTAAATAGAGGGCCCTAGTAACTGAAAAAAAATTTCAAGTATATTTATATTTATTTCGTAACCCGAAGATAAAGTCGTAACAAAATATAGATTTTTTAATTAAATCAACATGACCTTGAAGCCTACTCTCCTCTGATGACCTGGATGAGCAATGTCTACACACAGAAATGGTAAAACTTATGTTGTCTCCTTCTAAGCAATCTTTATTATTAATTAAAAACCGTTCCAATGCATTATATGATGCCGCCCATTTTTCAGTTAGTTTTGACGACATACTTTCTGTTTAATAGCCCTTAACGAATCACTGGTTATATTACTAACACCAAATTTAAGACTTATATGTTCCAATAAACGAACATTCCGCTCTTCATTGGAATGTTTTCGTCATTCTTCAAAAACATCACTTTTCGAAATGGAAAAGACACATTCTGAAAAATGAAATAAAATCCTTTAGTGCGGGAATGTGGTGAAAAATAATATCTCGTTTTAAAGGTGAGTATCACTACTATATACTGTAAAAAAATTGGACTGGATACATGTGGATACAAAAAGATAAATACGATTAAAATTTCGGAACTTGACAAAAAAATAATATTTTTCAATAATATATTCCAAGTTGTAATGGACCAAAGTTTCTCATATTAGAATATTATGGGTGGTAAAATATAAAAGCACTGACCCTCGACAATAGTATCCATCACAAAAATCACGGTTATATATCACATAAATTGAATGAGATGTTATCTAAAGCACTGCAAAAATGCAACTACTCAAATTAACTTAATGCAAATATTACATTACTTACCTTCGCTAGTCAATGACTCGTCACTGTGAAATGTTATTCACCATTTCTACTTGTTTTTATGACATTGGGAGTGTTGTTTACAATATGTGACCACTAATTAGTTGATTCTTGGAAGTGACTTTTGTCCAGCTAGCTAGTACTAGGCGAATCACAGTGCAGCGGTTGCGTAAAACTAGATCCAATACATTCAATTCCCCACATTATTGTTTTATTATGTGTGTTTTATATTAAAGGCTCATTTGGTGTATTTGTTAAGTCGGTCTACCTTCGTCTCTGTACCTATAACGCAATGAATATTTATCTGATAGTAAATATACCGTTTAACACCTCGACAGCTTTACACCTCGGTTGCCCAACCTGCTGTTAGCTCGGCCGAAGACCCGAGAGCCGAGTTGATCCGATATTTTAGCGATGATATCCCGGACACCAGCCTGTGTGAGATTGAGATGGCCCTGAAGCAACTTAAAAACAACAAGGCGCCGGGCGAGGACGGAATCACTTCAGAGCTTCTGAAAACGGGCGGGACGCCAATACTGAAGGTCCTTCAGAGGCTCTTTAATTCTGTTCTTCTCAAAGGCTCAACGCCGGAGGTATGGAGCAGGAGCGTGGTGGTCTTGTTCTTTAAAAAAGGTGATTACACTTTGCTGAAGAACTACAGGCCCATCTCGCTCCTGAGCCATGTCTATAAGTTGTTTTCGAGGGTCATCACAAATCGTCTCGAACGCAGGTTTGATGACTTCCAGCCTCCCGAACAAGCCGGTTTCCGAAAAGGCTTTAGTATCATAGACCATATCCATACGCTTCGGCAAGTTATACAAAAAACCGAGGAATATAACTTGCCGCTTTGTTTAGCGTTTGTGGACTATGAGAAAGCCTTTGATTCGATCGAGACTTGGGCTGTGCTACAGTCTCTCCAGCGGTGCCATATCGACTATCGATACATCGAAGTGTTGAAGTGTATATACAACAACGCCACCATGTCGGTCCGAGTACAAGATCAGAGTACGAAGGCTATTCCACTACAGAGAGGCGTGAGACAGGGAGATGTCATATCTCCGAAACTGTTCACTGCCGCGCTGGAAAATGCCTTCAAGCTCTTGCAGTGGAAAGGATTCGGTATCAACATCAACGGCGAGTATATCACTCACCTTCGGTTTGCCGATGATATTGTAGTCTTGGCAGAATCGCTGGAAGACCTTAGCACTATGCTCGAAGACCTCAATCGAGTCTCCCAACAGGTGGGCCTTAAAATGAACATGGATAAAACGAAGATCATGTCGAATGTCTATATTGTGCCCACCCCCATCGGTGTTGGGGGCTCGACTCTTGAAGTTGTTGACGAATATAATCTATTTCGGACAAGTGGTCCGGTTAGGCAGGTCCAACTTCGAGAGAGAGGTCAATCGTCGAATCCAACTCGGTTGGGCAGCGTTCGGGAAACTACGCGACGTCTTCTCGTCCAAAATACCTCAGTGCCTTAAATCGAAAGTCTTCGATAGTTGTGTGTTGCCAGTGATGACTTACGGCACCGAGACGTGGCCTCTCACTATGGGCCTTATTAGGAAGCTCAAAGTCACTCAACAAGCTATGGAGAGGGCTATGCTCGGGGTTTCCCTACGAGGTCGAATCAGAAATGAGGAGATCCGTAGGAGAACTAATATAACCGGCATAGCCCACCGGATTGAAGTGGCAATGGGCAGGGCACATAGCGCGGAGATCTGATGATCGATGGGGTTGGAAAATGCTCGAATGGAGGGCACGTAACGGAAAGCACAGCGTGGGACGTCCACCCACAAGGTGGTCAGACGACCTGGTAAAGGTCGCGGGACGTCGCTGGATGCAGGCTGCCTCCAACAGGTCTCTGTGGAAATCATTGGGGGAGGCCTATGTTCAGCAGTGGACTTCCTTTGGCTGATGGATGGATGAAATATACCGTAGTTAAATATCTGTCTGCAAAAGTCACTTATAACTAATATGTTCTGCGTATTTACATAACATTAAGTCCCCTTTATAAAAGCATAATTAGTGTTACACAACTTTGTTCTTCGAAAATGTATTGAGAAGGAAGAATTAACTGAAATATTATTTTTGACATCCATTTCTTACTTATTACTTAAGTACAGGCGGAGTGTAGTGACTATTTTAATAAGCGGAAAAGCCACGCTTGGGGTAGAATGAATCAGCAAAATTGGCAGGCTCGCCCGGGGCGGTACCACTATCTCACAAGAGATCAACGTCAAGTGACAGCTTTGTTTTCGCATTTCGTTCGGAGAGTGTTGCCGGATGCCCAATACCCCTTTCCTATTTCCATCCTGTTTCCATCCCGCTCCCCTCCCGATCTCATGGGCCGGCAACACATATTTGACCCAAACGTTGTGTTGTTCATGGGCGGCAGTGCACTTACCATCAGGTGACCTTTTTGCTCGTTTGCCGGACCTACACTACAAATAAAAAAGAACTATGCTGTGTCAGATTAATTATAACTACGGCACATTGTTGTGACAAAACTGCATCATCACTACATAGTATACAGTCAGGTCATAAGTATTGTCACACAGTAAAAACTTTTCTTTTAGAATGCTGGCCACAAAAAAGTTTATTGAATTCGAATTTCGAATTGTTCATGAAAATAAAAATGTTTACTTTTTAGAATTTTACTCATTTTTAAATATGGAGTGGACGCTTAAAGAAAACCGTGTTGCAGTTATTGCGTTGCATCGTTGCGGTTACGCGCCAATTCAAATTTTTGATATACTGAAAAATTTGAATATAACCAAAAGATTCGTTTATCGTACCATCAAACGATATTATGAAGACTCTAATGTAGATGACAGGTCAAGAAGTGGTCGCCCTCGGTCTGTTAGGACTCCAGCAGTGATAAAAGCTGTGAAGGCGCGAATTCAGAGAAATCCCAAACGTAAGCAGAAACTGTTGGCCCTTCTGATGGGGTTAAGCAGAACCACGGTGAAAAGGGGGTTAAATGAAGACATCGTTTGAATGCTCGTCTAATGGACCTGAGACTGAAGAGATGCCGCGCTTTGTTGAAGCGGTACGCGGGAAAAAAATATCGGGAAATTCTTTTTTCAGATGAAAATTTTTTTACCGTACGAGTAGAAGATAGCTACAACAAACAAAATTATAAAGTGTACGCACACAGTAGTGAAGAAGTGAGCAACCGTATTCCGCGAGTCCAACGAGGTCATTTTCCATCCTCGCTCATGGTATGGTTGGGAGTTTCTTATTGGGGCTTAACAGAGGTACATTTTTGTTAGAAAGGTGTAAAAACGAATGCAGTTGTGTATCAAAATATAGTCCTGACGAATCTTGTGGAACCTGTTTCTCATACCATGTTCAATAACAGGCACTGGGTATTCCAACAAGATTCGGCGCCAGCTCATAGAACGAAGAGCACACAAGACTGGCTAGCGGCGCGTGAAATCGACTTCATCCGGCACGAAGACTGGCCCTCCTCCAGTTCAGGTTTGAATCCGTTAGATTACAAGATATGGCAACACTTGGAGGAAAAGGCGTGCTCAAAGCCTCATCCCAATTTGGAGTCACTCAGGACATCCTTGATTAAGGCAGCCGCCGATATTGACATGGACCTCGTTCGTGCTGCGATAGACAACTGGCCGCGCAGATTGAAGGCCTGTATTCAAAATCACGGAGGTCATTTTGAATAAACTTTAGTGTCATAAGAATCTATGTTTTGTTAAGTTCATTTTGGTATATAAATGGTCACATAATGATTAAACTTGTTTCAATTATTTTATATTAAACATGTGATAGAATTTATGATCTGACTAGGTATAAAACAAAGTCGCTTTCTCTGTCCCTATGTCCCTTTGTGTGCTTAAATCTTTAAAACTACGCAACGGATTTTGCGGATGCGGTTTTTTGTAATAGATAGAGTGATTCAAGAGGAAGGTTTATATGTATAATACGTACATATTATTGTACAGAAACCTATTTGTACCCGGGCGAAGCTGGGCCGGGCCGCTAGTTATAAATAATTTAGATTATTCCTTGTATATTATTATTTTTTTATTTATGCTTTAGACCGCCCTTTCTTTCACCTATTTAAATATCCATCCCACGGTTGCCTGTTAGAAATTACCTAGTGTGTTAAGGCCGCCACATTTCAGAAAAGGATTAAATAAATAAATATAAATATTTAGATTAGACTGTAGTCACTGGTATTCCAACTTACAGCCTTGTATTGAACAAGGCTTTAACGCTTCTACAGTTCCAACATTAGAATAAAAGTTTATATATGTTTCTGAAGGCACAGAGTCATGATAACTAGAATTCAAACGCATTGAAAGTATGTGGTGTATTCACCGAACAATACCTGACATGTTAATCCCTTGTTTTCACCGAACAAACACCAAGCGTCGTTATTGGATGGCGCGAGCACTAAGAGTCTAATTGATTCTGGCATGCTTTCGGTTAGTAATGTTTCTTCCTATAGCTTTGGTATATAAATTTTAAAAACAATTACGTATAGGTTTTAACGGCGAGACCAGGATCCCAACCATAACTGTTAAGGATTTTTAGGATGACAAACGTTTTACGACGCTGGAAAAGTCTTTTATAATTATTATATAAGTTAAGAGATAATTCACATTATTTGCAACAGATACTTTGGGAATATTCAGACAGTCTTGTGGGTTAGCTTACAAGAAACTGTCCTAGCATTACAAACCGTCAAACATGTTTCATTATTGTGTTGATAATAATACATCTGCATTTCATTACTCAGTCTCTCGAAAATGCAGCTCTTCGTTCCAAAAATTTCATCCAGTCTCAACAATTACCATTTCAGTTGCTACATCCATTTACTACTATCTAACCTTTGCTTAATTCAAAGGAAAGCTACGGTACGATGGTAGCTCAATTTTAATTAATATTAGTAATAATTCTTAAAATGCAAGAAACAAAGTTATATTAAATTAATATGAAGTAAAGATAAACGATAATAATTACCAGATAATAAACTAATAATATCTAACTACTGGACATAATGAAACTACTCTTATGCCTCAGGATGGCGAGCGCAGTGGAATGCCAAGCATTGCTTTATAATTGATGGTATTGTTTGGTTTTGCTTCTGTTCATGAGTTCTGTATCGCTTACCATCACGCGAATGGCATGTTCGTGTCAATTAATGCTTATCACCTAACTTTTTGCTTAACAAAGCAAGTCATTTAATAAAACATTTATACTGTAATAAATAAATAAATAAGTTGTTAAGGTCAGACTTAATCATAAAATTTCGAAATACAGCGTAAAATCTTCTGCATTTGACAGTACCAAAAAATCAAAGACAATATTTCAACTGAAAGAACTTTACAACATCGCATGAAAGGAAAATGAAATAACTCAGTGTTGTGAATTACACGGTCTAGTGCTGAAGCCATTGAGATGGACAACAATTCATATTCCTGAGCTTTTGTAAACATTTTGAGACAGCAAAATGCAATACAACAATGAAATTCTTCTTTTTGTAATGCATTAGTGATAGGAACTATCGGAATCATCCTACTATAATATAATTTATATAAAGGGCGTGCGACCAAATTTGGAAATACATATAATTTTAATAAACATCAAATTAATGCATTATTTGAGCTGTAGATTGAGATTTGTTTGCATAACTTTATCAGCAAGCATTTTTGTTCGTAATCTAAAATTATTATCATGTTCAATATAATATTACTCGTTAAATGCGAAGAGAGACAAACTGTTCCTAATATTTTGACAATTTTGACGCCATGAGATCGTAAACGATCTATACTTTGTCTCTCAAATGTGTTTGTCCTCTATTTACCGGAGGTCACCGCTGCATATTTACTATAGATTTTATATTATATGATAATTTGCATTACAATTTTATAACCAATCAATATTATACGGAATAGAATTAGGTCTTATTCTTTTATTACAACATAAATATTGCCATCAAAACGAAAATATACATTTGTCCACCTTCTTTGTCAGTTTTCTAGCTCAGCTGACATTGAATTGACTTCTTTCTATAATATTTCCCCACTTACCTAGTTTGAGTTCGAAAACATAGCATATTTCCCAAAAATATAGCATTATTCTTAAAAACAACCTGTTTAATTTATTTATGTAACTTAGCTTTGTAATGCAAAAAAAGTAAAAGGGAGAATAGTTTAAATAAAAAATCCAATGTCTGTCTATGACAAGTCTTCTAACATTCGCACAGGTAATTTGCTGAGCCACCGCGAGATTACAACAAAAAATTTAACAAAACAAGCAACTTTTGCTCGGCGAAGTTTTAAAAGTCACACAAAGTATTAATCTCGCGGCTTTGGAACGAGCTCAAATTTTCACCTTTGGATTTATATTTTGCGTCGTATTTCAGACTGAACGTGCAGTGCTTGTAGTATAGTGAATATTTTAGCGATCTTTGTTTCTTTCTATCTTTTTGATTTTGTTGTGTTCTTTAGTGCTTGTAGATTTTTGTAATGTTATTTTTTTAATTTGTCATTATTTCCATTGCAACAATCCGAAAAATGTACAAAACGTGTGAATTTCAAGATATCAAAATGACAACTTGGGTAATTCGATTCAAATAAAAAATGGGAAAATTTACTACGTATAAAGAGGAAGAGTTGGTAAATTAAAACGAAGTTCAATTTTTTTATTGTCACTTACATTACATAATTTTGTACGTCATAAAGAATATTTTATTCCATTCATCGCACACCGGTTTCGCCCCATTCGTAATAACTGTGATATTAAACGAGCAATAAAGACATTTTCAGAATTGACAACAAATATAGCTGACGAGATTAACTTTCTGGGGATTTTTGTCCTTTCCGTCCGAAGATTGGACGATATTCGGAGGATTTTGACTGTAAAAACGCAATTGGCGGGAGGAATATTTGCGTTACAAATACAGCTGTGAGTTTTAGGCCATTTGAGCCGCTTTATTTCAGATGGATATCACAAGCACGATTGACATGGAAACTAATGGGATATTTTGAGTGATGTAGTTGATTGTAAATGACAAAAATATTTCAAAAATACCTTAATGCTTTTTTATAGCAAGGTTCGAAAGAACACAAGCAGTTCTTGGTAATATATAATTATATTTAACAGAGCCCATAAACAATGATAAAATGTTACTAGATGAACACAGCGTAGTGGTCAAAACAAACCGATAACAGGAACTGCAGTCCGGTGCCAAGATGGGTTGACGACGCTCCTCCGTTCGCTACTGAAACTGGTGGTTTTATTTTCGGAGAGCTTATGCTCAGTTATGGTGCTCCAGATTATGAATGGCATCATCATCCACAGTTCCCTGCATTGGGCAATCCTTTTTGGGGGATAAAGGATTACCGAAGCTACTATAGAGTTAAAAAATCTAAACGAATAATGACCCAAATCTAGGGCTGACCACTAAGAAGTCGATGAAATATTTTCCGATTGACTTGCAAAGATTCTTTTGTCTTAAAACTGGTTGAATTAATATTTTTCAATTCCAGAGCATTTCCAATAAGCGTAGTGAATGAATTTTTTGCAACATCTGTCGTTCTGTTGCCAGCTGGCTCTCATGAAACGTAATGTGTCTAATATACCATATCATTGTTATTAAAATAGTGAAGATTCAATTTAAATATTTTTTATGAATTTTATAAAAAATATATTTTCTTATTTGTTTTCGGTCGCAGTCTGGATACACCCACGAGTGATATCACCGAAGAGTCAGGCATGAAGGAAACTTGTGTTAACAGTTTCCAAAAACAAACCGTCTTATTTCTGTCTGTAGCTAAACGCCATTCTTTTTGGAACGAGTAAAAGTAATAGCGCCTAGTCCTTATAAATTTTCTGAAGCGCTCAGTTTCAGGTTTCAATGTCGCCATTTTTGGTTCATCTACATAATTAATTTGGTAAACAAAATACAATAACGTCCCCTAACTTTATATATTGATATTGTCAGAACTGTCGACCAATGTGCTAAAAAGCAATTTAAAAAACACGCTGAAATATGTTTTTCTAATCTATTAAGCGCGACTCGTGTTACTGAATAAAAAGCCATAAAACACGCGGGTTAATCGAACAGAACTTTTCACATACATCGTGCTCACGCCAACGGCTAAAAATTAATCAACCGACATCGTCAATAACTGTTCTATAACATATTTTTAGGAGTTTGTGACTTTGAACGTGGGCCATTTTGTTCGCTTTGTGTTACATGTGCGGGAATTAACGACAATTTAGAATAAACATTTTCACTTCGGTGTAGTTTAGATGGGAAAAAGTATTTTCACTAATAACCTTTTTTTATTTCAATGAACTGCGAGACGAGAATGCCTTTCGTTTGATGGTGAGCTCATGGACAGTAGCAAAACCAAATAACACCATGAATTACAAAGCAATGTTTGGCTTTCTACTGCGTTCGCCATCCTGAGGCATGAGATGTTGTCTCAATCTAACCGAAACACAACAGTATATTTACTCTGCTGTTTGGCGGGAGAAATAGACCTACCTAGGCGGTTTCTCACTTATGAATGACCTACCACCAGTAAAAGCATATGTTTAGTTTCTAATTTTATTTATTAAGTGAATAAATATGCAAAAAATATACGTAGGACTTTTGTGGTCAGAAATGGAAAGTGTGTAGGTAGTTGTGTAGGCTGTTACAACTTATATATAAATAGCCAGACCTGTCTCTTAAGAAACAATGATTCTTGATAGGCCAACCCAAATCCTTGAGACATAATTCCAAAAATAAAACGAGGATCAAGGAGATCCACCAGGTGTAATTAGACCACTGAGCTACTCTCAAATCAATAATAAATACATGTCCAGCGCAAGGGATAATTGTTCTATTTGTTGGAATTGGTTGAGGAGGGTCGTGCTCATTATTTATTTATTGGGCTTCAGGCGCGAAGAGTGCCCTGCCATTCATTATGTGTGACGCTTGATTAGCCGCCGCCATTGTGCGCATTTTTCCTTAATTGTGATTGATATTTTCGTTTGTAATATTTTTGTTAATGTGACCTCGAGCAATCGAGCAGTTGTTTTGAGGATAGACCGATCTTTAATTCATAAATAAATACATCTAACATTCACACATATAGTCTTGACCTATGGTAAAATACCAAGTATTGTGAAAAGGTTTTCAGAAACTACGAAAGATTTTTTGGTCTTAAAACCAAAACCGTCAAATGAAAAACCATTACCAGACTTTATAAATTATTTAAAAATTCATTTTTATTACAATCATTTTTATTTTTTTTGGATCAGACATTAACTTATCCATCCATTAACAAATATTAGACATAGTGATGCAAGGCGGGTAAGCTAGCGACTAGTCTAAAATCCTATATGTCAGCCAAACCGCATGGGGAGAGCGTTGTGTGATGTGGCCTGAATCGTAACTCATAATGTCGGAAGGATATATGCCCCGCAAAATACGCTTGTTGCCCTAAAATAACCGACATCATTATGTTTCACACGTCAAATCGAGATTCTATGTTGCGGCAAATGTCGTAGACTGAGATGATTAATGGTTTGAATTCGGTCTAGATTCTATACTGTTCATGAATAATTACGTGACGGGTCTTATAGATTTGATGCTTAATCCGTAGGAGTCTTTCGAAATTCAGGATTAGATTACTTATAGTAAAGTTATTTTAATGTATTTTATCGTTGATGTTTATTTCTACCGGTCGATAACATAAAGTTGGCTTGCTCAAAATTAGATAAACATATTAAGTACCTGAAACGCGACCCATGTGCATGGATTCCATACTATGGTAGTTTTTCCATTACCGTGTACGTATGCCGTTACTCCTTTTTTCAACAATAAATAGCTAGACTAGATTGCCTTTCACCTGATGGTACGTGATACGACTGCTAATGGACAGTAGCAAACCAAACAACACCAGGAACTACCAATGGCGATGCTCGCCATTACACTGCGCTTGCCATCCTGAGATATAAGATTTGAAGTGTCAATATATCTAGTAGTTATTCCAGATACAATGTCCTTCAAACCGAAATACAACAGTTTATTTACACTGCTATTTCGCGGGCTGATGCAACTGTCTTTATTTAATCGAATCTTTATCATTCAAAGCAACAAAAATATTACACTAGAAAACGCCCCTGCTCCACTATCCTAACCACGTGATTCATAAATCCGCCACGTAGCGAACTTCGCCGACTGTTATTCAGTGAAATCTGTCCACCACGATAGATGTTTCATTCATCGCTCCACTAAGCAATATCAGAACACGTCCTCCTATCTTTCCGAACGCACTCCCCATTATAGTGTTAGATATTTTCGGTCGTCATCGCTCCGAATTATCTGGAGCACACTTGTGTGGCGTCCATTTGCTCGATTCGGTATTTCGTGAATCACATTCGGAATACGTATGCGGAAATGTCGGTGTATTTTTGGTTGCTTGTTTTCGTGTTGCTTTCTATTGTCTTCATTGATGAGTTTTGTTTTTTATAAAAGATCAAAGGTCAGGAAAAGTGAAGGAAATTGTCCAGAAATAGATTTAGGCATCAGCTTGGATGGCCCGAAGCAGAATAAGGATTATGTTTTCCAGATTATTCTGTATCTTGTTCTATACAATAGGTCCGCCAAACGAAATAACAGTTCACCTGATGGTAACTGACCACTGCCGCCCATGAGTATCCACAACACTGGGATTATAGATGTTGTTGGCTTATAAAATCGGGAGGAAAGCATGAAAGAAAAAGGATGGAAAGAGTAACGAGGTATTGGGCATCCGGCAATCTGACTTACTGAACTAAACGCGACAGATAAGCGTCACTTCACTTCGATCTCCTGTTAGACAGTGGTACCGCTCCGGACAAGCTTGTCCATTCATGCTGAGTCATGACTGACAACTGCGTGACTCTATCACTTATCCAACCTATCTTTGTGTCTTATATTCTTGAACTCTATATAGAAAGTTCGAAGGCACCGTGTGTTATGGTTTTTATATTACCTAATTTAATTTTTCCTGAAGAGTTGAAAGTATAATAAAATATTTATTTTATGAAAACAACATTTTAATATTATAAGCTTCAACAAAGTCAACAAACACCTGCTCTCTATGAATTTATTGCGCATAAAAATCCTTGTCTCATATACCTAATGGTAGCACTGGTAGCATGAAAATGAGTACTCCATGAAAATAATTTTATACTATTTTACCACTACATATTCCTTAAATGATTATTATGTAACCTATCTCCAAAGAGTTTTATATTTTATTTTTATTTTATCCAACTGAATTAATTTAAAAAAAATCTTCACTTGCCTGGTCATTATTCAATGTTTTTCTATGTATACTATCAGTACATGCACATACACAAATAACATATATTGGACCTAGAGCAGAAACAATTTACGATAATTAATTCCGCAGTTTCGCCAAAATGTTAATATTATATTTGAAAGTATTAGTTATCAATAACCAGCGTTGGAGATTTTCACTACTCTATATAATGCGCTTAATTTAATCTTTCATGAAAAAATTAAATTCTATTTGCTTGTTGTGAACCCTGAAGCTTAACAATGACGTAATTAAAATATGGTGGGCTGTTGATGGGTGTCTTTAGCATGAGAAACTACATTCTATGCTCAGCAATCAGTCTAATAAGAAAGTTTAATATTGCCCCTCTTCCTGTAAATAATATATTGGAGATACTTTTGTCTAGTATTGGACTTTTTGTGACCAAATATGATAATAATAAGCTCAAAAACCTAATAATATACAATTAAAAGATGTTAACGCTGCCTTGTTGTAGGTTACGGGTCTATTAATTAATTTTAAATTTAACTATAATTTTGATTTCCGCAGTATAATTTAAAAAAAAATGTATTATTTCCGTCAATATAATTTACATTAGTGAGTTACCTACTTTGTTCTATTTTGTGCATGCTGAACTAGCCTGTAAGAGCATTTTATCAACCCTGAGTCAGGAATATGTGACATATGGCGATAAGGTCGTCCCCTATCACATCATAGGACAGAAGATATGAGGCGAAACGAGAGTTTCTTGGTAGCATATTTGCCTACTTCAGGAAAAAGGCGTAAGTTTAAAATGCATATGAGACATATTAATTTATGACTTAAATATGACTCACATGTTTAAGTACTCAAAACACTATTCAGTTTGATAAAGTTGCCTCAAAGTGATATACATCCCAATCAACTTTCAGGTTATACACGTGTTAGGCCCTGTCAATTGGTTTGCCCTCGTTGATTAGTCAGGCCATCCAATTAGACATCTCTTTTCATTACTCTGATGTGGCACAATCACGGGGCATTTGTTCTACGCCTTCATTCGATACATGGGATTCGTTTGACATAAACAAAGCGATGTAGGATAGAATATATTGAGCTAATCCGAAAACAAATAGTACTTTTAATGCTATTGGCCATGAACTTATTGGTATGTGGTCTGTACATATACAGAGTGATATTTACACATGGTACTTAATTTAACCCACATTACCCAAGTTCATATTGTATATAATTTGAAAAAGTATGAGTTTAATTTTGTCAAAAATCTTGATTTTTGTTTTCACGATTTTTGGACATCCAATTTAGATATAAGATTTTTTATCGCATAGCTGAACTTCTGTTCGGTTCGGGAAGTTACCTGAGCCGTAAAAAGATTCGGTAACTAAAGGGGTTAATTCTTGAAAAAAGCCTTGAAACCTAAAATCGCATTTTTTGACAAAACTATTAAGCAGGTTTTGTTCAAAGTTCGTACTATGTTACCTGGTGTGGTTAGGAACATGTGGTTTAAATTAAATGCCATAATATGCCAATACCGCCATGTATCCATTCCACAGAGCATATATACAAATCGACGCAGGAATACGATTTTGTCGTATGTCGAAACAAGCAATTTTGTACCAGAACCAAAAATAAAAAAAAATAAAAATGAATAACCTCTAAACTAGAATACTTAGGAATACCATTTCTTTGATAATAACATTTAAAATAAAACCTTACATTTTCACGAGGAAATTCAATGCGGTATTATTTTTATGAATTATTTAATATACAAAACGCATATACGCATTTTTTGAGATACGATAAAATTGCTTTCCTGCGTCGATATTTATATTTGTACAGACCACATGGGGTCTGTGTTTGTGGTAAAATGTTATTGTTGAGAATAAAAATTTAAAGTTATCTTTATTTGTATAGTAAAAAATAGTTCCAGACAGAACTTTGGCAATATAGTATACAGCCTCTGTGGTACAGTTCGTTAGACGCCGGCTGTGAAACGAATTCTCGGGTTCGATCCCCGCACGGAAACAAATGTTTGCGAGGGCCATAAGTATTTACATCGGGGCTGGGTGTTTGTGACAACGAAAAGTCTTTCGTTGTTTCTGATATCCATGACATAAGACTTAATTGATCTTAATCAGAACTATGCATTTGACTTTTGGATGTATTATTTATTATTTTATACAGACTTTAAACAACACGATTATTTACAACAGCTAACAAACCAGACCCTCAAAATGAGATATATAATTCAATAGAGCCCACTGGCAATATCTGTTGACATAACACCCATCTAAACTGAAGGACATGGCAATACAATCCCAATACATCTCTGAGGTGCGCTAATAAATGTAAATCCAGAGTGAACGGCACGCATCAAGCATTAGTTACCCGGAGTGCTACGGTAGGACCGATAACATCACAGCTCTGTACTTGTCTACTATGCATACGGATGGATGTGATATCGCCGTGATTCGAATATATATCTTCATTTGTCTATTTAGATGTTTGAGGTGCGAAAAAATGTTTACGCCACGCTTGGTATACATGTCAGTTGGTGTTTTTCAAGTTTGTACTTTCAAACATATTGCTGCTTACAATTTTTCCAAAAGGTATTATATAATAAGATAAATAAGTAAATGCTGATAGATGTCATTAAGGTCTAAATCCTTAATATTTCTGTAGATTTAGGTTACTACAAATAGTATGATATTCCCGGATTGTTTTCCTAACTTAACACCAGAGGGCGCCTTAGATTGGTTGAGTGACGTCTCTCTCTCAATTCTCAGTATGTAAAATGTACTTTGTGGTACAAAATGAATTATCTAAACAATGATTCAACATGTCATGAAATATTACTGCGAGATTCAAACATATTGTGAAAGGCGGTGAAGGAGCTGTCACCAGAAACTTTGTTGTATCTAGAATTTTATGCTGAATTCTGTATTTTCATAATATGTAGCTATTGTGTTTGTAGACGAACCTCTGAATTTTGGTAAATTAAAATTTTACGTTAATAATATTTCTACGAACCAATGACGGTTTCACAAAGGAGATTCCAAAACAAGAAAGAACTAAAAAAGTTTTCTAGCCTGCCACATATTAAAGTAATATTAAAGTAATATGTGGCAGGCCAGGAAACACAGTGTTATTGTGAGGAACTTAAGTACAGGTTTTAATTTTTAATCTATGTACATATGTTGGGTGTGATCCAGAAAGATCTAACTATACTTCTGTCCAACTGTACGATAGATACACATAAGCTACACCTTTCTTGTCAGCCACACGAAGTCCAGTGCTGAAGATAGTCGCCTTCCCAAAGACATTTGTCGAAGAACCGATAAGTTCTCTCGCGTACCTCAACGGTGAAGGTGTTCTTCAGTGGATACTGCGTCTTGGGAAGCGTAGTGTAGGGCATCTTCTAGCTAGGTGGTGTAATGATTTGCAAATGGATGCTGGCAGATGCTAGATGCGTCAAGCCTAAGACAGGATGAAATGGCACAATTTGGAAGAGGCCTATGTCCAGCAGTAGACAGCAAAAGGCTAATGATGATGATGATGAAGGATTACCACTTATAGGAAGCGGTCAATCTCATCCAGCCTATTGCAGCAACCTTAACTAGGTCGTCTGTTCACCTTGTGGGTGGACGTCAACTAATGATAACTAAGCACTGACACTAGATAATCCAAATTCATTACATCTAAAGGACGCAGTAATGAAACGCAATTACATAAGAAACTACAGGATTCATTAGCGGCGTGGTTTGCCTGACATTACAACAGTTGCGTAATACCGGTTTCGTAATATAACAAGGCACGCAATATTGTTCGTGATTGCTTACATGATTAGCTACTATAATAACATAATACGCTAATTTGCAGGAATGTTGCATGCAATGGAAATCTTGTAGAAATTCAGAAATATATTACGTCATATAATAAGCACTTTATTTGATAAGCCATATCACATACAAACTAATTTTATAAACAAAGCCGAAGAAGAAGTGGGAAGCGGCATAGCTTAGACAAACTAATAGCCGATGGAATGAAATTTTTCTTAAGTAGAGGATACGTACCAGCATGCTTAATGAAGGACGTCTATCCAGACGGTTGTTGCGTGACGTGATGATTTCAAAAAGTCTTTGGATACAGGTCCGTTGCCATAGATCACATTATATTCATTTCCATTTAATTAAAGGGATGGAAAGATCATAACTCACTACACTTGCAACTGGTTAATTCACTTGTTTACAAATATGAAATTGAGTTCCCAGCTTGACTATATAGTTGCCGATGTACTTAACTTAATGAAATTATATTGATGGATTCCGTAATAACCTCTCCTGTTATGAATAAAACAAAGAATTTGAATAAACAAGGACTGACGGCTGACGTCGTTATCACGGATTATAAATTTTCTTCTGCACATTTTCTTCATTTGTGGGTAGGAATTGCGGTAGCTGGGTGAAAAGTTTGACAGTTGGCGTGGCAACTTTAAATTTTATTTGTGAGGGGCATCGATTCTCATATTTAGTGGACTTTTTATGACTGAGGCTACGAATATTTTATTAGATGAAATATTTAAGTACAGGTGAATAAGGAATCAAATAGGGTGGGTAGATCAGTTTCTGCCGTAGTGGGGTCATCGGGAACTAATAAATTACAGTTTGATTTAGTTATCTATATCTAACTAAATGCAAATTTCTACATCTGACTTATAAGGAAGGATTTCCAATGAATGTGGAATATATAAGCTAACTTCTTATTAATTTAACTGTTAATGTATGACAGTGTGAGAAATAACCACAGCTCCCACATTTTTTTCTTTTTCTTAAAATATTTAAATTTCGCATTATATTCAGCCGCAGAAAGTCAGCCACCGAACATATAACAATGTTTGAGTTATAATTTACTACAATCTTTGCTTATAATAATATTCGGTTGTGGATCGCATAAATAACGTGACAAGGGTTATCCGAACTGCACCCAAAATTAACATAAGTTAATCATGTGTATTGTTTGGCGAATATTAAAGAAGGTTCGCGAATATCAAAGTGCCTAAAGTTTTAATTGAAATACCAGGGAACAGTATAACTTGAAAATAAATTTAGGAATTTGTGAGATGAATGAGCTGTTGACAGGGTAGACTAATAGTCATTCTGGTTTTAATAACTCGAGCGATTAGAATTATGTGGAAAATTATGTTTAATTTATTGTAAAACTTTTGATGATATTTTATGTATGTTTTGTTTTACACAATCAGTATAGATTTGAAACTATTGATCGATTAACATAAAAGATTATTTATTAATTATTTGCTAATAGAACACATTGTAAAATAATACTTACCCAACTGGGAGCTCTGCTCTGGATGGTGTGATGTTGAACAACTCCTCCAAAAGCCAGCGTTGTACAATTCCCAGAATAGTTATCAGGTTGCTAATTGTATGTAAAATATTCAGATAATTACATTCTTGAAGGTTAGATAATCAATCAGGACTGGCTATGGGGTGTCGCCAAGTAAAAAAAAGCTTTCATCCAGATTTAATTATTAAGGATCACTTTCCCATTCGCCATTATTATACTATCCTAGTTGAAGCTGAAATGCGGCGCATTTATAGTAACTTTTTTTACAGGATTCGTACCATCGTAAACAAACGTTGTCGCTACCCTATGTATCTATGTATATCAGCCCATATACGTCTCACTTCAGGACACGGGCCTCTTCTACAATCGAGAGTATGTTTGCGAGTGGTTAGGCCATTAGTCCACCACGTTAGCCTAGTGTGGATTAGTGGACTTTACATATCATAGAAATCACGTACTATAAGGGTGAAGGAAAACATCGTGAGAGAACATGTATGGTTTGTAAAGTGCGCCATATCCCTCCACCGCCTTTATTTTTAAATAAAGATTAAGTCGCACAATTGCTTCAATTCCCTTCAGTGCATATTTCGGAGCGATTGCTCTGGATCAATATCCTTGGTGTCATTGAACTCGTTATTTTTACTGAGTTGCAGCTGTTCTGAAGTACTCTTGTTTGTTTTTACTTCTGTAATTTGATTGGTCTGGTAGCGTACAATGGTTAAAAGTACATACCAGGTAATGCTGTGTGGATCGAATAATTATTTGTACAGTATTAAATTCGCTGTATCGGAATCAGATATTGTCATATTACCGAACGGAAATTCCGACGAAATGTGAGTTAAATAAGTTTTTTTTATTGCAATGAATGGCGCGACACGCATTCCTTTCGCTTGATGGTAAGCGATAAATCCGCTCATTGCTAGTAACAAAACGAAACAACACTATGAATCACAAAGAAATTCTTGGCATCTGCCATAAGGTGTGAAGTGTCAATATGTTCAGTAGTTAGGGTATACTAGTTTTGGGGTCGATACGGGGTATTTGGCAGTTTTAAAATTTACTGGTGAGTGGTGGTTATAATTATTGTAGTACAGTATACATAGGCATTTCTTTTTAACGTTGAAATGCAGACCTCAATGGTTGCCATGGAACATTATTTACCTTCCGCTGTCTATCAGCATAACCTAAAGAGTAATTTACTTTTAACCCTCTATAACGTTAAATACGTTTTTCGTACTGATACCATCATCAGGACATTCAAAGGACAAGATAAATATTAGGTGAATTAAAAGTCATATTATTTATAAATCATTGGTTTATTCATATCATTATGTACAATTTCGTGGCATTCTTATATCTAGCTTATCTAAATGGTTATTATCTATGTACCTGCAATATTTACATAACATTCCCCTAAAACTAAATAACGCTTATATTAAAATAATTTAGCTGTTCAGATCGTTTCGGTTGAAGCGAAAATAATTTCAGTTGCAATTTGATTGGAGTACTGCATGATTTAAATTCTAATTTTAAAACTGAACATAATAAAAAAATGAAAATTATCGTGTATATTTGCGAAATGGTTTCATTGGTTGAAGAATTTCGAACGAAAACTAAGTTTTGTAATCCTTCATAATTATTATTTCTATTTTTTAATGAAATGTCACTATTTTTAACGTAGTAAATTATACAAAGCTGACATTATATTAAAGCATTAAAACTTTGCAATTGAAATGACAATAATCTTATTCAAAATAACTTATGGCCTCGTGATATTCTTGTAAACATGATTTTTAAATTATACAATGCTTCAGTACTGCTATGTACAGTAATATATTGAAAGAGGTACTGTAATATCTCTGCAACTCTTTATTACACGCTCAGAGGGACGAAATAAACTTAATGTGTCATGAATTTTCCTGCCGTGTGTAAATGACCTAAAAATAAATAGTACATTGATGGTATATGGAATAATGTTTTGCGTAGGATAGCGGTTTTCTTCTTGTTTTTATTCGCTATATAAAACTAGGATATCGAGATCGGTCTTTTTGGAATACTTCGACGAAAAAGATTAAAATGTTGTTCTCAGTATCAATCTATTTGCGTAGCTTTGGGAAATCCTTTCAGATTTTCTGGGAAAACTTTTTTTATTTTTGTTTTTAAGATAAATGTTAACCCAGTAGTATTTTGATATTCACAAAGAACCAGACTAAATGAACACGGTTTATCGAAAGACAAATATTTTCAATGATGAAGTTTACATGTATAACCAAAATCTTATTTTTATTATAACTTCTAAATAATTCGTACTTCCTTCAATCGTCAGTTTTCAGATAGTAAACAAATCTTGTGAAATGCATCATCATAAAAACAAAGCTGAGATTCAATTTAAAAGTATCAGCGTAACAAAGTACTGTTGAAGAGTTTAATAGAATTAAAAACAATTTGAACACAGCCGCCGAGAACTGTGTTTACAAAGCGAAACTTGCTTTACTCTATTTATATCATAATATGTACAACTATTTATACATTTATTGATATGCTTTAGATTAAGAGTAGATATTTACGTTTTTTAAATTAATCTTTTAATGTCAATACAATCAATGTGAGATATGGATTTTTCCCGATTTACACACAAGATACATTTTCTGATCATTTTAGGATTTAATCTGTCAACATACATAAATATACGAAGATTGATAGAAGCTGACAATAGTAGAAGAAACTAGAACCGTTAATTTATTAGTATTTTTTAATTACTTATACATATTTTCAAGTAAACTATACATTTTTACAATCAATATTAAAAGTACAAAACACTAATAATAATTTTAGTTGGATCGTTTACATTAGTAAAACAAATGACGGCCATTCGTTTATTTAAAACAATTATGTTTTGAATTTTCCTATTATTGTTTCATTTACAACAGGAAATATAATGAAAAAAAGGACACAAGGAACGTTTTCGTCTAAACATTAATTTTGTTTCGTTTTCCTTCATTAACGTGTCAGTTCTTGTGTTCACAACACAATCTTATTATTATTCACTCCGTGATTATATTTGTACAAAATAACTTATTAATTTTACATTTATTATAAAGATTCTAGTCATATATTTGTGCTTCAACAGATTGACAACTTATTTATAAGAAAAATATTCAATAAAAGACAAAATATATATAAAAGTTTTTTACAATTTATTTAAAATTTTGGACAATAAGTTGATTGTCATAAGCCTGTTGGATGACCTGCAGACTGAAAAGTCCGCAAAAGCCTTTCAATAATGATGACAGTAAAACAAAATGTAATTTAAATTACTTAAAAGCCAGTACTTGCCAACCATTGGCAACGGGTAGTCTTAAACAGTTATATTTGGCAATTTTATTACACTAAATTCTGAGTCCATGCACTATACCACTTAACACTAAAACAGCGTATTCTATATACAAGAAGTAATTTATACACCCTTAAAACTAGGAATAAATTAATACCTTTGGAATATTTATTTGATTATCCTCTGATATCGCCATTTTGATGACAACAAAAACTAAGTTACGTTTCGCCCGGGTAAACTGTTCAAGTTCCCTCGTTACAGATTGCCCGAGTGAAATTAATCATTTTTATTGCCTAAGGACCTTCACAAACAGAGGCGTTAGGTCCGAATGAAAAAGTGCTTCATTATTTCTTTAAGATTTATCGCGTCGGACAGACTGCCAAAATAGCCACACGGATAATTTAAGATGGCTCTCTTAGGATAAATGGTGTTGCCATTTCTTATTTTGGATTCTGCCACGCGAACCTTTTAGTTAATCTTGGTCGAATAGAAATGAACAGAAATAAGTGGATTTATTTCTCAAAATAAAATGACTGGGTAATTTTACGTTTGTATCATTGGATCATTAATAGTTTTATGTAGTAGTTAAAATAGACAATATTTAAGATTAAGTGTATTTATAGATCAGTGATAAAACAAACATTTTATAATAAAATATATTTTTATGCGATACAAGAAAAGCGTGAATATTTTCAAGTTAACATTCAACTCGACTCGACGCCTCTGCTTGAGAAGACTTCTAATTTACTTGTAGCAAATAAACATCTTTATGTAATTAAAATTGACAGTTTTTAAAAAGCTTTTATAACTTATCATCTTGCACACTCTACGATAAATTTTAATTTGTGTTTGTTACTACAAACCATTGAGTGTAAGATTATGTTAAAACTACTAATTATTACGTTATTTAATTGTGGCAACATTGAGATGATCACGAGTATGGGGAGAGGCAAAGCTTGGTGACTCCTGGAACCCGTAGACTCAGCGGTTGGCAACCAGTTGTTGTCCAGTACTGACTGCTCGATTACATTTTGCATGGTATCTAAATAAACGAGAAAAAGAATAAATAAATTGATATAATATTTTTAAATGTATACATTTTTCAAATATAAAGTTTACTATTGAAATACAAATCTTGAGTTAGCCGGTTTTGTTTTGTTTGAAAACGTCTGGTTTTAGAACAGGCGCGGCGGCTTGACTAACATGATATTCAATTAATACTGGTATCACTATTCCGAATAAAAAAATAACTCATATAAGCACTTTGCTATAAGAAAATGAACGGCAAAAAATATTTTTGACATTCTCATGATAAAATAAAAATAAAATTAAGTATAAGCCGACACGATCTTTGAAAACCAAAGGGCACAATCGTTTTACAACAATTCAGTGAATTAAAAGGTCTTTTGTGCACCTTACCCACAATAAGCCGTGAAACCAACCAAACGAACAAATAAATTAGTTACAAAGGGGTCTGATTTAAATAAAAAATGCAAACATCGTTGAGCTTTGAAATTTGGTAGGACGAGGGTGCGATCACGTGGTTAGTAACATTTGGCGCGCGTCCCATTGATATGTGGTTACCAGCAAAAATACTTCAGGGCTTGGGGAATATGTCAACTGGTCATGGTTTTTTCCGAGATATCGGTATAATAGCTAAAATATTAAAATGCGAATTTTTTTTTATTAAAACATACGAAATGTGTTTTTAAAATATGGACTACATTTTGTTTCGATATGGTGACATTCTAGTTTCTAGTCAATGCAAATAAATTGTCTAGAAAATTATTTCTGGTTAAGTAAATAAGTTTGTATTATAATTAATTTATACAGCCTTTATATATTATAAAATAAATACATAACATATTTGAATTCAAAAGAAAAGAAAAGAAAAGAAAAACAAACATTATTATTTAGTGCAATGACATGGAACTCTTTTATTACATTTTATTGATTCATGAAAGATAAAAAATACGAAAATATACTCAATTTTATTCCCATAGTAGGGGAATAAAACAATTTTACACGAAGAAGTTAAAAGAACGATAAAAGGGATGTTTGTGTCACTTTAATGTCTTCTTTGAGTTACTTCCGTCCAACTACTGAAAGTAAGTTCAAGGGAAATTATTTTTAACTTTTATTCCACTAGCAGCTGGTTTAAACTTGATTGTAAAAGGTGCAAAACATTTGCTGATATTTTTACTATACAAACAATGGCATAAAAATATTACAGATATAACAAATTATATTATGATTTTTATTAACTCTAAAATGTTAATAATTTGTCAATAAATCATTCGAAACAAACATATTTGATTTATTCATAGTTGTGATAACGTTGCCGATTGATCTTTCTATTTAAGAATATATCAAACAATTTCTTCAAAAATCATAAAAATACTACACACAAATTTATTCGTTTTACGTTTTTATCAATACATGGCTTCATTCTCTGTCATGCTAATTTGCAAAATACTTTTCATTATTTTATAAAAGGTATTTTTTCCCCGATTCAATATCAGTTGCACCACAAGAAATATCGCACAAAAATCCAAAAACAAATTAAAAGTATTGAAGTCTTACCGTACGTAGTCACATCTGGCGTGTAAAACTTTTGCTCAGCCGGCTGCAGTGGCACGACGTATCCTGAGAAAATAAACCACGTCGCATATCAACGGATAAATGTTTACACCAAGCACTGGCCATTACAGAGCTTGGCTTGATGAAGTTTATCAGTTGGGAACTTTTAATTTTCCGCCGTAATTTTGTGTCTTTTCGGTACACTGACTGTGAGCAGGAATTTCGCAGCGTTTAATCTGTTAGCTTTTTTAATTATAGCATGGTAATGATGAAGTGTTATTTATTACGGATTTATTTATAAAACACTATTAGGAACCTAGGGAATTTAAACCGATTTATTCCCATTGTAGTTAGCAAGTACACCTTGTTTTTTTTTTGAAAGTAATTCTTTTGGTGATATTGATATTTCTATTTCTGTTAGAATTCATCAATAACATTTTATATTTGTAGATTAAGTACATTTTATAGAAGTCGAAACAGCTGTCTTAGGCCCGGCGCCCATTATCGGCATCGGCAAGGAAAAGGATCCTTCGGCATCCTACATGCAAGCGCATACTATCGGCAATTATGCTTTGGCATGCTGCAAAGTTCTTAGGGATGACGAGGCGTCCTTAAGGATGCCGCACTATTATCCCTATATTATCACAAACTATCCCCCGAGTGTTGCCTCGGCGCCGGCGGCGTACCGAAGGTTGCCGAAGGATGCCGAAGCATCCCGAAGCATTCTCAAGGCTGCCAATACACCAGCCTCAAGCATACCGAAGCGGTATTTTTGTTATTACGACCACATATCACGGAAATTTCTACTTTATTGCCATTATGTTATAGTATATTGCTATTTGCCACCTAAAATCCGCAGTCGTACCGATGCCGATAATGGGCGCCGGGCCTAAGATACCCGACAACATATTTAAATAAACACTTGATCACTTACGATTTCTGCGAATTATGTAATACTAGCGGTCGGGCCCGGCAGATAGTTTTTGAGTCCAGACCACATCAATAACATATTATTTCGCGTACTAACTATATTTTCCGCGCGCTGTCGACTATATTTCCCGTTCCGTTATATCCCGTTCTTTCCAGTCTCATTTAGTCAAATGACGAAAATCATTCCACCCTGTCCTCTTCTAGGCCGTGACAGCATTCGAATTTGAAAGAGAAGCAAATATGTATATTTGAATTCCTGACTCATCTCACGGGAACACTACACTTTTTTCGGAATAAAATGCAGCTTATGTGTTAATCCAGAGTGTAAGCTATCTCTATATCAAATTCCATCCAACTCAGTTATGCCGTTTTTGCGTAAAAGAGTAACGAACATCCATCCATCCATACTTGCAAACTTCCGCGTTTATAATATTAGTAGGATTAATTTTCCAACTGACAAAAGATACATACTGGTGGAATCTATAAATATTTTGGCTTCTGATTACAACAAGCTTGATCGTGTCCCAGTAGATGTATAGAGAGAGCCAGCTTGTATTATCGATGTATGTACATGGGCTAATCACCACAATCGGATGCATTAGGACGTTATGGAATTAATTATTTGATTGCTTCCGCTGTGACAATGTAAGCTAGCTTGGTTTATGTACGGACAATAAACTTGATAATTGTGGTTCTGATTATGAATAGAAGCATATAGTCTTAAATATAATTTAAAAAAAATGTCTCTGACATTCAGATGAATCTCGAATTAGGGATATTAATGAATAGTCGTGTAAGATTCATCTGTTTGGCTGGATTACCATGCTCATCATAATTAAATAGGGACAAAAAATATCATTAGATGCTTTCACTCATCGTTGGAAATCAATTTCTTGTAATTTATTGATTTTTTATAATGTTCGTTTTTTTAATAAAAGTCATTTGTACTTTATACGTTCCTAATAGCATTTTTTGCACCTCTAATCATTAGTAAAACACAAATGTAAAAAAAGTAGTTGGTAAAAAAAAGTATATTTCGGTAGACATCAATAACAAAAACGTTTTGTAGGTAATATAAACTCACGTGGAAGTTCTGTAGTCGTCGTCGGCGGCGGTGTTGTTGTTGTAGTACTTGTAGTTGTGGTAGTAGTCGTTGTTGTTGTTGTAGTGGTTGTAGTTATTTTTATTTCTGTAGTAAAAATAAAAAATATATTTCAATAATACTGATCGAGCGTAGTATTGCTTATTCCTAAGGACCAAAGTAACAGAGGTCGTTTTGACTAATTGGGTGAACTGCAAGTTACTGATGACGATTCTGGATCTAGAATGTACATACATACATACATACATAAACTCACGCCTATGTCCCATTGGGGTAGGCAGAGACTATAGAGCGCCAAGTGCTACGGTCCATACATATTATCTCTTTCGCTTCTTCAACTGTCATTAATCTCTTCAGACACGCTCGTCGGTTTCGAAGACTCCGTATTTTTCCTTTCTTGAAAAGGTCTTCTATTTGATTTTTATAGGACCGCTTCGGACGTCCTCGACCGACTCCAAAATCCATTCTCGCATTATAAATCTCTTTCGTCAGTCTCCTTTCATCCATCCTTTCAATATGGCCAAACCATCGAAGCATCCCTTTCTCAATGTTAGTCACTACATCTTCTTTTAACCCACATTTCTCCCTAATCACACTATTTTTCACTCTATCAACCAATTTGGCCCCACACATACTCCTCAGTGCTTTCATAGTTACAGCATTGATCCTACTTTCGTGCTTCCTCTGCCATACCCAAGATTCACTGCCATACATAAGTGTTGGCACCAAGACTCCTTGGTGTATCGTTAACCGAGCACGATCTAGCCCGCAAAAAGCGAGCTAGATCTAGAATGTATTGGCTATAATTTTATTAATTGTATCAATTGCTCACTCTAATTTATTTAAATCGCTGGAAATCTTTTGCAATGTACTGCTTTTACCTTTATTGACAATTCTGATTTATTCTAAGCATCCGATGATTTCTACTCACCATAAACCCTTAGGTGACCTTCGGCCTTTCCCATAGTGTTTGCAGAGACACAAGTGTAGGTCCCGGGGTCTTTATCTTCCGAAGTGAAATCACTTATGGTAAGTACAGTTCGGAGTTGGTATTGCGAGATCCTCTCCTCAGATATGTCCAGTTTGCCGCTGAAACAAAATTGCTTTTAGAAATATTGACGCTGCAGACAGTAATGTGTTTTTATTTTGCTTTTGAAACCATTTTTGGTTATGCTTTATTTTAAAAAGCTTTGTATCCAGAAATAATGTATTGGGCTGTTTGGTGTAATTTTATAATTTTAAGGTTAGTTTGTTTAAGTTTTTAAATCGAATAATATTGCAAATGAGAGATCCGGGATGATGATCAAGAAATGGTGAATTTGACGTATTTATTTCCATAACACTATTGTAATGTGTTTAACTATCAACTGCCTTTAATAACTCAAAATTAATATAAAAACTTAAATACCTCACAGAAAAGCCTCAAGCAATTTACTTTCAAAGCCAAATATTCGATAAAATAAGTCGGAAATAAAGATTCTATTAGAATCGGTCATTTATCATACCGAATGTATGGAACGTCACGGGTGTTCCCTAAAAAATTGCCTTCGAACCTCGATCGCAAGATTTATGGGGCTCGAGAAGGTACTTAGGAATTATGAAAGACTGCTTTACTGGCGACAGTGGCCGCTGGCCGGTACGCACGCTTCGATCTTAATTTAGGCGACGTAGCTTGACGTATGGGATGTGTATAGCCCTCATATGGATATATCTCTTATTTAATCATATAGGATTTGTGATCTATGACTTGAAATGTTGTTTATGATTGGATTTTATATCTTTTATTAGTTTGGCTTTTCAATTGTAATTTAGATTTTGGGTAATGGCAATCTTTTGCTCGTTTATTGGCTTGTGATATTTTTCATTAATTTGAGTATGAAGGCTGTTTATAATCTCGATCGGTACTGAAATTTGTAGTGGATCGCTTGACAATTATCATATTAAGTGTTTACACAGGAAACTGACTTTCTGATAAGTGACATAGGAGAGGCTGCGGATGGGATGGGCTGATGATGATTATGTTGATGACACGGAAATGGACCATCAATATATTTATTAACCGAAAAGTTGTCAACTGCCGAGATTAAAATATTATGTATTTTTGTTTTCATACGTATATTTTTTACAACATATTTGTATACACCTATGAACCTCGTTAACGCTTTTCACCTTGTACAATACGTATAAATAAAACAACATGTCATTTTATCTGCGGCGCACCGATGGTGTATAGATTTAATAAATAAAATAAATTAAATAAAAATAAAACAAAAATCGCAAAGTATATAACATCTACTAGTATAATACTGAAGTATTGGGTAAACCGTGCCAATAACGAAAACATCTGAGTTCTAGTTGTGGCCTGAACACAGCTAGGTAGAAAATTTCGCTATTACTTATTGCTAGACGAATTTCTATTACACACTGTCAGATGCAACGTTGTCAGCTCCGTATAAAAATGTATCTAAAAATACAGAATATGCACCGCTCAAGTTTCAACGCCTCGTAACACGGAATGAGGTCGAGATTAGGTAAATAATGTAATAAAAATAACAAAACATCAATGTAATGGGTTGGCCGAATTATTGTGTATTTAAATGTTGTAGAATTTTCCCGTTGATCGTGGCCTAATATTTTTATGTTTGTTTTATTTTAAATTTTAATCCCGCGTATTCACGTCGTTTCAAAATGTTTGTAAAGCAAATATTTATATTATTACCTGTTTCAAAGTGTATCATTTATTATAGTATAAAATAAAGTGTAAATGTTTTTTAAAATTTACAATGAATGATGAGATGAGCATCTCATTCGCCTATTGATAAGACATCGACTCATGGACAGTAGCAAAACCAAACAGCACGATGAATGACAAAGCAATGCAAATCCACTGCGCTCGCCATCCTGAGACATAAGATGTTATGTATTTTTATTATTAATTAGTAATTATTTGTATTTCTTATATTTTTCCTTCTTAACTCCTATTCTTTACACTTTAAGACTGCCCTCTATTTATCCGTTTATAAAATCCATCCCATGGTTGTCTGGAAGACATTGCCTTTGAGCGATAAGACCGCCAATTGTACTTTTATGATTGTGATTTTCGCTTTATTTGTATTTTTTTTTTGTGTGCAATAAAGTGTATAAATAAATAAATGTTAAGTTTCAATATGTCACTTAGTAACTGTGGGTAAATATCCTTCAAACCGGAATACAACAGTGCATTTACACTGATGTTTGGCGAGAGAAATAGACAGGGCGTTGATGCCTTCCCAGTAAAATAACTAATAACCCAGTAATTTCATATTAATACACACTTATCTTACCGTAAATTTTAACCTGAGTTAATAAAAGTCTTTTAAGGGCCTGCGACCACATTTGTTTTATGTGCCATTGAATATTTCCTAAAAATACAAATATTAAATGAGTTGATTACGTACTTCATTATTCAATTTTCTAGAAAGATCTTAGAAGCAATTTTACCAAAGGGGTCGGCAATGGAAACCTATTTAATGGAAGCTGGTAATTGCTCTCCTTCAGTTGTAATAATTGCATTTACAACTGCTTTAGGTACGGTCTTACAAAATTATGTTATTAAATTATAGCATTATTTCTTGTTCCGTATTTTATATTTCAAGATAAAATAGAATACAATGCCCTAACAAACATATACTCGTAAAACTTGTTTTCGACACATGTCATATAAAAATATTCCGAGATGGCCTCGATTTTTCAATAAAAAAAATAATAAACATTGAATGGTGATTTTTTATTTCACAAACGAAACTATGATTTTGATATATTTTCTATAAAAAATCTGTCAATATATCGAAGTTTTGCCGTCGATATCAATAACTTAACCATTGAAAAATCTTTTAGTTCAATACTTTGACTTCCAGTTTGCTATATAGGCAAGTGGAAAATTATTTCTGTCCCACCTTCCCTCTTCTATTTATTTAACTCCTTATTAATTTTATTTTTTATTAAAAGAAAGCCAGCATTCCAAAGGGATTTGCCGAGTTGCGGTGCTCGGTGTTAATTTTTTGTGTGCTCTGTTGATCCTGGCTTATGAGAGCTGCACTGGTAAGTGAAATGGCGAGATCGTCTTTAAATAAAAAAGTTCTTTATGCGGCTTTTACGGCATTTATTGCGTTCTGTTGTATTTCAATTATTATTTACTGGTGGTAGGTCTCTCATATGTGACAGGCCGCCTGGGTAGGTACTACCGCAATGCCTACTTCTCCCGCCAAACAGCAGTGTAAATGCACTGTTGTGTTTCGGATTGAAGAAAATTGTAGCTAGAGTAACTACTGGACATATTGAGATTTAACATCTTATGTCTCAGGATGGCGAGCGCAGTGGAATGCCAAGCGTTGCTTTGTAATAAAAGGTGTTGTTTGGTTTTGCTACTGTCTAGGAGCGGTCGTATCGCTTAATATCAAGAAAACGGCACGCTCGTTTGGCCATTCACTGCAATAAAAAAATATTCTTAAGTTCGTTTATTAGTTTTACATAAGTGTTTTGCCGTCACTTTGTAATGCTTTATTTCATATACTGGTCATGGCTTTCAATCAATTAATAATAATTAAACAATCTGTTTAAATTACATTAAAGAGTCATTAAAATCATTTATTTAAATATATTAATCGTGTTAAAATTTCAGATCCTGTATCCATAATGGAATTCTCGGCAAAAAATGTGACCACAATAATTATATTAATTACGAGTACATGAGATAAAACAAAACACGAACAAGTTTAAATTGGTTTAATTCAATGTGGATTTGCACAGGAACATTTATTTCATAGTAATAATTTAATTACGTGATGAGTGCTTTTGTCTTTATCGCTATAACTATGTAGATGGAATTTCGAATATTCGAATATATTTAATAGCATTTCATTTCTATGATTTCCAAGAATGTTATTCGGACTTGGGTATATATCATTTAAATCTAATATATAAAATTCTTCTGTCACGGGGTGCGTAATCGAACTCCTCCGAAACGGCTCGACCGATTTTGATGAAATTTTTTGTGCTTATCCGGTATCTATGAGAATCGGCCAACATCTATTTTTCATCCCCCTAAATGTTAGGGGTAGTCCACCCCTAATTTTTTATTTTATTTTTTAGACAAAATTTTTAATTTCTACTTTTTTATGATACAACATACAAAAATACATACAATCCTCAATTTTCACCCTTCTACGATCAACCCTTATTTTTTAATAGCCGTTTTAGTAATTTAATCATTTTTCCTCTCCGGTCGATAACTGATCAATCGTCATTTAATTAGTTATCCCCGCCAGTTGTCTACAGGTGTCACTTCTGACCCAGTAAACAGCACGGAGTAGGGATGAGAACGAAGCCGGTCTCCTGTTTCTCTCACACAATAAGACTTCTCTCACTCCCTACACAGTTGTCGGCCATTATTATTGTTTATGCATCAAGTGTAGTAGTAACGTTGACAATTATTATTTTGCTATCTCAGTGTAACTCTCATATTAACTATTAATCATTCCTATTTTATATATAAGATGTATATGGATGTTTATGGAGAGAAGGGACATAAAGTAAAATAGAATCGAAGGTACGGGAGAGGGCTTGGATAGGTGACAGATTTGTTAGGACGAAATGTAAATGCACGTTATAAAACGGGATGGATAATAAAGAGAAGGGACGGGACGGATTGGGAAGAGACTGAATAGGCGGATGAGACGGGATTGAGCCGGACAGTAGGATAGCTACGTCAAGTTTAGGCATACAAGAGTTTATACGAAAAACAACATGTATTTGGTGTGGAGTGGAATCAAAAAATATATGCACCCAGGCGAAGCTGGGTCGGGCCGCTAGTATATTATATATTTTTAATTTGTAATATAAATATTTGGCACTAATTAGATAAATCTTGCAAATTGAGTTATTTTTATAAAGCCCTTTTAAATTAGTAACAAAGGAACATTTAATAATAACATATAAATAAATACGGACACAATATGTATTACGGAAGCGATAACTAAAGTTGGCAACTTTAGAGCTCTAGATGCTTATTTGCATTTTATAATTTGATGGGGTCAAACCTGTCACTATACCAGACACATACAGTTCCTGACAAGTGAATAATATTAGTTTTGCTAATTAACGGCAAAATCGCTGTAGGCCAAAAAATCTAAAACGAAACGACCTTAATGCTTTCGATCCCATGTGGCCTGAAATTACTTTGAATCGCGATGTGTGGAGAAACAGCAGGGATCTTCGGCCCGTAGTGGGATGAATTAGTTTAAGAAAAAACATTCGTCTCCCTTTTTATGTTGGTAGACACTATCTAGAATGCACTACACTTAATATCGTGTGTATAGTAAACCTTATTCTTTCTTTTTTATCAGCCCATATACATACCATTGCAGGGCACGGATCTCGTCTACAATCCAGACTACGATTGAGAGTGGTTAGGCCATATGTGCCACCATGCTAGCCTAGTGCGGGTTGGTTGTAAACATTATGTCATAAACAAAATATAATATATAATTATATCTCACCTGGACAACATCATTTGCTCCCCGTTCTTCAGCCAATAAGTGATGGGTTGCGGGTATGCTTCTACGAAGCACTCCAGCTTGGCTTGCGTCCCGCTCGGCACGCCTATTAGCTGCGTTGCCACCAAAATTGATGGTGGAACTGGGGACAAGGATATTCTATTAAAATTTTGCGAATAAGTGTTAGTATATAGATTTAGGTGGTACATTTCAAGGGTATATACATTCATACATTAACGTGAATTATCACGCCATCTTCCCAAAAAGGGTAGGCAGAGGCGCTACCAGTACGCCCACGTTTCCCCTTATATGTTCCGTTTCACGTTGTGATAGGGGGCGAGCCTATGGCCATAACACGGACAAAGTCCTGATTCAGGGCGGATGAATAAAAAAATCCAATGTCATTTTGCTCGACCCGGGATTCGAACACGAAACCTCATCATTGTAATCGTACCGTAGTCTAACTGCGCCATCGCGGCAATTCAAATCTTAGTTTAGTAAATAATAGTATTTTACGAAAGTTTATTGAAGTGCAAGAAGGCAGGCATCCGATCGTTATGATAGACAATTTTATTTTTGCTTTAGTGTAACACCGTAATAGGAATCTGTATCTGTATCAGCCCATATACGTCCCACTGCAGGGCACGGGCCTCCTTTACAATCGAAAGTACGATTAAGAGTGGTTACACCATATAGTCCACCACGCTAATACTCGTAATAGTAGGGATAATAACGTAAACTCATATAAAATATAGGAGGTTACGTTATTTCCTCTTCCATCCTTTTACGGTTTTACCCCAACGCATCTTACCAAAGAATATAAATATATCAATAACTGTATAGTAGAATAGTTTAAAAAAAATAGGAGGTGGAGGTATGGAATTATTTATTGAAAATAAAATAGCAATTATTGTAATATTTAAGGGGCTTATTGCCTTAAGCATCATAAGCATTCGTAATACCACTCGTAGTAAAATAAAAATCTGATATATTTATATAAGCCTGGTAAATTATTTGTTTCTAGATGCAATCATCATAAGGCTACTTGAATTTATAGTTGGTATTAAGCGTTTATAAGACCAAACCACTGAATCCGATTTTAGTTCTCATCAAATTACTGCAAACGAAGTATTTGTCGTCAGGTCGTCGCACTGTCTGGCTGGGGCTGCACCAAACATGACCTTATCTCAGACCTCTTTTAAAATACATTTGCCCGATGGTTAGATTTTTACTTCAGTTATTTTAAGTATCATAAAGTGACTAAATTTAAAATAAAAAATATTTCTTTTTAGGTGTATACGTATCGCTGTAAAAAAAAAATTACTCACGAAGAAACATTTGGAAAAACACTCTTCGAAGGTACCATGGGCCCTACTATATAAATCCGAAACGAAGTTCGAAACTTCGTGACGTTTTTCGTTTCGAAACCTACTCTGTAACACGAAATTCGAATCTTCGGATCGAAGAATGAATTATTCCAATATATCGGCAATACGAACATTTACAGAGTAGGTACATTCGTATCGTCACAAACTTCGTTCGTCCGAAGTTTCGAACTTCGTTTCGGATGAATATAGTAAATAGAAATGTAAATGTTCGGATTGCCGATATATTCGAATCATTCATTCTTCGATCCGAAGATTCGAATTTCGTGTTACAGAGTAGGTTTCGAAACGAAAAACGTCACGAAGATTCGAATTTCGGATTTATATAGTAGGGCCCCATGAGTTAAATTTAAAAAGAAAAGGAAAACTTCAAAACAAACAATCTCCTTCTGAGTTTTTCAAATTCTAGGGAGAAGAAAATAGTGCCAAAGAACAAGTAATTAATGTTGAAAAAAAAAAACAATATGTATTTATTAATTTAAACTTTATACAATATGTACAGGCGGACTTAATGCCGTCGGCATTTTCTACCAGTCAACCTTTAGGAGATGCAGAGATGAGATTAAAAGGGTGTTCAATATTATCCTTAAATTCTACGTTTTGTAAAATGGTGATGTTAAAGAAGTTAAAGAATTTGGCAACGATAAAGCAAATGGTGAAAACGTAGCAAACAACTAACTTCTCATCAAATGTTACGTAATATATTATAATGTTATTGAACATATTGAAGTAGTTAAAGAAATACTTACAGTTAACATTGAGCATGATCCTCTTGCTAACGG
Organism: Hyles euphorbiae; assembly: GCA_023078785.2. Lineage (NCBI taxonomy): Eukaryota > Metazoa > Arthropoda > Insecta > Lepidoptera > Sphingidae > Hyles > Hyles euphorbiae. Next base: position 5,679,220 of record CM041049.1, read on the forward strand.
AGGGAGGAACGTCATTGGAGGCGATGCAGAGGTACGCGCCCATCTGTCTGCGCTCGACTTTGGTGAGGTTTAGGTTGGGGCCGGTGAACATATCCACTGTAAAGTGTTCATTATTATTAAAATATCAAATGAGAATTCGAAAAAGCATGTTCGGAGGTATGGTACTGACCAAGGTTGAATATGTATTTTTTTTAATCCGCCAGCTTTATAATATAACAGCCAGTTAAAGACTTTGAATTATTAGCAGAAACAGGTCTAGGCGGGAAGGAATATTTATAAATTTAAACAGTTTATAAAAACCAGAAATGCGACGCAGATCTACCAGTAACTGTTATCTCGTTGCTAATAAAACGAAATAGGTAAAGAAAAAATGTTTCAAAAGATAAAAGGCGTGATAAAACGCAAACTTCTTCTACTTCTTATATCAAAAGACGATAATTTAGACTGACAGACTAAAGTGAAAATCAATGAACACAACAAGGGAACAAAAAAGACAATAAAGCAAAAGCACCATCAACGTCAAGCTGTGTTGATACGGATGAAAAATGAAAATAAATACGTCATAGGAGAAAATAATTTTGAGCTCACAAAAAATACATACGGGAAAATGAGGAGCCGGCCGGGTGCGGGCGGTGACAAAGAGAAATTAAAGTAATAGCGAAGTCTACAAAGAGCCTTGCCGCGCCGCTGCCGCCGTAAATCGAAACTGTCATGAGCATTTGTAAAAAAAAAACTAGGAGCCCTCATTTCGTCCCTTACAAACAATTATTTTATGTACATACAGTTTCTGGAATACTAGTTAGGGGAATACATAAATTAATAAAAAAAAACGGCAATTCCTTTTGATTCGGAATTTAAATTTTTTGTGTTGAAAATGTTTTTAAACCGTTCGTTAACTCAATTAGCGGAGACAAGATTTGCGTATTTTTGGAGGTAATTTATTTATTTGATATAGTCGTACTAACACTGACTGGTTTATAAATTCTGATACCAGGTACGCTAGTATATTAAATTTATCAACCATTTAAGCACCAGCGTACTGCGCTACGGATCAATTCCACTTACATAGCAATGAGTATTCTCTTGTTTTCCAGTAAACAGTGTATCCCATATATATTTATATATCTTGTAATAAATGGGGCAATGAATTTACAATTAGTGGGTGAATAATATTTTGAAAACAAACGAAATCAATGTTTTTTATGTAAGTTCTATAATTGTTGACAAAGAAATTAATAAACGATTCTGAATTTCCGCTAGCAGTATGTCCTTAATGGTAAGAAGGTCTTTATTGGTATATTGCGTGTTACAAGAGGATTAGTGTGTAAACCCCGAGATGTTTAATGGGTTTTGCAAAGGCAAGGCACGTCTCCAGGTGTTACAAGTGGAATAACTTAAATACCTCTACGTAATTTCCATAATTTACATTTTATCATCATGACCGCAAGTTGGAATTGGACCACATTTCGAGACAAGGGTCGTAAAGCTCTCTTAGAGCCGACAAGAGCGGGGCAGATTTATCTTACGCTATTAAATGTTAGTGTTTTGGTCGACAAAGGCTGTTATTGGGTTTTTGATTTGTTTTGCTATGGAGTTTTTATTGAAAAAAATATTACAGACTTTTTTACATATGATGTTTAAGTGGTATGTATAACTTGGCAAAATAGAGAGAATGCAGTGACAATAGGTATTAAACAAAAATAATTATTGCAACACAATTATCAATGTTATTGTGTTCGTTGATTATTTTTTTACGAAGGTATTTAAACACATTTTCTTACGGTTCTTCTTTGTTTTGTGAGAATAAACAAAGAGTCTATTAACAATAATAGATAAAATAAATAAATAATAAATAAATAAATAACACCCAACAGTCACATACATAGTCCTTGACCCCACAGTAAGATCGAGTCTTCTGTCGTGGGTATCAGGAACTACGAAAGACTTTTCGGTCTCACAAACACCCAGACCCGAAAGAAATATTTGTGGGCCGCACAAACATTTCTCTCGGTGCGGGGATCGAACCCGCGGCCTCTCGTTTCACAGGCGGCGTCTAACCAACTGCGCCACGGAGGCTGTCACAGATAAAAATAACAAGTATCTCAACATTTTCCATCGTAGTACAAGTATATCCATATTAATATTAAATTTGATTTTAGCGCTGTCGTTGAAAACAGACTCTTTTTTAAAGCTATAATTATTTTTTAATAGTTTGTAAAGGTCTATTTACCATTAAATCTAGAATTGTAGTTTTAATGAAATATTTATGTAAATCTTATTATTGTAAATGATAAGATAAAGTTGATGGGCAAGCGAAGATAATTGCAAGCAAAATTGTGGGTGAATGAAAAATTGGCAGAATTATTATGTTTTATCCACTAGTGAAATATTAAGGCTCTTCAATCAGTATACAAATTAAATTAACTGTCTCACACATCTAATCAACAATAATAGAAAAATTGAATACTGTTAAACAGTTTCTATGGATGATTACATAATTAATGAATAAGTAATACTAGAAATGTAATATTAATGTGTAACCATATCCAGACGGCGGCAGAATGAAACGATTTTTTTAAGTATTATTCTTATTCACATTCCTCGGAATCTTGTTATTTTAAACAACATAAAAACGTCATTTAAGACAGGAAATTGTGCTGGTGTCTCATCCACTTAAGACCTTAAAGAATTGTACACAGCGTGGAAATTGTATTTTTAAAAGATCTCTTTGCATCCGCTTTGCTCGGCAAGGACGAATATAAATGTTTTTTTTACCAACTTACTAAAACCAAAAGATTGAAATTATTGTTTACTTGGTGAAACCTTTATGTGAAATTTTATATCATCATGCGTTATTTGGTTGGAAGTGAGCATCTCACCGAAATTTCAACATTTACACCGCCAAACAACAGTGTAAATGCACTGTTGTGTTTCGGTTTGAAGGACATTGTGACTAGAGTAATTATTGGACATATTGAGACTTAACATCTTATGTCTCAAGATGGCGAGCGCAGTGGAATATCAAACATTGCTTCGTAATTGTTTGGTTTTGCTACTGTGCATGAGCGGTTGTATCGCTTACCATCATAGTAAGCGATACATCGCCATTATCGGGTGAACGACATGCTCGTCTCGCCATTAAATGAAAAAAAAAAGCTTAAATATATAGTCATACCTTTCCGAAGTTCCCCAGCCTCATTCCTTAGTTGTATGTTGGAGCCGTCTTCGCGCCTCCACAATATCCGTGGTAATGGTCTTCCCTTCGCCTTGCAAGAGAGACTCGTGTCTTGACCTTCACGGGCTACCAGATCTCCGCTGGTACCCTCGTCCAGGATGTTTGGAGGTACTAAGACAAATATATTGCAAGTTAGTACATAAAGAAAAACTGAATATGATTTCAAAATAAAGGGTAGGGAATTTAAAAAAAAAATGATTGAACAATTAATTGAAATTAATTTTAATAGCTGTGTGGCCTATAAATAGTTTTCTCAAGTCTGGCGGTTTATCACAGTTAAAAGTTTCTCCTATCCACGCCACAAGACATTACGGTTAAGATTACTGATTCTGTTCCCAAAAGATGATCGTTTGGTGAATTAATTTATTTCAATATCTTGTGAAGCTTGGAAGTTACTGGATTAAGGTCGTTTTGCTGTTGTAATGTTGGACGAGACGGAGAGACGGAGACGGATAATTGGAGAATCTATGTTCAGTAGTAAACTTCCTTCAGCTGACGGTAGTGGTAACAACATTGATAAATAAACTAGTAGGTGTACTGATTTATGTAACAGTTTCACGTTGGTTATAAAAGTCTTTAATTGTTTAATATTGATATGATAGCACGATGATATTGTGCCTTTTCACCACGATGAGTGAAAGATTGCCTGGCCGCGGTGGACAGTGAAAACTAAAATAAGACTTTGCTCAGCAGTACCGCTTGCATAACAGAATAAATAAAATAAAGATTATGTTTTTTAAAAAGCATTTTGTACTGGGCCGCTCGAATCAGCAGCGACCGTATAATTTTGTTGCTCGAAAACTATAAATGAAACGGCCCTGAATAAATCAAAACCAAGATACATCTGTTTTAGGAGCAGCAACCTGCTTCATATTTATTCAAATTCAAGGAATAACCCACTCTGAGTGTAAAGCAAGCACGCTTTGCTTGAGCAAACTGAATTAAATACCATATAAAACAAAGAAATTTTATAGAAAACGACCCAAAAAAAGGGAAATTTATGTACCTGCCGGAGTATTCACGGCTGTGGGAATAAATTTCCAACGGGAAATAATGTCTACTTATTCGTTTTTCTCTCTCATTGGCCGCTTTACATAAATCTAATGCGGTGAAAATATTTAATATTATTTTATTTGTTGATCTGAGATTGTGATATGTTTATGATATTTGCTTGTTTGTGTTACAATTTCACGGGGAACGTGTTAAACATGATACGAAGCTTGGGTACACGGCTCTCGAGTGTTCAATAATATTATATCCGACGTTATGCTTCTGGCATTAGCACTGTTGACATTGAAAATAATCCTTTCGATACCGAGCTCTGTGTTACACCGCCCGGTACTGTTTGTTGACTCTTGAATCTTATCTGATGAATCTTTAATTTTCGTATTGGAAGTAAGGAATATATTGTTTAATTTAGCTTAGTCAAAGAATTAATTGATGACTAGGAGCATCATCAGCTCAAGGATCTCAGTCCTACATTCGCCAACCCTCTTGCCAAGTATAATAACATCTCCCCACACCTACCCTTGGAGGAGCCCTATGCTTAACAGTGGGGAGTTTTATTTATCTTCTAAATATTGGTAGTCGTTAAAAGTATATTTGTGTTACCATTGGAATGATGTGAGATTCACATTTCAATATGGAGCAATTTCATTATATGATGGTAAATTTTCCACATATCATTTTAAATTTGCTTTTATGAAAATGTAAAATCTTTTTGGATAGTAATTACTAGGCTTTGTTGAAAATTGTTATTTAGTTTAGTATCCATTGTTTGGCTTGTCATTCGTGGTTAGGCGTAATGCATGTAGTGTCGGTATTAAAGGATTATACAAATTTTCTGTTGTATTTTATTTGTTTGGTGTGATGGCCAGTTATTTATTTTAAACCGGTTTTTCACGCCGTGTTTTATCTATCAATGATAAGCAACTTTCCCAGGAACAAATTCGACCCGCTGTAAAAAATAAACAGGGATCATTTCAGTACTTTCACTTATTTTGAAGAAAAATGTATTAAATCATTAATAAAAACCACGAGCTTTGAAAGAGAAAGCAAGATATCATATACTCATTACTATTTATTAATGAGACTTGGAATATTTGAATTAAGTGTGTATTCATATTGCTTTTACTGTAACAGGCTGGGAAGAAATAAAAGAGCTCATGTCATTAATAATAGATTTAGTCGTCTCCAAGTATGGCGAAGAAGACTATTTATACGAAATAAGACTATTGAATACACTGGCTCCACCAAAATAGAATCTTAAATTAGATGAAAACGATAAAGTCAGAGAATAAGCTTGGCATATGGCTCGCTATGAAATGACATCAAAGATGATACGTGGTCTAAATAAGGTTTTTGTTACACAATAAACTTCATATTTCTGTATTTGTATTTTTGTATTTGTACGTCTCACTGCAAGGTACGGGCTCCTCCACGATCGAGAGTACGATTGTTGGTGTAAGGCCATACAGTCCATCAAGCTGGCGTAGTGCGGGTTTGCGGAATTTACACACCATAGATTCGTACATTGTTTGATAAGCAAGTTTCCTCACGATGTTTTCCTTCACCTTGATAGCGCGTGGTGAATGGCTATCAATTCACACGTCACGTCATATTTACTTCGAATAGTAATTTTCGTGTAATTTTGCTGACTGACGCGTCTGATGGTTAGTGCGATACTGATGATTGCCAAGAGACAATTGTAAATGTTTGTTTCGGCTCAAGGAAAAAGTTGTATAAAAACAGCATAATATGATACTTAATAAGTCGTCCAAAAAATATCGCTAACTATCGCTTTATAATAAATGAATACCTTAGCAACAACATTTTACCTATTTGTACTAAGCACTCAAAGCCAAGACAGAATAATAAATGTGTTTTATCTTCATCAAACAGACAATTCAAGTGTTATCTCAAATTATTCAACGTATTTGAATAATAATAGGCGCTTAGTAAATATTGATTAAATTATATTAAGCAATCACGTTCCAATTTAATCTATAAGTTGTTTCGGAGAATATAACGTCTTCAGACAAAATGATAATTTGATAATAGAAGTCGTCAACTCAATTCAGAAGATATATGGGTAGATTAAATCTTATTGGTATAATCAAGGCACTACCCAAATATCACTAAAATTAAGACCAAATTTATTTTGTTGCTGCTAAATCACAATAATTTAAGCTAGGATGGATCGTCGCCACAATATGCACGAGCAGTATTGATTACATTATTTTATTGCCATGAATGGGGAGACAAGCACGCTATTCGGCTGATAAGCGATCTTGGACGGAAGCAAAACTAAACAACACCATGAATTACAGAACGACGCTTGCCATTCCAATGCGCTCGCTATCCTGAGACATAAGATGTTAAGTCTCAATTTATCTAGTAGTTACACTAGGTTATGTCCTTCAAATTGGAACATAATAGTATATTTACACTGCTGTTTGGCGGGAAATAGATACTGCAGTGGCACCCACTCAGGCAGCCCCTCACATATGAGAGGCCTACAAGACTACCCTCAGTACCACCATTATCTACCACGCTGAATTCTTCCACTGAAATAAAGCTTTTTTTTCCAGAAAGAAAAAATAAACTGATGTATTATAATAACCAAACCACTACACTACAGAATATCTTTTTCAATTTTACAGCATTAAAGGTAAAGATATAAGCGCTTTACTAAAGCTCTCTTACTACTGGATTGTTGTGATATTAGAAAAAGATAGTGCTAAAAGTGGAAAAAGCTAAATGCGAATTTAAAATATACATGAATAAGGAAGGAACATGTGTGTATTAGCTTAGGGATTTGAGTTCGGTTAGTTTAAAAAACTTTAAAAGAATATATCGTTGCACGCGGTAACACGGCTAAATCGCGTTGAATACACAATGGAATTAACTTTTCTGTTAAAAAAATGTATTAGGAAAAATATGTTGAATAAGAAAAATAAATAAACAAACAACAAACTTTAATAAACCATAGGGGAGACCTATATCCAGCAGTTGATGCGGGTGGGCTGATGGTGATGATTAGAAAAAATAATGTGTTTTATACAATTATTACACTCCGTTTGATACTATGGTGTGGTTCGAGGATTCACCAACGCAAAATTATACTCGTAGGTTGTAACAGTTTTGTCGGCGTCAATATGCTATTCTAAAATCGAGACAACACACGGTGACCTTTTTGTAATTACAAAAAGATCACCATCGTGAACGGTGATGGCAATTCTGACAAAATATGCCACTAGATAAAATCATATTTATACACAATCTGATAATAACCAGTAACTCATTAACTTTGCTTACATGAATAAGACGGAAAGCGCGTAAAGTGGTCCGACGTAAGTGGTGCGCGCGCTCCAGTATATCTTTTGTGGAGCATTACTGAAATTAGTTGTCTCTCGCAACGATCTTGAAAATGTTATGACAGAAAGTTTTATAAAAAGAAGATGGTAACATTTATGGATGAAATGTGTTAAAATAAGTTAATTAAATATTTATTTCCGCGCGATTTTCACGGTCATCTTTTGAAATTCCAAATCTACTGAAGAGCCTGTCGTTAGTTATTAATCAACGGAGTAACAGAAGTTTTTATCCACACAACAATTTATAAATCCTTTATTTTCTTAACAAACAACAGCACTGAAAGGAAAAAACTAGAAACACGAAGGAACTCGGCTAAAATCACTTACGTCTGCAGCGAAAAGTTAACCAGGATACAAATTGCTCCGAGGGACCAACTTAGCTTTTGTTTCATCAAAATATCTCAAATAGTTCCGCAACTAAATTTCTAGCATTCACTACTCGATCAAGTTGGGGGTTGGTAGTTTCAAATCATTCAAATATATAAATTGAGTTATAATCTAAGTACCACTGGTATTTGTAAGGGTCATTTGGAGTTTGGTAATGGGTATGTTTATTGTTACTTAATTAAAATGAAATGCAACCAACAATTACATACACAGTCCTGACGCCACGTTAAGATCGATCAAGTCTTGTGACGTGCGTATCAGAACGATAGACTTTCCTGTCTCACAAACACCGAGATCCGACGCAATAACTACGGGCCTCACATACATTTGCCTTAGGGGGGGTATTGAACCCACGCACTATCGTTTCACAGCCAGCCTCAAACCAATTGCGCCACGTAGGCTGATGTGATGTATTGCTTTTTTAGATATACAGGGAGACATCTAGCAACCTTGGTATGGATAGATAAAAAATATTTTACGATATTTATAATATTTTTTTATTTTTCGAAATGGAACGGCAGTGACCACACGGCATATATTTAGATACTCAAATTCTCTCTTGTTATTGAATATAGTTAAGTAGAATATAGTTAAGTTGGCCTTTAACCGCCTATTTGATTAAATTTTATAAAGCTTTTCCATTATATTCAGTTTTGAGTATATTTTTCGTAACTGCAATTTTCATTAATTTTCACAATTTCAATTGTACCAATGAAAATGAAAATACTTCCTTTTTGCACAAGCTTTGTATGGCAAATGCTTTATATCATCATCATCATTTATTAATATTGTTACGTTCTAAAATTCGTTCTACAGAAGATTTTACGGCTTTTGTAGCAGACATCAGTGCGTAAGTATTATTACGAAGTGAAACCAAATTCCTTTTACCAAATATTCATGCACAGCTCCCTTAAAATTCTCAGTGAAACCGCATAATAAAATTCAAACGCAAACATCGCAGGCCAAGCTACAAAACGAATCAAAACACGCTACTGCCACTTCGGCATTGGGCAATGTGTGAACTGTAAATCAACGTGGCGTTTCCGAACAAAACACTGCAATACGTGGAGCATGCTATTACGTGCTGGGTGCCAAAGCTCAATGGACTCTCAGCGGACAAACCAAAAGAATAGGTTATTATTTTTTGGTACTCGTAGTTGGACTTTTTCATATTGATTTAAAGTGTGATATTCGCAATTTTTTAACATACTCACGTTAGCGAGTTGGTTGGTAGAGGTGGCAGTATTGTCAACCGCAGCCATATTACGGGGCACAAGATCCAGGAGATTAAAAAGAGTTTATTTATTTTTTATTTATTGCAATGATTCCTGTGAATGATATCCGCTTTGCACGGAGGGAAGTGGACAATAATTTATTTCCAACTCCTCCTATTAATTTCACTTTCTTATTAATTTCGTTGCGGGTTAAATACAAGTTAGACTTTCCCGGAGACTCGCCGAGCTTCAATGCTCGGTGTCATTACTTTGCGTGCCACTGTTGATCCTGGCTCACAGGAGTTACAGTGGTGGGTGTAAGGGTGGGACAGTCTCCTTATTGCAATAATTGGCGAGACGATCATGCCGTTCACCTGATGGTAAACGATGCGACCGCTCATAGACAGTAGCAAAACCAAATAACACCTTGAATCACAAAGCAATGCTTGGTATTCCACTGCGCTCACCATCCTGAGACATAAGATGTTAAGTCTAAATATGTCCAGTAGTTACTCTGGCTAGTATGTCCTTCAATCCGAAACACAACAGTGCATTTAGACTGTCGTTTGACGGGAGAAATCGACATTGCGGTGGTATCCACCCAGGCAGGCACATATGAGAGACCATATTACCAGTTGATAGGTGGTGGAGTTACGAATTTTAAACCAACATAATCATGAGATTCAATCCGAGTCATTATCTGCAGTGAGCAGCGTGATTTTATATAAGTAATGATTAAACATTTGCTGGAAAACTATAGCACATAGGGGAAAAGAAATGAGAGATTAAAGAAAATACCTTTGTGTGGCGCATTAAAATATTTTTCGTATTTGACTCAATTTGCACCTGTGTTCTTAGGTTACGTTATTTATTTGTTACTTATTACACGATAAATTTCAATTAAAATTGTATCTTTCGTATTCTCTGTTAAGTTGTTTAAGTAAATATTAATATTATTCTTGCATTGTTCCGTCTGTCCATTGTAAAACAGTAGTAAATTGAAACTATGTCGCCGTAAATATTATATTTTGTACCGTAAAACTTTTAATAATCTCGCTAAGTAGTGCATAGCTTTCATTTTACGTTTATGACGCTTATTGTGATTTTACAGCAAGTAAATTCTTATATAAAACTATTATCCCATAACCGCCTTAGATGACACATAGCCAATCTGGCTTATACAGGGTGGCAGATAATTCGTAGCATAGATATTTTATTGCATAAAAAAACATTGGGCCTGACCGCAGTTTCGACCCCCGCACCGAGGTAAATGTTAGTGAGGCCCACAAGCATATGTCTCGGATCTGGGTGTCTGTGAGACCAAATAGTCTCTTGTAGTTTCTGATACGCGGGACACAATACTTGATTGATCTTAATGTGTGGTCAGACTGTGAATGTGATCGTTGAGTGTATTTATTATTGATTTATTTTATTTCTAACAATAATTTTTGTATTCATTTTGAACCGAGAAGACAAAACATTCGATAGCTAAAACGGATTTTAAAAGTGTCATGACTAAGGCCAATTATGTTATGCTATATGTTTACACTACCTGTTAAAATAGTTACACTACTATGGCTAGAATGTTCAGCCTTTCAGTCCATCCAAACCAAGCTATTAAACTGCACAGCTTAGTAAAAATTTTGAAATTAAAATAAATCATTTTTACCATTTAACATCGATCCTACGCCATATTAAACGAAACACCCTTCCATGAGATAAGGCCGGTAATAAATAATACTAACCGGATTATTTGTAGCAACATTATATTGGAAATAAGATGTCAGATCGGCTGCCAGCCAAGTAGGTCGATGACACCGTACAGGTAAGGGCTTCAGGATTTAATCGGAAACCTTGGCACGAAGTCCACAAATCCATATTTCGCGGCCATAAGGCTGATGCTTACAAGGAAAAATTCTTATCTCACTCTTTGTCCGCCATAAGCGGTAGGAAAATGCTTCAGTAAACGGATATATGTTGTTGTGGATAGGGGGACGTAATGGCAAACGGCATTTCCTTTTCCGTGATTTTTGTGCTTTATTTTTTTTTTGTATTTTTTATAAGGTTTGATTTATGGATTTTCTATAATTTGCTTTATGAAAGAGACTGGTCATTCATTAAATATTTTTTTTCGAAATCCTAAATCAAATTGGTTTTATCAAAATGTTTTAATGATAGGAGTATTTGAATAAAGAATTAATAATACTAACTAATACTTTACATAAGATAATATTTATAAGAATGAATATTTTAGAAAGAATTTGGAAATAGAAAAACATTTACAATGTCAATATGACAGCATAAATAGCACGTGATAGAATGTCACAAAAAACTATTGACGTAATGAAAATATTAGACCACTGGAAACGAATACCAGTTAAAATATCTGTGGTGAACGTAAAAAAAAACAGACGAATATCGTGCGATAGTCAAACAGAATGAATGAATATTTAGAAAATCCGATGACATCGAAAACTATTGAATCTTTTGACAAGTCTGCCTACAATTTATTTTCTAACTAAAACGAATTTAGTTGGCTTTACAAAACGGTGCGTTTTATTAAAAATACTGATGAAGAAATCTTAATTTAGGCTTACACACCCAGAGCAATTTCGCCTCTTATTTTCTATCTGTCTTGTCAAAAAGCTATCAACCTTTCACTATATTTTAATTAAAATCTTCTTCGCCACATTTTGAGTGTAAAATGAAATTGTGTTTAAGCAGACAATATTTCAACATCCATTTAGAGTAATCCTCAGAAGATAATATATTTACAACAAGTCAATTTCTACAGGACAAAAATACTAATTTACTAACCGGTGTGGTTGCGCGTAAAGCTGCAATACATGCATGCATCTTTAATTGCAATAAAAATAAGGTGCATTATAGCGAGTTCCTCCGAGCAAAATAAAAACTTTGAAGTTGCCTTATTTCAGAGATGAAGTTGTGGTGTTCCCGCGCGGTTTCATTTTACTTTCACCTAAAAAGACGGCTTGGAAGTTTCTTGACTCTTTGTTCTTCATTAATATCTATTTACCAATTAATTTACTGTTACGTAATTACGCTATGGGGAAAGAGAATATGTTTTGATTTAGCGGCAAATAAAATATTGTGAAAAGAAAGTAATCCACGAGAATAATTACATAATAATAAATAAATACACAGAACAGTCGCATACATAGTGCTGACTCCACACTAAGATAGAGGAGGTTGTCAATGAAGAAGAATGTAAGAATATGTTCCGCACTAGGATACCATGGTAAACTAGGGCTTAAGCAATTGTTGATAAATGAGCTGATGTATTCTAAATCTAGAAGGAGCAGATATAGTAAATTGACGTAATCGCAAAAATAATGTTTTTAGGCACTATAAATTTTACAAATAATGACGCAACAAGCGATGAGTTATAAACCAAGAAACGCCTTAGTAACGTAATACTGCTAGAAAGTCCAAAGTCGTATTGTAATGCATGAAATGTTTGTAGGTATTTTCTTCCTTGGATCCGCTTTTCCCCGTCGTCTTCACTTTGACCGATTTTCCGCCTCCGTTGTAGTCTCTCTAGCTATTTGCCCGACTGCGGTAAGCGGAGGGTGTATTGTGTTTACAATTCTATGTGTTTGTGTCGGGGCTATGTCAATGCCAATCTACATACGTCTGAGGATGCACTTGCCAATATGGCTGTCTTGAAAAACTGAATCAATAGAGTGTGTTTCATTGTTATTTAGTGGATTCACAGTATAGGGTGGTAATAAATATACAAACTCAACTAAATAATAGAATATTTCAAGTCTTGTGTTTATCAAAAACTACGAGATACTTTTCAGTCTCACAAACATCCAGTATCGAAACAAATACTTGTCACGCATAATAATTTGTGTCCTTATAGGGGATCAAATCATAGTTTCTTGTTATCCAGCCCAGCGTATTTAACAAAAGTTCCACCTAGGCTATTTGATTAATTCGTGATATCATTGTCTACCACATAATAAGAACAACAAAAATATATGAGCTTCACGGTGAAGGAAAACATCGTGAGGAAACCTACATACCATAGCGATTTATAATTATTTCTATGGTATGTAAAGTCTGCCAACACGCACTAGACCAGAATGCTGGACATTGCCTAACCACTCTCAATCGTACTTCCGATTGTAGAGAAGGCCCGTGCCCTGCAGTGGGACGTATATGGGCTGATACAGTAAAGAGCTTACGTGCTGTGATAAGTAGTCTTAAAGCAATCAGTCTTCCAAATAATATTTATAAAACTCACCTAAAACGTCAACACATCCGATCTGCTTCTTCATAGTACTGGTATTGATCTGACACATGTAGCAGCCGCGGTCTTCAACCTTCAGCGGTCTGATGTGGAGTTGCCAGGAGCCTGGTGAGTCGTTGGTGACGGCGTACCGGGAGCTGTGCGTCACCAGGCGAGTGTGAAGAGTCAGAATAGTCTGGTCATCAGCGCGGATCCACGCCACCTAGAAAGGGAGATGGATATAGAATTTTGCTGCTTTTACTAAGATTACAAAGAGGAAATATTTAATTTTTTGTATATTTTTTTTCAATGCATGATGACACGAACATGCCGTTCGCCTGATGGTAAGCAATACGAGCATTCATGAACAGCATCAAAACCAAATAGCACCTTGAATTACAAAGCACTGCTTGGCATGCCACTGCGCTCGCCATCCTGAGACACTCGATTTCAGGTTGGGTTTTTAAAACGAAAGCGCCCAATAGCATTAGTCGAAAGAGGATGCAATTTGCAGCTAGACTGTACCACTTTCAACCAGTAATTGAATGTTTGTTATCACCTCACAGCTTAAATTTCAAAGACAGATATTGACTTTGAACCATTATCCATTCAGTTGATATACATTTGCGCATACCTAATTGTATAATTTCAGATGCCTGTATATTGTACCTTAATCGGGGTGTTTGCATATGCGGGCTCCCAATCAACCTCGAAGTACTAATCACCGCAAATTGAAATTAACAATTATAATTGAGTACAAGTGAATTGTATTATTCTTGAGTACGGAACAATTGTTTTGTATAATTATTAAAAAAAATTATCGGCTGTTTGAATTATGTTGGAAATATCCTGACAAGAACTGCCTTCTTGACAGTTATTAACAACATTTCAAAGGTATTTTATCGTTTTAGACTTTACCAGTATGCTGAACCAATGCCCAACCTCGCAAACACACAATGTCCGATGGTGGAACATAATATAGTATCAGCTTACGTGGATACATAAATAATATACTTAAAAGGTGCTATATTGTAATTAGTCATAGAATTTCGAAATAGGTTGCTGTCTTTTTCGTAACTAATAATGCATATATTTGAAGCGTCAATAAAACACGGTAGGTAGGAGCTGTGGTAGGAGCTAACTGATTTAATAATAATATACCGGCGACACTGATTGTATACCGTTGGAACCGTTTTACAATATCTTACAATATTCTGTACCACTAAGACCGATGCTTTATGAAGTTTCGCCTGTTTCCTTTAGCACATTTTTTTTTTTTGAAAATACAACCACTGATTTTTGTACTGTAATCCATTATGATTTCAAACAATAGATATCAACATATTACAAGTTAATTTGTAGCCTACATTTAGATTATTAAATTGTATGGTTTCCACGGTAGGTATAGAAATCGACAAAATGACTATTTATATTATGATACAAAAACGCAATACTATGAATATTATAAAAAAATATGTATGTTTGTTTTAAGGTTTCACTGAAATAAAGCCATATTTCTTTGCGACTATTCATTGATATTTTCAATATTTTCTTACTAAAAAGCGATCTTTACTCGTATAAATAAATTGATATTTACTTTCGCTGTTTTTTTAGCATTCGCAATACTAAAACTAACATAGAACATACTTTCGTTTTATAAATACGAAATTATGTTCCTAGGTTTATTCTTCTTTAAAGTACCAATCGGAAAAATATTATTATTTTGTATTGTTAGCTGGAGAAAGAATGTATTTAGTTGGCATTATTCATTCATAGACAGTATGAACGTGTTTTGGCTATCGCATGTTTTGTTCCTTTCGAACTGTTTTTGAATATTAGTCTGAGCGAAGATGACAAACCATTCGATAGCAAAAATAGGTTTTAAAATGTCTATGCATAAAGCCGTTAGTATTCATAAGTAGGTATCATCATTATCATCTCAGTCACAGGAAGTCCACTGCTAAACATATGTCTCCCGCAAAGATGTATAGTAAAGGAAAAAGTTTCACAAACTACGGTTGTAGCGTGTAAGTAGCTGGCAGTTTACGATAAAACAGCGAAAACTCCAGCCAGCCCAAAATAAATTGTCGTACTTTTATCAAAAGCATTACCAAGTTTTTATTGACAGAATACTAAAAACTGGTATCAATACCCTAGATTTTATTACAAGGTTACAAATCCTAATAAAAACGTGTTAGAAATATCAATCGGTGTTCATAAAAATATTTCTCAGAAAGAAAATAAGTGATTTGAAGAGCGTATAAAGTAAATTCGTGTTTCGTCAGGAATCGAGTGAATTTACATTAGATTTCACTCGCGCGGGGGTGTTAGGGGACGTTCGCAAAAAGAATATCACTTTATCACCTTCCTTTTGTACTTATTCAGCTCATTTTAATCCAATATTGGATACGACATGACTTATAATATTTATTATGACGCGACAAAATATAAACACGTGATGATAACAAAAGTTTTTTATTTCATTCAATGACGAGACGAGATTGCCATTCGCCTGATGGTAAGCGATATGGCCGCTTATGGAGATTAGCAAAACTAAACAACGCCATGAATAAAAAAGCGATGTTTGGCATTCAACTGCGCTCGAATCCTGACACATAATACGTTAAGTCTTCATATGTCCAATAGACACCCTGGGCACAATGTTCTTCATACTTGTATGAAGTTATATTCGGCTGAAAACCGCTTAATAAATTCTGGATCCCTATGATTGAAATAAAGTCCGATCCCTGTGATGTTTTTTACATTATTGCGTCATACTGTTATTCGAAAGGATACAATGTATTATTTAACGTAACACAAAATACTTGTAGGATATGAATATAATGAAATGTTAGACTAATTACTGGCGTGGAACGTAGTTTCAGTGAAAGAGATGATGAATGAAAGTACTTAAGATGAGAAGAGCCAGAAGATGTACGATCAAAATTTTGTAGTAGTGAAGGACGGAATGAGAGAGAACTGAATGGAAGACGAAAGTGAAGATCTGTGAAGACGAACGACGCAGGACGGAAGACGTATTAAAAGTTTAAATCATAATTGAAGAATATCAAATCAATGTTCTCTTCTTTGAGCCCCAGCGAAACGTACCCCACATAGATATATACAAGTTGCCGTTTCAGCTACCAATATAATTCTCCCACGATAAACAACGCGATATTTACAAAGAGAAAATCGCGACTGCCTTTAGTATGGGCCATATAATTTAGTTCCAAAACTAGCATATCGACTGTATAGTATTGAACAAGTTAGCCCAAAGACAAGCGACTGAGTCCTTTGGCAATAACTCGGTGCGATGGGCAGTTTAATTGTGGACACCTAATAGCTTTTGTGATCGGAATCGCCTTAGAGTTTGGAAAGCCATCGATGAACTTTGGATTACTGATCAGGGCGAACGTAATCCGATGGTTATGTAACGAAGATTGGGTGCAATTCGAGAAAATTCTATCTACATTCGAATCGTTGATTTTGATTGGATAGGTACTGGTAGTTATTTTTTTAGCGAAAAGTGAAATATTTTTGGGTGGAGTAAAACTGGAAGGTTAATTTTAATTTCTCGGTCCGTTTACGTTGAAAAAATTTAAACAGCCGACATTCATGTTTGATTAATTCGCAGTGTAAAAAGCTAGTAACAGGCAATCAAAGTTTAAATTACTTACATGTAAATCAGAATCGGTTAAAAAAATCTTACATCGACTTTATAAGTACCACAGACCCATCATAATATTTAATTTAACTTTGAATACCTACCTTATTTTCCTTCATATTCACACATAGAACAAAGTGTGATAAAATAATTCTTCGCATATTATATGTCTTTTCCATCCGATACGAACATTTCCTTTCGCGTCGAACAAATATGTACAATATTTTTAACATTTTCACAGCGCGCTCGCCTCGGGGTGTAAATTCAATACGTAAATTCGCATAATTTTGCGATGACTCGTGATTTTTGTGACGTAATCTTGTTATTATTTTTTACGATTGTAAATGTGTTATTTGCATTGAATATTAAATATTATATTTATTTGTACATAAAATATGCTTCATAAATATATTATTACACGACTGTAATGGAAATGGTAAATGAGGTCACTGGCCGATTCGAAGGAGAGAGAGGATTGTTACAACCAATAAATTAAAACTTATTACATTTATTTAATTTAAAATTTTCAAATGGCTGGTGATGATGATATAGGTGCTGATAATAATAGTAACGAAGATGAAGACTAGAAAATAGAAGTTTCTAATGACAGAGAAGCCAGTTTTTTACTGCATTGATTGGCCAGTTGATAGTTCGCCTGATGTAAAGCGATGCGATCGTTCACGAACAATAGAAAGACCAAACAATACCTTGAATTACAAAGCAAGGCTTGGCATTCCACTGTGCTCGCCATACTGAGACAGAAGATATTAAATATGCATAGTGGTTAATCTGGCTACAATGTCCTTCAATCCGAAACACAACGGTGCATTTGCACTGTTGTTTGGCGGGAGAAATAGATATTGCGGAGGTACATACCCAGTTCCTTACTATCTTTATTTAGTTTGATGATGACGATATAGGTGATGGTGATAATGGTAACAATGATAAAGAACGGAAAGTCATTTGAATCGACTCGAAGCGGTAGTGCCACGCAGTTACAAGTCTTAATTTCCACTCCCTGACAGAAAATCGATTTGAACTAATAGCTTTGCTCTCACGTTGTGTTTAGTCGGTGCTATTACAAAAAGCCCATTCCATGCTTTATTCTCGAACGTAGTTCAACTGTTTTGGTGGTGCGAAAATGTCGCTCACTGTTAAATTTTGGCCTTGATATTTACTTAGACTGTTGGAGACTCTTTGACTAAAATACCACGAAATCGCTACGATTATTAGTTTTAATGAATTATGTGTCGATTCAAATGGAATTTAATAAATTAGCAATGAGTATAGTGTGAGAGAATTCAAATAATCGCGACAACGCTACACTACTGGTATATAATAACGAAATGGGAACAGCCATGTCTGACGGCTTAAACTCGTAATCACGAGTTTGCTCTCAATTCCGGACTCCAACCCTATGTCAACGCAATAGAAACACAGGTATACAAAATTTACCCGTTGGAAGGCATTAGTCATAATTTCATAATTAATTTGCAACATAAGTTATCAAAACCGTCACATTTTTAAAAATTGCCCGTAAGCTTTCTTAAAATAAATATTTTTTTCTTGGACATCGATACCTAACTTGGACTGCACTGCACTTACCGTCAGAGGTCTGTCCGGTCATTTGATGGATGTTGTCCGGATGTTGAGATAGTCTAAATAAATAAATTCACCCAACAGTCACATTGTCCTGATCCTAAGATTGAGTCTTGTGTCGTGGGTATCAGGAACTACGGGCGATATTTCGGTCTCACAAACACCCAGACCTAAAAAATACTTGAGGTTTACCCTAACATTTGTCTCGGTTTGGGGATCGAACTCACGGACTCTCGTTTCACAGCCGGCGTCTAACCAACTGCGCCACGAAGTTTGTCCAATAAAACAAAATTATATTCCAGCAGCTCATTTATAAACTCACAAACCTTTAAAATGAGAATTTAGTGCTTTCAAGAAACACTTAAAATATGAGGCAACAAAGGGATTTCTCCCAATTAAATAGCAATATTAATGACCACCTCGAAAACATTACGGGCGTACCAAATGTGATTTGTGTTGGACAGTAGGTAAGCTAGCTCGTAAAACTTCCATACAACTGTGCAACGTCTAGTATTATTGGTATTTATTGGCCCATCGAGTACCGTACGCGTTTAAATCAACAAAATTAGTATTTACTAACTTTACGGTATACGAGATTTGAATATGATTCGATTTTGTACTGACCAGTCATAATTTTATACGGGAAAGTGTTATACAAATAAACTGTTATTTGTAGATTTATTCGTCATGTTCCGTCATTTTATTAACTGTGTAACCATATTAGAGTAAGTTTTCGCTAGAGTAAAAATCTTTTTTTTGCAATCAATGGCGAGAGCGCATGCCCTTCGCCTGATGATAAGCGGTAGGACATATATAGGTAGCGGTACAGCTAGACAGCAGACAGTAGCAAAACCAAAAAAACACCTTGAATTAAAAAACACTGCTTGGCCTTTCACTGCGTTTGCTATCCTGAGGCATAGCATGTTAAGTCTCATTATGTCCATTAGTTACTTTGGCAACAAAGTTCTTCAAACCGAAACACAACAGTACAAACTATTGTTTGGCGGGAAAATATGAGAGACCTACTACCATTAAATATGTTTTATTCTGTTCTATTATATCACGTTCCATGTAAAATTACTTACTATGCAGAATCCGATAGCTCGTACACAGCATCTGTGCTACTAAAATACTTAAAATGCTCATCAGTTCTATACAAAAAATCCAAATCATAATATTCTGCATTCAAATAGCCGTATATAAAATATACTGAATCGTTATGTAATACTACCACTGCGCCGCTTCGGACCGAGTGGCAGCTGTGAAGAAGAAACGCCGCTGAAAATTCACTCAGGCACAGAAATACGTTTTGTCTTTTTTCTCATAGGGGTAACTACGAGTACCTTAACTAGATAATTCTTTATATCTTTCTAAAGACGCTCTATTGATATCTGTATCAGCCCATATACGACCCACTGCAGGGCACGGGCCTACTCTACAATCGAGAATACGATTGAGAGTGGTTAGGCCATATAGTCCACCACGCTGGCCTAGTGCGGGTTGGCGGACTTACATACCATAGAAATTCTTATAAATCGCTATGGTATGCAGGTTTCCTCACGATGTTTTCCTTCACCGTTTTTAGTGCGTGGTGATTTACTATCAATACACACATGACTCCGAAAAGTCAGAGGTGTGCCCTGGGATTCGAAACCGCGACCACGATTAGTCCGTTTACCAACAGGCCACCACGCACTATTGATATGATAATGGATTATTCAAAAACTCCAGGCTACAAAAAAATTTTTGAATGCCATTTCTATTCGGTGACGCAAATGCACTACGGTCCGATTATAAAGCTGAGGTTTCTGATTCAAATCCCAAGTCGGACAAAGTGATGTTCGATTGATCTATTAATTATCACCCCCGGAGTCAGAAAGTTGTGCCCGATATGGCAATAAGCTTACACACCACCTCATGGGACGGATAACACAAGGCAAAACGCGAATGTCCTAGTAGCACCTTTGCCCACCCCATTTGGGAAAAAGACGTGAATTTAAAAAGTAGGAGAATTCCAAAAACTTCATAATTAACAGGACGGAATACATCTTTGTAAATTTTGAGAGACTTATACATAATTTAAACATTAATGATAAGTAAATGTCCTTAGTCTTCCAAGTCCTGACATAATGAGGCGAGAGCAAGCGGTCATTGAACGTTTGCATACTAATGTCGGCACTTAGCAGTTGTAATTGTATTTTATAAATCTAAATTAAAAGAAGTTGCATACTGAACTTTAAAATAGTAAATAATAAACGAAAAATAGTCTCACTGCTGCATTTAAGGACGTTTAATGTGAAATTTCACTTTAATTCACTGGTGGTAGGTCTGTCATATGTGAGAGGCCGCTTGGGTAGGTACTACTGTAGTTTCTTTTTCTCCCACCAAGCAGCAGTGTAAACACACTGTTGTATTCCGGTTTGAAGGATATTGTAGTAAGAGTAAGTAATCTTATATCTTGGGATGGTGAGCACACTAGAATGCTAAGCCTTGCACTGTCCATGAGCGGTCGTATCGTCATATATTGCAAAAAAATATTCGCGTAGTGTTTTAATACTATGACAGCTTATAAAGTACATTTGCAACTTAAATAAGTTCTAATTTATTGTCGTAATCCCGGACTACGAGAGTACCAAGTCTCCTTAAATATAAATCTAGAAACATTATTCAGTAAGCAAGAGCATTAACTTCAAACAGTAAAAATAATTAATCTAATTCCAAGTTGAAGGGTAAAATTTCCCTAGTGCCCAAACAAGTCAAAAAGTACATAAAACTGAATAGGTACTTGGGTAGATTTAAATTATGATGAAACGTTGCCAGCTCATGGGAGATAGAATTTGCAAGCGCAGCACATCTCTTTGTGAAGGAAAAAAGCTGATGCGGATTTGTTGATCCGTACGAGACTTATGAAGTTTCACTTCCTAGGGAATACTAAGTTAAAATTAAATGCGTCAGCGGATTTTGCTTGACGCGTGTTATTCCCACAAGATTTAATGTCACTTGGAGGTTCATGTTTGATGTAAGCATCGAAGTTTGCTATTGTTGGTGGTTTTAAAGCTTTTTTTATTTAGTATTGACTATGCAAGTGCGAAGTGCATGGTGGCCTGTTGGTAAACGGACTAGTCGCGGCTGCCAACATGCTCACGGTGGTCGCAGGTTCAAATCCCAGGGCACACCTCTAACTTTTCGAAGTCATGTGTGTATTGATAGTCAATCACCACGCACTAAAACGGTGAAGGATAACATCGTGAGGAAACCTGCATACCATAGCGATTTATAAAATTTCTATGGTCTGTAAGTCCGCCAACCCGCACTAGGCCAGCGTGGTGGACTATATGGCCTAACCACTCTCAATCGTACCCTCGATTGTAGAGTAGGCCCGTGCCCTGCAGTGGGACGTATATGGGCTGATACAGATACAGATATTTCTTAGTGAAATAATGTAAAAATACCCATATACAGTTTATCGAACTTTTAAAAAATATCGTCAGATTTCTGTGATGTTAACAACGAGTATTAGTCAATAATGATAGTAACAGACAAATGATTTGACGATAATAAGTAGCTTAGATAGGAATAAATGCGGAAAGACAAAGATAAATCGTTTCTCGCCCCTGCTAATAAGCCCAACAAGACATTAGGTAACAATGACTCTGTCTATTTAGCTGTTTACGAAAATAGACCTTAAAGATCAGTCAATATTCATCTATTTTAAAGACTGCAACAATAAATTTAACCATAGTTTGATAGACTTTTTTATAAACTATTATATAGTTTGAGACATGGTAGAAATTTAAAAAGACTATTCCGATTCCAAATTATCACTCGATTGAAACCAATAATTTAGGTCATCAAAATGTGCGTTCATCTTGACTCATGTAATAAGAATCGAATTGGAAACTTACTCGATATTGCGAGTTATTAAAGAGAATACTCTCCACGGGGGAGACACATCGAGAGGTTTCAAGTGCGCGAGATACGAGAGCCAACTCAAGAACTTGACAGACGAGAGCGAATTTCTTAAAATGACACTGTAATTTTTGAACTACAAGAAAAGTATAGTCCTACAGTAGGTAACTAAAATAAATAAATAGTGTAAACAATTCTAAGTAATTGTGGTCTACAATTACTTACTTATAATTTACTATTACAAACATATTCTCCACCCCACTTTATAATCACTTAAGTCTTGTGTCGTGAGTATCAGCAACTACGAGACTTTTTGGTCTCACAAACACGCAGACCCAAGACAAACATTTATCAGCCTCCTACACATTTGTCCTGGTGCGGCGAATGAACCCGTGGTCTTTCGTTCCAGAGGCGGCATCTAACCAATTGTGCCACAGTGGCTGCCAAAAATACAATTTACACATTGTAAAACTCTATGTAGAAGAACAAATATTGATAAATAGAATTCGAAATGAACAATTCAAATATCAAAACAGTCAAAGTAAGCAAAAGCAAACGAACAATCTATAGTAAACGAGAATTACAAAAATATCGGAAAAACAACAACATTTGTAAGACGCCCTTGCAAATAATATCTAGCGAGTTTCCTCAACGCGACGCAACGACAATACCTCATAAATAATAACATAAATATGTATCGGGGCGTCATTTTATAAACGACTTATGATTACGCAATTCCATGGCGTGAAGCGAAATCGGAAAATCGTAATGAGATAACGCTTCGGCAAAATGCAAATGAATTTGACGGGTGAGTGGGCACACGCTCGCTCCAGATACGGAAGTCGGCAAGTGTGGAACAACATCGGGTACTAAGCATTTCAACGATCGCTGCGAAAAATGCGCGCATACAAATATTTTCAGTGTAGCTGATACAGAATATTCCAGAAAAGGCTACAATAGTGAGGATCGTAGTACTGCACGGGATGATAACGATTACTGTACTTTCAACAGTCATGAATTTAAGTCATTGTTTCTGCCTAAGCAACATTTCTATATTTAGAAACTTGGCTACTTTCGAATGATTGATTGTCACTTGGAGTCGATTCGTTGAATTATTTTTTAACTGTTCTTAGGTACAAGAGAATTTATGTTTTACTACACCGCTATCGTTGTTATAACAAAGTAGCGTTGTCCTCCGAATCACGACCCTCGGGAATTAAGGCATGTCTTTACTCACCGGTTATAGTAACTCGAACAAAAAGGTGAGGGAGAAAGTTACGGATTTATCTTCGCACTCGGGACAAAATTTGTAACTTTGTTACGTTTTACGCGTAAATTTATCTTTTTTATCATCATAAATCATACTCCATTTTTACCATAGTTTTATGTCTTTTGCAGGCAGTACAACTTGTATTAGGTAATAAAGTTTATATTATGGTAACTGAATCTAATTTCTTCACATGAAATGTAACACAAGAAGCAAAATCGATTGGCAAGCAATAAATGCTTTTGTATATTTGTTTTGTTTATTCCCGTCTTGGCAATTCGCACCAAGCCAGTGGTTTGGATGAATGGTCCGGAATAAAACTACGCCGCGACAGCCGAGAAAAAATGACAAAACTTGGGTAACGGGAGATGTCTAAGTGAGATTAAAAAAAAATGAGGGGGTACATCGGACCGTGAAGCTTGCTATTTGATGTTTGTTCTTACTTCGTCACGATGGAACTTTTTCGTTCGTCTATGCGGTGTCTTATACGTTAACGTGAACAAACAGATCACATCTGCTTAGAATATTATGTTACCGTGTGAAATGGATAACTTCGAAGAGGATCACCTGCGTTTGCTTTTCATGTTTGAAAGGGATACTGAATTATTTGATATTTCTGATGCTGTGTAACTTAGTACTAACGATGGCCGGTGGCTGAATAATAATATGTAACAAGCATTGCTTTGATAAAATTGTAGCTATGTTGGTAGGACGAAATAGTGCAGTAACGCTGGTGTTTCATTGAAAATGAAAAGAAAGAAAAACTGTTTATATATAACAACCAAAAAAAATAACGTATATATACAGATGTAAAATTAAAAAATAAATTAAAGAAAAAATAAAATGCCTCCTCATTTTGCACGCCGTATCGTGGTGGTGACTAGTAAGCGATCAGTCAGCAAATGTTGCGCTAACCACTGCGCAACGCTGATTTTCAGTACAGAGTCATTGGTACAAATATTACTCATTACTTTCAAATTGTTTATTTATTCTTATTCTTTTTTTGCACGGCAATTTTAAATGTACTAATATTAAATTACTTGGTCTGTAAATGTGATATTAACATTTGTATTTATTTTAAACGACATTTTGCAACTAATGTGTGCATTATAGAACCACGAACAGTTATACCAATGAATTTTAATGTAAACACAATACCATACAATATAGTAATAGTACAATTATAAAAATACTCATTAAAAAAAGGGTATTAGGTAATCGAAGAATTTAATATTAATATGATATATAACATGTAAAAAAATATTATTTAAGAGCGTATACACCTTGCGCGCAAAGTCAACTATAGGTATTTCTTCGTTAATTTCACGCACACATAAGCGACCAAAGCTGTGTGCGTAGAGCTGCCGCGTCGGCTCGCTATACAATCGGCTCAAACAACTTTGATCCGTGCGCTTCAAATATTCAATTGAAATGTAACTGTAATATAATATCATAAAAATATTTTATTTGCATTATAAGTAGACAAATATTACTGTGCAAGCAAAGAATAATACAAATTTAGATACTAATAATATTTTCGTTATTATTACATTGTTAAGTTGCATTCAAATCAGTGTTCAATCAGTAGACACTACGGACGTTTTATTAATCATTTCGTGTCCGAACACATAAAGAGTGTTAGGGGTCTTACAACCCCTTACAATTACGAAATATATTTAATTTTATATTACAATACATAACATAATTTAGCCTCGGAATTACATCCCATTATATTAGCTGAAACATAATTTATACTCACTACAAATCATTATAGGTAATAAAAATAATTAAATATTTTACTACCAAAGTACTAAGATGTGGTAATCGCAGTCCGCGCGTAGCTATTTTTACTACGTACGGCAAAAATCGACTGCAGCTAGGCCGGAGCGACGAGCGATACGTCCTCCCTCTAGAAGGCCTTGCGGCGGTCTGATTTGATCCACGTCGGACAGCTTGTTTTATAGTGGTTTTTAAAATATTTGTAGAAAATATGAAAACTAATTTTGTTGAAATATAAAAATAGTAATTTATTGATAAGATGTTCTTCTATTATAACATGCAATTGCTATAAAAAATTATGTACGATAAGTTGGTGAAAAAAAATATGTTCTTGACGAGAGTTTCTGAATAATTTCGCGTTGTTTAAATTTTTATTTTTCAGGAACTAAACACAAAAAGATTATTTTTCTCAGCAAAATCCCTCCATAAGGGTCTTATTAGTCTGATAATATTTTTATTTTCATCTTATATTTAGTGGTTTCGGATATATTAAGCTTCTAAATTGCCATTTAAAGCCTAAATAACGAAACTTGTGTTCAGTAATCCTTATAGTACTCACAAATTATCCATCAATCTATAATGTTTTCCACCAAAATCCCTAGATGACAACCTTTTCTAAAATTAGTACTAATTATTTTTCCTTTAAATTGTTTATTGGTGGCTATTAACTCATTTGAAAAGTCCTGTTTTTAAGCCAAAAAGCGCGTGCAGGGTATAAACGCTCTTAATCTGTAACATTGCGGTAAAGTGAATTATTATCTGCTTTCCCATGAACTAGCGTTGCCTTGGAATCTAGTAAAAACATACAAAGTTTTCTCTAACAATAACTTATTCAATCAAGTGGATAAAAAGTAGATCAAGTTAAACGAACCTTGGGTAGCAGTAAGATAGTTTAAATATTCATACTGACGGAATACATAAAATTCTGTAATAACAAGGGTATTTTTTTTAATTAACAGTTCTAATTAGACCGTATTTGCATAACATATTTCATTATTTATTTACTCATACGTCCAAGTACTGATTAATTTATTATTCTCTTTTTAAATTCTATTATAAATAAGTATTTTGGTACAATTTTGGCGGGTATATGTTGACTTATTTACCATCTGTTTCTCTATATTATATATTTAATTATCATAAAACATATTATGTACTTACTGCATTCAACTTACGTATATGTGTGCATTATAATTAATATATTTTATTTACTTTCATTTTCATTAAATTTCATGTAATATTATATTTATTTAATTTCCCACAAAACTGTTTAAATATCGCATTATCGGTATTCATAATATTACGTAACCTAATTGAGACTAAATTCAGACAGCTCAATAGAATTGTTTGTGTTCTGCATTCTACATGAATACGTCCAATATTATTGCTATTATTGTATACTTATTTTTAAATATTATATCATTTTCTTTCTATCTAAATGTAAAATAACCGTGCTTTACTTCATTTCTGCTTTACCTAAAGATAGGCTGTTAGAGAATGCCTATGGCATAAAGTCCACCTGTATGCTATTTGGTATATAAATACCGGGTATATCAAGACTGCTACCGTAAACGAAGCTGGGTGGTAGTTGTAGTGACTACAAACTCATTGCAACTAAAAATATCGCAAAGAAACGCGACATTTTTTTTTTCATGATTTTTTTAAATATCATGATTTTAGGGTGGTAAATTCATAGATTTTGCTAAAATAATAATTTAAACTCTTTTATACCTTAGGGTCTTTCGAAATTAAGGGATATACACTATTGTTTTAGTAAAAATGTATTTACCACCCAAATACGACCATATGAAAAAAAAAAATACCAAAAAAAATGACGTTTTTTTTTTGCAAAATTTTTTGTTCCATTGTGTCTGAAGTCGCTTAAACTACCACCCGGCTTCGTTTTCGGTAGCACTCTTGATATAACCAGTATAATAAAATAAAATATTACAATGGCCAAATGTCAAACCCATTACATATCTCGTTTGTTTGTTCTTAAACAACAAAAACAAAATACCCGATACCGCCAGTCAACATCTCCATAGGTAATGCACGGTTAAGTATCATTATGGGTGATCGATATCCTCCAAAAGGAAAGAAACTCGTTTGTCATTGAGGACACTAAATGGATCCCCGATAAACGAGGGATATTTACCGACCACTCGGCCGCGCAAAAAGCACATGAATGAAGAATTCAAACAGATAAACTGAACTCCAAGTGTTTCGTATTGATACATCATTAATTTTGTTCTCTCTTGACGTGATATAAATCATATTTTTAAAGAAATGCTTGAGTTATCGCAATTTATGAGAGTTGAAGATGCGGATGTGCATTAGCTTTTAGATATGGTCTGCTTATTTTATTTGGAAAATATGGATGTGACATTTGAATAAAATAGATTTTAAGAGTGATTTATCAGGCCACAGAAGACAAATATAAGCTTCTTGCACAACGCTTTAAAATTTGAAATTCGCATTTTGAGTTTCTGATGCTTTAGTCATTGTTTTGAGGTAACGTACATCTAAGTTACATATACTCGTACTAATATTGGTAATGCACGGGGATTGTGTCACATTAACGTCCATGTGACGTCAGCTGTTTATAGTCATTAAGTTAAGGCAAGAATATAATATGAATGCTATATTTTTTCCCCATTAATCTGGATCAGCCCATATACGTCCCACTGCAGGGCACGGGCCTACTCTACAATCGAGAGTACGATTGAGAGTGGTTAGGCCATATAGTCCACCACGCTGGCCAAGTGCGGGTTGGCGGACTTACATACCATATAAATTCTTATGAATCGCCATGGTATGCAGGTTTCCTCACGATGTTTTCCTTCACCGTTTTAGTGCGTGGTGATTGACTATCAATACACACATGACTCCGAAAAGTCAGAGGTGTGCCCTGGGATTTGAACCCGCGACCACCGTGAACATGTTGGCAGCCGCGTCTGGTCCGTTTACCAACAGGCCACCACGCACTTTCCCCATTAATATTAAAATGAAATTTTAACAGTATGGTTATAAAAATACTATTTTAAAGAATATCTTTTTAAAGAATATATTTTGGCTGAAATCAAGCTGAATTTAAAAACAACAAATCAAAATACCTTACGTAATCACTCAACAACTCTCGAGTAAATTAGTTATTTAGAAACAACAAAAAAGATCCAAAAATGCATTTAAATTATTCATTAAAAAATATGCAGCATCTTTAACAACTAAAAGCAAAAAGTACGCGACTCTGAAACTCAATTTTGAAGTCTTGTAACTTTAACCAGCACCACTTAAAATTCAAGTGAGCATATTTTATTAAAGTTTAAATAAGAAACAGGTTCACTTTAAACCTCTTTAATAATTATGGTGACCTTAAAGTTAGCAGAGCTGGTAGCCAGGCGAGCTTGATAAGGCCTCCGAATCACGCTTAAGGAAGACAAACTCCGTTAAGCTTTTCAAAGGTAGCTTATTATCTTGGGGAGTGAATATAAAACGCAACTTCAACCCTCCGTGGTCGGCTTAGGCGTGGAATTTTGTAATGTTTATCTCCGACATTAAGTTAAGCGTTATGTGGCAGATGTTTTAGTAAAAATAGACTGTGGATATTTTTGGCGAAATGTGCTTTTTTTTGGGGAAGACTATAATTAAAGTTGTTTGAAGCATAGTTTCTGGATGATTTTCAGTTTATAGTTATAATATTAAAAATGTTTACAGAGTGTATCTAGACAGCGAGCGAAATTCGTTTTCTGTGGTAGTTTCAGTGACGTCAGAAACAATGACTAAACAAAAAATACCACCCGGCTTCGTTTTCGATCATTGTATGGATATACCCTGTATAGTTACTATAGTTACTATTAGTATTTCAGATACTAGTAGTATTTATTGCACAGCAATGGTTTAAGTCGCATTAATACTTTTTAATTAATACTACTTATCACGAATTAATAGTACTTATCACGAAAATTATTTATAGAGATAAGATGTAAAATACACAACAGTATAAAGTTTTTGGAAAGCTTTTTATGCCCGCCATTTTTTGTTATAAAATATTAGCTTCTGCCGAGCAAACAATACCGAATGTTATAGCTAAAGTTATAGCAAAGTTACAATAAATGTGAATCCTTTCGTAGCCATGTAACCTGTGATCCGAACTGGTGATTTATGAGAATCGCTATTTCCCAAGCGGCCGTGACATCCTAAGGTGCCTTCACAACTCTAAGACAACGTATATTGCTGACCTACTTCCGTATAAATAATGTTAGAACGAAAACAATTTACTTTTAAGGGACTAATTTAAATCTTTATTGTTTCTGGGCCTAAATTCCAAAATTTCCTTAAAGTTTCCCGAAGAAAATCGAGTCGTTATACAAAGATCTCGTCTAGTTGAGCACAACGCGAAGTTAGGATTTGGAATAAGCTCCCGTCGACATCAAAAGGATGATTTCAGTTATTTATGACTTTTATGCTTTATCCGATGACTTACCTTGTAGTCTCCGAGATCTGTGACGGAGCAGGTGAGAACTGCTTCACGGCCTAAAGCCACGGTGACATTTTCGATTGGTCCCGCGAAATCGGGCTCGGCGTCTCGAAGCGATACGGTGGGACCAACCCGGCCGAGCGGTGATGTTGTTTGGTGCCTCATATTGATCTTTACCACTGCAACAAACGCTGATGTTAATCGCTTGTCCATTTGATATATCCAATAATAATTATTTATTCAAACTAATACTTCATGGCGCGTTAAAATTAGTTAATAGCGTTGTCTGTTTTGCAAAATTATCTAATGTTGCAAACAGTTAATTAATTGCCGTTTAAATTATGCTCTAGCGTTGATGTGATTTAGATAGCTTAGTATTAAAAATTAACGCAATATATTTTACCATAAGTTGATATATAAAACAAGAATCGAAAATTAATTTTCAATCGTATGATCAATGTACGCAATTCATTTTGCAGTACGGAAAGCATGCAAAAGGGAAGTGTGAAGGAAAAGTGCTCGTTTTAGAGATCGTTCTAGCGTGTCATTTATTCCAGGCAAAAAACAGGCAGCTCGCGGCCACAAGAGATGCTCGAGCCTGTGAACTGCGAGCAAGATTCGAGCCGGTTGCATCGGCCGACTTACTCGGCAGTTTTTAAGTACACGAACTTTGCATGACACACTATCGAAAAATCCGTAGTTTGAAGCACTCGTATTTATGCTTCACGACTATAGTAATATGGGGCAGAGATAGCAACATTTTTGCTCTTTAGTTAATTATTATACATCGTAATGTTGGTATTTTGGGTCTTTTGATTACCCCTAATCTGTGAATCGGGAACGTCTTACTCTAATTTATAGGTAGGGTCTATCCACTTTCAGGCACAATTTGTGGTTTATATATTTTGTGCCATTTTATCATGTTCTATAAAAATTGTTATACGCAATGGATCATTACCATTATAGCTAAAATTTTGACAATAGGCAAGCCAATAGGGCCATTGACAATAGGCAAAGACAAGGTCAGACAAAAGGCACTGTCTTTAGAATTATGTGTCTACGAAATTAAAATATCACAATCTAATATCTAAGCGCCGAATATTATTACGCACGTTGGGAGACGATTCATTCCGAGACTTATTAGGTTTTGTCTTGATCGCTATTTCGGTATCCTTTATACGATAACTAATTGTTTCGATTTCTGTTTTTACATATACATATTTTGTTTCCAGAAAAAATATTATACATAACTAAATTTCAACATAAATACTGGGAATTAAAACCGTATGACAAAGCTATTGCTCATATTTTTACAAACTTTTAATAAGTGATACTCTTATACAGATTGGTATGGCGCAAACAGGATAATATATTAAAATCCCCACATTGCATCACATTATACATTTCATTAATGTAAGAGCAAATGACGGCGCAGTAATGAAATTTATTCTGGGCACATCAAATTAATAGGAAATGGAAACCTTTCGTACCCATTCAGATAATTGATTAATGTGTTGATAAACGACAAAAGCCCGGAGATTCCGCTCCTCTGGGATATCGAATTTATAGATTTGGAATAGACGGGGACATTTGACATCTTTTAATTTATTGTCATCGAAATATGCGATAGAAATGAAATACATAGGTTCCCTGAAATTGTATATTAAAACTTATTTTAATCAAATAGAAGTTACATCACTAACTATACTAAGTCAGGATGTAATAGGTAATAGGAATATTTAACTTAGAACAAATATTCAATTCTGCACACATCAGGCATTTAGTTTGAAGCGAGGAAACACCTCATATTTGTTTACTTGGAATGTAATATATAACGCAAACTAATTTACACTCCTATTTGGAAATGATATTTTAGTTGCACTAAAATGTACCTTGGGTATTAATTATATTATTATATTTAAGAATCCTAGCATATCTTAAGTTTTAATTAAATTTATTTAGATGTTAGAGGTGATTATGTTGCTATTCAAAAAGGTAATAAAGAAGTCGAATTTATTTCAAACATAGACATAGATGGAGACAAACAACTAACATAAGTTTCAAACAGATTTATATTTACACAGGCAAGATCTCGTAAATTGTGCTGCGATCCTAAAAAGGATTAAAAGCTGACGTAAATAGATACAGGGGAGATAGATACGAAACAGTAGTCAGCGACTTCAAACCCGTCAGCTGTCGTGTCAAGAACAAATTAACGACTGTTCAACAAATTTCTTTTGGACTTTTTCTAATGGTATTTCTTTCTCATTATCGGAGATGAAAGAGTTGTTTCGATGTTCGACTTTGGCAAGTTAAATTTTGTTTCATGAATGAATACTTTGGTGATTAACCTTCGAAAATTAGATTTTTGCAAGATATATGAACGGTATACTTAATGAAGTTAAAGTCAAGATTAGTACTATGTTTAATGAGACACGATATAAAAATTACTTACTTTATTGTAGACACATATCGAAGCCATCGTGACAGATCATAGGGGAGGTTGGGAAATAATTTCCATTATTTTTATTAATATTTGACTCTGATTAAAGGCTGCTATTTAATCCAATAAACTAGAAATAAACTTTATGTAAATAAAATAATAATATTGATGGGCGAATATTGATTCGAACCAACGTTGTTATTAACCCCGACTAATAACATAAGATAAAAGAAAAATTAGTACTAAATCTCACGGCATTTTGACTGCAATAACGATATATTTCAAAGCGACATCTTAATTATTATAAACAGTCAATTTATTAACTCCTTTATCAAGCTACATTAAATATTATTTCGGCTATTTGACTCCGAAACTCGACTTTAATATGGCATTACGATTTATCACAATGTCCATAGTGGTCCTTATTCATGCTTGGGATTATCAAGGTGACCGCTCTTGGATAAGTAGGAGGGACGGTCTATTCTTAAGCCGCGCCCATAAATTTATTCCCCTGCAGACCATAGTACAAAAGGGAAGTGTGATACTGATCTTAAAGATATATTCTCATCCTCATTTTACAACAATCTTACGGGTAAAGAGGATTATGGTTTGGAAATTGTCATGAACTTAATTTACGATTGTTTGGATTTTAGCAATTGGGATTTCTTAATCAAATCATTGAGAATTAGATGCCTGGTAGGATGCATATTTGTACGATCTATAATATTTAATTGAGCCCTTAATGATTGAGCGTACGAAGGTGCTTCTAAGGTTAAAATAAACCTTTGGGTTAAGCTATGATGTTCAGTGCTAGTAATTCCGATGTAGGAAGTTGCTGCAGACACTTCCAACAGGGCCACTTCAATTTCCAGACTGGGGAAATCTTTAAGAGATTTCTGTCTTTAGCTGGTGCCTGAAGATGATGATCTGTATGATTTATTAAAAGAAATGACGAGACGAGCGTGTCATTCACCTGATGGTAAGTGATACGATCCAGTCATGTGCAGTGACAAAACCAAACAACACGAGAAACAAACCCGAGATGTAAGATGTTAAGTCTCGTTATATCCAGTAGTGAATATGGCTACAATGTCATTCAAACCAGAACAAATCAGGGCATTTAAATTGCTGTTTGGCAGGAGAAATAGACATTGCCTATCATTTATGAGAGATCTACCATCAGTGTAAAATTAATTATGGATAAATAATTTATGGTACAAAAATGAAAGATTCTTCAATAGATGTAATTATGTGTTATTATTTTCTGTCAGGCTCCGAACTTCCAAAAACAAATTCCGTTCCTCAACTTTTTCCAACATATATTAACCAAATCCATTACTAAAATATATTACAAGTTTTACCAGGGATCTCCTTCCTTTACCACGAGATTAACTCCGACCGAATTAATTACAAAGTACTGAATATTTGAACGCTCTGAACTTTTTAACAATTTTTCCAATTTCTAAATTGAGGTTATTTTTGTAATATAATTTTAATTTAAAAACAAATTAGGGCTGAGAGGTCTTGAATTGACATTAGTTAATACAGAATATAGAATTTATCGTATGTCATCACAATTAATGTTTTTGATTGAAGTTTTTTTTTACTTATTTTATAAGAATCAAATTCTGTTCATTTAGACATCATTTATGAAGGTTAAGTTTTTATTTTTCCAGTCCACATTCGTCCACAGATGGTAATTTTTTTCAATATAGCAATGAATGGCGAGACTAGCATTTCATTTGCCTGATGGTTAGTGATATGATCACTCGTGGACAGTAGTAAAACCAAACATCCCTATGAATTATAAACCAGTTCTTGGCATTTCACAACGCTCACTATACTGAGACATAAGATGTTAAGTTTCAATACATTAATTAGTTATTCTGGCTACAATATCATTCAAACCGGAACAGTACAGTGTATTTACACTGGAGTTTGGTTCGCACAGCACTATAAAATCGATAGGACTAACACAAAAAGAAAAAGAAAAACATTAAAAATAAAATAAAAATCGCGATGAAATGTTCCGTATGAAATCGGAATTCAGATCACGCAACCGAATCCTTACCTAACCTATTTGTGTAAACATGCAATAACATATAAAATAGTTATTTATGTGACACTGTCGACCCTCAGTCAAGTGAGATCGGAGGTCCGACCCTCTGCCTATTCAAATTATACGATTTAAGTTCCACTCCGGTAAGTCCGTTGCTTAGATATTTCATACGCGTGAAAAACGATTAAGAATAGGATTTTTGTGAAAAGGCAAATTTGTCGGTAAATAGTACAATATTTTTTATATCTTTGCTTGGATTTCTTTATTTAAATTCCGATGAATAATATGTATGAAGAGGTTGATGGAAATTAATGGAAGTAATATGTTAGGATCAAGCAAAGTGGTGACCTGTAGTATCTGCTTACCCTAGTGAACCACAGGTATTTGGTTTGGTTATGGGTGTTTGTGAGATCGAAAAGTCTCTCGTACTTTCTGATACCCATGACACAAGACTCCATCTTAGTGTTGGGTCAAAACTATGTATATGACTGTTGGATGTATTCATACATTTATATATATTTCAAAATAATGCAGTAAAACAAATAAGTAAATTGCAAGTAAGCGTTTGTAAATAATTCATGCAGAGAGAAAATGCATCACGACTTTACCAAAGTGGCGATTTCAGATCCGGTCAATACACATTGGAACGCTACAGCCAACTTCTAGATAGATTTAAAGGAGCGCCCGTGAATACTGTAGGATAAGATATTGTATCGGATTTTCTTATAGTTCTCCTCGACAGTATTTCAAACAAAGATTGTTTATTCTCTGCGAAATCTGTGAAGATAAAACTTGGTTCTTGTTATTGTGGATGACTTGCTTCATAAAGTTGGTTTTCAGATTATGTTTTTGAAATTCATCATTCACAACTAAATAGTTATCAAGGCTGAAACGAACATCTATCAACAATAGATTTTCTTTAATATTTTTTTTTTATTTTTATGACGTCTGCATATTTCCATGTTATTTAAAATTTTTTGTCGCATATTTATCAGTAAATGTTGTTAAACTCACGTTAACGTGGGCAGTCACTAGTTCAATAAATAGTAAATATTAATAGGAATTCTTGGAAACGGTCAGTACCCGCCATCCAACTACCTCCTTTGTGTTTGAAATTGTGACAGTAAATATAATTGTACACACAAAATAAGTAATTTTCTTGTCGTATTTCAAAAGGTCCCCCTGACCACTGAGTAAGGTAGTGTCATACACAGCAACAGTGCAAAGAGGGAAAATTTAGCATAAAAACATTCTTTCCTTTTGAAAACAATTGCCGCTTGTGTTCTTTAAGTGCGACGTACGTATTTTCACAATATAATGAATCTATGTTTGCAGAGTCTTTATTCAGGGCGGCTCTCATTTGTGTTCATTTAAAAACATCGTTAACGGGTCTATGTTTTATAAATTATTTTTCTTAGTTCTGACTTTTAAGAAACTAGTTTAAAAACATTCATTTCATAATGCTTTCTGATAGGATGACCTGATTAAGGTTGCAGGAAGTCAACAGTTCGTTTTTGTTTGTATCGGTAAGTAACTAAATAACACTCAACAGTCACATACACAGTCCTGACCCCACACTAAGATCTAGTCTTGCGTCGTGAGTATCAGGAATTACGAGATACTTTTCGGTCTCACAAACACCCAGACCCTTAAGAAATATTTGTGGGCAGCTCCAACATTTTTCTCGGTACCGGAATCGAACCCGCAGCCTTTCGTTTCACAGGAATCAAGCAATCTTCAATATTCCGCTAATAATTACTAATTACATAGGCCGGATATAGTCAGCATCAGTTTCGATAGATGTCACTCTAATGATACCATGTGTACAAAGCAGATCATTAATGCAGATTCGTTATCAGTTAATTTTGAATCGCTCTCTCCAACCTGATTTCAAACTATATCAGCGATAGCAATATCTACAAACTGACCTAAACCCCCTCCAAAATTATATTAATTAAAAACCATAGCGAATCTGTCATAAACGTCGACCAATCTAATTTGATAGCATAATCTCCGTTGGGTACGCACGGCATGTTATAGATGAGGCTACATCCAAGCCTGTTATTACTCTCCCAGGGATTTTGGTGACCGAGTGGCGTCATATCCGTTGATTGTCATAGTTTCGAAATTTCTAAGACCGATGTAGGGAGCAGGTGAATTCCATTGTAGCCTGCAAGGAGTTGATTAATTTTGTATTGAAACTTTCAGGATTTTGATTTGTCTAGGAGATTTCACAGAAGGCTATATTATTTTATAGTTGGGCAGCTCAGAATAATCTCAATTCTCTGGATTATGTGAATTCCAGGTTAAGTGAAGAGATTAAATTTCAAATAAGGATCCATTAGTTGGTTTATGAAAATGTATTTGTGAAAACTGTAATATCATTGAATCCATAATTATAATTTTTTATTGCATTGTTCCGTATTTTGTCAAGGTTCTTACTATCAATATATCTTTTATGTGTTAGCATTCGCACAATACCTGTTTACATTTGTCATAATTTTACGTCCAAACGCCTTTCAAACTTCAGTACTAACGGAAAATAATCCTATCATAGTCAAATCGTCTTTTACGAATTTCAGAAACACAGGATTACCCAGATTGATATCAAATCCGAAATTTCACGGTTCACAGCCCTTATGCGCAGCCACTGAAGCATTAAGGGATTTTGAAATATCTTTACGTCATCAATATCTATAGACTGCCCCGCCCTCACATTCAGTGCAGGCCATGTAAGCCACGATCGACACTGGCACGCATTGATTTATCAATCAGTATCGAAGTATGATCAGATTCTATACATTTAATTTGAATTTAACCGCAAATTAATAACTGATATTTCGTAGAACACATTTGAATTGATCGTGTTCTGAATTCAAATTTGAAACCTGAATAAACTGCTTGAAACTAATGTAGGAATACCTCTGCTTATTTATTTCTTGAGAGGAATACTTATGTGTGATTCAAATACCATCTTACGAACTATTGGCGCAAAGATCTAATAATTAATTTAGACAGAAAAAGTTATTTTTTACTGCCTAGCATGATATAATAGGTCAACCAAATTGACTATAAGGTAGGTATGTAGTGCAAAGTCAAAACAATATATTAAAATCAAAAGTTCCCTGTTAATCCGTCTCGGAATCTGTCATATACCAAATCATATTTCAAAAAGATATAGCTTACTTTCTACGTAACGAATAATTTCAAAGAAATCATCAAATCCAGTTCATTCCATGTAACTTTGTAGCGGAAGTAATTAATTCCGAGAGTCAAAACAATAAGCCTAATTTCGTGTAATCCGTTTGAGGCAAATTTAAATAAACAAAAATTAAAACGGTTTGTAACAGCAAGCCATTTGGAAGCAAGGAGTTTTTATCACTGGTTACGTCAGACCTAAATCCTTCACTGTGCTGTCATAATAAATGCTAGGGAAAAGAGAGTTAATGGTCCAAGATCCCAGGGCCCCCAGACGTTACTTATTTTCTCATAAAAAATATAAATGGGATAAAGTAGTGTTAGTACGTACTTTGAGTTTGTGCATACCTGCTAGCTTGTGTCGACGGCCAATTCATAGGTACCAGGTGCTAAAGGTAGATAAATACAGTACTGATTTTTCTTAAATTCTCAGTGCTGATTTTTACATATGTTTTAGATAATTTTGCTAAAAATTAATAATCATTATTGCCAGACACTTTCCATCGGCGCTTATCCTTAACAGACGCTTTAAAGCTTAAAAAAAAATAACATATTTTTACTTATAATCTCATTCTTGATTTTTATATATGATACTTAGGGAACTATATGAACACCCCTGGTCAGCAGCCAGGCCAATTGGAGGGGTCAAACATCCCCCCAGACACACATAAAGAGTCGCTATGTGTATGAGCGCGAGGTCATTATTTGTACGCTTGAGTGTGAGAGAGATATCTATTTATCGATATCTTTCTTACTTAAAAATGCAGAGTACCAGATAGCAATTATGAAACTCGGCGATATTCAGTGACTTAGAACTGGAGCAAAATGTGTTTAACACTATACAAAAATTTATTTGTGAACTGTACAACGTGGCCGGAATAATTGACGTAGATGCTGCCCGACTCCAACTCTTAATCAACACTTATATGGTTTGTGACGTAAATGAAGAGTTCAATCGCAAAAATGTGAAAAACTTTGATGCAAGTAACTTACCACCATGCAAAAATGAGCTTTTACAGCAGTTTCGACGAGCTAATTACATAACTAGTCTCTGGAAGAATGCCCATTTTTTTTTTATTGCAGTGTATGACGAGACGAGCATGCCGTTCGCCTGATGGTAAGCGATACGACCGCTCATGAACAGTAGTAGAACCAAACAACACCTTGAATAACAAAGCATTGCTTGGCATGCGACTGCGCTCGCCATCCTGAGACATAAGATGTAAAGTCTCAATATGTCCTGGTTCCTCTGGCTACAATATCCTTCAATCCGAAACACAACAGTGCATTTAAACTGCTGTTTGACGGGAGAAATAGACATTGCGGTGGTACTCATCCAGGCAGCCTCTCACATATGAGAGACCTACCACCAGTAATATATGAAGAAAATTAGTATTTTTAGTCCTGACATTAATGAGTGGACGTTGGAAGACAATAAATATCATTTTAACTGTTTCGATGGGGACCAATTGCCGAACTTTGTCAGTGAATCGCTTCAAGAAGCATCAGGTATTATACTTTAACTTTGAATAATTGATATAACCTGTAACTCTTTGATTCTTAATTATGTTATTTTTGTTACAGAAAATGAAAGTAATAAGGATGATAATGAAGATAGTCAATGCCAACATTGGGTTGATAATGACTTATCAAACTTAGACGATGATGACAGTAAAGATCACGCTGAATTGTAAAATGTTCAAACTACAAATAATCCGAAAGAAGAAAGACATGTATAGCTTTGTGTAATTTTAGGATATATATTTATTGTCTTCCAACGTCCACCCATTATTATTGTCAGGACTAAAAATACTAATTTTCTTCATATGGGCATTCTTCCAGAGACTAGTGATGTAATTAGCTCGTCGAAATTGCTGTAAAAGCTCACTTTTGCATGGTGGTAAGTTACTTGCATCAAAGTTTTTCACATTTTTGCGATTAAACTCTTCATTTACGTCACAAACCATATAAGTGTTGATTAAGAGTTGGAGTCGGGCAGCATCTACGTCAATTATTCCGGCCACGTTGTACAGTTCACAAATAAATTTTTGTATAGTGTTAAACACATTTTGCTCCAGTTCTAAGTCACTGAATATCGCCGAGTTTCATAATTGCTATCTGGTACTCTGCATTTTTAAGTAAGAAAGATATCGATAAATAGATATCTCTCTCACACTCAAGCGTACAAATAATGACCTCGCGCTCATACACATAGCGACTCTTTATGTGTGTCTGGGGGGATGTTTGACCCCTCCAATTGGCCTGGCTGCTGACCAGGGGTGTTCAAATAGTTCCCTAAGTATCATATATAAAAATCAAGAATGAGATTATAAGTAAAAATATGTTATTTTTTTTTAAGCTTTAAAGCGTCTGTTAAGGATAAGCGCCGATGGAAAGTGTCTGGCAATAATGATTATTAATTTTTAGCAAAATTATCTAAAACATATGTAAAAATCAGCACTGAGAATTTAAGAAAAATCAGTACTGTATTTATCTACCTTTAGCACCTGGTACCTATGAATTGGCCGTCGACACAAGCTAGCAGGTATGCACAAACTCAAAGTACGTACTAACACTACTTTATCCCATTTATATTTTTTATGAGAAAATAAGTAACGTCTGGGGGCCCTGGGATCTTACTCTATAAGGCGTGGGATGGGTTTTATAGTCTATAAAATGACGTAAATACTTTTTTTGTGGACTAATTTGTACCTCTGGTTTTTCTATAATGTAATTAACCCACAGCTGTGAAGGTTGGATTATTTTGCCTGGGAGATGGACGATAGAGATCACATTTTTTAGATAATTTTCCCTACAGCTCCGAAAAGTTCGATAGATATCGGTGTTTCATAATGTCCATAAATAGTTTAAAAAAATCTTCCACATTTCGTGTGACATACATAAATATACTAGAGACGTTTCAAATCAATTACATTTTTCGAAGTAAAGATTCTCTTCGTAAAATATACACTAAATATTTTTTAAGGGCTTTGATTACTCTGAGTGTGGACGTTACTCTATAATGATTATATTAAATAATCTTTGTTGTCAATAGAACCAATATCATTTTCTCTTAAAAAGCGCAACGTAACGGTAATATAAAAATAGGCTTGTAAAAATTGAAGAGCGATAAATAACACCAAACAGTCACCTATGTATATAGTCCTGACCACACACTAAGATCGAGTCTTGTGTTGTGGGTATCAGGAACTACGAAAGACTTATCGGTCTCACAAACACTTCTCACCTCTAAAATTCCGACTACCTCGGTAGCACAGTTGTATTGACGTTGAGACGTCGGGTTCGATTCCTGGATCGGCTAAAGTGATATTGGATTGTTCTATTCAATATATTTTTAGAATTTGTGCCCGATATGGCGGTAGGATCGCCCCTATAACATATAAGGCGAGATTTGGGTGTCATGGTTTTACTAGATAAAGAAGGATATACTTTTATGTTTAGAGACGCGGGTTGAAAATATTATTGTAGCAAAAACTATGAATTTACCACCTAAACACTATGATATTTAAATAGTAAAAAAGTTTCAATGAAATTTCAACAAAATTACTACTCCTCCAATAAATCGGCTCATTTCACATCAGAAAATAACATTTAAACCGTAACTCAGCCTTAACGTTTTCCTTCAACAAACATAAAGCTAATCCAAGATTTGGTCGACATCAGATTTCACTACAGTTCACCGGTTCTTTTATATAAATTGTTGGGCCGTTTTATCGTCATTCCCGGGAACGCTTCTCGTCCATACAGTTCGAAGTGCGTTGGGTGTTCGGCCCACTTCTAATCTCACCTCTGATTGGTGGCGTTCACACGATTTTTACGATCCCATTACCTCACACTACTCTGGTTGCGTTAAATTGTGGACGCTAACTAAAGCCGCTGGTATTATTCGCTTACCTCCTTGAATTAAAGGGTTCGCTCAATTTATAAGGGTACAGGTAGATTGGCTACCGTTGAAAATTGTTTAGATAAGTTTGTTACGGCCTGGTTTATTAAAGCGTGACGTTTTTTGTGGGTCTGTTTTTAGGAGTTGATTACGCTGTATTACGAAACGTTTAGATACGTAACATTTTAATTCATTTTATTCGTGTTGGAAATTGTTTGTATTCGCTTTAATTTACAGAACAGAAATATTATTATCTTCACCTGACAGAACTGACACTGTTTCATTTGCACAGGGAAAATTCACTTTTACATGACTGCAAATTATTTTCCGTCTTGAAAGTGGAAGGTCAGAAGAGGTAAGTAAAATAGAATCGATTATTTTATTTATGTTTGGCCACGTGATACATAAAAGCACAAGAAATTAATGCTCTTACACTTTGGAACTGGCAGAGCCTCGCTTTAGCCGGGAATGGCCTATTTGGACGGGTGTTCGGTGTGGTATCACTATCTCACAGAAAAACGAGGGACGTAAATCAATGTTATCGCGTTTCGCTTGGTAAATAAGATTGCCGGAAGCGCAACTCGATGGTACGATATTCCTAACTACCGATATATTGTGTCGGTGTATCAAACATAAGTGTGTTGGGTTCGTGCCGTGCATATTCGGATACAACAGTTCTATGACTAGGGACGACTAACATCAAATAATATTCTGTCTTGACTACATTGTGCCTACAACGCGGTCATTGTAGTCACTTTGTCCTGCCAGTATAACAAAAACAAGAAATACATACATATAAGTATCTTGGAACCTTAGTCCCAA
Source organism: Hyles euphorbiae (assembly GCA_023078785.2). Taxonomy (NCBI): domain Eukaryota; kingdom Metazoa; phylum Arthropoda; class Insecta; order Lepidoptera; family Sphingidae; genus Hyles; species Hyles euphorbiae. The sequence goes on from CM041049.1 coordinate 5,721,808, forward strand.
CATAGCTAGCTCGAAGCTGTGGGACCAAAAAGTGCTAGCTTGATGTCAGCAAAGAAGATAATGGGGACCATAAGTATAATAAAAGAAAATGCTAAAAATTGGATGAAAAGGTACAAAAAAGATACGTGATAATATTTTACACAATATAAAATAATTAATTCAAGTTTGCTATAATTCGGATTCGACATGTGGGAATAAATATTCCAGTACATTGTACTCATTTAAAAATATTGTACCACAACGAACTCTCAGAGGATTGGCGAACACTTCATGTTAAATTGCTTTGTATTATACAATATATATTTATGATTTATTCATAATGCAATTTATATGTTAATTAAGATTCATTGTTATCTAGACTTTAGTATAACAGTTATTCAAAACAGAATTATGAATTTTATTAGAATATAAAGTCAGTTTGTATGTTTCAAAATAATGTAACAAAAAAAAATCGTTTTAGTCACTCATTTGGCATAAGTAATTAAATTTAGAATTTTAATTTATTATCACACTCAAACATTTCGAAGTTACGGCGCAACATGCATATTAAACTAGCAGCCTGGCCTGGCTCTGTCTGGGATTTTTTTATTAGCATCTGTTTTTGCCGTCCTCTATATTGTTTGTACAATTCTTACCGTTACATCCCATCCTGGCCAGCTAATTAATTCCGCATAATAACAATGTTGCATAACTTCAACCGTTTAAACATCTCACGCAACGGAACCCTTTTCACTACTACTTTTCCCCTATACATTGTTTCGTGATGATATATAAATTATAGCGTTTCTCAATAAATGAGCTATCCAATACATAATAATCTTCGAATTCGAACCAATGGTTCCTGAGATTAGCGGTAACAAACAAACAATCTCTTCAGCATTATGTATTAGCCAAGTAGTACAACCTGGAACGCCCTAGGCCAAATAAAAAAGGGGCAGACCTACGATCAATATCTAGAATTACAAATATAAATCGTAGATTCAAAAAGAGATACGTTTTATTTGAAAAAAAATAAATTGATATCCTTAATGATTATCGTATCTGACAATGATCGGGTTATTTTACAAATTACCAGTTCTTGGTAACGTTTCATTTAACTGCTTCATGCATTATTATCGCGCGAAGAGCAGGTAAAGGGGAAAGGCTACAGAAAAGAAACAATTTTACAGTATTTTATTAAAATACAAACAGACAAAATACGGAACAAATAATGGAATAATATTGTTAAAAATATTCCAGTACGGATTAGCAGTAAAATTTTGCATTTTGTCTAGCGCAAAATTAGCCACTGCATATATTTTCCTTACGGGCAAACACTGATAAATCTATTTAGTTTCTAATATTTCATTATTAAATAAAAACCAAATTCTACAAAACCCCCTACGTTGCAAAGACCAACGTTATTCATTTGTAAGGCAAGGTCTTATGGATTCATATGGTAAATGCAATATATTTAATTCAGTTTTCCTTCCGCTCAAATCATATTCCACACTAAACTTGTCAGTCTCAATGTCCCTTTGTAATTCGTTCCGTAAACTCCTTACAACTACCTATTCACAAGAAGTAAATGGGATTTTTCTAGAAACCGTAGCATATTACCTACGGGTGGGTTTTACTAGGTTTTCCGGCAAGGCAGGTGAAAAAAAACTGGAAGTAATTAGCTCAAAGGCACCTTTATGTGATCGCGAGTCTTTGCAAAAAGGCCTTCTGGAGTCTTAAACTCAAAGCTAGTTGAAATTTTCTTTAAACCTTCAGAAAAACGTACCACTTAGTTGACAAATTTTGTAAACACATTCGTTACGGTAAAGTGAATAATGACTGACATAGACTGTTTGAAAACAAATTATATTTCACTTTGTGCTATAGCACCGCCTATATCTTGATTAGTATGAATAGAGTTATCCAACCTGGATGGTACCACCAGCTCGCAATAATCCGACGGGATAACTTTGATAATTGCGTTTCTTATGTCCTGCGTTATAACAGTGACATTCCAATAACAAAGAGTTTCGTCATTAGTCAAGGGCCAAAATATAAGAGGTGTTAACCTCGAGTTGGTCATGAGTATGGTTCGGTTCCTCACAAAATCATTATTTTCTATTATATAGTACTTAGGCACCACCTTTAATAAAACTGTTCTGAGTTTGATCATTCTCCCATATAAAGTCACAATTCCTTAAGCAAACGACACAAGTGACGGCACGGGTATCGTTAAAAACCACCAGTCAGAAATCAATCGGCTGTATGTTCGGTGTCACTCGTCCATTCACATCCATGTCAAGATCATCGTTGAAAGGATTATATGAGGTTGACCTCTTTTATTTGTGGTTCTGTGTCATGCACGACAGGGTTCTCTATTGTTATTTGTTTTCTTTCCTTTTACAATATTTCGGTTACCAACGTCTATTTCGCTGTATGATTTGATCATACCCCTTTGCCTGCCCAAGTCAATAAAAAGTTTACAGTTTCCAAATCGTATCTTGAATTTGGCATGTTTTTGTTGACATGACATTGCAAAATAATTTGCACTTGTCAATAATTGGATTACACGCGTTTCGTACAATAAATTGAATGTGTCAACAAACAGTTGCAAAGGCATTCGCTTTCGAATTACTAGAAATATAGCCGTTTCGTGTGCTGTAAGAACAAAATGTATTGTCTGTCTCGCTTCTCAGTTAATTTATACTTCGAAATATACCAACAATCGTACCCGAATCAAGACGGATCATAAAAAAACACGTTTGACAGTTCACTGTGTTCGCGTCGTCAAGTTACGTCACAGTTGAATATTTGAAATCAAAGAGCTATAAATAAATATTTTTGTATGTTTTTATTCCTCATCTTATTGTTTATTACATATGTAACGTAGTTTTAAAATAAAAACCCTATGTCATCGCTTTTATTTTTGAGGTATGATCCTTTAAATGCAAGACGTGCAAAAATCGCGCTCACTCAAAGTTCAACGCAACATAACTCTATACCAGTGTAATTATTTGACAAACAAAAAATACCATTGTTTAGCTTAACTTGTATTCAACATAAACACTTGAGTCACACAAAGCACTTTAGTTCTCAGAAATTTTTTGTTTGAAATAAGACGCGTGCGCCGACGCGCGGTCGCGCAGCAAAAAACGGCGGCGCAAGGTGGGGGTGTTTACATTATTGCCAGCGACTATATGAGTAGCAAACGCGTGAGGGGCCCGCCATTTTGCGGGGTCGTAAAAAATCGCGCGGGCGCGCGAGCGGATACCAAAACAAATTTACTGGTGGTAGATTCCTTATATGTGAGAGGCCTCCTGGGTAGGTACCACCGCAATGTATTTTCTTCCACAAAACATTAATGTAAACGCACTGTTGTGTTCCGATTTGAAGGACGTTGCCAGAGTATCTACTGGACATATTGAGACTTAACATCTCATGTCTCAGGATGGCGAGCGCTGTGCAATATCAAACATTGCTCTGAGATTTATGGTGTGGTTTGGTTTTGCTACTCTCTATTCCCGGTCGTATTGCCATCAGGCAATTAACTATCAGGCGAATGGCATACTCGATTCGCTAAAAATAAAAATTTTTTTTTTTGTTTTCTGCCTTGTATCAGTTTTGTATCGTGGGTACTTTTTACGAATACTAATACGTAGACGTGAATTAACTGTGAACCACATAGATAATCAAATACGCCAAGATATCTGAAACCTTTGAAAAAGCATACTTCTTAGCCATTACAGTAATTATCTAGAACCAATCTAAACATCAAAATCATTTTGTTCAATCATCAATAATCTTCAACAAAATCATTTTGTTGATGCAGACTAGAAAGGAAATACCGATATAATAACAGTCTTTGACACCTATTTAGTGAAGCAAATGCACCGTAAATAAACGATACGAGGAAACTTACAGTTAGCGATATGGATCAACGTTAGCGATTACGCGAAAGTTAAGATAAAATATATCATATCTAATGACGTTTAACACCTTCCATGAATATAATTCATAAACAAAATGATTCATAAACATGTTTTACGACGCGTTGGAATAACAGTTTTTATGATTTACGCACATTCTGCGAGAATTATAGGGGTAAATAATTTTGACGGAGCTCTACTTGCAGTTGTCTTGTTATAGCATGATGTACAATTTAGAAGGTAATTAAACTGTTTTGGATCACTGAATTCTGAGAATAGGACTCCTGATTTTTTAAATTGGAGTTCACGGTCTTCATCACCGCAGCGGCAAATCGTTATGTAATCAATAAATGTTTGGCTAGAGCTTGGTTTTATCTTAATATACTTTCAATCATCAATAATTACAGCTGTTGCATTAATACTTAGTATGTTTACTATTAATTAAATATATTAATCTCTTATGGTAAGCTTACGGTTGATAGAAAACACCATAATTAGACTTTTGAATTAATGGCTGGACAGAGCTACGGAGCTATAAACAAACTTTTCATCATTGAAATTCAAAAGATTGTACCTCAATACAAGAATCCAAATATTAAGAAACAAATCTCAGGCCTGACCCATTTGTATAGAAACAGGAAACCTTGAAGTCTCCAACCGGCCGTCCCGATGTTTAATTTAAAAGTTTTCGTGAGTCCATTAAATTATAAAATTTTCATTTATAATTACTCAATTTCAACATGATACTAAGTTGGGACGAAATTTGCCTGTTTAATGTACAAGTCAAACGGAACTTTCCCGGATAGCTGTTGTTTTCCTTCTCAGATCAAGTTGCTCAAAGACCATCGACACCGAAGACTCTATCGGAGTTACACGAAGCCGATATTACACTGAATTTGATTGATAATAGTACCCATGCTAGCTTAGAATTTTCGTAGCTAAATAGGTTAGGAATATAATTGGTTTATCTTGAATTAAATTAAGGGTCGGGCTTTAATATTTTTGGTGGTATTTTTCATGTACTTTACAAACTCATAAAAACTGATTAGAATGTGTAAACCTTTTGTGGAAGGTGTATGAAAATAATATTATTTAGGACTAACTTATTTTATGCTTTGATGTTTTTTTGGATTTTAATAGAATTATAATATTAGTACAAACGTAATGTCTATTGTGCCATTGTTATTGAAAAATATCCCTTGAAATAAAAATTTTATCTGATCGCTGTTGTGCCAAGTATAAAATCAAGTTAATATTAAGACTCAAAGCACAACGATCATGATATGAAGTTATCCATTTTCCACTGAGTATACCCATAAATATAGCTTAGGACAGTTCCACAATATGGTTGCACAGGCCGCGTCATGTTAGCTCAATACTGGATGGATGAATGCATCTTTGGCTAACGGCCAGTTGGTGTCAGTATTTTCAAATATTTCGCCGGTTTTCTCACTTAACTCCATTACTGTATTTGTGGATTTGTTTATACTTACAGTTGGGTTGGGAGATGATATTCTGGGTGGATCACATGTAGAGGAATGATGTGATGTAAACAAACAGAGCGATGGTTTGGATAAAAACAATTGACGTAGAAGATATTATAGCCAATAAATTTCTAGTATTTAGTAGAGAGCAGCCACCTAATAGTCTACGTGTTAAGACCTAGTTTTGCATATCATCCACAAAATCGTTTACAAATCAAAATCAATTCACGCCATTTAAAAGCCAAATATATTAAATGAAATATCTGATACAACAATATCCCAGCTATTAAATTCTTCGCTCATTAAGAATGTATGAAATAACATGAAGTTAAACCATACGAATATCACGCAAGGTAAAATATTTGGACTGTATTGATCGATTCATTTAATATTTCAGCCATTCATTTAAATAAAATCCTGAGTGAATGTTTGCATCAAATTATTAATGAAACGTTAATGAAATAATCCATTCCGCTCGACTCATCTGTGAATTAAACGGGTTGGGCTATTATTTGCAACAATTTTATTTTATGTGGGTAAAATTTCTTTGCAAAAATGCATAATTTGTTCGACACTACAATCATTTTGGCACTTATATTCAATCCTTTGAAGAAGTCCTTTAAAGACTTCGCAATTTAACTCCAGGGGTTCTTGAGCGCTCGGCTGTCCTTTTGAACTCTAAAGACCGTCTGGGAGGTAAACCGCACCGCCTTCGAAGAAGTCTATATCCATGAAAAAATTAGGACCTATAATTTTTAATGAATACAAATTTACCCTTAGTTTTTCTTGTATTTCTATTTTCTTTTCGAGTTTTCTGTTTAAATAAACGTAAAAAGATGTTTATCAACTGAAGGCAGACATAAAAGAAAATATAAAAGAAACAACGTCAAAGAAACTATATCTTGAATGCGCAATTAGCGAAGAAGCTGACGCAAAACATCTAGATCAATGCCCGAAAAAACTCATTAGCGCGCCTTTCTCAAGTCAGTGTTTACAACAGAGTGCATTCTTAAACCGAGGCCTTCGTACAAAGGCTCGCGGCGCTTCCTTTAAAAATTCATTAGGCACCGTTTGTTGAGCCCTGCTTTTATGATTCTATGTTACAATGGTATATCAGGCCGGCCCGGACGTATGAGGTCACTAAAGCGGGCCGTTAGCCAGAATGGACTGTTGTTAGTTCGCGACAATGAGAGCGATATATCAACCGGTAGGCCGCAGTTGCTGTAATGAACGCGATCGGTACTAAAGGGAGACACATGAAACGTCTCCCATCACACGTTAATTTCCTCATCAACGTAATGGTAAATGCGTTTTCATTAAATGTACACGGCTCCTGTGGGAATTGCGTTTGAATTTGGCAGTTTGTGGTTTTGTGTACTATGGATATTAGAGAGCGTTTGGGAATTTAGAGCGAGCTATACCGCGATTTTTCATATCGCTTTTGAACTACTAACTTACTTAACAATGCAAAAGTTATAACTAGGTTTACACAGGGGCTATAGTCGAAAACAGGTCAGTTTTATATTGACTGTTATATATTTTTTTTATATTCATCTCTTGTATCGGTTAATTAGTCCGGTTCAGTGGCATAAAGGGAAAGGCATTCTAAGCAGATGTGGAGGAGTCATAGGCTCTTTTAAATTCCAAACACATTGAATGGGAATTGGAATTTTGTATGTTACCTTAGAATAATACACTAAATGACAAATCTTGTCTTATTAATATATGTAGGATTGTAAGATATTATGTTGAGTGAAATAGAATGTAAAGGAAGTAAGTGCTTGAGTATTTTTGTTGGTCACTATTTCCCGGTCCCACATATACATCGAGTATAAAGTTATATGCTCGATGCACATATATAATATACTGAAGTATTATTGACCCAAATACTGCAAGGTACTACCATCTGCACAATTATGTAAGGGGATTTGTCTCCCTATCGATTCCGCTGTCCCAATGCGGCTTAGTGACGAATGGATTTTATTACACTTGTAACCCGACTAGTGTCAGAATATTAAGCCCCCTACAGAAATTTTGACATGACTTAAAGACAGCTGTCATTTTGAAAAAGAATTTTACGGGATCGACGGAATAATGTGTAACTCGAACCAAAAAAAAAAACAAATTCCTAACACATTCCAATTTTAAAAATTAGTTTTTTTTGGCTTATTTCACTTTTCATGTCACTTTGTAAATGAAAAAGTTTAAATGGTCGCGTCAAGCTGTCAGAGGCACGCGTGTATTGTCGAATATTTTGCAAATTGAGGTACAAAGCATTTATAGTCTGAATAGACTCAAAGTTATTTTCATTAAATTGGGGCGTTATTTTAATATACAATGATTGTTGAGCGATGCAGTCATACAAAACAAATGTGGAAGAGATTTAGTTATCTCAAGTATTTCAAATAGTTTTACATTGATTTTATTTCTATATTTATCTACGTTTTTTTCTACCTACTAGCCATTATCTTAATCAGTGCCAAGTTCAAGGATATTAATGTAATAATCAAACAACTTACCAAAACGATCGTATAATTTGAAATACTTCGACATCTTGACAGATACTTTGAGGCATAATTTAGACCATTTTCCATCAATCATAATGTGACAATGCAATTTCAACTACCACTTGTTTTATTCACTTATCATCCTTGCTTACTATTAGTCTCAAGATAATTATTTTGAATATAGACAACAGCTGTCGGACCTTCGATGTACCCTTGTCTAAGACGAAGGTCCTCCCCTTAATACAAGCAATAAATAATGTTGTGACGAGAATCATTTACAAAATATCTATAAAAATACAATAGGCAATATCTCTAGGGGTGCAGGGTAATGACTAATGACATAATCAAATTTCGTCCCTACGTATTTGCAACCCCATATCTAAGGGGATGACTACCCTTCGTACAATGGCGCACAAAATTATTCACCCTGTTGAAAGTAATGTACTAAAAATTTTTGTTGATAAATGAGTTATAATTGTATGATTCTTGGGACAAATTATATAATTATTTGAACTCTATAAAAATGACAATTTAAATATTGGTAAATAATGTTTCATCCGCTAGATTGCTCCAGTATTAATTTACGTAATATTTGCGTTCGTAAGAAATATTTTACCACTAAAATAAGCTCGTATTTTTTATTTCGGTTTACAATTACAATTTATTAAGTTAAAATTATCCCTAAATACATCGTGTAACATCCCATTTTTCTAAAATAACATTTTACCTCTGTGGTTATGTTACACCTACACGTTTTCTACTAAAAATACAAAAAATGCCAGTGACCTACTTTAAGGTTTGACTTTTTTAATTAAAGTAAAAAGCACTTTTAGAAGTAGTAATTTATTTTATGTCCGATAGGAAATCCAATTTACTAATTTATCGGTTTATTTTTAAATGCCCTACATTATGAAGACTTCTCACTTAAAGTTTAAGAGGCGGATATAAAATCCATATAATTATCTTTTTTTTATTGCAATTAATGTCGATATGAGCATGCCGTTTACCTGATGGTAAGCGATACGACCGCTCATGAACAGTAGCAAAACCAAACAACGCTTTGAATTAAAAACGATAGACATAAAATGTTTAGTCTCAATATGTCCTATAGTTACTCTGGCTACATTGTCTTCAAACCGAAACACAACAGTGTATTTACACTGCTGTTTGGCGGGAGAAATAGATATTGCAGTGGTACCTACCCTGGCGGCCTCTCACATATGAGATACCTATCACCAATAAAAGCAGCACACATACATAAAGCGTTAATACAATAAGATATTAAACGTTCTATAAACTATACATTATAGTATCACGTCAAATATATTATAATAAACTATTGCCGAACAAAGAAAATTGTAATTCGGCGAGTAAATTTGGCCAGCATGGTACAGACAATACGCACCGATAGCCTCGTTAATAGGTTCGATACAGAGAGCCGGGCTGATTTATTGCACGTTAAACGGATTGGATGGGGAGCTCTAGATTCTATGTATCAATGGCCTTATAGAAGTTCCCCAACCGTCTTTATTTTGGTAAAGTGGTGTGTTTAGATATAATGCTGTGTAATGAGATAGGCCTCCACATATACTGGGTATATCTAGATTGCAAGCGTAAACGAAGTCACGTGGTAGTTTTAGTGATCTGTGACACAATTTTTTTTTTAATTCTTTTTTGAACCACCATTCCTAGCTTCTTTGAACCCTGTCCATCTAATGCTTGTGTGGAAGAAACCGCGGTAAGCGGTTAGACCGCCAATTGTCACATTTATTTAAACGCGTTGTCTTATTATTTGTAATATTATTGATGTGGTATTCAAAAAAGAATTTATAAATAAATCAATAAATAATAAATAAATAAACTGAACAGTCACATACATAGTCCTGATCTCACACTAAGATCGAGTCTTGAGTCGTAGATATCAGAAACTACCAGAGACTTTTCGGTCTCACATACAACCATGTAACTAAAAATTTCGCAAAAAAGCGACGAATTTAATTGCCATGTTTACCTATCCTCGTGTTTGGGTGGTTAATACGTATGTTATTCTAAAAAAATACTGTTTACATAATACATCATATATTATTTTTAATTCATTTGTAGGCCCGCATTCCGGCTGTCCGAATTCGTTGTTAACGTTGTTTTTTTATATCGTTGAACATCGATGATAAATAGTGACGTAATGGGAGTACCATCTGGCCTATTTGACGGTGTAATTGAACATGTCTCGTCATCCATCAGTGTCTAGTGTTTACAGAGCTAGCTTAATTTATTATTCCTAATAATTGTCATTACAAATAAATTATAAATAAATACAAATATTTATGAATTAAGTAGACTTAGCTCCACAGAGTTTTAAGTCTTTTGTCCTTTAATCGTATATCAGAAATTATAATTTCAGAACATCCAGATTTGAAACAATAAGTGGATATATTTTCAGCCTCAGAAAGTCACCCAATGATGTTTACATCGACCTGTTGGAAGCGGCCTGCATCCAGTGACTGCAACCTTAACCAGGTCGTCAGTCCACACTATCTCATTGCAACAAACAAACCCACGGTTTTTCATTTCAGTTCCAGACTGGTGCTGTGTGCCATAGAGTCTGCCTATTATTACATCCAAAATATAATATTTAATAACTAAATGAAAGCCCACGAATACCTCTTTATTTATTTAGCAAAAGTATATTGAAGGCAAGGTCGAGGTTGATATTCGATATTACGGATTATAGCTATGTTTCTTATTACAATATACGTGAGTTAATATATCACAAGACAGGCATGAATGGCATCTACTAAGGCATCACTGTCTTACAAAAAATGAAAGTAATTTTCACATTGCTTCGTTCGGTCAATAACATTGTCGTCCTTGTAATTTGATTAGATTATGAAGCATTATAAATGTGTCTCCCTGGCAATGTTTAATGCGATGAAACAAAAACGATTCTTGAAGTTTTTTTTTTCAAACATAGCCGTGTTCGACACAGCATATTGCGTAGAGTAAGTAGTGCGTTCTGATTATGAGATTCAAGCTTTATACAAATATCTTCTATTTACCCTTTATTTGAAATTCCCTTAATATGTCGTAAAATTCTTCATCAAGTAGATGTTTTCAGAGTTGGTCAACACTTTACCTAAATGCGATGTTCGGTCTTCAATAACTTGCTATGATAAATGACATTTCAAATCATCTAAGCACGGTAGAAAGTGGGTTAAAAATATAACTTTCACTTAACCTTTGTTAACAAACACAAGTAAAAGAAACAAAAGGCCCTTGTCCAGCAGTGGGACCCAATTTAGACCGAAAAAAATCTAAATAAAAATACCAACGTAAAAGTCTAATTAATTTTCGAGGGTAATAATTCATCTACACATAACCCAAGGCAATTTTCATCCAGTCTTTGTGAACTTCGAAAAAATCATGCCGAAATAGCCACTTGGGGCAACAATACCGATTTACAAACACAATGGGGGCACGGGTAGGGCGCTGATGGTTTGACGGCACATGTGCAATTTACGTAGGGATGGAACGAATTACTGAGCGACATCGATAAAAAGCGTGTATTTTTGATGAGTTTCAAAAAAGAAAAATGTGTTTTTGTTATAGAGTTTTTGTTTGGTCTAGTACTATACTAATAAACAATAATTTAGTTAACAGATTAATGGTTTTATGACTCAAGTCCTTCGTTTACGGGATAAGACTACAAATTTAAAACTGCAAAAATAATGAAAATGTTGAATGCTCATCTAGAACAGATCCATTATTTTAAATTGTAGTATAAATCTTGATAATAATATGTGAAAGCAAACTTGATGAGAACATTTAAAACTTAAAACATAATAATTACGTCAATCAAACTCATCCTATCATCAAACTAGTTCAGAATTATAAAATACATTTTTTATATTACACGCGAAATGCTGTCAAATTCTAGTTCAAATCGGTTTTAAAAAACAAAAACACCAACCAACAAACAACCGCAATGTGAAAGCAGAATCATGTCCTAAAAAATCACAGCTGCGGTAGCATAATAAAACAAAAGAGAAGCGTTTTCCCTCTCAACCTCTCCATAAGCAATTAAGATAGAAGTGTAATGATATCGATAAAGCCCCGTCACTATCAACACTGGAGGGTTTCTCAGGCGCGTGCAGCCCACAGGGAGTCGTGAAATGTGCAAACAATTAGAAGGAGCTCTTTTTTTCGCCCTCTGTAGCGCAGCGCCGCAGAATGGCACTTTATGTCAACGACAGCTCCACTATATTTTAACACAGCACATCCATTTCGCACTAAACATCTGTTACGTTCACACATTAAACTTTGATAACCTATAAAATTTTAATTATTATAAGACCCAACAGCTTTTATGCTCGAGCCAATGTACTCGAGATTCTTTTGATAACGCCCTTTTGTGAGCTTTGAAGTACGACCTAAAGCCCCATTTTTTGCTCTTAAATACATAACATAAGCATTGGCAATCGGAAAACTCCACGTGGGATCCACTCCCTGCGTAAACCTATTCGATCTCATGCATTTAAATTCAGAATTAGTGAAAAGCTTTGCCCGCAAACCGACTTTTCGCCGAAGGTAAGCAAACGATACCTCGGATTTCGCTTTAATGCCTCCCTCATTGAAAAACGTGATTGATTTAACGATCTTTTCTTGGAGTTAAGAAATATTCTTTTTTAGAATATTTTCAATTGGTAAATGGAAAGCCGTGTTCTTCTTTACAGGTTACTTTTGTAAGAATATAATGGTTTTGGAGTGGATTCAATTTGAACGATATAAATAGAGTAAAGCAGACGTAAAATCGTTGAATTAATTCTAATTCAACTTGTTAATTATATTAATGCGTCAGTTAAATAAGACATTTTGAGCCGCGGATAATTACTAACCATTGCTCCACCAAAATCATACATTTAGGAAATCATGACTTTCATACACCAAACAGAATTACGTGCAAAAGTCACTGGATGGACGGGTCAGTTTTATTTTAATTTCGCAGGTCGTTTCGGCGGCAATCAGGCCACCTTTCCGGTCGGCAAGGGTCGTGTGACAACATAAATAATCTATTCGAAGACAAGCCCCTTTCCAGCAGGCAGAAAAATGTATCTGGCACATAAAAGGATGGTGGGGAGGTTCGTTACTTTTTGTCGGTCCCAGGGGCGTACCTTGCGCGGTGTGCCCACTAGCTCTCGCCAACATGAATGTTTTATGCTTGCGTCACAATTCAGATTTGTATCCACTACTCCAGCGGGTTTATGGCCGGCTCTTGTCCCACGTTGGGCAATAAAGGGGCGTGTTTATTGTTTCTCGCGCTCGAGGTTCAAGGTTCGACGTTTTTCAACATGATTGTTACGAGCGACACCGGCTCTGTATAGCGGCACTTTGGTAACCGTTAACCTAAAGTAGGAATTCATGTCTAACATTTATATTGTCATTGCTGTGTTATGTTTATGTTGGCTGTAATTTTTTGTTAGTAGGTCGTAAGGGACCTGCCTTAAAATGTAGACATTTGTGGATAAGGCTACAAACAATTGAGTTGGGTTTTTATAAAGCGTTCGTGAGGTTGCGTGCAAATTGCAAATGTCCATGCGAAACGATAAACGGTTACATCATGCGAAGCGCGTCTTTTTCTTTTGTATCTATAGAACATAGCATAAGCATTTATTTGGTATCATCATAATAAGAGGGGCTTCTCAATTCGTCTCAATATTATATTACCTACAACCGATCGCTACGAATAATTCGCATACGCCATATCAAAAATCGAATATAAATATTTCATACTAACTGTATGAAAAATATTGCTGCCCTTATAAATCAATGTTTTAAAAATAAATCTATGTCAACTTAATAAATCTATGTTATAATAATATCCAGGGGTTACACTGTTGTATAAAAAACAATAATTTTAATTGTATAGTGAAGTGTGACACACTTCTGGCGCAATACTTTGTATGTGGTTTCATTTAATTTTAGCTCCACAGTGCTGTATATTCTTTTATTTATGTTTGCACGTATTAAAAATATTCTTTTCTTTAAAAAAGAATATAAAATTGCAAAGTACATAAAATATATTCAGCCTTTCAAACTGCATCATTATAATCTTATATTAAGAAAATAATTAAAAATAGAATATCTAGGACGCTAAGAACCAACGTTGTGTAAAGATTACACGTTAAATTTATATTTCAAACGTATCAGCAACACAGAGAAACTACAAAGCTTCAAGATTACACCCTCAGTTCTGTACTTAAAACTGCAAAAACATTTTCAACGAACCTTGTCTTAAATTATAATCCTTTTAGTTCAGTTCGCACAAGAAATTATGCTCCTAATATCCTTTATACGTAAGGGTGGGTATTAAATGGTTATATCTTTTGACATAAATAGTAAATGCTAGGATTAAACAAGGTAACATCTGGATAGGCTCTAAAAAGGGCTCTGTGTGTTACTGAGCCTCGCTTAAATATTTTACATAATGTTTTCGACAAATGGTCTAAGTCCTGTTTTGATAATACTGTATCTTTATCAGCCCAAATATAGTGAATTTGCCTCCTCTACTAAAGAGAGTACAATTAAGAAGGGTTAGGCCGCATAGTCCGCCACCCTGGCATAGTGCAGGTTAGCGGACTTTACATACCATAGAAGTTCTTCCGCATCGGTAGGGTATAATGGTTTCCGCACAATGTTTTCCTTTACCGTTATAGTTTTTAATACTTGTCGGTGTCAAATTCGAGGTTCTCATAATAGGCAAACGGGTTTTAAATAATAAAAAAAGTACCAGCATTTTGTTACAAATAAATTTGATAATAACACCAACATACAAATATTACATTGCGAACGAATGTATAAAACCTTCATCCAGTACAATAATAAAAATAATTATAAATCCTTACCTGCTTTCCCTTGAATTAAATAATCAAAGTTGAATTTGCGGACACAAAAACTTACACTTATTTGATTTAATTATAAGTTAGTGACAGTTTTGAAATTCTCACAAATGTACCAACCCTCAATATTTAAATCCCAAAAGTCCCCTTCACTTCGATTTCAAAAGAACCAAGCATATTATTTGAGGATTTAAAAATATAAAAGAATAAAATCACACGTGCACTACATATTGACATTATTGAAAATAACATTACGAATAATTAATTTCGGCGAAATATAAAACGAATTTGATAATCGTGTAATATAAAAGAGTTCCCAGAATTATGTTAATTAATTCGTAAATATCTGTGTTTACCAGTTTTTGCAGTAACATCCGATGTATAAAGCATGTATTTACCTGTAGTACTGTTTTTCATACTGGCATGGAAAAGTCCCTAGAGTTCATTTCTTGGTAAGTTTAGTGCAATATATGTATATATATGGCTACATAACCATCTAGCCTGGATGCAAGACGGAAGATGGACGAGAAAGGTTACTATCTTGTAACGTAATGTAGAATGACGTATAGCGTAATGTAGAGAGACTGACCAAAGACAAGATGGACAGAGGATGTCAAAAAGAAAGCAGGCGAAAATAATATGGTTTAAGTCAAGGATAGAAAATATTGAAATTAATTTGAGGACCGAAACTAGGAAAGGGACATCATTTAGATATTGTATTCTTGTATTATGTAACTTAATTCCCATATTTGTAACCTTATTTGTAGATTAAGGAAATAAAGAATTATTTCTGTATTTTTAATGCAATCAACTAGAACATCTACCGGAGATTAACTCCGGCTGTTCAAAACCGACGGTGCTCTGGTTGTTTTCGAAACGATATACTTAATTTAATAATGACAAATTTAATACCTGGATCAGTGTATTAAATTTGTCATTATTGTGAACTTTTGTAACCAGAATTTTTTCATCATTTTATTTGTTATTTTTATTGCTATAATGGGCGAAACGAGCATGCCATTCATGAACAGAAGCAAAACCATACATCACCTTGAATTACAAAGCAATGCTAGGCACTCCACTGGGCTCGCCATCCTGAGACAGAATGTTAAGTGTCAATATGTCAAGTAGTTACTCTAGCTGCAATATCCTTCAAACCGAAACACAACAGTGTATTTACACTACTGTTTGATGGGAGAAATATACTTTGCGGTAGTACCTGCCCAGACGTCCTCTCACATATGAGAGTAATACCACCAGTAATTCAACATTCAATCTTTATTTTGTGATAAATAACGATCACAAAGCTGAAGTCTCTGGTTCGAATCTCGGGTCGACAAAATGGTATTAATTTTTTCTATTCATTATCAGCTCGGAGTCAGAAATTTCTGCTCGATAGGGCGATGGGCTTGCCCCTTATCACAATATGGGACGCAAGATGTGAGTGTCATGATAGCACCTCTGACTACTCTGGGAAAAAGGCGTGAATTTGTGTATAAATGTGTAAATTTAATATAAAAGTTAGAGTGAAATATACATAAGATTCGGTTATTGCACCGACAACGGTAGGCCGAGATAGCAGTTATAGTGCGAGTCCACACAGTAGGCTTAGCTTATTTCCGGTCTACTATAGTTGAGCGTTATATCGGACAACAATTTCATTTAATTGTAAATGATATTATTGTAGATTTGTTCCAATTCGCAGCTTGTGTACGTTTTATCAATAAGGCTAATTTATATTTTATTAATAATCTTAATAACGCAATATGCTTATAACTAATTTTATTGCAAGCATTATTTATCCAATAAAACATTAACAGATGTGTTATTTAGATGCAAATTTGATATAAATTATGTTTCTGAAAAGCACGTATTTAAAGCGACATAAACGTTATTCAACTGCGGCCATTATATTTCTTAAACACGAAGTTATAAAGCGAACTAGGCAAACGATTGTGAAAAATTCAAAAGTGAAACTCCCAATGGCAAATTCTGAAGTTCGTTGCAATGATTTTTCACGTAGTATTCTGCATGGCTCTAACAAGCCATTCAGACTAAAAGCGAGGCGACACTAAACCTTTCAGCAACCGTGTGGACTTCTAACCGAAGTAATAAATTGAATCTGTCTGTTGCAGGTACAGAAACGAAGTTAGGGCACGTCTATACAGGCGCGCAAATCGTCACGTGCGCCGCGCGGTTTCATACTTAGCTGGATTTGCAGGAATTTTGAACCTCTATGCGGTTATTTTTGGTAATAATTGAGACAATTATTTTAAAAAATAGAATACGTGCATCTAATGTAGCATCATAAACTAATAATGAATTAATGATTTCACATTGGAAGGAATTTAAGGAAAAACCCATTGAGAAGATTGAAGGAGAAAAAGCAAAGTTTGGGTCATTAGTTGTGTCTTGTAAGAATACTATTTCTAGTAGTGGTGAACTTTATGATTTTGGGGAATTGATAATATAATTATCAAAACCAGAACATTAGAAAACGTTCAGCTGCTGGTAAAAACAGACCATTACAACAAATTCCTATGGAAATTCATGTAAAAAGACTGCAATAGACTTCATGTGACTGAAGCTGATAAGGATTCAAATGAAGTAATTACAAAATAAACATGTAAGGAAAAGATACTTGTGCTTCCAATAACAATACTAATAGCACAAAAGCTGAAATCCTAGCTATTAATTCAGGCCAATCTCCTGGAACACAGTGATACCTCGACTGCACCGTCTAATTTACATTGCAAACTAACAGCAAGACTTGTTTTCTTCAAAATAAAGGTAATATCGTCGGTGATATTATGAAACCGCGGAACTAACAGTGTTTAAAACCGCGTAAGGTAGGTGCAGTGAATTTTACAGGAACGAGGAAACACACATAATATTTACTAAACTACATGACTTTCTATTGTTTAAACTTTTAAATTGTCAAATTATAATATTCTTCTTGGTATTGTAGGCATTAGTTATGTTAAATATGTATTAATTAATTAGTAAATCGACTAAGCCCGCGAAATCTGGATTTTGCTAGTTTTGTAAATACGCGGTTTTAAACACTGTTAGATCCGCGGTTTTAGAATATCACCGACGATATATTTGTGTTTCGGCTATTCTGACCGAGTCTGTAGCAAATAGAGTCTATACAAAACAGTCTGGCGCTTGCCTGGAAATGTTAAACTGGGATTAAGTGTGTTCCAGCGGAGTGCGGTTGGCCAGCGGTTGTACATTAAGTGTTAATGTGCAATTAATTGCTTGGACGCATCCTTTCGTGTTTAGTTGTCAACCGCTGATTAACGATATTTAAATCGTGTGCCCTTGTCTATTGCATATCTTAAAGTGAGGTTGCTACGCCTTCATGCCATAACTTCTAAATCTTACTATTCATCATCTTTATTAGCATTATATTTTGGTATAAAAAAGTAAAAACGTGTACATATAAAAATGATATAGCGGGACTCTTTATCCAGAAAATAAGATCCATCTATTTTCGAGGGATTAAAAAATAACTTCTACACAGTGAAAAATACAATAATTCGGCATAAATCTCGGTCTACGACAGAAGTTAACGAGAACTTAAAGGCTAAATAACAAAAAAGAGAGCTATTTTAAACACATTAAGCCCACCGAACCCACGCAAAAAATTGTTTATTTTTAATATGTACACACCTCAAATCCTAAACAAATCGACAGAGGTGCTACTTTTATCACTCACAGTTTATCAAACTTATTTTTGTCCCAAGGTGGTATTCAGGACGAGTGTAACGCTACACCGGAGACAAATCCCAGTCCCGGGCCTCAGGGACTTCCACAGCGATCTGTCGGAAACGGCCTGTATGCAGCTATTTCCTACAACCTTTACAAGGTCGTCTATTCACTTTATGGGCGGACATCCGTCGCGTTTGTCGTCCTTGGCGTCCGTCCGGAAACTTTTCGGGTCTATAGATTACTTATTCATATTGTTATTTAATTATTTAGTGCCATGGAAGATATATAAATTCTTTATGGGCTGATTTTCGCTGAAATTCATCCATCAAAAAAAGGTATAAACTGACTGGATATCCAAGTGAAAAATTAGACAGTTTTATTGTTACTATAGTCTAATTTTATTAACATTTAAATTAGTTATTTTATTTTATTCGACGAATTTGTTTATGTAAAATTCAGTCATAAATAGAGCGTTTTTGGCATTAAAGTCTGTTTTATTTCTTTAATAATGCTAATAGGTTAATAACAATAATAAGATTGTTCAAGAGGCAACATTGCAGGCATTTAAATATAGAGGTTCTGTAGTAAAGAGCTATGTGTTAATATACATTTTGTTGAAAAAAAAAAATACAGGAAATATGACTACACTGTCATATCATTTAGAGTTTTGTAAATAAATGTTAATACATACGAGTAGTACATAGCAGTCAACCTATTGTCAAAAATGAAACCGCAAGATTTGTAAGTGGCTTGGTGAAATAAACAGTGAAAATTGGGACTCACGGACGACGGCTCAACATAAAATGGTTATTCATAAAAACAAACGACTGACTTTGTAAATATAAAGTGAATTTTCTGATTGAATTGATAGCAATTTTGCAAATGGAATTAATATTTCGCGGATTTTTGTACCATGTCATTATTCCACACAAATGGAATTGATGTATGAAATGTATCTCTTATTGGCATATAGAGGTCCCCGAGGACAAAACCTCTCTTTATGCTACGGTACGTGGTCATAGTTCATTATGTCTGATTACGTAAAAGGTGTCCATTATAGCCTGTTTTGATTTCATATACAAAACAAAGAAAAAACTATTATCTAGTGATAGCTTGTGTGTGTATGAGAATAGTTCCACGAGGTTCTGTATTTAAGGCCTAAATCGGTTTGCATTGTGTGAGTTGCTCGTATCCGGGAATTTTCCCTAGCAAAACGATATATATTAAGTTTACCTCTGTCTCATTTGGAATGGAAAAAAAATGTGGGATTTGGTTGGCACTGTTAGCATTACATCTAACTCAATGCAAAACGAAGTGTCTACAGTACAACTGATGTTAAGGGCGATGCAATCGAACAGAGTAATATGTAACAAATCGACGATTGTCAGATGCCCAATACCTAGGTGTATTCCCATCCTTATTCCTTCCTGTTTTCCTGATTTTATGTGCCGGCAATACATCTATGGCCAAAACGGTGAGGATGTTCATGGGCAGTAGTGAACACTTACCATCAAGTGACCTGCTTGTTAGTTAGCCTGGCCTATTGTCCATAAAAATAGTTCAAATATTAAAGGTGTTAATATGACCAGGGACAACATAAGGGCACCTGTTTCTCCCAGCTATGAAAATGTGAAAACACTGATCTCGCAACTACCATTGAAATACTGGGGTAATTATATAAGATTAGTTTCTAAGCTGACCTGGCCTTGTAATACAAAATAATCGATTTACCAAACAATAGTGCGAATCGGAGAACAAAAAACAAAAGACGTTACACGTGCTCATTAGGTAACCTATATTATGGCGGCGGGCTTGATAAAGGAAATATAATTGGAATATTTGTTATAACATTTTGTAATTTTGTTAAGGATACGTCTAGTGGAAATGGTCGCTATGTACCTTTTATTTAATCCCCTATCACATCGTGGTGGGATGGAAAATATTAGGTGAAATATGGGTATCTTTGTTGCGCGTCTACTTACCCCTTCTGGGAAAAACCGTGTGCTTATTTATGTTTGTAACCAGAGTTTGTTTTTTCATAGTATACACCTGAACTTTATTAAAAAGCCATTTTTATAGAAACTCCAACGTACATTTTGCACCTCGCTACACTTCGAGTAACTTCTGAAATATCATCACTAGGTTGTTACGTTTCTTCTTTGTTCGTTCTTACCAAAGGCTTACAATAACTCACGGAGCAAGGAATACAGCCTCCACAATATAACAAACTTCAGAAAGTCGGTAAGATATATGGATTCAACTCAGAAAATCTATTTTATATCTTCAACATTAGAATGTTGTTTCTTATTGAACAATAAACAAAGGTGCTGTAAGTCTAACGCTTGTATTTGTGAATCTACGCCTATTTGTGGCATTCAACCTACTTATTTATTGAACCTATTTATACACCGGGTAAATCCAGAGTGCAATCGAGAACGTAAATTCGTTATTTAAGCAAAATTATCTACGTATTTACTACCCAAACATGATGATAAGTAATATTATTAAAAATTATCGCTTCTTTTTGTGAAATTTTTAGTTGCATTGTATTTGAGGTCGTTGAAACTATCACCTGCTTTCGTTTTTTACTCCGTATTTTTTAAATTCGAAGGCCAATAATTCGAGAGTATCATATATAAATATAGGATGTATTTCTTTATGATACTCTGATATTTCATAAGTAGAACAACAATTAAAACATGTATATCATGCAGCGGATTCGTGCCATTGTGTGGCACAGAACCCTCGATGAACATGTCCAAATCACTCTTGACTGGATTTTTTATTGTTGCCCACTCATTCAAACATTACCAGACAAGTGATTTAAATTAGTTGAGACGAAATGTGGGAATGACATCAATGGCTTACAAATATGCGACGTCATTTACTGTGGACTTTAAATATGGAATACTGTGGTATTTATATAAGGAAGAATGTGGTAAGGTAAACTGAGTACTTTAATTACTAAAATGTTATTCCCGTTATAGCTTTGACTGTAGTTGTGATAGGTAGAAAAGATTTCAAAACCTCTAAAACAAAATAAATCACTATTTCTTTAACAAGATCAGTTTTTGACATGTTTGACTAGAATCAGAAGGGTCTCGTTCCATAACAAATTGCGCCGATGAAGACTTACCCCGGAAAAAAACGTAATCAGCAAAATGTACCTTCGGCAAAAAGTCTCCGATAAACAAAAACATGTTCAGAAAATATAATACGGGATTACCTTTAGTGCTTTCCACGACGCAGTCGATCCTCCACAGTAGTAGCGCCACGTACAAAGTAAGAAGCATCTTGGTGCCGGGGTAGTATAACTCAGTTTTAGGGCCCATACTCATATCTAGTCAAATTTTCGGCAACGCCGCCCTTGCCAGGTGAAACTCGCAACATCACAGAGGCACTTTGTTGTTTGAAACAAATTTTGTGTCGTACACCCGCGGAAATGCTAGTTATGATTTTTTCGTTTGAATTTATTTCTTGGAGTGCTGGTTTACATTGTTCGTGTCGCGTTATCTGAAACAAAAAAATATTGACGTCACAAAAACAGTCAAGTGTTGACAGATTTGTATGGTATCAGTAATTATAATAGGGCCTTGTTTTATTAAAATATATGTAAATATTATTTTTCTTTGCTATTGTCTTAGTAAAATGCAATAAATCGTAATCACACGAAAATATACATGTACATAAATGGCCCTTAGTAGTTTAGCTAATACATTTAAACTTAAAATTACATTTATTCAAATGTGTCGAGACAGAAGCACTTTAACCTCTCAGTGACAACCATAACACCGAATGTCTGAAACTATTAATAAAATAAACGAATGTATCTCTCAGCCCTGTCACTTAAACCCCGGTGACATAAAATTATTTATACAACTAATGTTGGAACAAAAACGGTTCCCGTCTTCTAAGGGTTAAGCACTTTTATAGCCAAGTTATTGTGCTCGTAAAAACATTTTCTTTTACTTGTCCGATCTGAGGTGGGGAAGAAATCTCGGCTTTCAGCTATTTAAGGGCGTTTTCGCACTCGTACTGAAGCTATTCCGAATATATTTATAATAGCTACACTATTAGTACGATTAATCGTGATGTGAATTCGAAATCATCATAATATCAGTTCGGCTTATAGTTTAAAACTAAATTAAAAAAAAAACAATAGTTGGTTATACAAAATCAGTATATCACATGTAGTAACCAAAGGCCATAGTGAGTACCATAACATAATATACAAGATATTTTATAAATACATTGAAATATTGTACTTAAAGATATTATCACGCAAAAAGTAAAGAATACACTTTCTTTCCACTCGATTGATTTCGGCTTTTGTTTCTCGATGTTCTCTTTTGTGTATTGTAAGTTTGCTACTAATTATATAATTTTATATCGAATTTACATTAACACGCAACATCTGATTCCGAACAAAATCTTCTACATATGTGTGGTACATGTAGTAATAGAAGGCCATAGTGAGTGAGATAACATAATATAAAATATATTTTATAAATACATTGAGATATTGGACTTATAGATTGACTAGATACTTGATAGACTTGATATTATACAAATAGTAAAAAAAACCTAAATCAATCACATCTTTCGTATCACTTGTCTTTTTTTCTCGATGTCTTCTCCCATCGATGATATCATTAACTCACACTAACAATATATGTTATCTCGCATTAGATGCACTAAAAAGCGAGATCTGATTCCGACCAAAGTTTTCTAAAAGCGATTCCTTCTGATTCCAAGTCGTAACAGTGCGTGAGTGCCCTTACTTGGCATCCCATTACGCGGAGCTACTTACGTCAGCAATTTTATTTTATGCCTCACCGCCCATCCACATGTTTATTACCGTGGCATTTACCTAATGTTACCTTTGAAATTGACTTAATTACTTAAGACCGCACTTTACGGTTTGTTCCGAACGTGGTAATAAAAAACTCACTTAGGAAACCGTCGCCGCTCGTGTCTCTCTCACATCGAGATCAAAGTGTCAGTTCTTTAAAAGCTTAGGATTGAACGACTGATGATTGTAGGGTAGGGGCGGAAAAGTGAGGTTAGCTCTATGTACTTAATTGTGTGACGCGAAATTATTTGTTCTGAGAATACTTATCATCGTAATATCTAAGAATATAATTTAATATACATTGGCCTGATACAATCCAACTACTACTACTACTACTAACACAATCCAATAAGAGAATTCCTCTACACGGAAATCGGTCCAAGTGAGTTCCCAATTTACAGCTCATAATGTGTAATTTACAGGCATCAGATATCGCTGAAAGATTTACCATGACATTATAGAGAAAAAATAACCATTATGCCACAGATTTCTTAAGTGTTTACGAAATGCGTGTTGAAGCAAAGAGGCTAATTTTAACATTCGCCGGGTATTAGGGAGATTAGTAGTGATGGATGTTCGTTTGTCTATCCTAATCTGATCTTTTCCGCTACAGAAGCTCGCATCGCATTACTCATCCTTTTAGAATTTAGATCATTACTCATATATTCTCAAACGGATTATTGAAAATTGAAATAGAGGCAATTGAAATTCTAGCGGGTTGAGATTGCCTACATGTTTAAGATTATAATATGAATTATTTATTACATTTAGAAACTGAATTATCGCACCCGTAGATTTTTGTATTCCTTAGAAATTATTACGATGTAAGTAGGTTAGTTGTATGTTAATCATGTTTTAATATTTATTCCTGATAATAATGTTATTAAACGATTCGGATATCTATACTACAACATAGAATGATAGTATAATACCTACCCTAAGACCTGCCACCTACAACCAGCATAGACACTTACTTATTGCTGGTGGTAGGTTTCTCATATGTGAGAGGTAGGCTTAGGTAGGTACCACCGCAATGTCTATTTCTCCCGTCAAACAGTAGTGTAAATGTACGGTGTATTTCGGTTTGAAGGACATTGTAGCCAGAGTAACTACTGGACAAATTGAGACTTAACATCTTATGTCTCAGGATGGCGAGCGCAGTGGAATGCCAATCATTGCTTTGTAATTCAAGGTGTTGTTTGGTTTTGCTGCTGTTCATGAGCGGTCGTATCGCTTACCATCAGGTGAACGACATGCTCGTCTTGCCATGTCATGAAATAAAAAAAAATCACTTTCCGAAATACCGTTCCGCCACCAGGCAAAGAATGGAACATAATAAAAATACAAAGAAAGAATTTTGTCTTGTTCGTACATAACATGTTCATTAGAATTATCGTGTTAAACAAAAAATAAATACAGATTATAAATAGACTTCAAATCGCAACAAGCAATAAAACAAACAATAAATCAGTATGTCCAGACTGGCTTTTATCAGTAAATATAAATTCTAAATATTTATTGTGTATTGTGGTAATTATCTCTTATGGCGACTGATTTATGTAGAAAAAAAATTAATGACTATAATCTACGGCAGATGTGGGACTGGCGAACAGCTGATGCGTTTGAATTTAAAGTATTGTTTACATAAAAAAATCTGCTGAGGTTGAAAGTATTTTTACCCGACTGAATTAAAACGAGTCAAATGTTTTTGAGTTTCTTTTTCGTTGCACTCTGCATCTCAAACGGTTTGATGGATTGTAATAATACCACCATATTTAATTCAAGACCTGTGTCGTGGGTGTTGAAATCTGTACGAGATTTTCTCTCTCTCTTTCTCTTCAGCCACAGGAAGTCTACTGTTGAACGTAGGCCTTTCCTATCGATTGCCACATAGACTACTTTGAAGCCGCCTGCATCTAGCAACTTCTGACTTTAACCAGGTCGTCTGTCCACCTTGTAGGTGGACGTCCGACTCTTCGCTTACTTGTACGTGGCTTCCACTTCAGAACTATTCGGCCCCAGCGGCTATTAGTTCTACGTGCTATGTGCCCGGCCCACTGACACTTTAACTTGCTAATTCTAAGGGCTTTGTCCGTAATCTGTGTGCTCCTACGGTCAACTTTATTCCAGATACGATCTTGCAGGCTCTTTTGTGTCTTTTTTGTCTCACAAATGACAAACTTAAAACATACAAGTATGTGAGAGAAATTATATTTATCTGGGTGCAGCAATCCAACCAAATCACGTCATGCATTTTAAATGGCGTCTAAACATTACAGTCTAGAAGTCAGTCTAAAGATATTATTAATTTTACAACGTGGCGACAACGAATCAAGAACAATAAAAAGAACAAAACATTTTACATATACAATATATGTATCCAGCTTCAACAAAAGCTAGTTTCACATATGTATTGGTTCAAAAGAAAGATACTTATTATAAAAGAATGAAAGAATCGCACGAACAATGAAATATGTAAAAAAAAGACAAAGTTTTTCTATTTCAGCAGGGAAAATATAAATAAAAGTTTCTATAATAATATTCCCCATTGACTTGTAATTAGTGATCATAAAAAAGTATTAATTGATTTAATTAGCGCTGTAGATCCCCTACCTTTACAATGTGCTTCAGAACGAGGGAAACTAGATTCAAGAGCTGGTAACGCCACTTATAGAACTATTGCCGGCTTCAATAATTACTAGATATTTGTTATAAGCTCCATCGACGCAACAATATAAATATTTTTAATTGACACATAACAAACTCTGTCTTCATTATTTTGATGTTTTTGTTTATTATACACACATCATTTTACTTATAATTTTAAGCAACAAAAGATATAGCATTGAACCTAGAACCTTATGATTTCCAGTACATTTGCACTGACAATAGAACAATGAAACCGCGCATTTTGTATACACCAAATAGGAAACCAAATATTCCAAAAGTGACTGGACTCCACAAGACCGGCAGTAAGAATGATAAAAGTTTTATTGTAACTCATCGTTTCTATATAATTTCCACATTATTTCTTGTTAAGTACATTTCGCAGGACCTCATCGTCACTTACATCAAAAGGGCCCAGCTAACGTTAGTCACTACGTTCTGCCAATATTGATCTAGTCCTCAAAAGAGTCGTGCTGCGGGATATGAGACAGTGTTTTTTGCTTGCTCTGTGGCGTAACTTGGGACTCTGTAATAAATAAGAAATACATTGACTCAGTTGAAAGCTAGAAGTTATTTATTCATCTTCTATTGTGCATTGAGGACATAATAGCAATTATATTTATGCACATCGGTAATTTTAAAAAATACACACAACCATAAACCAGAAGAGTTAACAAGAAAAGAACAAAGCCACGATAGACTAAAGTTACCTATTATTCATAAACAAAGAAAAATAAACTAAGAAATGCAAATACTTCTTTAAAGTTTCAGAATTACAATCTCAACCAATAACTATTGGATTATACGAGATTTCAGGATAAGCAAAACGATTCACTTGATTCATTGACAACAATTCAGCAGAAATAACATGGAACAAAAATGACTAGTAAGATCGTAGCTTGAACGAGGCTTATTTATGAATTAAAAATATCTATTACACAAGCAAATTCACAACTTTCTAAATCTGTATCTGTATCTGTATCAGGCCATATACGTCCCACTGCAGGGCACGGGCCTCCTCTACAATCGTGAGTACGATTGAGAGTCCAACCCGCACTAAGCCAGCGTGGTAGACTATATGGCCTAACCACTCTCAACTTTCTAAATGGTAATTAAAAATGGAACAAAGAGGAATTCAAATGAGCAACATGTGGCCATAAATCCATTATCCTTATAGGCGAAATGTGCAATATTTATTGGGTTGCAAAGTTCGTATCGGAAACTAATTACATAAGTAAAGTTCCCGTTTTCGGGGACTGATTAACGTAACTATGGGAACCGACTTAAATGGGATGAGGCCATTATTTTTATTTATTCAGGACCAAATCGGGATGGTACCCGAATAATGTGGAAAGTTAAACATTCCCAATAAATGTGTTACATACACATGCACACCTACTTTCGTCTGATAGCCTTCAAGCAGTTGATTTATAGTATTTCCTTTAATAATGTTTTTCTTTTGCTTACAAACATATAATTATTTCGTCATCTAGAAAAATCAAATAATGTATATAATACAAAAACATCAATCAATTTAATAACATTTGAAATTCAAATAAAGTCACTATTTAATTCAGCAAGACATTTTGGAATTATTTGGGAATTAATCTTGAAATAAACAAAAGCGTCATCATTACTCGCCGTTTCTCAAACAATCAAAATTTAAAATTCAAAATTAATTCCTCGAAATTAAAAATTCAGCTCAACAGGCATAGACGAATATAGCGTGGCTGTAAACAGATGTCCCTTGCCATAAAGAGTTAATTATCTAAGAATACGAACCCCAACAGCCGGCGGCGCAAGAATAGCTCCCTAGGGAACTTGTGTACTCGTTCCTTTTTATTTCTGTTACACGAAACATGATGAATTACAAACTGTTGACTCGGCAGCTCGGCTACACGGTTTAATCTAACATCCTTGTGTGCTGAGCAATATTTTTCATGTGTTGTGCGAATAGCGCAAAATATTGAAATTAAAATTAATGTTGTATGAGTTGGTAGTATTTTATTGCGCCGGACTGACTTATACGATATAATACATAAACTCACGCCTCTTTATCAGAAGGGGTAAGCAGAAGTGCCAGGATACCCACATTTCGCCTTGTATGTCGGAACATACAAGGCGAAATGTGGGTATGAGACGGATCTCACGATGTGATAAGAGGCGAGCATATCACCATGATGGCACAAATTTCTGACTCTGGTCTGATAATGAATAAAAAATCCAATATTACTTTGCTCAACACGAGATTCGAACCTGAGACCTGAGAGCTTTGTAACTGCAGCCTAGTGCAACTACGCCATCGAGGCAGTCGAGAGTTATGTATATGATGTTGTTATCAAATAGGTATATAAATAATATGAACCCCATAACTATTTGATTCTAGAGTAAACCTAAGGCGATTTTTTTGTAATTTTTCCATAAAATTATTGTGAATAACGCTCAGATTTATTAATTAATACGATGAATAATTCAATCACGGTTCATGGTTAATTAAAATCCCCTTTTGTTCATTCGCGTGTTCCCCCATTATTGGCGTTAACTACGTCTTCCTAGGCCAAATCAATTCATTTTAATTTAAATTGATTTGGTATGCTCAATTTTACCTTATTATAAGTGTAGCTGCAATATTTAAATATGCGTTTTATTGAATAATAAATTATTATTAACAATATATTAAATTCCCACCTTTTTATTTATGGCTGTTTGTTTCCTATTAATTTATGTTGACCTTTAGTTTCGTTTTTTTTATTTAATATAGCTATCAAGTATAATATGTAATGCTAGGAATAAAATTAACCGCAAACGGGAGAAAGAGCGTTAAACTATTATTTGGGGTCCTATGAGATTTTGAACTTAACTGACCCCGAGATGGTGACAAAGCCATAAGCTTGTGACTTGAACATGTGTGTATGGCGAGTATGGCGAAGGGCGAGGGGAACGAAGACGGGGTCATCTGTACCCCTTAATTTTACACGCAAAAATTGTCGAATAGTAATCTTACTCGCTCTGTGCTTTAGAAATTTGCTTGTGTAATGAGTCACAGCGATTCATCGTGGGTTTTTAGTTTTTAAAATTATTTGCTAGTATAATACACATTCGTTTTAAGTACCAGTTAACCTGTGATTAAATCATAGATAAGCATTTCTGCCTCTTGCTACGGTATGATAGAAAAGCTGAGGTCTTGGTTTCGAATCCCAGGTGCGATAAGCGATATTGTATTTTTCTATTAATTATCAGCAACCCGAAACGTGACATAATGGCGACACTTATTAAGATGGGTTCACACAGAACATCTTACCACAAAAGTATTCATACCACCTCAAAATATTTCATTGAATCAACAGCTAAACTTCCAACAACGCTCAGAAAACATTTACACTTTTAGAGCCATAAATTACTTAACACAAATATTACCTTTGTGTTTCATTCGCGCAATTGTTATTCAAAGTTGCGTTCGTGTTTGAAATCAATTTATTTTGTTTTCTTTTAAAAGCTCTTGTTTTGTTTTAGCGTCAAAAGAACGGATCCGACGGAACAAAGCCCACTTCCACCCACAATCTCGTAATTGTGGAATATCCCCAGATTCCCGGGAAGTGCGTACTTAATAATGAGATGTATTATTTCAATACACGTGTTTACACATTTTCTGGGGGCGCGGCCGAGCCCCCTCCAAGTCGAGCTATAGGCCGTAACATCCTTTTCTCGAAGCAATTCAGACCATTTTCAACCCCCTATAACTTCGTTGTGTCTAAAGCATGAAGCCTGAATTTTCAGTTACTAAGCAGGCATTGTGTAAACACGGTATATTTAAAATTTAATTCAATTTGAACCAGTAGTTTAAGAATTGTAACTAGTCAAACTTTCTTAATTTTGTCACTCACTGACTGACTGACCGATCATCAAGTCTAAGGCACTTCTAACAGACATAGAACCTTCAAATTTAGAATATAATTAGTGTTTAGTGTCTAAAATAAGGGAAAATTCAAACATATCGTAATTTGTGTCTCGTTTTCTAAATAGACCAACTGCGTGAATAACTTTGTAATCCCATATAAATGTATAGGATTACAAAGTTACATTTGCAGTTAATGAATCATTGTACCCGTATATAATGGAATAATAGTTGTAGATAGATATCTATTTACATGAGGCATAACAGGAGGGGATATAGAGAGGGAAATGGTGTATTCAGCCCATGAAACTGTACAACATTCCTCTAGAAAAACATGACGAAGAAAACTTGCAAATAAATAGATTAAATGGCTCGAAAATATCAATTACAATGTAAGAAAGAACATTAATAATCAAATCTGCTATATTTGTGATAAATTGATACCTACAAAAATAAGAAAAATCCATAAGACAGAGGCTTTAAGAAAAATCGTTAGTGATATTCTAGAAGTAAGAAGTACCGAAAAGGAAAAAAGTAGGACTCTACAAAAAGACGTGAGATCCCATCAAAAACATCTTGTAAAAAAATTCCAAGTCTCGCAACTCAGGTTTTCTACCGCAAAAAGTTGTGAGATGCATGTAATACCAAGTCGAATAATTTATTTAGTCCTTAAGGGACCTTCTATATAAAGTTATTACGTTAGTTATTACCATATCAATATTAAAAATTCTTTACGTTTTAAATAAACAGATCGACTTGGCCAGCAGCATTATGTATAAATTGTACGATACATTATGTTTTCTTGCGATGGCCAAGTCAATCCATTTTACAACGCTCGCCATCCTGTGACATAAGATGTTAAGTCTCATTATGTCCTGTAGTTGCTCTGGCTACAATGTACTTCCAGCCGGAACACAACAGTGCATTTGCTACCCAGACGGCCTCTCACATAAGATAGGTCTTTTTCACAAGAAAAATATTTATCATGCATGAAACGGTAAAGAGAAGGTTAATAAGCAATAAGAAAATAATATATAAATATCGAAAAGTCTCTCGTAGTATCTGGTACCCACGACACAATACTTAATAGATCTTAATATTGGGTATATTTTTTAATTTATTATTCTACGAAAACTACTTAACTTTGTGCCCTCTGGACTAAAATTTACGATTTAAATAGTAACATTACATACATGTCTATCCTAAACTTCAAGGAAAAAGGTATATGTATACATATATGTAAAATAAAACATATTTGCATCTCCTGCCTCCTCTATTAAGTTTGTTATTATAGTGATACAAAATAATAAAATCCATAGTTAAAATATGTTATTTTTTTTAGTCATAAAATTCAGAGCCTATACAAATCGCTAAAAACACATCATAATGCGGGGCAAACCCGTGTCTATTAAATGGTCCAAATAGGCTGCTGCCTCAAAGAGGCCGTCAAATATAAAACTAAGTTATTTCCTACTAGCAAATTTAACGCGAAATTCCCAAAGAGATTTGTCAATAAAAGTGATGATAAAGAACCATTAAATTGGCAGCATTTGCCAGATATCCCCCGGGCACCGGCAGCTATCAGCCGTAATTAAATTTGTGGAATCATTTTTGTTAATTACAGAAATTTGATTGGAAATGTCTGTTTACGATTCCTTTTCATCATCCTTTTACTTTATTAGTCTTTGATAATTTATATTGAATAAAAAAAAGATAAATTCAATAGTAGCCCAAGTTTCCGCGTTATCCCTTTTGAAATTTGTAATGTTATATTTACACTTTTAAAATGATTAAAATGTTATTTTGTATCAAAGATCTTTACGGGGTTTTATCTACTTCTTTTAGTTATTCAATTTCCAGCTTCTTTGTGTGATTATTTTCCACGAATACGATAAATTACCCGATATAAGATAACTTTCTAGAAAGGTTTATATCAGAAGGTCTGTCGTAAAATCATAAGGCCGATCTTTTATTATTATTTCACGAATCCGAGTAAGTGTGGGCAGGTAGAAGATTATTTCAAAGAAATAAAATATAAAGACTTTTTTTTTATATTTCTTTCAAAAAACTCAGAGTAAGCACACAAATTAAGTTGAATTTATTGTTCTTTCGTTCGTTTCCTAATTTAAGAAATCGTTTAAATTTATACTTCCATTCATTAGAGTTGAGAAACATTTAAGTAGTGATGAATTATCCTTGTTAATATTTTTTTTATAAAACTAATATTTACGGAGTTTATCGCGGATTAGGTTTCCTTAATACATTTTTGACTTCCCGTCGTTTCGATTACTTTATAGCCTTCGCGGTCACAATGCCGGTCAGTTCAAATTCAATACTTATTTTTTGTATATCAATGATACTTATAAAAAATTGGATTGATATACATAGATAGCGTAATATCCCAATTCGAACCAAGTTCTTCACAGCTCGCAGCCGACTCACACGACGACTTTTTATGTAACAAAATATTCATCATATCATCATCATCATAAAATAAAAAGGCACTATTTCCAGGTAAACTTATGTACACAGCTCTATTTAATAAACAAACATTCCTAAATAATCCAAAAGTAGGTGGATTATGAATCCACTTACCAATTCCATATAAATTCAACCCCGAAAATAAACGAACGTGCCCTAAAAACGAAATAAACAACAAAATCTAATACATTCATAGAAAAATAAACAGATTTGTATCTCTTGGTGGGGCAAATTGGATTCGACGTTTTATGTGAACCTTAACAAAATTCCTTTACTCGGAAAGGCAACATAATAAAGGCTAATTCCGCTTTATTTTAGTCTAAATTTATTCGTTTTCGGTTTATTGCTTAGGTAAGTTACTTTAATTTAATAGTTTCTTAAAATTGTTTTGTAATAAATCAATTTACGAATTTACAAATAATTTTGACTATTTCATACACATAACACACGCCATTTTCCTAGAAGGGGTAGAAAATACTACCGTTCCACCTTTCGTCTTACGTGTTCCTTTTCACGGTGTCATCGACTATTTAACGTTGTGTTATAATGATTTTATGAAAATAGAAATAAGTAAAGTGCTAAATGAGTGACGGCTTTGCATATAATTATTATTTGTGTAGGCTAAATAATTATTCCATCGTCATCATTCCAAAGTCCATCGTCATAGCCATGCAGGTGAAATGTCCATGAACATAAATAATTTAAAACTAAAAACAAATAAACCTTAATATAGATAAATGAGTCCACAATGCTTGGAGTTCACATAGGTAAACTAACCATCCAGCCTGATCCTATCTGAACCACAAACGTTTGCCTACACTGGCAACAATGTTGGACACAAACGAAATACGATTCAGTTTTAGAAGCGGCTGTCGACCCGTGTTCCTCTTGAAGTTGAAATTTCAGTGATATCTGAAGTACGGACTCCCAAACAGTCCAGTCCCTGGCACGCCAAATATTTCCAATGCAGTAAACAAATATGTTTGATTGAAACCGATCTTTCTGAGGTTAAACTCGGCACAAAGGCAAAGGTATAAACATTATTATGTTTAGACGTGTTAAATAAGCACACAACTACTGTCAAAACAATGCATTAATAGTATTATAGTTTACTAATGATTTTATATTTAAATAATGCTTCCTAATAATAATTTAAATTTTAACCCAAATGAAGAATACTTTTTTTTAATATGACCTCAAATCGTATTAATTCTGGAATTTTAAGTTTAATTCTGGAGGCAGGTTATAGACTGTCGTTAGATAGTCAAATCTTCCGATAACACGAGATGGAAAAAACGAGCAATTCAATACAGTGATTGACTTTTTACTGTGATTCATTCAAAACTTAGTATTAATGGGTATGAGAAAGATTGATGCAATTGTGCCCAGCTAAAACCGACAAGACAAGACTATTGGATTTTAAACGAAACAAAATCTTATTTTTATAAGATTTTTCTAATTGTCTGGCACATGAATTAACACATTAATAACATGAATGAGTGACTTGGATTAATACACAAAAAGCTAATAAAAATATCCTGTATATAAATTTTAAGAAGATGTGAAAGCGATTCTCAATAGCTATTCCCGCAAGAAAAATAAAATATTATAGTAAGTACTAAATCGCTATCGCTTCGCATGAATATCTAGATAGTAACTGTTATTATATCATTACCGCGGAGTTCACAACAAAGTTTATATTAATCTTGAAGTTAAACATTAAGCGAAGGCGACAAAGTGTTTACTTTGTGGCATACGTAAGACAGGTAACAAATTAGCGGCTGTTATCTTTTTACAATTGAACAGTCGTCATTCGATAACATTATAGTATATACAAACCGCAAAAGCACTAGAATTTTAAAAATATTTATAATAATATGGTTTTTTATTGCAATGAATTATAAGACGCGCATGCTATCAGTCTGACGGTAAGCGAGAACACCGCTCATGAACAGTAGGACAAACAACAAAAAAAATTACAAAAAATGCTTGATATTCTACTGCGCTCGCCATTCTGAGACATAAGATGTTAAGTCTTAATATCTTCTCTCTGGTTTATTTATTTGTTTACTCTGGCTACAATGTCCTTCAAACCGGAACACAACAGTGCAATTACACTGCTGTTTGGCGGGAGAAATAGGCGTTGCATTGGTACTTGCCCAGGCGGCCTCTCACATATGAGAGGTTACCACCGGTAAAGGTGTAGGTAGTTAAGTTGTTAAATTAAGGCCGCCTATTGTAACCATGCCTTTAGTTTTTAAGTATTTTTGTACACGTCTTTTAATTTGGAGTACAATAAAGTATAAATAAATAAATAAAACTATGATGCGGCATAAAATAAAACCTATATTCTTCCCACTGTAGATAATGGATGGATTCTCCCTTGTAATCATATTCTATGCGAATAATAAGTAACGAAATGTAAAATAAATAAAATAAATACAGGTTCCTAAGTAAACATATTCTATAGATCCTGTACAAACATTGTTTTTAGAATACATATTTTCCTGGAATATATATTCTACCAACTTTAGAAAACCTCCAATACCCAGAAAATACTGACTAGCCAAAAACAATCATCCGTTATGCGTTAGCAGAATTACAGAGCAAAAATCCGAACCACGACGATTCAAAAACAAAACTGACATACACCAAAATTCTATACAGGATATGATTGGAATTTTACACGAAAATTAAAATATCGACCGAATTTATCATTCGCTTTTATCGAATACTGGTATTAAATAAAAACCATAATGTACTTATACTGTAGTAAATTTCAATTTGGAACGAAAATTTGGGTTCGTTAGTTCGCATGTTCACTAGTGGTTTGTACAAATCGGGATATATCTCAATGCCTAATGAAAAATTAAAATCATTATGTGATTATGTTTAGTATACAGCATTATATTTCTGACAACCTCTGTGGCGCAGTTGGTTAGACGCCGGCTGTAAAACGAAAGGCCGCGGATTCTCGAGTGTTTGTGTGACGAAAAAGTCTGGCAGTTTCTGTTACCCACTACAAGACTTAATTGATAAAAATGTGGGCTCAGAACTATGTATATAATTTTAAGTGTATTTATTTTATTTTTTAAAATTAAAAGAGAAACAAGTAAAAGCTATAACAACACTTATTAGTGAAACATTTCATGAAAAATCTCACGAAAGTTTTAAACGATGGTTCTATTGGAACGTTAAAAATATAACCGATAAAATTAAAATACACTTTAAGAAGAAATTACACTAGAGAGCCATTCAAGTATTCTATTACAGTATAAAATAGCGAAGGAATGTTTCCTGAACAAATGTGAGAGCGTTTCTTCGACTCTTTGGATTCAAGTTGGAACAAATACTTTTGTAAGTGCACGTCAGCAGGTTTCTAATAATTCCATCTCAATTTTAGTTTCCACAGTTCCATTATGTAATACTGCAATGAGACCATTCTATAAGACAGCACATATTAATTACTTTTAACACTTTTTACGGGTAAATGTTATTACCAAATATTATAACAACCTCAATCTATCTTTCGATTGTAGGGTAGGCCCGTGCCCTGCAGTGGGAGGTATATGGGCAGATACAATACGCTCGTGTCTAACAACCAGTCACACTTGAAACTACCAATACATGATCCCTTCAATTTCTCAACCACAAGGCTCAAGCGAAGTTTATAACAGACTTGCAGTAAATACGTTTCGAGTGTCTGCTTATCTGTTATCGGCTTTCATAATTGAAAAACTTTGGGCGCGATGCCGACACGAGAATACAAGCATTCATTTGTTTGAGTAGATTTTGGTTTAATTGGAATATTTGGTTGTATTCAATTTGGTATCGATGAAATTTTCATCAATTGATTTTGGTTATTTAAAAATATCAGTCGAGGAACAATTTGTTAATTTGCTGGTGGTAGCTCTCTCATAATATGTAAGGGTCCGCCAAGCACCGCTCCAATATTTTTTCTCCAATGAAATAGTAGTGTAAATGCACATGACATTGTACCAAGAATAACTTTAGCCTTAATATCTTATCTCTCAAGATGGCGAGCATTATAGAAACATAAATATTAAAAAATAAATGATGAAAAATAATTATTGAACTTGCATAATTTAATAATACAAGGCTGCCATGGCTTCAATAGAATTGACGGCAAAATTGCTAACCCAGATCTACTTCCCAACACGATTCTCATGTAAAACAAAGCACTTTTTACACTGAGGTCCCGGCTGTAATATAAAACAACGTTTGTACAAGGATTGGTAATTGTAGCCTTGAGTTGAAGGACGCTTGAATTTTTACCCGACTTCAAGTTTCGTTTTACCGTTCCCGAGCATGACTAGAGCAAGTGCACTTGTACCGACTGAATGGAACCCCCGAGCCTGATTAGATTTAGAATGAATCGTATTGATCAAACCTTATATTGTTCTAGTCCTATGGATCAGGGAAGTGCTATACTTTTAGCCTGTGTGAATTAAATTAGATAGCACCAATTTTAAAGATTAATTATACTATTGAAAATTAAGGATAAGAAACTAAGAACAATAAGAAGCGATGGAACTGGTCAAATATGTGCAAAGTTTCGCCAGGTGTAGCAATATACGATTAAATTACTTTTCCATGTATATTCCTAATCATAAGATGGTAATCAAACTAATTATGTGTTAGTGTTTCGTTTTAATGATGATAGAAATCTAAACTAATAACAAACATTATGAGTAGGTTCCTGTCAAGAAATTATAACGTTGTGTTGCATTAATTATTTTAGAGAATATACGAATATAATGTTCGTTTCATCAAATTGACAGAATAATCAATTTCAACATACATATATATATGTATTGCCTATTTACTTAATGGATAGATAAAATGCCGCTATCGGTAAAACAAAGCATGCAAGCATGTCATTTGCCTGATCGTAAGCAATACGCCAGCTCCAAAATCAAATAAGAACATTAATTACAAAGCATTGCTTGGCATTCACTACGTTCGCAACCGAGATATATTTATTTATTTTATAATTTTATTTAAAAATATTAAGTTAAGATGATAAGTTTCATTATGTCCAGAAGTGGTTCTAACTGCAATGTTATTTAAACTGGAACACGGTTTTTACAACCATTACGTTCCTGTTTAATTATAAACGCACCGGGATGCATATTACGTATAACGTTTATTAACATACACTTCCTATTGTATTAACAAGGCTACAAGAAAAATAACTACCAGTTCCAAGTCAAACGCTGATGGATAAGAATAACAAAACTCAACCATTGCTGATATCAACTTCCAGGTAATGAATATGCCAATGACATGCAAATTTCCCGCGGTATTCCTTATCTAGGTTAGTTCAAAAGTTTTCGTTTTGAGAAATCATTATTATACCGTCATAATATACTCAAATGTATAATAATATCAGCACTTTGATTTAGCTTTACCACCTCTAGGAACATTCTCAACTAGTGAGGAAAGATAGTCCTACTTGAAGCATATAATAATTTATTTTGACAACAAAACATCTGACTACTTATAATTATGTGCTAGTCAAATCGGTTATGTATGAGTTATAATATCTCTATTATATATGTATATTATCATCATTATCATCATCATATCAACCACAGGAAGTCCACTGCTGAACATAGGCCTCCCTCAAGGATCTCCACAATGACCTGTTGGAAGCGGCCTGCATCCAGCGACTTCCTGCAACCTTAGTCAGATCTTCCGTCCACCTTGTAGGCGGGCGTCCGACCTTTCGCTTGCCTGTACGTGGCCTCCACTCAAGAACCTTTCGGCCCCAACGGCCATCGGTTCTACGAGCTATGTGCCCGGCCCACTGCCACTTCAACTTGCCAATCATATGGGCTATGTCGGTAACCTTGGTTCTCCTACGGATCTCCTCATTTCTGATTCGATCTCGTAGGGAAACACCGAGCATAGCCCGCTCCATGGCTCGTTGAGTGACTTTGAGCCTTTTAATGAGGCCCACAGTGAGAGGCCACGTCTCGGTGCCGTATGTCATCACTGGTAACACACAATATATATTATATCGCTCGCCAATCGTCAGAATAATGACGGTTTGTTTAAATCCTCATACTGAACTATGATACGTTGGCGACTATGACGGGTTTTATACTACCGGGTACCTTGTTCGTTAACTGAGCTTATACACATGTATATATAGACCAATTGTTTGTAACTAGTCTATCGTTAAGTATTATTCATTTAATAAATCCACAAAACGTTAAATTGCGTTTCAATATTATTGTTTCTCGCTACAGTTACTATTAAGCATAAAAATATAAAACTATTCAAGGCTTCATTGGGCTGTATGTATCAGCCCAAATACGTCCAACTGCAGGGCACGGGCCTACTCTACAATCGAGAGTTCGATTGAGAGTCGTTAGGCCATATACTCTACCACGCTGGCCTAGTGCGAGTTGGCTGAGTTTACACGCTATAGAAATTTTATAAATCTCTATGGTATGCAGGTATCCACACGATGTTTTCCTTCACCGTTATAGTGCGTGGTGATTGACTATCAATACACATGACTTTCAAAAGTTCAGAAGTGTGCCTTGTAATTTGAACCCGCGACCACCGTGAACATGTTGGCAGCCGCGTCTGGTCTATCCAACAGGCCACAACGCACTTATTGGGGTACCTGATTAAATTACGGAAGTAATTTACACTTAGGTGTGTATCCAAAAAAGTTAAATAACTATCGGTCTTTCTTGTAGATATTTATTTCTGCCTAAATCACATTTAAGCAATCAAAATATAAAATAAATTGAACTTTCCCTAAATAATTTATTAACGTCGCTGTCATCAATTGCCTTTGAGCGATAAGACCGCCAATTATATTTTTTATGTTTGCGATTTTGTTTTATTTGTTTTCAATAAGTGTATACACAAATGAATATTTTTCCTGTTTCTTGGTGTTACTGCCATCATGAAAAATATTAATTATATCGCTAAGTAATTCATAGCTAGATGGTCCAATATTGTAAAAAAATATTTAACTAAGGTAATCGATTTCATGTCCCCTCAATCTAGGACCAGCCCTTTTACGTGTCTACTAATTGAATCCGTAGGTGGACGTCCTTCCTATTAACTTACTTCCGATTGGCCCGTGTCAGCATTACGTATCAGAACACTCATTTCCTCGAACAGAAAAATATGAAATATCGCCATTTTTATGATACTGTCTACTATACCAAAAACTTATTAAACTAATGTTTCAATAGTAAACTAAAAATAACTTATACCATCAATATTATATTTTGAATCGTAAGGCAACGAAAACATATATCTTACAAAGTATAAAATACGGGAGGCGGAAGACTTATTGCATCATTCCATCGATCTTACTGGAGAGTTTATATTCTCTGTATATAATACTAATGTACGGTCTATATTTATTATCTTCTTCGCTTAAACTGAATTCAAACGTCGTTCGTAAGAGGAGAACCATTCGACAAAAATATGTTTTAAAATTGTTGGTGAATAAGGACGTAAATGTTCAAATTTAGTGTCCTGGTATTTAGTAAGACTGTTTTCTTTTAAAATGTAAATACATAACTCTTTCTTGTGCTCTATTCAAAAATTGTCTCATTACGGAGATCGAACTCGTGGTCTCTCCTCTTAACAGTTGGCGTCTAACCAACTGCGCCACGAAAGATGTTTATCTAGTGGCTGTACCGATGAGTCTAATTTAATTCATTTTCTTTAAAAAAAAATTGTAACGCGGAACCCTGTATGTGCTCTCAATTAATAACGTCATGTCTTATCCACTCTGTTGATGAATTTAATTTAAATGCCCAGCTTTTCGTCAACTAAAGCATAATAGAATAGTATATGTAGTTATTCCAGTTACATAAGCATGACCCACCCTGTATAAGGAACATAAGTGTTCCGTGCACAGTTGGCGGAAACAA
Source organism: Hyles euphorbiae (assembly GCA_023078785.2). Taxonomy (NCBI): domain Eukaryota; kingdom Metazoa; phylum Arthropoda; class Insecta; order Lepidoptera; family Sphingidae; genus Hyles; species Hyles euphorbiae. The sequence continues at coordinate 5,762,137 of CM041049.1, forward strand.
AATCGTGCTGTAACCGGCAAATTGAATTTTCCTTTTTTCAAATATCTTAAGGTGAATGGAGTATTATATTCCAAAATCTAAATTCTCATGAAAGAGGGCGAGATGGAATTTATATAATTCACTTTGTATTGTAACAGTTGAGAAAAAGAATCCTGCTTTTGCGTAATGGATTGAATATTGTTTTAAGTGGTTCAGGAATTTATGGTAAATATTTTTTGTTTGTTTCTTTTGAGGACAAAATGTTATTTGTCCGAAGTAGTTGTTTATACGAGCATTCTTTTATAAACTGATTAAACTACTTATATTATTAATACGGATATTTGAAAAGGTTTATGTTAGGATGATTGTATGTTGTAAACATACGGATATTAATTAATTTTTAGGTCAGCTGCTGTTTACGTCGCGGGTGAATTGCTCTTATTATATGGATGAATGTCGAGTAAGTTGCAAACGGGCTCTACTTGCATGCGAGTAGGGAAGCCAGGTCAAACTCTGCTAATACTTATTATAAATGCGAAAGTTTGTGTGTTTGTTAAGCCTTCATGTTCAAACGGCAGAACCAATTTTGATGAAATTTGGTCTTACCCTGGATTGACAAATAGGCTATTTTTTATCCCGGAAAATTTGGTGTTCTCGTGGGATGAGTAAGGAATTCTAATACGTGTATTTTCTACTCTTTCATATTAAAAGGGATGGAATGGGATAGAATATAGGGCTGATGAAATGGAGTAGACATAAGAGGTTAAACCTGCATACCTTGATTTATGGAATGGAGAAAAGCAGTACAATAGACGGCAAAAACGCAAATTTCAAATTTTAAATGACTGATGTGGACTGGACTCAAAAAGCTGCACCGGGGCAAAGCCGGGACCGCAAGTATAATGTAAAAGTAGAGTATATTACTTCTCAACACAAATTATATTTAGCTTTCAAATACAAGAAACCGCTATCGTCCAAAAGGCCCTTTCTAAAACATCTGTAAGTGAAGAATGGTAATCGACTAGAACGACTGCGGTTTGTTCTGAAAACAACACCGAGCACGACACTCGTTGAGATTCCGAGAACCCTAACGTGTCTTTAACTCGAAACGTAATTAAATACAGGAGACAAAATAAAAAAGAAAATTGAAAGTCCACTTTGAAGAAACAATAGATTATAGAGTAAAGATTTTCTACGGCGAAAATAATTAAAGACTGTATTATTTTTATATAAAACCTGAGAAATTTAATTTAATAATATGTAAAAAAGCCATAAAAGCACTCTTGTGAGCGCTTCCGAGAGATTAAGGTATAATCCACTGCAGATTGGCGGAATACCATAGAAATTCTTTAAGATTTAAGATTTCCAGGTATCTTCTCGATGTTATCTTTCCTTCTTATAATATTAAATAATGAGTACATACAATGCGAAATCTTAATTTTCAGCCCTTGTTGCAAGGTACGAAATAAACGTCGGAATTCTTAGAAATTATTTCCAGTTTTCAAAAGGTATTTATATTATGCAACGGGAGATGTTACTTGAATAATGTTGTTTAAAATATTCTTGCAGTTATTTTGCCCAACAAGACGTGAAAACAATATCCGCAAATACTTTGTATACAATCGTAGCTTTAAAAAAATATTGTGAATTTCAATGAATATTAATTTGATTATTTATAAATACTTTATTCTAAACCACACAAAGTAACAGAAATAATAACACAAAGCGCTTATATACAAACGGCGCGGCGGTCTTATCGCTGTCGGCATTTTCTCCCAGACAACCAAATTTTATCAAATTAAGTTATTATTTTTCAAATTTTGTTTCAATATTATGTTTCAATATAATCAATATATTTGTTTTTTATCAATAGAAATTAAGATACTAGCTACAATTTTTTTCCCATAAATCACCTAGTTCGATTATATATGTAGGTTTTAACATTTCAGTGTATACATAATACACAAATACATATATGTACGTAGCGTTAATAATGGTGTCTGCTCACCGTGACATCTATGCAGAGTAACAAAACCTAATGACCCATCCATTTCCCTCTTATTGTCGTCTGTTACAGTGACACATATTACCTAGTACCTATACACACTACAAAGGAAGAGATCATACCGGTTATATCGATGTATATCCAGATAATACCGGTTACATCCAGACCAATAACGAAGCCAGGTGGTAGTTTTAGTGGCTTCAGACACAATGCAACTGATATTGAATAACTGGTGGTAATTGAAATTCTCGTATCTGAGAAGCCGCCTGGGTAGGTACCACCGCAATTTATATTTCTCCTGCCAAACAGCGGTGTAAACGAACTGTTGTGTTCCAGTTTGAAAGACGTCGTAATTAGAGTAACTACTAGACAAGAGACTTAACATATTGACATAAAACTATTATTTACGCATTTTATCGCGGATTTGGTTTAATTTTTACATTTTATAACTTTCTGTTTTTTCGATTACTTTACAGCTTTCGAGGTCACGGGGCGGACACTTAACATCTTATGTATCAGGATGCCGAGCGCAATGGAATAAAAAAAATATTTTATTGTTTGGTTTTGCTACTGTCCATGAGTGGTCGTGTAGCTTACCATCATTCGAATGGCAAGCTCGCAGCTCTATTCATCGCAATAAAAAAAATATATTGGTAAAAAGCGACAATTTATTGTATTTTTTTTTTACTTAGTAGTGGGTTTTTTCTAAAATTATTATGTTTTAAAGTCCCTTTTGTTTTAAAGTCGCAATACTACGCTCAACTACCACCTGGCTTCCTTTTCGATCTCATACTGGATATACCCTGTATAGCTAGCATAATAATTGATTACTAGAAAGTTCGGACGAAGTTCGGAAACTTGTAGTGAAGATAGTGCTCTGTACATTATGAGCCCATAATAGCGCACTGTTGCGCTAAGGATTCCTTTTTAATCGAGAGTTCAATTAAGAAGGGTTAGGCCACAGTCCACCACACTAGCCTACAGCGAGCTGGCGAACTTCACACACCACAGTAATTCTTGAAAATCTCTATGATATGCAATTTTCTTCATGTTTTCATTCACCGTTAAAGTTTAACAGTAAAGTGAGGAAATTTCTCTAGAGTAAAAGATCTTGACATCGGCCGAGATGAAGCCAGTTAGAAAGAAAAGAAGTTGACATACATAGAATCTAACTTCAAAATAAAACTTGAAGTTGAAATAGAACATAGTAGCTCAGTTGCTAGTGTTATTATAACTCGCAAAATCAATGCTTTAGTAACAGTCTCTCGACATACATTGTTTTTTACTATTTATTTGGTTTCCGAAATAAAAATATTTGACTTTATGCGAGCTCTTACTTACAATCCGATCCCAAAGTTCAATCAATTTACAAAAATCCGCAACACATACTGGGTAGCCTGATGTTAATCAAATAAACTGAACAATACTGGAACGATTGTCCAATATAGGAAATATGGAGGACTATAATAATGGAGAAAAATAAAGGAAACCTTAGCGTAATAACACGGATTAAACACCCTGACAATGATAGCTGTTAAATTACTTAACAATTCAAAATGTCTCATAGGCCCATTTAAATATTCGAAATTATAATACATACATAATCGTCTCGCCTGCATCCCATAGAGGTAACTACAGATCGCCACTTTGCTCGATCCTTACACATTACTTTCGCTTCATCCACTTCCATCAACCTCTGAAATTATACTAGCATTATTTTTTTATTTAAAATCAACTAGTAGGATGTTGCTAACATTCTAACAATACTACGGTGAACGGTACATTTCCTGAGAAAAATAAAGCTATATAAGTTTTCATCGTCACCAGTAATAGTATTATTATATCTAATGACGGTATCTTTCCTGGACTGGGATAAATAGCACCCATCATGTGCATGCTTGTCCCCGTATATATCTTTGAGGCAAAAATTTATCCCCGGCAAATTTTACCGCCGAGTTTGAGTCGTAAGAAAAATGTTTACGAGTTCTTTCTAAATTCGTCTTGAGTCTTGACCAATTCTGTCAATTTCTAATGTTGTCGGCTTACAATTAAATGCTTATCAGGATACATCGTTTTAATAATTATTAAATCAACTTTAATAATTCCAGTTTTATAATTATCCGTTTTGAGTACGGGCATCAAAAACTGATTATGACGAACTTGATGAACCTTGGCATTCTAATAGTTCCATAATCATCTTTTTGCCGATTGCCACAATTCTGCTGACCTGTTCAAAATCGATTTCACATAGGCTTAAGATGAATCCTGATATATTTCTATGGGTTACTTAAAGATGGTAGCGTGCATTCTGAAAGTTGCATTAACCGAAGTAGAGTGGCAAAAAAAGTTCAGTAGCTTTTTGAGCTATTCCACTCCACCAATTATAAAGTAAAGTTGACAATAATAATAATAATAATTGCTGTTTCATGCTTGGGATCCTCGATAAGACATAGTCGAATTTGTTCAAGCGTATAAAGTAATAGGTGTTATTTAGAATCAATGCTATCGTCGATTTGTATGTATTTCTATGGTAAGTAAAGTCCGCCAACCTGCACTAGCCGAACCGTTCTTTCAATGGTAGAGGAGGCCCCTGCCCTGCATTAGGACGTATATAAATCTATATATTAATACGTGATGCAAAAACTTTGGATCCCTTTTTACGAAAATTGCGCGGACGCAGGAGCATAAAATTTGGCACACTTATAGTTTATGTGTAGGAGAAGTGGAGAATGCTAATATTTTTCAATAATAATGCTTATAAAGTACATTAAATCAAAAAATAAAACATTACACACACTGCCATGCATTTCACGCACACATCCATATACAAGTATACATACTCTGGTGTCAAATTGTTACTTTTCTTTTTCATTTTGTTCTTCTGACATAGACATATCAAAAAAGGTTTTATTTGCCTAATGAGGTAATAATATTAATATTAAAAGAGAATATTAATTTTAAATGAGGCAATAATATTAATATTAAGCCTAATATTAAATGTAATATAAAACAAGATTTTAATAATAATGCATAGAAAGTACATTAAATCAATAAATAAACCAGCATGCATTTGACACACGCATACACAAGTATTTGTACACGTATACCATTGACATATATTCTACCGATAGACAAGACATGTCATAGAAATTATTTGTCCCAGCTCAACAGCGACATCTACTTTATTGACTTGATATCATACAAATTATGGCCAAAGAAAAACGTGTCACGAATAGATATGACAATTCATATTAATCGTAACTCTTCGTTATATGATGTCTACATATTAATACCGACAACTAAAATATGATATAAAATAATAGTTTCTTTTACATAAAATAATATGGTTTCTTTTATTTACCGGATTTATAAACATGGCGCCTGGTGAGCACATTATTTGTGAATAATACACAAGAAATTAAATTATAAATAAATATTTTTTTATGTTCAGGATTTAATTAATAGAAACACTCTAGAAATAAAATTTCTTTTTCGCCGTTTCTTCGCCGCGATTCTTCTGAATAAATTTGATTCACAATTCTCTTGTTTCACGACATGGCCGAGGAAACCTTTTAATTTAAATAATAATAAAAATATTAATTTAAATGCTTTTAATTTTTTATCTTATATAAATACTTGAGTATCCGTTACAAATCTGCGTCGATATTGTCGACTCTGCGCATACAAATACTCGTTAGTCTTTGACATGCATGGCCGCCCGTCATCAACCGCTGTAACATGTCACAATTGTTGATATTAAATTAGATTAAATGTGTTTTTAATATAATAAGTTAAACTCACTGGTGAAAAGTCACACCTTGACTTTTACTTATGTTTTTTGAATTGTTCGAGCAGTATTTTAATGCACACGACGGCATTATGTCGAATAAAACTTCGCACTGATACGTGTCTAGTTCCAGCAAGCGCTTGATATAGACTTGTTATGGGCCAAGTGATTAATCGGGCATTATTCATCATGCCCGGGCAATATGAATAATGCCCAATAAGAGCGGGCAATGTGATTATAACCAATCAATTTATCACATTGCCCGGGCATTATGAATAATGCCAAGTGCCTATTGGGCAGAGTGACGTAAAGCGAATCAAAATAAAACAATGAGCCGAAGTAGTAGAATTTAGAATAGGGCAGCACAAGGGGGTGGGTTGGGAGGAGTGGAGGGAGTATCGCACCTCCCCTGGTACCACTCCCATGAAATGGTAACGCACCATTCCTGAGAAATATCTATTATAGCAACCTAACCCTTAAAACACTTGTTGCCAATACAAATTAGCTTCTGCATCGTCTCCGGCGCTACGGGAAGTTCAGCCCCTTCGCCCTTGCGTAACAAAAGATAGGCAACCATGCTCACCTCCGCAGCTTCGGCTTGCTGGTCGCCTCTAGCGACCAGCATCAGCCGCTACGGCTCGCACGGTTGCCTATCCTTCGTTACAGCGGGCGGGGGCTGCTCTCCCTCCGCGCCTCCGGCTTTTTATATACACTCTAGGGTCGGTAGCCAAAAGACTACGCGAAGTTGGGGTGTTCCGAGTCGGTTTTGGGGCACAGTCGACCTAACTGATCCATAAAGTGGGTACACTAATTTTCTTCTGAAGATAATGTTTCGGACATTAAAAAGCAACTAAACATAAGCCGATCAATTCAACCTTTCTAATTATTCATAAGTCCATCGCAGATGCGACAATGCGGCAGCGCACCACGTAAAAAATCACCTATTAATCACACTGCCCGATCATCATGCAGCCATATTCATAATGCCCTGGCAATGTGATAAATAGGTGAGTTGTAATTAATTTGTTTTTGATGATTGTAATTTGATTGTAATTAATCACTTGGCCCAATATGGCTCGGCCATATTCATACTGCCCGGGCATTGTGAATACTGCCTGCATTAATCACTTGGCCCATAACAGACTAAATGAGTTGGAGCGCCTGGACTCCAACTCGTGTTACAAACTATTTGTTTGAGGTGTCTTCTCTAGTACGTAGTACATTATAACTCAATGACGTATACATACTCTTTGGTCAAATTGTTTCTTTGCTTTATTATAGACATATGTAGTTGAATGTCAATCAGAAAAAAATGTTTACTGTGGTTTTGTTGAATATCAAACAGAAAAGATTTATTAATGGATTTATTTGACGAATACTACGTGAAATACTGAGCGCTATCATTCATTATTCGCTGGGTGCGCGACGACAGCGCCAACTAGCGGTTGCAACTACGGTGGCCTACGAAATGTCAAATGCCCGGCTGTCATTACGACGAGTTATTTACAAACGAACAATTTTAATTAAATATTGTAATTTACAATTAAATATTGTATTTTACAGTGCGTGGTGGCCTGTTGGTTATCGGACTAGACGCGGCTGCCTACATGTTCACGGTGGTCGCGGGTTCGAATCCCTAGGCACACCTCTGACTTTTCGGAGTCATGTGTGTATTGATAATCAATCACCACGCACTAAAACGGTGAAGGAAAACATCGTGAGGAAACCTGCATACCATAGCGATTTATAAAAAATTCTATGGTATGTAAGTCCGCCAACCCGCACTAGGCCAGCGTGGTGGACTATATGGCCTAACCACTCTCAATCGTATTCTCGATTGTAGAGTAGGCCCGTGCCCTGCAGTGGGACGTATATGGGCTGATACAGATACAGATTGTAATTTACATTTATTCCAATAAATATTCTAAATCTATATAAGGTAAGTCTTTTTTATTTTTCGTCTAAAATGGCACAATCAATAGATTTCGCTTAGTACATTACGGATTTTTCATGGCTGTCGTCATGAGAAGTAAGTAAAGAAATAAGCAAATTTCATATAAATAGCAGACGATTATTTATGAGTGCTTGTGCTCTCAATAATCCATCCTTTTATGTATTTTCAGTTAAACATGGCCAAATTAATCATAAAAACTGGATTCCGACCAATCACACACGACATCATTTTCCAACCACAAACAACATTGAAAGGAAAACAATTAGTTTTAGCTCAACACGTGCAAGATGTGAAAGAAATTAAATATGAAGATGCTATGATCCACACCATTGAAGCACATGTTATTCGACAAACTTCAGTGACATCAACGCCATACAAAACATCCTTGAATGTTAGCAGTTGTTTACTGTTTTTGCAATTTTTGATGTAGTACGTAATATATTACACCATTAGTAGGTGTTAACGAAATAATAATTTTTTTACAGATTGATTCTAGCCGACATATTACGAGTGCCAAATGTGATTGTGTGTACAATCAGAGCTGCAGGTGTAAACACATTGCGGCTCTGATATACTACATAAAATTGCCTGTGGAAATTTGTAGAATTTTTTATCACTATTTCTGCCATTGTTTTTGCAATTAACTACGCAGCAAGCTTCGTGACTCATCTTTATTTACTAAAAACGTAAATCTCGCTAGTAAAAAGTGACAGCGTCCGCCACCGATAGTTCCTTTTTTGGCCATGATGCGCGCTGCGATCGTTTCGTGGTTCCCCCACCTTATACTTCGCACCCAGCGAATATGCATAAAGAAAGTTCTGTAGCAGCAATCTGCAATAACAACATTCAGGTACAAAAAAAATATATAATTTACTATTGCTGGTTCAAAGCAATTATTGTAGTTTACGATTTTAGTAATTGCATATACTACAGGGGAAATAAGCGGTTTTGAGAGATACGGACATTTAAATGTGCACGAATTATCAGAATAACAACATCATCATACAGGTAAAAACTTTTTCTCTTCTTGATTTGGTCGAATTTCGATCACTAGGCGACCACTAGTAATAATAAATACACCTAACAGTCAAATACATAGTTCTGACCCCACACTAAAATCGAGTCTTGTGTCGTGGGTATCAGGAACTACGACAGAATTTTCGGGCTCACAAACACCCAGAACCGAAACCAATGCTTGTTCACACAAACATTTGTCTCGCGGGTACCGAACTCACGGCCTCTCGTTTCAAAGCCGCGCCTAACCAACTGCGCCACGGAGGCTGTACATGGGCAGATAAAGTACAGTACAGATAGTAAATGGTACGATCAATATCGACAACATATTATATATCAATGTATATAGCTATTATAGCTAGTAGAATACTCAATTTCACCCAAACATATACGAGCATATAAGATGGTGTAATATCATGAAGTTCAATACATGTATGTTAATGCCCTTATTCAGAGACAGTTTGTTTTGTCCTTTCCGAACATTTTTTGAATTCAGTTGAAGAAGACAAAACATTCGATGACTAAAATAGTTTTTTTTTGGAATGGCGAGACGAGCATGCCGTTCGCCTGATGGTAAGCGATACGACCGCTCATGAACAGTAGCAAAACCAAACAACACCTTGACTTGGGATTGGACTTGGGATTCCACTGCGCTCGCCATCCTGAGACATAAGATGTTAAGTCTTAATATGTCCAGTAGTTACTCTGGCTACAATGTTATTCAAACCGGAACACAACAGTGCATTTACACTACTGTTGGGCGGGAGAAATATACTTAGTGGTGGTATCTACCCAGTAACCACCAGGTTTTAAAACTGGATATGACTCAGGCCGTAAGTGTTAAAACTCTGTATATTTGGTTTTGCCCAAGCCGATATAATTGTCTCCATTGACCAGTTATTACGCGCCAGTAGCACTCCATTTGGTTTGCACGGGTTTCACTATCATGTGCAATGAGAACACTTGGTCCTGACATAAAAGTTGCTGAACATATTTCAAAAGTAAATTTAAAGCCTTTGTAATAAAGATTAAAAGCAGTTCTATAGATTTATTAGAATAGTTTGATCATAAAAGGTTACAGCCAAATTAAAGGGTCTCTGACATCGTACATTGTAATATTAACTCAAAGGTCTCTGATACGATTTCAGGGCTACTTATAGATAGCGCCTCAATTACGACAATTTACATAATTTTATTTCTTTTAGCATTTTTTTAACTGTTATAAAGAACCATTGATCCAAATATATATTTTTAATTAGGTACTTGTTTTCATTTTTACTTCAATGAATTTTCGTTTTTAACAAAATAAAATGTTTAAAAAGATAACTTATAATATTATAATCATTTTTACGAGATTAAAATGTATTTATTGGTCTTTAAAAAGTAATACGCTGTCAACAGAGTCATTATATTATGTTTGATACAGGAAGACAGTGATAAATTATGTGACTTTTTACTGCTTAGAATCTTTAGATGTTTAAATAAAATAACGGCTTCTGTTTTCCACCCTCAAAAATATTGTGTCGAAAGAGTATTTTAATTGATATTTATTATGTGAAATAAAAAAAGGAATTAAATAATTGATTTTGTTTAAATATTTATGTATTATTATTGATATGTTTATAATTTATACCCTTAATAGATTAAGTTGCAAAAGAACAAAACACAAAACAAAAATCACTTAAATTATAACAGATCTATTATGAACCATTTAAAGTAATAATTATAATTACCAAACTGTTTGTAGAAATAGAGTTAAAACACACAGGCATACACTTTTTTTATCAAGTTCAATTGAATTTGTACGTGTAAAATTTGCCCTTAAAACTAGTTTTAAATGAAAACTAAAAACCAAACTTTAAACTTACTTCACATATTCTTTTGTGAAGGTATCCTTAAAACTTAAACACACCAACAATCCACAATGTCACAAGAATCACTCAAATAAAATGTATGAAAACTGTACAGTCATAGAACGTCGGTATCACTCCGCGAAAGAATATTCCGACAGCCCCGAGCGCTCGCGATACGTCCCAGCCTCCGAGCGATTGGGAGACATCTAAAAAAATTCCAGTCCTGGAAGCTTATTGCCGAACAGTCTCGCGTTAGAACTTCGCTGGCAAACTCGGGAGCACGGGCGAAATACGACTCTAATGTTACCACATAAAGTTCGGTATCAGTTTGGCAATTACGTAGTTTCGAGTGTAGCGTACGAAGATATGGGAAGAGGCACAGATGCTGCGCGCATGCGATTTTCGACACCCACACTAGGAGTGTAGGGTCATAATTCGGCGAGAGTGTGTGGGTGAATGAAAGACCAATGGTACATTGTTTGAGCCGCTGCTGGACACTATTGTTGTGGGTACTCGGACCACAGCGCGATACAATCAAGCGTGATTTATACGCGGCATAACCTGGCTATTTGCCGTTGTTTCGTTTGAAAATACGATATTTATGCAAAAAATTAAGTCAAAGAGTCTAATCAAGCGGTGGTGAAATAAAAATGGATATTTTTGGAATAATATGTTATAAAGGAATTAATTCTTTTGTATCACTGAAAATAATAGGTTTGTCTCATAGTAATAATCGGTTCATTTATGAATCAAATAACTTGATGGGTCATACCACAATAGTCAACGTTGATGCAGTAGTTAGCTTAGTTTATTTGCAAATAGTACTACCCCGGTGGCACAGTTGTTCTATCGTACGATCACAAAACCCAAGTCTCGACTTCGAATTCGATTCGAGCAACTGGATATTAAATTTTGCTGTTGATTGCAAACCTGGAGTCAGAAATTTGCGTCCGATATGGGTATAGGATCGCAGATCATAAGACACAGTATTCAAAATGTGAGTGTCCTTGTAGCACCTCTACGTACACCTTCTGAGAAAAATGCGTGAGTGTTGGGTTATGGCGGTGAAAATAAACTTCTGCACTGCTTGACAATATTTTAATAAGTGAAATGCGGAACAGTGGATCACACCTTTTATACAATTTTAGGGATCAGACTGTCACAATAATATTTTATTAAGTGTTGGTATTTTTGTATACCTCCAACAGTCCCCCTCAAAAATACAATACACTTAATCAAAATAGTTAAATCAATACAATATTAAATTAACAGTTATCATAGAAGATTTAACATAGATCTTAATTCTTGGAATTTTGTAGATGGAACCACTTTTGTGAATATATCAGCTAGCTGGTGTTGTGTGGAAATATGTTCCAGCTTTATTATTTTATTGTAAATTTGCTCTCTAGTAAAATGGTACTTGATGTCTATGTGTTTAGACTTTTTATGATTGGTAGGATTGTTAGCGATACTAATGCAGCTGTTATTATCCTCGTAAATTACTATAGGCTCAATTATTTCAATAGAAATACTATTAAGTAATGATTTGATCCAAATTGCTTCTTTTACAGCCTCAAATAAAGCCATATATTCAGCTTCTGTGGAGGAAACGGCAACGGTATTCTGTTTGCGTGTGTTCCAGGATATTGTACAATTATCAAATATTTTAAATAAGTATCCACTTGTACTTTTCCTGTCTATTTCGTCTCCTCCCCAGTCTGAATCAGCATAACCAACAATCAAATGTTTATAAATACATTTTTTATATGTTAATTTTAAATCTAAAGTACCTTTAATGTATCTTAAAATATGCTTTAAACATTTCCATAGTTCTTCATTATTTTTACTCTGATATCTGCTTAATATGTATATTTATAGCGGCACAGATATCTGGTCGCGTACAAATCATAGCATACATTAAAAATCCTATGACATTCCTGCAAGGCGCGTCATAGTGATCGTCAGAGTTCAAGGCTAAATAATTTAATTTAGAGGGTATTGGTAATTTACATGAATTGCAATCACTCATGGAAAATTTGTTTAAAACATTTTGCAGATACAATGATTGATCTAGACTAATAGTATTCGTGGTTCTCTCTACTCTTATACCAAGAAAAAACTGAATTTCATTTAAATCTGTCATTTTAAAGGTATTCATTAAACATTCTTTATAATACAATAGTGTTTTAGTATTTTTTGTGCAAATTAATAAATCATCTACATGTAATATTAAATACACATTTTTATCTATGCTACTTTTGTCTAAAATATACAAACATGGATCAACATTTGAATTTGTAAAACCCATAGCTTTCAGAGCATGATCGAAACGTTCAAACCAACATCTAGAAGATTGTTTTAGGCCATATAAAGTTTTATTTAATTTACATACCTGATTTGGTTCAGCAGAAATACCTTCCGGCACTTCCATGTAAATATTCTCTTTTAAAATGCCATTTAGAAACGCCGTTTTGACATCCATATGGTGAACTTGTAAATCAAACTGATTTGCAAATGCTAAAATAAATCTAAAAGTAGTTATTCGTACAACGGGTGCAAACGTTTCGTCATAGTCTTGTAGGTATTGTTGGGTAAAACCACGTGCAACTAATCGCGCCTTATATCGTTTTAGTTCGCCAGTTTTATCCGTTTTTATTGTAAATACCCACTTGCAACTTACAATATTTATATTTTGAGGTCTATTAACAAGATTCCATGTTTTATTACTAATAAGTGAATCAATTTCAATCTGTATGGCTTCTAACCATTTGTCAGTGTCACTTCTATTGAAAATATCATTGTAACACATTGGTATCGATTGTACAGTACATAAACAATATGATAAATATATTATATCTGATTCTATCATCTGCTTATAATCTTTAGGTGGTAGGTTGAGAATTCTTTCGCTGCGCCTGAGTGAACTTGACGCGGGCTGGTTTTCAATGACCAGTTTATCGGATAAATTGTGTTTGTTGCCTATTAATTTGGCTGAATCATTGTCAGTCTTATTAATTTTGGCGGGTATTTCATTTTGTTCATGATTGTTACAAGTTGGTCTAGAAATTTCAAAATTTGACTCGTCGAATATAATGTCTCTTGCAAAGAAAAATGTTTTGCTTTCGACGTTAAATAATTTGTAACCATTTGAGCCATAGCCTATGAATATTGCTTTAAAAGAATTTTCGTCAAATTTTGTTTTCCTAGTCTTATCATGAACATATTATGCCGTTGAACCGAATATTCGTAAATGATCAATTTTCGGTTTTTTTTTTGCCATGCCACATTTCGTATGGTGTTTTATTTTGCAGAACTTTTGTGGGGAGCATATTTGTTAAATATGCAGCCGTTAATACGGCTTCACCCCAAAATGACTTAGATAATTTCGAACACGCTAACAATGTTCTTGCCATCTCTGTTAATGTTCTGTTCATGCGCTCGGCCACACCATTTTGTTGTGGCGTATATGGTACTGTTAAATGATACATTATACCCTTGCAAACACAAAAATCCTTAAATTCTTTTGAAAGATATTCTCGCCCATTATCACAGTATAAATTGTCAACTTTCAAAGAAAAAACATTCTCACTTTTGTTAACGAAATCGGTGAAACATGTTAATACTTCCGATTTTGCATGCATTAAGTAGGTAACTGTGTAGTGAGTAAAATCGTCAATAAAATTTACAAAATAATTTTTGTCATCAACTGTGGGTGGTGTAGGGCCACAAACGTCTGAGTGAATAATAAAAAGTGGTCTATTGTTAACAGATTTAGCTTTTGCTTTTGCAAATGGTAATTAGACTGTTTGCCTAAAATGCACGACTCGCATAACTCATCGCTAGGTGTGATTTCATTAATAATAGTTTTTTTTTTTTTCGTTTCTGTGCCGCACCGTCAGGCTGTGGAATTGTTTGCCGGCGCACGTGTTCCCTCCTTCCTACAATCCCGGGTCCTTCCGCCGTGGTGTGAAGAGGCACCTAAGCAGGCCGGCATAATTGTTTCCATTGGCATGGGACTGCCGTCCGATGCCAATGGATACTCTGCCTGGGCGGCATTGGCACTTTCCATCAGGTGCAATGCCGCCACTATGCCAGGCCATTATATAAAAAAAAAAAAAAAAAAAAAATAGTACCGTCAATTAACTTTTTAAGATTACAAAAACTTTGCTTATTTAAATGACCTAATCGTTTATGCCATAAATCATACGTTTGAAAATTATTTTGTGATAAATTCAAAGAGCACGAAGGCCTTACTTGAAAATTAATTTTGAAAAGATTATTGCTAGTTTTGCCTTCCGTTATACAAATTTTATTCTTGTAAATTTGTACGGTGTTATTATTAAAAATGACAATCATACCTGCTTGTTGTATGCGGTTAACCGATAATAAATTGTATGAAACCTCGGGTGAATAGAGTACATCTTCAATCCTTCCTGGTATTCCCATATTTGTTAGAACATTAATTATGCCCCTGCCATACGCCAAAATGGATGCGCCGCTTTTAGCTACGCCAATTTTAAGCGGAAATGAAAATGGAGTGTATGAAGTGAAAAAATCTTGCATTTTAACTATATGATCAGTGGCACCGGAATCTAAAATACAAGAAAATTCATTATTAGAAATATTTTCATGTGTAAAATTAAAATCAGATAACATGAAAGCGAAACTATCCTTATGATTGTCCTGCTGCGAGACGTTGGCTGTATTTGAAAAATTGCCATTCTTGATACCACCATTTTGCTGCAGTTTCTTGAAGTAACGGCAATCTCGTATGTTGTGATTTCTTCGCCCGCAATGCTCACAATACATCTTGCTAATTTTATATGTATTGTTTCCAGAATAAAACCTTTTGTTGGTAGGTGCATGGAATTTTCTTTTCAATCTATGTTCGACAGGGTTACTTCGAATTGGGAAGCTTTTGGTATGCAATATTTTCGAATCGGTTGAATTTTCGCCTTTTAACTTTACT
This sequence comes from Hyles euphorbiae, assembly GCA_023078785.2. Lineage (NCBI taxonomy): Eukaryota > Metazoa > Arthropoda > Insecta > Lepidoptera > Sphingidae > Hyles > Hyles euphorbiae. The sequence goes on from CM041049.1 coordinate 5,777,698, forward strand.
TCGTGGTCCAGCAGTCTTGTCTTCACGAATGGTAAATTCAGGTTATCTTCTCCAAGAGTCTCTAAAGCAGTTATCACACCGTCGTATGAAGAGGGTAGTGTTATTAATAAGTGTGATATTTTGTCCATCTCATCAATCCTTGCTCCAGCAGAAATCAATTCAATAATAATGTTTTCAAAATTAATAAAATGTTGCAGTAATGTCATATCCGGTTCCAGTTTTAAATTCAGTAATTGCTTACGTAATGCAAGTTGTGTAGCCAAGCTCTTGCGTTCATATATTTTGTCTAAATTGTCCATTATTGCTTTGGCCGTTACAGATCCTTTTGCAAAACTTAAAAAGGCATCGCCCAAAAAATCAACTATGGTACCTTTTGCTATTTTATTCTTCTTGATCCAGTCGTCGGTAGGTTCTGCCGGCACGTGGTCTTCAATAACGCATAGTACTTGCAATTCTTCCAGGAGCGATCGTATACGAAATTTCCATACACTGTACCTTTCACCATTGAATTGCTGGATATTCCTCTTATTTTTCGTTAAATCCATGGCGCTGTATTTTCACTGAATTTACTTACTGACTTTTACAATAATTAGTGCCTGGGCCCATAACCTGTTGGGTTATGGCGGTGAAAATAAACTTCTGCACTGCTTGACAATATTTTAATAAGTGAAATGCGGAACAGTGGATCACACCTTTTATACAATTTTAGGGATCAGACTGTCACAATAATATTTTATTAAGTGTTGGTATTTTTGTATACCTCCAACAGTGAGTTTATGTATTTAGTATGCACAAACAGTACATTTATAAATATACCACTCTAATGTAATTTTTATATTTTATAATTTACTATAATTATCGCATGGAGTACCTAGTGTAGTTGTCCGAAAGCTTGTTGGTCCCGAATAGGACGCGGTTACCGACACGACGCGACGGTCGAAGGTTGAAATAATAAGGCACATCCATTGAGATAATATACTAGAGGGGACACTGCAAACAAAATGTTTGTAACAAAATGAACGGTACATTCTATTTCTGTCTCTGTCACGCCTACGAAGTAACATATCTTACCTCTCGCTTCAATGTGTACCCGTGTGCACGCACCATACGCAGAGATTTTGTTCCCTATGTCCGCTCTAGTATAATACCTCAATGGGCACACCTCTAATTTCTCGGAGTCATATGTATATTATCAATTGCTACGCACTGTACCAGTAAAAGAAATCATTGAAAGGAATTCATAATATATTTTTTCTTTTTATTGTGTAGAATGACGAGATGAGCTTACCATTCGTTTGGTAAGCGATACGACCATTCATGGACAGTTGCAAGACCAAACAACACCATAAATCACAAAGTAATTCTTAGCATTTCACTGCACTCACCATTCTGAGACATAAGATGTTAAGTCTCATTATGTACAGTAGTATACAGTAGTGATTTTCAAGTAGTTCTTTGGTGTATGAAATCCGAAAACAAGCAGTAGGCCACCTTAATGGATTATGGCCTTACCACTCACAATCGAAGTTTAATTTTGGGAATGGACTTTTTATGCCTTAAGATTTATAGTTTAAAAACAAAATTATATTTTACACAAAATATATAGAAAATGATTGATTAAACTATTATGTCTGATTATGATAGATAATAATTATTTCAGAACTTTTCTAGTCACTTTTGACCGCTCAATAAATTAATAACACATTTTTTAATAAAACTTGAAGCCAAAGAATAGTACGAATGTAAACAATAAATACACCCACAGTCACATACATACATAGTCTGGATCCCACACCAAGACCAAAGTTACTTGTTCTAATTTTTTAGATCCCAACTAATTGTTCTGTAAATAAATAACTGAGTACTGGTGGTAGGTCTCTCATATGTGAGCGGCCATCTGGGTAGGTACCACCGTAATGTCTATTTCTCCCGTGAAACAACACTGCTTAATGCACTGTTGTGTTTCGGATTGAAGGACATTGTAGCCAGAGCAACTACTGGACATATTGAGACTTAACATCTCATGTCTCAGGATGGCGAGCGCAGTGGAATGTTGCTACTGTTTATGAGCGGTCGTATCGCTTACCATCAGGCGAACGGCTTGCTCGTCTCGCCATTCATTGCAATTAAAAAAAAAATAAAAAAAAAATATTGATTACAATTCTACTTTTATCTGTTAGATTAATGACTAATAAGAAATATATATATATATATATATATATATATATATATATATATATATTTAATGTTTGGTGCCAAAATTACATAATAAACTTCAAAATAAACCGACCTCTTTTTTGTGTATTTTATTTTTAATTTAATGGTATATCAATACCCTGTATTTAATTTAATAAGTACGTGTTCCGATAAAGTTTTATTAGTCAAGTGAGTGAATAATATATTGTTAATTACTTTTATATTTATATAGTATACTTAATAGTTGTTATTGCTAATTTATTTTATTTGTCCACTTGATTTAAAATACTAGTCAAGATATATTTCAATCCAATATTTTGGTTGAATTGTAAAAACTGTTCCTAAAAATAAAAAACACTAATATTATGTTAACCCGGCGTCAGCACAGTGGAAATATGTCACAACGGTAGTAGGGTTGGGTCTAATGGACCCGTATAAAAAAAACGCCATAACATCAATAATTAAAATAAATTTACTGACATATCATAATAATTGGATGAAAAACCTATTGTTTATGACTTTTTGGATAAACAAAAACAACCTGGTACGAGATATAAGTTTTTAATGACATTTTTATAAAAGTATGAAAAAACTTTAACAAAATAGGTAACCTCTGTCTTAAACTAAAAAAAAAATAGAAAACAAACTTTTTTCATAATTTTAACGTAATAGTAAGTATAACCATGAAATTTATAGCAGGAATAACAACTATTTTCTATAATAGTCTTATAATTATTCAGTCATAGTTTCTCTTTCATCTGCGCAATCCTTGCAGTACAACACAGCGTGCTCAATGCAGATGTATTTTTTACAGAACCGACAAGTATTTCTAGATTTCCTGTGTTTTTTGGCAGGACAATCCTGACACCTTCTTTTTGCATTAGATATCTTCACAGGTGGTTCCTCATCAGGTTCTACTAAAAATCTCTTACCCTTTTGCGCCGCTTTTGCTACGCTTTGTCGTGGTATTGTTGTTCTTCTTATGTATTATGTATGCGTTTATTCCAGACATTTTGAGCTACTGGTTGAACACCTGGCACTTGAGTTATGATATTTTCCGCCCTAGTTCGGACATTTTGGCGGGTAGGTCTCTGCTGCCACTTGGTCCCGTCTATTCCAAAAAAATAAGATGTTCATATCTGACTTTCAGAGGTGTTGGTAGTCAAATAAGTATCAAAACTGTATTTCACACGTTGAAGAATGTAGCTGATGGCATAGTTCAACAAGGGGCACATCGTCACTGTCCGTGTTAGATACATCTTGATCGGTGTCACTTTCCTGGTTGCGAACACTCAGATGATCTTCCTCTTCATTTTCTGATGTAGAATTTTCATATTCGGAGTCGGATTCTTGCAGAATAGCTAAAATTCGCTGCTGTTCGAGTTTTTCGCGATCCATAATTACAAAGGTTCTGAAAACAATACAAAATACATTTAAAAAAAGACGGCGCGAAATTACGACACCAGGTGTATAGTTGGGTCTTATTTACCTTTCTTGTGTTTATCCGCGTCTATCCACCGCTGTATACACGATACCACTGTAAGGCGATATTTGAAAGGAAGAGAAGACCATTAGCTCCAGCTAATGAGAAGTGTAGCAACGTCGCAAAAATATTTTATAGAAATGCGTGCATTTTCAAAAGGCGTGGGTACTATAGACCCAACTGTGCGATCGCCGGGTTAAATGAAACAACACTTTATTGCTAATTGAAACAACACTTTATTGCTAATACTTGCTAATTTCCCCATAAATATATTTCTAAAACCCTCTATTTAAGACGGTAATCCTTACGGGGATCAAACCTTGCACTTTTTTTCTTAGTTCCCACACGCAACTTCAAATGGCCTCAGTTTCGTGCACCTGATAAAGTGCTTTCTAAGAGGCCGAAACAACCATTCACTTCGCACTCACGTTAAAATGTTTACAAAACCAGAAGAAAAGCTTCGTTTGTCGACGGCTCGACTGAAATTTGTTATTGTTACCAACGAGTACTTAAAACGTTAGGTGGATTGTTCGCGGGGAAAAAATCTCCAAAAATATCTTTGTTTGATTTTCCTTTGATTGTAAATATTTGAGGGATAGCGTTTGGCAAAGGATCAGATTGAAAAATTTGAGATTGAAGGTATGAATTTGATATATTTAGGACTTTTTGAGGTATTAAGAATATTGATTATTACCATATCAGTGAAGCCACATTTCCACGAGGAAAGTTTCTCGAGTATCGTAAGGATATAAAAAAGTTGCATCGCATCAAAATCTGTTAGAATACGATGATAATATAGCAATTACTGCAAGCGAAAATAGCACCCAATTCTATGGCACAGCTATCTCCGTATAATTGGGCTATTATATGTTTAAAAATATTATAGTTTAATTCCATGCCAGCCATTTCCTCGGGCCGTTCCGTAATATATTTTTAGTCTGGCACTGCACAATACCGCCCAAACAGAATATCGAATGGCATCAGGCGGTAGTTCAATGCCATTCGATACTATTATGCCGGCCGGCTAAGATGCTTCTTCAAGCTACGGCGAAAGGGCTAAGGATAACAGAAAGGAAGGATCACGTTTGATAACAAAACATTCCATAGATTAACGTTGGGAAAATAAAGAATTAACGAACCTATTAGTTCGCGTTGAGATGGATTTGACCAACAAGCTGTGGTTTTGCATGCACTCACGCATGTTTCTGTTATGAAAACATATCTATAAATAATTATATTAATACCTATCGATGCTTGCACGGTTATATTTTGATAACGTTTCTTATTGCACGACTTTATTTACTTTATAAAAACATTTTCACGTCAAGTTTGATGATATGGCCTAAGATACCCTTAATTACAATTCCAGAACTTCAATAACTTTTCGAAAATGGAAGCGAAGAGTTTGAGAAAGCTATCAGGGACGTCAGTATCACACCGATTCGCTTTGAGCTATTGTTGAACTGTCAGCCCCTCCCCTTCTGCACTGAAATCCATCCTCAGGTGGATTCAACCGCTTCGATTATCCGTTTACAAAAGTCCCGAGCTCAATTCTCACCAAACTTGTTTAATTAAAGTTTTCGCACTCTTTTTCCCTTTAGGCGGGGGAATAATCCCTTGTTTTGAACAGTAGAAGGAGTGGAGTGGACTTGTTGCTCTTTTTTTAAACTCATGAAAAAGAAACCGTTGGACAGATTTTATTTTTTCCAGTTAGTCATAGTATTGGCATTACTAGGTAATTATTTCGGCTCTAGGTGTTCGTGAGAGAAAAGTCTCGCGTAGTATTTGAAAACTCAAGACTCGAACTTAGTTTCGAATCAGGACTATGTATGGAGCTGTTGGATATATTTATTATTATTGCTATGTCTTGTAATTTTTTAATGTCTCCGAACTCTTCTGATTAATGGAACGAGTCATATTGGTTCAAAGGGATCTTCGACTATTTATCGGTGGTAATTCATTGTGTTGTATATAATTTAATTATATCTAACATATTATCACGCGTTCGGATCTTTAATGGTGATCAGATACAAATAAATGCTTTTCGCACTTGCAAGACAATACCGCACTCGATAATAACCGTATTACGCATCTGAATCAACATTTCCATTTCCTTTGAAATGAAATTAAAATAATTTTTATCTTTTTTAATCGCGTATTGATACAAAAATTGCTTTTATTTTTGATATAGTTTATTGAATTAATGAAATGTTTTCATAATTTACACAAACAAAACCCTACCTAAACAATTATAAGTGGTGTAGATCTTGTTAACGCGCCTGCTTAGAAATGATAGCACTTTTTCATTTCTCAAACCTTTGCATTATAATTGTGAACTAATGACTTTTGTAAAATATATTTTTTTTTATGTCCACCACCCGCAACTAACGTCACTTACTTTTGCAACACTTACCGGGATGGTCGCACGCGATACGCATTACTTTGTTAGTTTTTTACATTGTGAAGTTTTTATTAAAGCTGATTCGGAAGAATCCAAGGTCTTCTTATTTATACAAATGCGAGACCTTCATTTCGTTCATCTGAGACGAAACATTGGCGACCGTGACAGGACGAATTTGTGAACGAATCTGGATACGAAGACATCAATGTGAAATAGAGGTCAAAGGACGCAACGTGTATCGGACGACTAAGCCAGCCAGGTCGGTCAGCAGTGAAGGCGCCGCCCCAGCCTTAGCACCTACGTCAAGATACACCGCCATTTGGGTCTACATTTCAACTGGAATTTTACGAAATTAAAACCTCAAGTAACAACATACAACCGAAGTCGACTTCAAAGAAAACAGAAGGCAGCATCATCAGGCATCCTCATCGCCTACCAGATAAGTGCCCTTCCTAATCCATTACCAATCGTTTCCCGAGCAAATAAATTTAATCCCGCTAAACTACGGTACCATCTCTGTGCAAAAAATTCATACCAATACATTCAGTCAATATAATTATAGATCGAATTCATATTTACTACCAAATAACATTACTTACATTTACATTTCAAATAAATCAGTGAAACATTGATTAACATTATTCATAATTAAATTCAAAAATAAAATTGCAAAGCAAGTATTTTTTAATTACCCTCAACATCTTTAAATATTCATGTTTTTGAGTTCGCTGTCTATTTTAACTATTGAAAACATATATTCACTAGTGCTTTGAATCATAATTATAATCACGCTATCATAAGAGGTGTAGGCAGAAATACAATTGAATCGTCAAAGATCATAATTATGCGCTAGTTATTCAATTGTTGCAAAACATGCTAATGATCGCTCGGCCGACTATTTCAGTGTGATACAACGCTGCTTACTCCTGCGCCGAGATACAACGGAGACAAGAAGTTTGAACGCGTTAGTCACCTGCGCCGTGCGCGCACCACATGTTCACCCGTACCGGAGTCTCGCCGATAAGGAGTGACAGCTAAGACAATTATTGAATTATTGTTTTATGTAATTTTATTCCGTCGTTTTGCATCAAGTCGCATACCGGTTTCTTATCAGTGTTTTGAACGCATTAAATTTATAGCCATAGCCACCTTATTACACTCAAATTAATTTCATATAATATTTATATATTTTGAAGATGTCTACTAGCGAAGATATTAACGTGAAACAATTAAAGGACTTATATGTCAAACGAAGTTCAATTAAAGGTCGTTTAACTAAGTATAGAAAATATTTGGATATTATTTGTCCATTAAAATTATCAAGTGTACAAGTCAGAGAACTAAACATTAATACCCAAAAAATTCGTGATATGTCAATTAAATTTGACGATCTTCAAGGTCAAATTGAGGTCTTAAATTCCGAAAACTTGGACAGCGAGGTCAATGAGCGGGATGATATTGAACAGACTTTTACATCTCATCTTGCTTATGCTCAGGACATACTTAGCAAACACAGCACTGATAGTAACGACACTCTCCATAATGCATCTCATCATCAGGACTGTTCATTAAGCTACCATGGCTCGGAATTTAAGTTGCCAGAAATACAAATAGCTAAATTCGATGGCGCATATTTTCGATGGCTTGCCTTCCGAGATACCTATATTTCACTGATTCACCACAACGAACGTATCAAACCAATACACAAGTTTACTTACTTAACATCATATTTGGAAGGCGAGGCCGCGCGCGTTATTTCGAACTTAGAAATATCTGAAGCTAATTATAAAATTGCTTGGGAACTCTTGTGTGATCGATTTGACAACAAGGATCAATTAGTTCATCATCACCTTGCATCGTTATTTAATATTGCTCCCTTAGCAAAAGCATCTGATAAATCACTTCGCTCTTTAGTTGATCATGTCACGAAAAATCTGCGAGCCTTAGCCAATTTAGGTCAACCTACTGAACATTGGGACACTCTCATTATTCATCTTGTTACTTCAAAATTAGATAACCACACCGCCTTGAAGTGGGAAGAATTTCGAAAAACATCTACATCGCGTACTTTGAATCAATTTAAGAAATTTCTAACTGACCGCGCTGATGTACTGGAAACTATGTACCTAAGTAAATTTGATAGATCTAAGACAGTGCAACCTCAACTTCAAAGATCAAACGCTGCTTCACACACAGTTAAGCTAAGCGCTCACACATGTCAAGATTCTAGCTCATCGAAATATGTTCGCTCATGTCCCATTTGTAAACTAAATCATAGAATTTATGACTGTCCAACCTTTAAGTCGAAGAGTGTTCAAGACCGAAAGGCAGAGGCTCTCAAACTCAACTTATGTTCCAATTGTTTGCGAGAAGGTCATAGTGTACGCACTTGCAAGCTAGGTCCTTGCCGTGAATGCAAACGCAAGCACAATACTCTTTTGCATTTACCTGATTTAAATACTGATGATTCTAAGCCAATTACTTTTAACGAAAACATATCTGCACATAGCAGCTTAGTACAACAAGATTCTAATGCACGTCAAATTATCTTGTCTACTGCCATGGTCAGACTCACAAATCCACACACTAAAGCTAATGTGATTGTGCGTGCTCTTTTAGATTGCGGTAGTCAATCGTCATTTATTACTCAATCACTCATGAACAGGCTTTCTCTTAGGTCTAGCCCTATTAATAACGTCAACATTGTTGGCATAGGCAATCACCTAGCTGAAGAAGTAAACCAAAGCTGTGTTGCCCAATTAAGTTCATTGACAGACAACAATTATAACGTAATTCAATCATACTATGTACTAAAGCAATTAACCGCGGCAATACCCAATCAATACATTGATATTAAACATTTAAAAATACCCAAAGGTATAAAGCTTGCCGATAGTAATTTCAATCAACCATCCTCGATAGACGTTCTCATAGGTGCAGATTTATTTTGGGATTTATTGGGTTGCAATGAATTCTCAATAGGTCCTAACCTGCCCAAGCTTCGAAGTTCAAAGCTCGGTTGGCTATTTGCAGGTCGTTTAGCACAATCTTATTTTGGTCATTTGCAATCTAACATCATACACTGCAATATAGGTCTCACGATTACTAGTCAAGATTCTATTCATTATTTACTAACCAAATTTTGGGAACTTGAAGATGTTCCCCACCAATCGTATTTATGTGAGACCGAAAAGCAATGCGAAAGCCACTTTTATGCCAACACCTATCGATTAAAAACAGGAAGATTCTGTGTACGACTTCCCTTAGTTGATACACCGGACTGCTTGGGAGATTCATACCGCATAGCTAAGAAACGATTGTTGATGCTTGAACGTCGTTTCCGAAATAATCCAGAATTAAAGTCGAAGTACGTAAGCTTTATAGAGGAGTATAAGACTTTAGGTCACTTAGAAAAATCTCCGATACAAATTCCAGATCCCTCTTACTTTTTATGCCATCACGCAGTTTTCAAACAAAATAGCGAAACGACAAAAATTCGTGTTGTCTTCGATGGTTCTGCAAGAACGACTTCTGGATTTTCTCTTAACGATATACAATTGGTAGGTCCCAATGTACAGAGCTCACTTTTCTCTATATTAATTCGTGCACGACAATACAAATATTTGCTAACCGGTGACATCGAGAAAATGTACCGCCAGATAGAAGTAGATGAGCGAGATCGCAACCTGCAATTAATTTTATGGAGAGATGACGTAACGAAACCTATAGAAACATTTCGCCTCAAAACCGTAACGTACGGTCTTGCAAGTGCAGCATATTTAAGCACAAAATGTTTAAGTATGTTGAGTGAACATTGCAATGATCCTCTTATCTGCACCATTATCAAAGATGATTTTTACGTCGATGACCTTATAACCGGCTCGGACGAAGAAGCCCAATTACTATACATACAACACAAGGTATCGTCTACACTAGCTTCTGGTGGCTTTCATTTACGTAAATACAGGTCCAATCTTTCAACCATACTGAATTCACTTCGAAAGGGTGAAGATCACAATGTTATCATAAGTGAATCCACTAACACTCTAGGCTTAAGCTGGAACCCTACAAATGATACATTTCACATTCCTATTGTCTTGTCCAATCCAAATCAAGTAATAACAAAACGACTAATTCTTTCTGAATCATTTAAGATATTCGACCCATTGGGTCTTCTCAGTCCATGCATCATTCTACCGAAGATTCTACTGCAATCCTTATGGATCAGTAAAACAAACTGGGACGAACCTGTCGAGCCATCTATTCAGGCTTCTTGGAACAAATTTGTCCTTAATATTAATTGTCTATCGAGTTTGCTTATTCCAAGACAAGTGCTATGCGTGTCTCCAGACGTTATCGAAATTCACACGTTTAGTGACGCCTCACAGGTCGCTCTTGGTGCCTGCGTCTATATGCGCTCGTCAAATTATCTTGGCGAATTAGACGTCAATTTGCTATGCGCTAAGTCGAAAGTGTGCCCCCTGAAGCCTACAACAATACCGCGTCTGGAGCTCTGCGCTGCTCTGTTGGCTGCAAAACTTTGTGATTCAGTTGTCAAATCATTGAGATATAAAGTAAACAAACTGGTTTATTGGTGCGATTCCTCGGTTGTCCTTGCATGGCTTCAAGGTAATAGTAGAAAACTAAAAACCTTCGTGGCGAACAGAGTTGTTGAAATTTGTGAAATTACTGACAATAGATTATGGCGCTATGTTCCCACGGATCAAAATCCTGCGGATTTGATTTCAAGAGGGGTAGAACCAGATCAAATCATCAATAAGACCCTATGGTGGTCAGGTCCAAGTTTTCTCAAGAAGGCTGAGTATGACTGGCCTAAATCACCCAAGTCAATAGAAAATTTTGAGGTGCCTGAAATTAAATCAAATTCAGCCATTATTAAAGAAGGCAACCAATTTATTAACAAATTCTCTTCATTTAACAAGTTGCAGCGCTGTTTTGCTTATGTTTTGCGTTTCATACACAATATTCGATATCCTAATAACAAAACCAGTGGTAGACTAACATTGGATGAGATAAACAAGGCTTTTATAACACTTTGTAACATGGCACAACAAGAAATATTTCCACGCGAATATTACATGCTATCTAATAATAAACCCTTGTCCAATAAATCGACAAATTTATCATTAGCTCCTTTCTTAGACAATCATAAAACAATCCGAGTTGGAGGCAGAATTGATCATTCTAGCTACGATTATTCTAAGAGGCATCCTATTCTTATGCATGCCTCCCATCACTTAACCAAATTATATTTTAAATACCAACATCTTTGTAACATGCACGCAGGTCCTCAATTGCTTCTAGCGTCAGTTAGAGAAATTATGTGGCCCATAAATGGAAGACACTTAGCCCGTCGTACCGTTTTTAACTGCGTTACTTGCCGTCGGTCACAAGGAAAACTAATGACTCCCTTGATGGGCAAGTTACCTGAGCAACGCATCACGCCAGATTTCCCTTTTGTCACCGTAGGTGTCGATTTTGCGGGACCATTTTACACGATCAATAAAAGGGGTCGAGGCGCAAGAGTAACCAAAACTTACTTATGTTTATTCGTCTGCTTTAGATATAAATGTTTACATCTAGAAGCCGTCAGCGATTTATCGAAGGATTCGTTCATATTAACGTTGCGTAGATTCATTGCAAGGCGAGGCAAGCCGTCGGAAATATTTTGCGATAATGGACGGAATTTTGTTGCCGCGTCCAAAGAAATAGGTATCTTTCTAAAAAACAGTCAAGAACCTGTTAGCGACTTCGCAGAAAACGAGGGCATAAAATTCGTATTTTCTCCTGCTTACGCTCCACATTTCGGCGGTCTCTGGGAGGCAGGAGTAAAATCCGCGAAGTATCACATAAAGCGTGTTATGGGAAATACACATTTAACATTTGAAGAGATTTCTACACTTTTTGCACAAGTAGAAGCGATACTAAATAGTAGACCTCTATGTCCTCTTTCACCTTCACCTAATGACTACCATTTCCTTACTCCCGGGCATTTTTTGATAGGACGATCTCTCTAGGCTCTGCCAAGCCCATTGCTGGACAACTTCAAATGCAGCAACCTTCAACGATATAAGAGACTTGAACAGATTCAGCAACACTTCTGGCAACGTTGGCAAAAGGAATACATCGGAGAACTTCAACAGCGTTCCAAATGGCGAGCAAATACGCAAGTCTTGCGCATTGGAGACTTAGTTCTGCTGCAAGAGGATAATGTTCCACCTTTATGCTGGCGTATGGGACGAATCAGCCGCCTTTTCCCGGGATCAGACGGAGTATCACGAGTTGTAGATGTTCAAACAACCCGAGGATGTTTCAGAAGACCTACCACGCGCATCTGTCCCTTGTTTGCTCCTGACGAGGAAGACTGAAGAGGAGTTGAAAGTGTTCTTTCAACGAGGGGAAGATGTTAACGCGCCTGCTTAGAAATGATAGCACTTTTTCATTTCTCAAACCTTTGCATTATAATTGTGAACTAATGACTTTTGTAAAATATATTTTTTTTTATGTCCACCACCCGCAACTAACGTCACTTACTTTTGCAACACTTACCGGGATGGTCGCACGCGATACGCATTACTTTGTTAGTTTTTTACATTGTGAAGTTTTTATTAAAGCTGATTCGGAAGAATCCAAGGTCTTCTTATTTATACAAATGCGAGACCTTCATTTCGTTCATCTGAGACGAAACAGATCTATAAAATAAAATGTTTTGAATCTATAGATTAATGCATCTATAAATTAATGTATAGATTACTGCATCAGAACATTTTATAGCAATCATTTCTTTGTGCTAAATACAAAAATACAAAAAATAACAAACACATTAAGATGCGACTCCACCCCGTCTCCTGTTCAAAGTATGTTAGTCCAAGTTTTTGTAGGCACTGAGTATTTGCTTTCGGGATTCGAGTAGAAGTTCCAATATGGCGGAAAGTATTCTTGCATTCGCATGTTGCCCGTGTTAGAACATCCGGGAATAAGTTTTACTGCGATCAGATTGTAAAGTTTACCATTAGAGTTGTATTGCCGAGATAATGCTAATGCACACCACAATGGATTCTTATTCCCCTCCATGAAATCTTGCCTCGAAGATTTAAGCATATCGAAGTTTCTATACTTTGAAATTTTCGCCATATTGTATTCTTTCACAAGTTTCGGAGAGGCGGAATGCATTTTCTTGATATAATAGAGGTATTGTTTGTTTTGATGGAGTTACGTACCGTATTAATACATTGATAATCTATCTCGACCAAGCCTGAGCTTGATGTAATTAGGGAAGATTTGAGAATCAGTATTCTTACAAAGGAGAAGGGAAACGTCGGCTACATTATATTATATATACAAAGTCAACATTTTAATTTAATGTATTAATATTTTTCATTCCTTACTTATATACTTGTAAATGTAATATTCTGATCATTATGTTTCACACAATGATAATAGAATGTATCACACTCCACGTGATTATCGCTAGATAAAATATTATCTTCCAAGTTGTTATCAGCATAAAACATCTATTGTTTTTAAAAGAAACTTATTTAGTTCTAATCGATACAGCTATGAAATTCACACAAGAATTTTGATCGATATGTTTATAAGAAAAATTTGATTGACTTTAAACAAGATTAGAATATGGAAATATAACGATTGTTCAAATAATTGTTTCATTATCAGCTATAAGAATGCCCAGGCTGGACATGGGCCATGAGCTCTCCCAAAGGTGTGTTGTTGCACTTTGTATTGGCTGTAAAGTAAAGCAAATATTTATTTGCTTTATTTTATACGAGATGTAACAATTTTTTAAAATTATATTTACCTAAAGTACCAACAACCATATTTATTAATTTATAAATCAAACTTTTTCGAAAAACACCCCCAGCATACAGGTAAAATCGAGAGCCTCTTTCAAAAGCATGTTAAAACATATTAATATTTTCATTTTCCATCCTCCTTCTATTTTATTTGTAATTAGTTTCACGCTCATATCACATCCACAGTGTATGAGAAACTGCAACACTCGGTAGGAAATATTTTTAAGTAAAAGTACGTATATTATGGCGAGTTCATAAAGTTTCCTCTATTTTAAACTCAGATGTTCCGCTCGCTACAAATTATGGCGTGGATGTTATCATAGTTATTACGTTTTGAAATACAACTGAATATTTTTGAGTAAGTACACCGATAAAGAATTAGTTTTGCGAACTGAAATTATGGCCGCGGGGCTGGGTTTTATGGCTTATATCTCTCTTGTTAAATAATGCTTTTTTTTTTTTCAAATTATTTTGGTATTTTAGTAGTGGATTGAAATATTCTGACTCACCCGATTCTCATCTTTATGCCCATCCGGTATTCAAATAGTTGGAGTGATAGTAAGTGGTGAGGTGCTAGTTACAATCCTAAAAATAAACAAAAAAAAATTGAACCCATAAAATGTCATTTACATTCAGTCATTTTTTATTTTACAGCCCAATTCAAAAACCGCTTTCACTAGAACAGGCAAAATTTAGTGCTGTCTTTTCACAACAAAGTCCCGACCGAAGTACCGAAGGACCGAAGTACACAGAGCACTTCAAAGTATTCAGCAGTACCTATTACGATTTCGTACCTTTTTCATGAATAAATACGAAGAATCACTTTACCAAAAAGACAAGTTCATGAAATTGCTTTTATATTATACCTCAAATAGATTAAAACAAAGCGCTTTAAACGGACCGCCGAACATAAGTTCTAAACTCTAACAGATTTGAAGACTTTCTGTACTTTTGACTGAGATTTTTGTGTTATCAGAATCGTAGACCGACTAAGATTAGTAAGTACCCTCATAAATGCGCCGTGTCAAAATCTTCGCAGTTTTTTTTTTATTTTTCTTGTAATGAATGTCGAGGACGAGCATGGAAGCGATACGGCGACTTATGCACAGTAGTAAAACCAAACAACGCCTTGATTACAAAGGAATTGGAATACCACTGCGCTCGCCATCCTGAGACATAAATATAAATAACACCCAACAGTCACATACATAGTCCTGACCCCACAGTAAGATCGAGTCTTGTTTCGTGGGTATCAGGAGCTACGGGAGATATTTGTGGGCCGCACAAACATTTCTCTCGGTGCGGGGATCGAACCCGCGGCCTTTCGTTTCACAGGCGGCGTCTAACTGATTGTGCCACCGAGGCTGTCATAAGTTGTTAAGTCTCAATATGTCCAGTAATTATCATAGCTACAGTGTCCTTCCAACCAAAACACAACAGTGCAATTACACTATTGTTTGGCGGGAGAAATAGACATTGCGGTGGTACCTATCCAGGCGGCCTCTCATAAAGAGATACCGACCGTAGTGTATTGATATATTCATACTCTTTGCATCTGTCGTCTCCAACTATACACAACGCGAACTAGGGGGTGAATAAGAACAGATATAGATGTTGAGGACGGAACGGCGCGGCGTGAAGACGTGACGTATAGCAAACGAGCCGATAAATAATGGTAATTGTATTCTACTACAATGTTACACATATTAATTATAAATAGTGACTATTACACCGACCACCTCTCAGTCCTATATAAAAAAAAAAACATGTTATATCAAAAATATTTAAATCTTGCTGCAACAATTTACAATTGGAATGAAATTTAAAAAAATATATCCACAACGCTTAAAATACACACAAAAACAAAAATGGTGGTTACGTGGCATGTAAAAACGCTTGTCACTGCCGTATTCAAAATTTGAACGTGCGTGCTGTACAAAATAAACATAATTTGGAGACCGAAAGCAGATCCTGCCAACCTCACTGGCACGTGACAACTTTTAATTGTAGATTATAAGTTGAGCTAACTTTCTTCCTGTCACTTCCCGAATATTCTCGAACATACCGGGGAAAACTTTAATACACTCCTTACAAACTAGTTAATATAAATGTAAATATGTCAATAATTTTATAGGTAGGACTTTGAACGTAAATACGGTGTAATTGAATATTGAATTTGACTCCTGAAAGGAACTTTGGAACAAATTTTTATTGCATACTAATAAGTATTATATTGGTGTGTATATTACTGATAGGTAATAATAGTAAAGTAAGATAAAATGTGTTTAAAAAAATCAAATATATTTTACACATTAAGAGCGTATACACCTTGCGCGCAAAGTCAACTATAGGTATTTCTTCGTAAATTTCACGCACACATAAGCGACCAAAGCTGTGTGCGTAGAGCTGCCGCGTCGGCTCGCTATACAATCGGCTCAAACAACTTTGATTCGTGCGCTTCAAATATACAATTGAAATGTAACTGTAATATAATATCATAAAAATATTTTATTTGCATTATAAGTAGACAAATATTACTGTGCAAGCAAAGAATAATACAAATTTAGATAGTAATCATACTTTCGTTATTATTACACATGTTAAGTTGCATTCAAATCAGTGTTCAATCAGTAGACACTACGGACGTTTTATTAATCATTTCGTGTTCGAACACATAAATAGTGTTAGGGGCCTTACAATCCCTTACAATTACGAAATATATTTAATTTTATATTACAATACATAACATAATTTAGCCTCGGAATTACATCCCATTATATTACCTGAAACATAATTTATACTCACTACAAAATCATTGTAGGTAATAAAAATAATTAAATATATTACTACCAAAGTACTAAGATGTGGTAATTGCAGTCCGCGCGTGGCTATTTTTACTACGTATGGCAAAAATCGACTGCAGCTAGGCCGGAGCGACGAGCGATACGTCCTCCCTCTAGAAGGCCTTGCGGCGGTCTGATTTGATCCACGTCGGACAGCGTGTTTTATAGTGGTTTTTAAAAAAATTTGTAGAAAACATGAAAACTAATTTTGTTGAAATATAAATATGGTAATTTATTGATAAGATGTTCTTCTATTATAATATGCAATTGCTTTAAAAAATTATGTACGATAAGTTGGTGAAAAAAAATATGTTCTTGACGAGAGTTTCTGAATAATTTCGCATTGTTAAAATTTTTATTTTTCAGGAACTAAACACAAAAAGATTATTTTTCTCAGCAAAATCCCTCCATAAGGGTCTTATTAGTCTGATAATATTTTTATTTTCATCTTATATTTAGTGGTTTCGGATATCTTAAGCTTCTAAATTGCCATTTAAAGCCTAAATAACGAAACTTGTGTTCAGTAATCCTTATAGTACTCACAAATTATCCATCAATCTATAATGTTTTCCACCAAAATCCCTAGATGACAACCTTTTCTAATATTAATACCAATTATTTTTCCTTTAAATTGTTTATTGGTGGCTATTAACTCATTTGAAAAGTCCTGTTTTTAAGCCAAAAAGCGCGTGCAGGGTATAAACGCTCTTAACAAATCATCGATCATTAAATAATTTTTGCCCTGATTTGTTAATATAACGACCAACAAGACCTTTTAGAAGGCCTAGAAAAACCATAAAAATGGCGTGAGTCGATTATAATCCATATAGAAAATCGAAATGCAATGAGAATTTTTATTTCCCTAATAAAAGTCAATAATTTGTAAAATTCTATAGTGACATGTATGACCAGCTGAGTACAAATAACAAATTGTTGTTTGCTTGTTAATTTTAGCCACAGGAAAACCACTTACATGCACATAAGATGTTCAGTTTCTCTATAGCAGTCAATCCAAGCTTTAATATTTTTCACAAAATGTACGGTGAATATCTAAAAAGAGAACGCGAATTTTGCAAGAATAAAAGTTATGTTGACATTCTATTTGAGTACAATACATACGTCATCCAGTCACGATGTTTGTCCCTTTAATATTTCTGTGCATTGATCCAAAAAATGGGCAACAATTCCCAAATACGTATGAGCGAACATTCGAAGGGATTATAAGAAATAATGGTCAAGATGTGGAAATTGTACTTCGTTAAAGTCTATTTTTTTATGTCGAGTATGTTTTATTGGATTAAGCACTTCAAAGATACGATTTTTGATGCACGGTCAGTTAATCTTTGTATAAAGATGGGATTATTGTTATTTCAGATGATGTCTTCCTTCGAGTCGGGTTTGTATTAATTGTTTGAATCAAGGAAGCAAGGAAATTCACTTTTCATCAACGTCTACGGACTGTCCAATGCTGAGTATAAACCATATCCTAAATTTCCAGAGATATTTATTATGAAGTCTACTGATATCTAATTGTTTTTTTTTTCAGAATTTTTACGTACCCCATGATCTCAATTAATTTCTTTTATATACTATACTACAATAATGTTAGCACAGTAACGTGTTATTAAATATTACGATATCTTCAAACTTAATGTAATTTGATTGCATCACGATCGGAACTTCAAAAGAGCATTATAATGCCCATTTTAGAGGCATTCGTAGGGAAACAAATGACGAAAGTCTGGCAGCCACGGGTTCTTGGTCTATAACATAGAAACCTGAAAAAAAATAGCTCATAATACTAAAAATACAATCGATAAGTAGTTACTACAAATAAATAATATTAAATGTAAATATTTCTATTCGTTTACACGTAACCGAAGCTGTATGTTTCTAGGAAATGTGCTACCTTTGCCGTGTCACTTAAAAAATCTTTATACTTACTCGTACAACCTTTGTGCATACTTGTCCGCGTTTCTCTGCATTTCAAAAGTCTCACTACGTAGTTACCGAAGAAAAGGAATGCATTTCAGGTTCTTATTTATATTTTGTTTCTGCTATTCCTTTGAACGACTTAATACGCCCATTCCCAACTTGTTCCATGTTAATTAATTTTTGTGAAGCTTATTTGCTTTTTCTACAGTGTCGTATGAAATGTCGGCCATATATAAAATATTATTTTATTAAGCCAGCTGCTAAATAAATATTAAAATAATCCAGGCAATTTGGTACTTGCTTACTTTTTAAAGGAGCAATAGACTAAAGAGACTATAAAGATTTGAAAAATATCATACCATTTACAACTTCCATTCTTACAGAACTTTTGTGTCATCTTCATCAGAAAACACGACTGTTAAAATAATTAATTCTTTTAAAATTTATTTTATCTTACATAAATAATTCAGGGTATGTAATAAGTCAATTAAAATGCACAGCTCAGGATCTCATTCTCGTAAATTCATGCAAGAAACGATGACTCAATGAAAAAGGTTATGAAGATGACACATCAAGAATGCAGTGACGCAGTATGACGTTTCTTCGAGTACTTTCGTAATCGATGAGGTACTATTGAAACTCGATTGATTCTCTTCTTATTACAATAAACACTTATTTAGTGTGTACCATTTTGGAGACGCTATTGGTCTTGAAAAGCAATAATTTCAAGCAATGTCACAATTTCCTTGGAACGTCTGTATGTATCACTACAGGGCGCGGGCCTTCCCTATTATGGAAAGTACGTTTGAGAGGGGTTAGATCATATAGTCCACCAAACTGGCCTAGTGTGGTTGGGCGGATTGTTACGAAGCATAGTAATTCTCCCAAGTCGCTATATAGTGTAGGGTTTCTTTACAATATATTTTCCTTCGCCTTGATAGTGTTAGCTGATTGATATTATTTATCGATACACACATTATTCTGAAAAGTGACTGTGGTGACTTTGGGCTTGAACCCGCGTCCACCGTAAGTATAGCCGCGTTTGGTATTTTACCAACAGGCCACTATACTCACACTAAGAAGGAAATCCTCTCCAGAACTACAAAAAGCTGGCTACCATCCTTATGAAGTTAATTTACCATCCATTAGCACGAAACGATTTGCGTCCTCCTTCATCATGCGTACGGCAAAGGAATGGAATGCCTTACCATAATCAGTGTTTTCTGAAAGTTATGACTCGGGGATCTTCAAGGCTAGAGTAAGCAAGTGAGTCAATATCACTGGCAGTGATCCTGTATATCCAGAGAGGGAATAGAAGAATGGATGATGACTAAAAATTAAATTAGGATGACTATCAATACTACGATGAAATAAACTATACTAAATGTACGATGCATATCTAAAAAGAGAACCATCAACCGCCAAAGGTCTTGAATAATACTTTTTGGTGTTGAAACATGACAAGTAAACAACGCCAAGCAGCAGCGAAAATTCACTGTTGTGTTTCGGTGTGAAGGACACTGTAGCCAGAGTAACTGCTGCTGGACATATTGAGACTGAACATATTATGTCTCAGGATGGCGAGCGCAGTGGAGTGCCAAGCATTGCTTTGTAGTTCAAGGTACTGTTTGGTTTTGCCACTGTTCATTAGCGATCAACAGCATGGTCGTCTCGCCGCTCACATTAACACACATTGCAGTAAAAAAAACACTAATTACAGTTTCCTGTAATCATAGACAATACTGATGATGCTATTCCATCCCTTAATGATGACGTAAAAGTTGATTTTGATCACGAGAAGCTTGCGATAAAATGTAAATATCTTAGGTTCAAAATTAAATAAGCACATCAAAACCGTAGTAAAGCTAAAGATGCAAAGTTTTATAGTACCTACTAGAAATGTTTACCGAGGAGTCTAAACGACTGCAACTGATTAAACTTGTTCAGAAAGAGTTTATTGTTCAAAGAACTATATCATTGGTTTAGATATGAACTGAAAGCCGGTACCTTGGACGATAATCTTTATTGTCGACCAATTACTGAACTCTTTAGGAGTTGTGTTACCGCTCTAGTTTCAATAATAAAGTTATTTTCTTCGAAGCTGTTAGAGGCTAGTTAATGAAAGTTACCCTGTTGGAGTAAGACGAAGCGGAACGATGTAATAATATTCTTTTTGGAAGTTTGGATTATGAGGGTAATTAAAACTGGTTGTAATTAGTTGTAGAGGTGTTAATTGGTTCGCTAGCTGATTGAAATTCGGTGATGGTATCTTTGCATGAAATATAATTGAAATTCAAAATAATTATGCATCTGTTGGGTATTTAGGCGGTAGCCTTATATTGTCTAACAGCCGCTGCCAATAAACAAACCCAATCCAAAATTTGCCGTTTTAGATTGACAGCTCAATCGTTTTTCTGATACTATATTGCCAATAATCAACCTCAGTAGTGAATAAACTATGGAAACATGACAGGAGACCAATCGAAAAGTAGAAAACAATTGACAACAAAACAGATTGACTTCAATCGAATTTTTTCGATTGATTATTGGCATCGGCCGTATGTCGGTATTACGATTTTATTAATAAATCAGTCGACCACTAAAGCTGTTGTTTGATTGACGTTACACTGGCGACGAGGCGGTTACGAACTATTAAGTTACACGTGTGATATTGTGAAACCGTTATTTATCATTAGTGTTCGCAAGAATGCCGATCGGTAAATTGGAACCATTTGACCTAAGTTCTAAACAATGGCATCCGTATATTCGTCGAGTGCGACAATATATATTGCTGAATGACATTAAAAATGACCTTTGGGTGTCCTTATTAATAACGGTCGTAGGCGACGCCACGTATTTATTAATGTGCGATTTGTGTTCGCCGGATCATCCAGAATCAATGCAATTCGACGATATAGTGAAGTTGGTGGCGGATCATTTGGAACCCCAAAGATCGGAAATTGCTGAACGCCACGTGTTTAGATTACGAAGGCAGAAAGTCGGCGAGACATTAACCGAATATTTACAAAACTTGAAGCACCTCGCGACGACTTGCAATTTTGGGACTACATTACAAGAAAATTTACGAGACCAGTTTGTATCTGGACTGGCAAGTGAGACAATGAGGTCACGTATTTTTGCTGAAAAGTCAATCAAATACAAAGATGCAGTGGAGTTGGCTCTGGCGCTGGAGGCTGCGGAGAGACACGCGGAGGTGAGCGGCGCAACGGCAGTGAGCGCGGGAACCTCAGGTGTAGGCAGCGACGCGGGCGAAAGCTTACATCAAACGAGCGCGCGGCGACGCAGCGGCTGCGCCGGTGCGGCTGGCGGGTCCAGCGCGGTTGGCGGGACCGGCGGCAGCGGGGCGCGTGGCACGTACCGACACGGCGCCGGCGGCGGTGGCGGGCGCAATTTGGCGCTGCAGTGCTGGCGATGCGGCAAGGGGCATCGGCCCGAAAAATGTCGGTATGCTAAGTACAATTGTGATGAGTGTAACCAACGGGGTCACCTGAAAGTGATGTGTAGTCAAGTGCGCGGTGAGGGCCGGCCGTATGGTCATTATTACGTGAATGAAAGTGAATCCGCGGAAAATGAGGACTTTTATAATATAAGTTTAGTGGCTAAGGGTAATAAACCATATTTAGTATTTGTAAAAATTGACGGTCAATGTGTAGAATGCGAAATTGATACGGGAAGCAGAATCTCGGCGGTGAGTGAGAGTTTTTATAAGAACAAATTTGCACACAAATTGTTGCAACCCGACAATTTGTTACTACGTTGTTATTCTGGTTCTCGTATTGAATCAATCGGATTTATTAATGTGGACGTAGAAATGGGCGATATTAAGGTACCCAATTTATCACTGCATGTCATTAAAAATGGTGGACGCCCATTAATGGGCCGGGAATGGATCCGTTCGTTGAATATAAAACAAATAAATTTTAACGAAATTAACGAGGACGGATTTGTAACTAGACTAACAGTTGAGTTCCCCGAAGTATTCACAGATAAGTTGGGTACTTGCAAGCGTAAACTTCATATACAATTAACCGATCAGGAGCCTGTATACGTGCGCGCGCGACCCGTCCCATTGGCACTGCGCACACGCGTCGAGCGTGAATTAGAGCGGTTAGAACGAGAGGGCACAATTTATCGCGTCGATCACTCGCCATATGGAACGCCTATTGTTCCAGTAATAAAACAAAATGGTGAGATAAGAATTTGTGGGGATTTTAAAGTAACTATAAACCCGAAAATTAAACGCGATTTTTACCCGCTCCCTCGCATTGAGGAATTGTTTGCAGCTTTGAGCGGGGGAGAGGAATACTCGAAAATAGACCTCTCTCGAGCGTATGAACAGTGCTTGTTAAGTGAGGAGTCACAGCCGTGCACCGCGATAACTACACATCTAGGTACGTTTGTATATCGGCGTACGCCTTACGGATTAAGTTGTATTCCCGAGAAATTTCAAAGGTTGATGGAAGAAACATTGCGTGGGGTACCCGGCTGTGTCGTGTATTTGGATGATGTGTGTTGTACAGGCTCCTCAAGGTCGATTCATTTGAATAACTTACGGACCGTTCTCAGTAGATTACGTGATATGGGTTTTACTATTAAATTAGATAAATGCACATTCTTAAAAAGCAATGTTAAGTATTTGGGATTTGTCATTGATAAATTAGGCTTACATCCGGATCCCAATAAATTAGAAGCTATATCAAATGCTCCACGACCAGAAAATATAACCCAATTAAAAAGTTTTCTTGGAATGTTAAATTATTATGGTAAATTTATTCCGAATCTGAGCATTTTATTATATCCCTTACATGCGTTATTAAAAAAGGAAATCAGTTGGGCGTGGAGTGTCAACTGTGAAAAAGCATTTTTAGAATGTAAACGTATTTTATTAAGTGAACGCGTACTAGCGCATTACTCCGAAGGGCGTCCTCTAATATTATCGGTAGACAGCAGTGCCTATGGTCTCGGTGCGGTGTTGGCCCATCGCTTCCCAGACAAAACAGAAAGACCAGTGAGTTGTGTGTCGCGAACGTTGAATTCAGCTGAGAAAAATTACAGTCAGCTGGACAAGGAAGCTTTGGCAATATTTTTCGGTATTACGCGACATCACCAATACCTATATGGAAGGCGATTTAGTTTGCGTACAGACCATCAACCATTAGCATATATTTTCGGAAAAAAAGTAGGTATACCGCAAACAGCCGCAAGCCGATTACAGAGGTGGGCTGCGCGTCTAGCTGCATATGATTTCGACGTTGAATTTGTACGTTCGCGAGACAACGGACCAGCTGATGCATTGTCACGCTTGCCGTTGCCGACAGATCAACGCCCATCTGATTCAGTAAGCTATCTTCATTTGATACATGAATGTTTACCTGTTAGTTATAAGGACGTTAGTAGGGAGACAAAAAAAGATGTTTTATTAAGTAAAATAATAGGCTATGTTATGTTTGGTTGGCCGTCAGTACCCAGATGTGATGAAGAGAAGCCATATTTTATACGAAAAAATGAAATTGTTACCGATTTAGGATGTCTTATTTATAAATATAGAATAATTATACCTTCATCAATGTATAAAAACGTATTGTGTTTAATTCATGAAGGTCACTTAGGGATAGTTCAAATGAAGAACATCGCCCGTAATTACGTGTACTGGCCTACTTTAGATAGTGATATTGAGAATATTGCAAGGTCGTGTGACGCATGTCGGGCCGTCCGCGACGCGCCACCGCAGGCGTTTTGACATCCTTGGGAGTTTCCTAGCAAACCATGGCATCGTATTCACGCTGATTTTGCTGATTTTGCGGATAAAAAGTATTTGATCCTAGTTGACGCTTATTCAAAATGGATTGAGGCTATAATGATGTCAAGAACTGATGCCAGCGCTACCATTAATGTTTTGAGGTCTATTTTTGCTAGGTTTGGCTTGCCGTCACAACTGGTTACTGACAATGGACCGCCATTTTTCTCCCAGCAATTTAAAGAGTATTGCTCAAACAATTGTATTAGACATGTGACATCGGCTCCATATAGACCACAAGGTAATGGCGCGGCAGAAAATGCCGTAAAAATTGTTAAAAAAGCCATTAAACGAGCATTCATTGAGGGCGACAATGTGTCTAAGGCGTTAAATCAGTTTTTATTTCAGTATCGAAATTGTGAACAAGCTACGACAGGCGTGTCACCTGCCGTGGCTCTGTTAGGCCGTCGTTTGCGTAGCAAACTTGACGCCCTGCGTCCTGACGTCTCGCAAACTGTAGAAGACGCCCAGCGTCGACAACTAGCCGCGGCGGGTGGCACACACCGCGATATTGGCGTCGGAGACACAGTGCTCGCCCGGGATTATACAACCAGGAGTCCAAAATGGTCAGAGGGCAAAATAATGAATAAAACCGGCCCTGTATCATTTAAAGTTAAAATGGGAAATGGAGTCGAATGGAAACGTCACCAAGACCAAATTATACCGGTCAAAATAGATGATCGCCACTCATTATCACGCGTAAGTCTAGGCCCAAGACCGGAAGACAATAGAGATGAGAATAAATTAAATGGAAGCGAGGACGGTGTTATATGGGAAGATGCTTCGGGTGCGGGGGAGGAAAACACGCCATCTGACGTGGTTTTGGAGCCGCAGCGGGACTGCGCCCGCACCGTGCAGTCACCTGGACCAGCACCCGGGGCATCTGCGCGAGCAATACGTGCTTATAATAGGGCTAAAAAGATATCTCGAGATTAAGTTAAGTTAGAATAAAAATATACTTAATATTAAGTTATTTATGTTTAACATATATTTAAGAATTAGATTACTTGCTTAGACTTAAAAGGGGGAAAGGTGTTGGGTATTTAGGCGGTAGCCTTATATTGTCTATGTCGGTATTACGATTTTATTAATAAATCAGTCGACCACTAAAGCTGTTGTTTGATTGACGTTACAGCATCCAATGGACATAAAATTATATGATGAGAAAGAAGGTAATTGCTTAATAAAAAATGACATTTACATGTTACGTTAGATTCGTGGTAGGAAGCAAAAATGTTGGCTTATTCTTAATTTTTTGTCAACAATTTTGACGAATTATGTATACGTAGACTGACTTCCTGGGGTATTTATTCTCTACCAGTCAAACCTCGGGTGATACAGTCATAATATGAGATAGATGCGTTAATAGCATTATCTTCCTTATCATATCGGTGCCTATATTTTCAGCAACATTCTTATGAAATACCTTGGAAGATATGGACTTCCTGGAGTAAATAATGAGCTATGGTCTATTCAATTGACAGCCTCCGTGGCGCAGTTGGTTAGACGCTGCCTGTGAAACGAGAGGCCGCGGGTTCGATCCCCGCACCGAGAGAAATGTTTGTGCGGCCCACAAATATTTCTTCCGGGTCTGGGTGTTTGTGAGACCGAAAAGTCTCTCGTAGTTCCTGATACCCACGACACAAGACTCGATCTTAGTGTGGGGTCAGGACTATGTATGTGACTGTTGGGTGTTATTTATTTATTATTATTTATTATTAATTCTCCAGTGACAATAGTAATTCTTTCGTTTGTAAATATGAACATATACATGACGGATTGTATTACTTATAATTTTACCATTATAATGATGAACACAAACGATAAAGAAAATAACGATCATGATTGTATAAATAACAATTGTTTATAATTCCAGGTATAATAGGTATAAAAAGTTTTACAAGGGAACTAAAGTACTCAATATACGTGTATGAAAATCATCATGATGCAATTGCAAAGAAATATCTTCTTTTCTATATTGGAAATGGATTGTTTTATTTAATACTAATTTAGTGAATATGTATGTACAAAGAAACTAGCCAATATTATTTGATTTAACATTTTTTTATTTAAGTGACGATCATGCCCTTCACCTGATGGTAAGCGACACGAAAACCATGGAGAGCAAAACCAAACTACACCATGAATTACAAAACAATGCTTGGTATTTAAATGCGCTCACCATCCTGAGGCATAATCTCTCAATATGTCCAGTAGTTACTTTGGCTACATTGTACTTCAAATCGGAACGCAACAGTGCATTTACACTGCTATTTGGCGGCAGAAAGATACATTGCGGTGATACCTACCCAGGCGTTCTCTCTGATATTCTAATGAGAGACTTACTATCAGTAAATATGTGTATATTTTAAATTATAGATATCTCATAATCGTATTTTAATAAATGAATGCAATTATCAATAAAATTCATTTTTCATTCATTCATTCAAAATCATAAAATTAATTAGCCATATGGTTTTATAAAATTACGCAATTCACGCTAATTGATATCATAATTTTGACTTCAGAGGTCAACAACACACTTTGCCATGATGATATCCGATAGTATTACATTTCGCGTTTATAAGTTATTAAATTAAATTAGTTTAATAATTAATACAAAACCAATTCATATTGTTTTCCGTTAATTTGATGGGTAGTGTTTTATTATCATTTCTGTTTTGAGTACGATCAATTTAAGCTCCGAAAATTATTTAGAAATATCAAATTTATTAAAATATTAAACACAATAATATAACGTGATGTTCTATCATATGTTTTGATAAATTTCCACGAAATTAAACATCTATTTACTGTGTGCCCATTTT
The DNA here is from genome assembly GCA_023078785.2 of Hyles euphorbiae. Lineage (NCBI taxonomy): Eukaryota > Metazoa > Arthropoda > Insecta > Lepidoptera > Sphingidae > Hyles > Hyles euphorbiae. The sequence continues at coordinate 5,805,034 of CM041049.1, forward strand.
CAGATTTATTCTACTCAATATTGGTGTTGTTAGTTTGTATATACTAACAACCGTATTCATAAACCGTTTATAAATCAATTTAGGTATTGAATTTTCTTCATCGCTCTAACTGTATTCTAAAGATATTTGAAAGGGGCAAAATATTCGATGGCTAAAAAAGGTTTTAAAATTATCTATGAAAAACTATTCACCCTAAGTAGGCTAGGTAGTCAGAAAATACCTCAGGCATTAAGTCCACGTAACTCATCAATAAATAAATAACGCCGTTTATAGTTTAAATCCAGGTTGCTGATAAATCTACAGGGATTTCTATGGAATGAATATATCCGATCAATACCAGGTGTATTTGTCGGATATATCCTCGTCAGAAAAATCAAAAAACCTTGCAAGTTTATGTTTTGTAAGAATTATCAGAAAAAATGTGTATTATTATTATATTATATTTGAAATCCTCATTTTATTCACTATTAAACGACATTTGACATATGATATGCCTAAATATACACATTTTTCTAATAATCCTTACAAAACTTAAACTTGCAAGGTGTTTCGATTTTTCTGATATTCTTATCAGATATTATAATTTTTATATATTTATCAAATACATGGATCAATGTCTCATACAGAAGTACCCGTCGTTTATCCCAAACATTTTACCATAAGCAATAAACAATCATTCAAACAGAAGCCACGTGTTAAACCGTCGTTGACGTATCGTGGCTTTACGTATTTTAATTTTATACATAGCCGGAGACCTGAATGGCTCTCTTATCGGCGAAATTTGCATAATACCTACACGGCAGAAAGCGCTTTTGATATTGCGCCGCAGATTATCGCGGTGAAAGCCTCCGTCTTTGGACTCAATGAGATTCTACCTGCACTATGCGTGAAATAATCCTCAATAGTGGTCTTTGAGACCCAGATTGGTTTTGCTTCATTAGTTCTTTTGTTAGTTCATTTTTTGCTCAAATTATTTTAAAAGGATTTGTGACCAAGTGCTCCTTAGTTAGTGAAAAAGCTGGTGTATCTATCAACTACCTATAAACGTAATATTTCTAAGGAGAGTTTTAATATTAAGTCTGCGTCGTCTCATATTGCAATTTTTAAAACTGAAGATCCCTTCATATCATATTTTTTATGCTATCATCATCATAATATTTATAGGTCATACTATAAACATATTAGCATATTTTCACACAACAAACGTACTATACTCGCATATGCGAGTTCGGTTCTCAAATTCGTTTCTGTGCCGCACCGTCAGGCTGTGGAATTGTTTGCCGGCGCACGTGTTCCCTCCTTCCTACAATCCTGGGTCCTTCCGCCGTGGTGTGAAGAGGCACCTAAGCAGGCCGGCATAATTGTTTCCATTGGCATGGGACTGCCGTCCGATGCCAATGGATACTCTGCCTGGGCGGCATTGGCACTTTCCATCAGGTGCAATGCCGCCATTATGCCAGGCCATTATAAAAAAAAAAAAAAAAAAAAATGCGTCTTTTTCAGCCACTGTGCTGATCGGTTATCAACTTTATTTTAATAACTCATCTCTAGTAGTTATTAGTAATAAACTTACTTTCGCAGTCGTAGCAGAATTAAATGGTCATATAAAGATTAATAACCGATCTTACGACACCGCAAGAAACGCTTGTCTCAAATATTGATGCTCTAGGCACACACATTCAGCAACATAAGTCGCTACACACTTGTCAATTTTTGATAACCCTTTTATACGAATTATATTTCTAAATACTTTGTAGCAATAAAATATAATTAAGTAAAGTCATTGTTGTTGAAAAGTGCTATAAACATATTGGAAATAATTATTATTTTGAGTGATAAGACCATTTGAAATTTTATAAATGTGTAACGATCTATGTTGCTGACTGTATGTTAAAGTTTAACTGAATGACAGACCATATACCCATTTTCAGCCGCGCGCTTCACATATTGCATTCCTCTGTGGTTACGGCAAATCTGATTTAGAATTAATTGAACAATATTGTATCATGAAATTATAAGACCAATCAATCCATAATAACGTAAAACTGATTGTTTTGGGATTACTCATGCTATAAAGCAATTGAATGGCGGTAAAGTCTTGTTATCTTAAACGCTGATAACATTGGCATTTTTATAGCAGTAATTCGAGAAACGAGCTATCAGCCACTTGGTGATTAATGAATATCGCCAATACCCTAAGAGAGTATTCTGATCGTAGGTGTGTGGCTGGTTTTTGAAGGTTGACCGAATCTATGAAAATATTTTAAGCTGGAGTTTGTTTGTTTGTTACCTGTAGTCTATTGGTTCGAACTGATAAAACATTTTATGTTGGATAGGTCATTTATCAAGGTATGTTATAGGCTATATGTTATCACGCTATGACCTATAGGATGGAAGTAGTAGTGAAAAGTCTAGCAATTACGGGGAAATATTTTTCGTTTTTCGTGGTCCCATTGGTCGATATTCTACATTGATAGTATGAATTGAACATGACATTGCCCGCATACCATTATATTCGGATATTTAACACTATATTTTGAAAAGTGTATCTGCACCTGGGTGGAACCGGGCTGGACTACTAGCAAGAGATAAAGGATGGGGAGGGTTGTTGTCTTTTAGGTCTTCGTTACAGACAAGGTAGATCCTTACCTATATTACTATAGAACATCCGCTCAGTGTTATTAAAATGCGTGCCACAGATCATAAATTTAATAAGAGAAGCAATGACGGTTTGTGGACAGCATCGTGTCCTTATACCAAAATACTGCGTGCAATAGAGTCGGCAGATGATTTAGTGCAACAATTTTCTTAATTTTATTCTCTTTTCTGTTGGTATCGCATAACGTGGTGATTGTGGTGTTATTAACTGTTTAGCTGCATGATCGATAATCGGATATTCCAATTTAAAAACATGAGTAAATATCAAGATATCGATTTTTTGATAGATAAAAAACGACACAAAGTTTTATTTCTCCCTTAATATTTTTTGTTTCGGCATTCATTAGTAATGTTGGAGCGAAAGTTTTTTCGCTTGTATTCGGTACACGGAGTTTTTCGCGTCAATAATTACGAGCTGATTTAAGAGGTTATTTTTCTCTCGTCTGTTCGACGCAGATGGGTCCTCGTTGTAAGCGATATTATGTTGTCATTTATTTCATTGGAGGGTGATAAGGTGATTCGAAAGCTATTACTCCTGATTTATTGGATGCTATATTAATCACTGTTATATAGGGTGATATTGGCATACATATATTATTTAGATTAATCCACGTATTTCTCATCACACTGGGTGATATTAGACAACATTTTAAAAATATCCGAGATGTTTGTTTGTCACAAATCATGATTTTAGATTTCGCTATTTTTGGCCACCCTGTATAGATACGAATATTATTAACGCTTCGCTGAACTTCAGTTAGGTGCGGGAACTTACCTAAGCTATAAAAAGATTCGTACATATACGGGTTGACCAAAGTCTCGAAATTAAATCGCGAGTTATGACAAAACTACCAGACAGTTGTTTTAAATATTAGTGCAATATAACTTGTAGTGGCAAGAAACATGTAGTTTAAATTAAATACCATATGTAAATATCATTCTGTATAGTACTGGAATTTCTTTTGGTGATCTAACTTATTGGTTTACAATGATAATTGGCCTATCGGTTTTAAATATGCGGGTATTATGATATGATAATAATAATAAATACTTATCCTTATAACTGATTCATTAAATCCATAAATAGCGTTACAATTACGTAATTTTACCTCGAATTCTTTCTTACTTTCACTTCCAGTACAAATAATTTACCGTTCAATTTGCTATGCGTTAGAAATTTGTGACTGATATGATGCTTACCGCCTATCACATCGTAACATGGAAAATACAAGGCGCAACGTTGCTGGTCTTGGTTGAAACTCAACCTATCCCTTCTGGAAAAAATGCGTAATTTAATGTTTGTATGATTTAGTTACATTAATATTCAGATTTGAAATACCTTCAAAACATAATTTATGTCACGAGTATTACGCATGATTCTGAAATCGATTTTTACTCTAATTTGCACAATGAGAACTAGATAAGACTTACTGCTAGATAGTTCGGCTAATGAATTAGACAGATACTTATAACTTATAAGATAATTATAACGCACATAATCACATTGATAAATAAATCGATTTAGAAGATAGGCATGTACTACAAACAGCTTGACAATCGCCCGAATACTGGAATGCAACTTAAATATAAGTTGCGCTTAACTACGTTAATCCCGCTTAAATGTACTGGCTAAGTGGGCCGTGCGCTGTTAAGAGCAACTTATTATTTGATTGTCGTTCCAGTATTGGGCGAATGTACCATAAATCGACACGCCCGTAAAACAAGGTAGTATGTGATCAAAAGACGAAACCACTTTTTTTGTATATTATTCTTTAGAAAACAATTCTTTATCAGTACAGCTTGAAAAAATAAAATTATTATGAATACTTTCGGAGATATTCAATCGGACAAAGTTGTATCTCAATATTATTCCGACGTACAATGTCATTATAGCACGTACATTCTTGTCGCCTACCAGACGAAAACGTGTTTGGATCGGTAAGCTTCTGCGTATCCTCAGTTGTAGCGTTGTCTGATGGATTACGCATGTACAATGTTCACATGACTCCAATTTTATTTTAGTTATAAAAAATGTTATTTTTAGGTTTTGTAGTCAATAATATAATAAATGTATAAAACCAGGACGTATGTTATGAATCAACATTATTCTACGGAATTCTTAAAAATATATTTATCTCAATACTTTATTTTATATTCCACACTGTTAATTATATCTTATGTATTTATAACATTTAAATTATTTATTAAGTTTTTTAAAAAACTGTGTCGTATATAAGTTATGCCACGTTTTTGTTTGAAATTTCTGTAAATCATTTAGATCATATGTACACATACGACGTCTTACTTCGGGTATTCGTTGTATTTTTTTAGTCGTATCATAGTTTACTTCGTTGTTGTGTGAAGCAAACTAAAATAATACTTTGTTCCGCATTTATAAATGCTTTTTACTTTATTTATATTACACTTACTGTTTATAAAATACTGCAGTTTTTTAGTTCATGGAATTAACTCATACTTTTGATTAAATGTTATTTTCTTATGATGCAGATTTTGATGTTGGTGGTGTGTTGTGGTTTGATACATCACCTCTACCACCAGGTGTAGAAATTTTTTTATTCAGCTAGCAGGTGTCTGGTATGATGTTATTGGCGATTACAATATAGAAAACTGTGAATATAATGAGAGAAAATATTATATTCATCAGTTATCTGTACCAAATCCATTTAACATAGAATATGATGATCCCAACTTTAAAAATGTACTGCTTTTTGTTATACAAAAAAATTAAATATAGCATCTACTCGTATATACAGATAATCACTATTAAATATTGCAACACCAAAGCCTTTTCGAATTACTAATCACGGCCACTGGAATGTTTTATTTTGTGCATTGCTCAAGAGCGGTCGGTTTAGCTTAATGCTAACTTCATAGGCAATATAAATATTGTTTTTTTATAGTTTACCCGAATTAAACGGTAATCTGTTCTACTCCTCAACATGGAAAGAACGCAAAATATGTAAAGATACATGTTTAGAAATGAGAAGGATATGTTTGTTAAATCTGGTTAAGAATCATGTTTTAAAGAAACGAAACGTTATACATTAAGAAGATATGACTGAGCCTTGCAAATATAATTATAAATATGGATATGAAATTTCTTATAAACAATGATTGAATTGTTTTATAGTATAGTCATTGATATTGGAACCTAGGCCTTAACGAAAAGCAGTAGGCGTTTGTTATAAAATATACACTTAAGCTAAAAGAGTTTCCGATACCTTAATTAGGATCATCCGAATAGGCGCAAATTTAGCTACTGTTTATATTGTTTTCTTCTTTTCATGTTATAATGATACAACAACTTTGCGCTAATCTTTTTTTAATTAGAGCAGCTGTGTACTAGATTTATTGTCCTAAAACCCAAAAAGTGCTTTATAAAAAACTGATTTATCGTGGGGGACAAAATCGATACAGAATTGCTTATTATTTTGTACATTTATGCTGCTAAAAAGTTTAATTTGATTATTTTTCAAAGATTTCTCGTAAAACAATCAATTAGAATTCTAATATGGGCCAAAACAAATTCGAATCTATATTTGGTACAAAATATGCACCACAGGTCTCTTTTGATGTTTAATATAAAATTTAAAATATGCTTGTCTTGAAAAATATCAGTAACGAAAAAAATATCATGTAACAAAATAAAAGATGTGTATAATATTGATAAAAATGATCCTAGTAAATAATTTATAAATATGTTCTAAATAAAACTACCGTTATCTATAGTTGCCTGATTGTTGTCCACATCTTTACAATTTCATCTTTGCACGTTTGAAATAATACATATATATAACTGTTGACAAACGATTTCGAAGCTTATAATAATGAGGTATAAATAATGATATATTTATTTTGTGTATTGTGACCTCTATTATTTCTGAGCACTTATTCTTCAAATGTTGCATTAATGTTCCCTTTTAAATTTGATGGGTAAAAATATTTATTAAGAAATTAATTTTATATTCTTGTATATGATTTTATATAATATTAACATTTACATTACACTATGAATATGTATCTTTTTTATAATTATGATAAATTATTAGTTTGAAGATCATAAGCTTTATGATCGTTATGCTAAATACAACGGGTTGAGAAATATTTATCTATGCTGTACTATTTAGTTTTAAATGGTAGTCTTAAAGATAATTGCAGTTTTGTTTTGATAATTTCATACCAAAAAAATAACTTAAGTACTGAAAAATGTAATAAATATACAGCTATAACAATAATTACAATATATGATTTAATATCTAACGTTAAATATATATTAAAATAAAAGATTTTAATTTATTTTTCAGTTCAAAAACTGAGTTTTGTGCTCAAAACAAAAACATACATCATCATTTTTCGTTCACCATTCCATACAAAAAAGTCGGTAGTGCACATAGGTAACCCTAATTTTCATAGAATATTGCCGTAAGATAACAACTAGCGTTCTCATTTACGTAGTACAACGTGGAATGTTCTCATAAAACACCTATTTTTTAAAATAATTGATAAATTTTCTTCATATTTATTTATAAAAAGGCTTGATATTGGAGTATAAACTTTTGGTAAGTTATATTTAACCGCAATAACTAGGAATAAAATAATTCAATAAAAAGTTTTTCTAAAACTTCAAACAGCTCTCCTGTAAAGTAGAGATTTTGCAAATCCGACTTTGTTCTACGACAGTGTCGAAATGTTTTTCTTTACTTTGGATTATTCCGACAATTTCATTGCTGGGATGGATCAGCTCAGTATCTTAAATGTTTCTGTTAGAGAAAATCAATGATAAAGCAAACACATCATTTGATGTTAAATTAACACCAATTTTTTTTTTTTTTTTTTTTTTAATTTATTGGGACAAAAAACAGTTGAAAAATATAGGTTAGTAGCACATAATAACATACAATTAATATACAAATCTTCAACCAACAACATTGTCCACAGATTATTAAAACACAATTATTATATATATTTACAAATAGTGAACAAACTATTGTCCATTGCATCGAGTACGTGACTAATTAGGTTAAGACTTAACAATAAGTTTACGAGTGACATTCTTCTTAAATTGGTACTTTGATAAATAGAAAATATCAACATCGATAAAATTCTTGTTATAGTCATCCACAAGTCTGCGGAGGGGAGCGCGTACCCCGGCATTAGTTCTACACGTGTCGATATGAAACAACCTGGGCACGCGCACACCTCGTCTCACAACAGCTCTGGGCACAGTATAACATAAATCATTTATAACTCCAGGACAGTCAAACCTATTGTTGCAAAAACCATGCAGCAGCATGGCACCCAGCAATAAACGTCTTGATTCCAGACTTAAGATATTGAAGCGCGATAGTAACTGATCATAAGATATTTTAGATTTAAAACATCTAAAGTTCGCAGCACGCAAGAATTTTTTCTGGACTATTTCAAGTCTAATATTGTATTTGTCATAATAAGGATTCCAGATCGAGACAGCATATTCTAAATGAGGCCTAATCAGAGTTTTATATAATAAAAGAAACGTGGAAGGTCGCACAAAGTCACATGATGATCTCATGACAAAACCGTACATACGGAAGGCTTTATTGACGATGTTATCAATATGTAAATCAAAATGTAAACTAGAGTCTAAAATGACGCCTAAATCGCGAACTGAACTAACTTTATTTAAAATCTCAGAGTTAATGGAGTAATTAAAGTGGATAGCATTTTTATTTTTTGTGAATGAGATGGCATGACATTTAGAGATGTTGAGACACAATTTGTTATTTGAACAGTAAGTATAGAGTCTATTAAGGTCGTCTTGTAGTAATAAGCAGTCGTTACGGTCTTTGCAGGCTTTGTATATTTTCATATCATCTGCGTACATTAAAAAATTAGAATGCAGAAAACAGCGCTTAATATCGTTGACATAAACAAGAAAAAGTAGAGGGCCTAATATAGAGCCCTGAGGAACTCCAGACGTAGTGGTTATGTAGTCGGATTCAGAGCCGTTAACTACTACTTTTTGTGTGCGATTGTAAATATACGAGCTGAACCATCGAAGCAAGTTGCCACGAATTCCGTTAAATGCAATTTTTGCTAGAAGTACTGTGTGATCTACCCTGTCGAAAGCCTTTCGAAAATCCGTATACACTGCATCGACCTGGACTCGTCGATCCATATTCTTAAAAAGGAAGTTGGTGAATATCATGAGGTTAGTAACTGTAGAACGTCTTTTTACAAACCCATGTTGTTCAGGTATTATAAGTTGGTGAAAGTGTGGATACAGAGAGTTATGTACAAGGCGCTCAAAAAGTTTAGACAGTGTGGAAAGTATAGAGATCGGGCGGAAATTTTCTATATTATTTTTATCGCCGCTTTTATAAATGGGCGTAATAAATGCCTGTTTCCATACTGTCGGAAAAATACCTTCGCGCAGACATTTGTTAAAAATTATATGCAAGGGAATGCAAATCGCATCAGAAGTCGAAACAAAGAATTTGGGAGGGAGACCGTCTGGCCCAGCTCCCTTATTTACGTCAATTGAATTAAGTTCTCTAATAATACTTTCCCTGGATAATTTTATATCTGAAATGCATGTGTGAATATTATCTAGACGTTCATCCGAAGGTTCCCAACTAGTTGGATCAAAGGTGGATGGTTGGTATACAGAACAGAAAAAGCTCGAAAACATATTGCATATGACAGTGGGGTCGTTTGATGATATATCATTAAAGTACATGTTGGAGGGAAAGTTATTTTTCTTACGATTTGATATATATGACCAAAAGAACTTTATATTTATCGGTATGTTGTCTTCTACGGCTTGCATGTAGTTTTGATAGCACTTAGCAGATTCCCGATGAAACAGTCTTCTATAATTGGAGAACTTTAAGTAGTCTGAGCAGTTACTGAACTTTTTCCATTTTTTCCAAGCGTTATCTTTCTTCTTAAAGATGCGTCTCAGTGACGGGGAAAACCAAACTGGAAAGCTAGAAGGACATTTGCGAGTCATAGGCACGCGCTGTCTAATGATGCCATACAATTTATTATAGAAGATGTCGACAGCTTCTTCAGAAGCAATGTTATTAAGTGTTAAGTCCCAGTCAATTGCATTGAGATCTGATATAATATCCGCAAAATTAGTTTTATTATAGTTATATTTCAGAATCGGGCATCTAGTCATAGGAGATAAATTTGTATTTAGCTTAGTTAAACCACAAAATGGTGGATGATGGTTGTCAGGTTGTACTAGTGGAACACAAGATACAAGCTTACAATCTAAGGTAGAGATGAATAGATCTAGTATCCGACCCAAACTATTTTTAATTGTGTTCAATTGTGATGCACAAGCCTGTGATATGAAATTATTTAATAGTCTGCCACAAGAACTTGTTACATGTGGCATTACATGGTTTCCATGATCAGACCAAGCAATCTCAGGCAAATTGAAGTCTCCAATTACAGAAAAAGAATCACAGTTAGGTTCATAGGCATGTTGAAGTAAGAAATTAAAATAGTCAGAGTATTATTCCTCAGGCGTTCGCGGTGGGATATATACACCGCATATAATATGGAACATATTAGAGTGTGACGAAGGTATTCGAATTAAAAGGTGTTCAATATTAGCATGAAGAAAACTAGATATTATTATATTCGGGCGCAGTCCACGTAGTACGGCTAGTAAAACACCCCCACCATCGCATTTTTTGGTAGCAGAGCGGTCACGGTCTTGTCTGAATACTACATACCGGTCATCAATGAACTCAGAGTCTTGAATATTTGGAATAAGCCAAGTTTCTGTTAAAATGATAATATCATAAGAACAAGACATAATGTTCATGAATAGAATCTGCAGCTTTGTGCGAATCCCTCTGCAGTTTTGGTAATATAATGTTATATCATTTGTAGCAGCCATTAGTGGACAAAATATATTTGAGTAATGGTACAGTGAAAGATTGAAAGTATGGTTTCGTTAGATGTTTAAGGTTGGAAAATATTATCTTATTATGACAAATACTTAGAATTGAGAGTGCAGCTGCATTAATTATTGTCAATTTAAATGTATAAATAATGATTCTAATGATTCTAAGTCGGAATAACAACGTAAAAAATAATTTAATGTAATACATTAGACATAGAGAAAAAAAATGAGTTTTATGTGATTCAGTACTAGTAATAGTTGTGTAACCCGTGTAAAAAATTACAATATTAGTCAAAAAATAGTATTTAAACTTATTTGCTGCTTCTAACAATTTTCGTAAGGTCTTCTTCAGACCGTACCACAAAAGCTCGAGTTCCATCTCGTTCACGTAATAGTATAGTGCCATTTTTGACCCATACATATTTAAAACCGTTATTGCCTGCAAATTCTCTACATTTACGAAATAAAATCTTATTTTTGAGAGTGAGATGCTCGTTAATATAAATTGATACTACATTACCAGCAATATTCAATTGATCCGATTTTAAACTTTTCGCCTTCCTATAAGCGGCAAGAAAATTGTCCCTAGCAATTCGCGACTTGAGCTTAACGATGACGTTTTTCGGCCTGTTGTCAAGTTGCTGAGCGTGCGGGACTCTATGGACGGAGATAATATCGTTGTGAGATATTGGATAATTCACTGCTGCGCCAATTGATTCAACTAGTAACAACAAGTTCTCGTTTCGCTTGTCAGGTAGATTGCAGATCTCAATGTTGCATTGGCGTGCCTGTTGCTCCATGTTGTCAATTTTCGCTTGAAGCATGATTAATGTATCACCGTCGCTCACACTTTCAATGCTGCTAATTCGCTCCTCCAATCCTATGCATCTATCTTCACAGGCTTTGACTCGTGATTTCATATCCTCATAGTTATTGTTTATGAACTCTAGTGAGTTCTCAATTTCTACAAATGACTTCTGGATGGCGATAGTTTGGTGTTTCAGTTCAGACACATCAGCGACCAGTTTGTTCAGGATAATGTCTTGATCAGCTTTCCAAGATTTAAGCAGGTTCTTGAGTTCCTCGAATTTGTCGTTCCCTGGAGGGCTTCCCTCATACCGAGATCGCTTGCCTGGTCTCGCTGCTGATTTATCCATATCGTAGTGCTTTGAAACAGATGCTTCGGTTGCATCTGAGAGATCAGGTTCAGATTGCGTTACCTGGATAGTTGCTGGTGTATTAAGAGGTGGCGAGCGCAAAGTGCGTGGCATAATTATATGTGAAGTAAAAATAAATTAGAAAAATAGAAAAAAAAATTGAATCAAAGCAACTGTGATAACAAAGCACGAATTCAGCAAGAGCAACAATAGAGTCAACAATTTCGTCGCGGCAGCGAAGTGAGCTCTTGGCCTTATGCGCACGTACACTGAGTCACACCTCGGTCGCCTCGGTGACCGCCGGTTCGATCCCAAGCCAAGCGTCGATTTTTTCAATGTTTCAAGAAATCTTGTTTCCTCGACATCAATATCTCCAATGACGATGTAACTGCGGAACAGCTTGCTATCTCGTTCAAACTCCTCCCAGAAGGCGTGGCGCTTCCGTAAAAACACCGAAAGTGCGACAAGGAATCGCCGAGAATTACAAATAGCCAATAACGAAGAGCGCACAATTGAACTTCAGTTAAATCAAACAAAATCACAGCGTGATGCGACACACGTCCGTCCACTTTGAATTGAAAGAGCTAACTGACCAATGTCAGTAACATTGGTGTTAATCTATATCACACTATACCACTACGGACTATAATCTATATCACATGATAGCTTTTAAAACCGTAGTTTCATTGACTACATTTAATAAATACATTGAGAATTTTAATATACAAATAGTATAACAAATAGGTGATTAGGCAAGTGGAAGGTTAGCAAAAAGATTATTCTTCTGTATCAGCCCATATACGTCCCACTGCAGGGCACGGGCCTCCTCTACAATCGACAGTATGATTGAGAGTGGTAAAAAGATTATTACAGAAAGGTAATTACAATGTATCAACAAAATGCTATTAAAAATATATCATTTTTATTAACGCTACTAAAATTGAATGTGCCATATTATGCGATATCTGATTGGAGCGATACATAAAATGAGGTCACTATATTTTATAACGTACATACATAGTTTCCCAAACCGATACAATTATTTAGCTAAATAACAGAAATAATAATATATCCTTTATAATAATACTCTGGTATTATTGTATGCAGTGCGTGGTGGCCTGTTGGTAAACGGACTAGACGTGGCTGCCAACATGTTCACGGTGGTCGCGGGTTCAAATCCCAGGGCACACCTCTGACTTTTCGGAGTCATGTGTGTATTGATAGTCAATCACCACGCACTAAAACGGTGAAGGAAAACATCGTGAGGAAACCTGCATACCATAGCGATTCATAAGAATTTCTATGGTATGTAAGTCCGCCAACCCGCACTAGGCCAGCGTGGTGGACTATATGGCCTAACCACTCTCAATCGTACTCTCGATTGTAGAGTAGGCCCGTGCCCTGCAGTGGGACGTATATGGGTTGATACATAATTATTGTATGCATCCTGCTGCAGAGCACGGGCCTCCTCAATAATCTAAAAATTGATTGAGTGTATTTAGGGAATAGTCCATATAAAACAGGTCCAAAATAATAGTTTCTAAAATTTGATGCTAAAGGGCATATGTTATTATTCCTTCGGTAATTCACATTTAGAATGGCGTAGCAGACTAATATGTTGACAATTAGATCAACCAGTTATAATTGGCCATTAATGTTCAGAATTCCACAGGGACTTTAGATGCATTGCTATCATTATAAGGTTACCGAACCTCCATTACCTCAACTCTTAAAATAAAAATTAAAAGGCCTGGCTGCGTCTCAGTATTTTGTTTATAGAAGTGCAATTTTGTGTTAGAGTACCATTAGATATGTCTAGTGCGTGGTTAGTAAACGAATCAGATGCGGCTGCTAATATGTTCACGGTGGTCGCGGGTTCATATCTCAGGGCAAATCTCTGATTTTTCGGAGTCAGGAGTGTATTGATAGCTATTAATCACCACGCACCATAACGGTGAAGGAAAATATCGTGAGGAAACGTATATACCATAGCACACTAGTAGGTGGTGGATTATATTATGGCCTAACCACTTTCAATCGAATTATCGATTGTAGCGGAGGCCTCCCCTACAATCGATAATTCGTGCCCTGCACTGTATCATTTATATTCACCACATTGATCAGGCTACTTTAGACGCTCAGGCTACTTTAGACAGTATGGTTGACGCGATTGCAGCAATAAACATTGATATCCAACACATCTGTCAATGGAGTAAAGCTCACGGCTTGAAGATTAATCCCTCGAAAACCCAGATCATTGTTGTTGTCAGCCCCAGGATGTCTTCAAAGCTAGATTGGACTAAACTTCCTCCTGTCTTTTGTGATGGTATCACCATCCCATACAACGACTCCGTTCGCAATCTAGGTCTACTTATAGACAAGTCCTTCACTTGGGGTCCTCAGCTTCGAGAATTAAGTCGAAGGCTGTTTGCTTCAGCAAGATCCTTGCGAAGGTTAAGCAATTTTCTACCCGTTGCTACGAAAATTTCGCTTGCACAAACATTCCTACTCCCCATCCTTGATTATGCCGATGTCAGCTATCTTGATCTCACCGAAGACCAACTTAATAAACTTGAGCGTCTCCAAAATTTTTGCATACGGTTCATATTTGGTTTACGCAAATATGACCATGTTTCTGAGTTTCGTCTTAAACTCAAGTGGTTACCCATATGGCTTCGTCGGAATACTCACACTCTTTCACTTTTATACAATATATTATTTAACCCTCTCACCCCCTCTTATCTCAAAGACCGTTTTATATTTCTTCATGATTCCCATGAAAGATCCCTGAGGTCGTCGGAGAACATGAAACTGAGAATGCCCGTACACAACACGACATTTATGGACAAATCATTCTCCGTACTAGGTGTTCGATTGTGGAACTCACTTCCAGATGTCGTGAGACGGGCTAGAACATTGTCATCTTTTAAGTCACTAGTCAAGGAACACTATCTCTCTCACTGAATTTACACATTAATGTGCTTTTACTATTTCCATTAGCATTTATTATGTATATATTTATTATATTTTATGTCTATTTTGTATATGTATATATGTATAACGGCCGAGAGGGCTCAACATGGTCAGCGTCAGACATTTTATAAACTCGTGGGCGGTGATAGGAAATGATAGATAAAGTAAAACACTATTTGTAATTAATAATTATTATTTTTAAAGAGTACAAACAGTAAAGTGAAACGCGCAACGGTTGGGTAACGACCACTCGCTCTTGCTGTCCACAATCAAAGTGAGCGTCTCTCTTGTTTCCCCCAGCCAGGCGAGCGCAGCCACCCACTCCGTCGAACGCCGCCAGGCGGCGCTTGCGTTCCTATTTTTCATTGTCACACTAGATGGCGCTTGCATTTTTCTGCTGTATTATAATAACGCTAGGTGGCGCCTGCGTTTCAATCTCCGATTGCGACACGGCCGTCCTGCTTGTACACGTCCTCGTGTTAAGTTAGCCTGTGGACGAAATATAGCACACCAGAATGCTTTGTTTCACTCGGTCATTCCTGACCCAACTCTAGATTTAGCGGATAAAAAAAAAACAACTCGACAGGTTTACTTTGGTCGAATTTTAATCATCAAGTTAGGCACACATTACAAAATTAATACTAACATGCCTGAGACATTTACTGCAGTCGCCCAAATCAATTTTTTTAATGCTTTACAGTATTACAAACGCTATCTTCCAGAAACTCCATCAAGTAAAATCTCCATCGCCACGGCTCTCCAGCCAACCAACCCAATTACAATTTCAGTACGCATATCCATCAAGTGGATTGCCCGTGTGTACTACCCAGTGTATCCACTGGTACACGCAGCATGTACTACCCAGTGCCACCACTGGTACATACAGCATGTACTACCCAGTGCCACCACTGGTACACACTACGGTCTTTCCAGACCCCGACCTCCGCCAGCGTTAAACGCGCACCGCGCACCCACGGACTACTTGAGTTGCCCCAAGAGACACCGGTTTCTACCGGGCTACGGTTACGTAATAACTGCTGGTACGGTCAAATACTATACGGCCGATAGAGTTCATTACTTGAGTTTCACAAATTAAACATGTTCAATATCATTACAATCATTATCATGATCGATTTCGACTGGTACGTGACTCGCAGGCATCTTTCTTAATCTATCGTGTGCATATTTGTAGGTACGATTAGAATTTAGGGCTTTCAGTGTGTAACGGTCGCCATCCAAAATTTCAGTTACTTTAAACGGACCTTTATACTTTGCATCTAATTTCGTTTGATTTCGCTCTTCATTTTTTAACAAAACAAAATCACCAACATCAAAATTTCGAATTTTTGCCTTCGTTTTGTCAAATCGGGTCTTATCATAATCTGCACACTTCTTAATATTTTCAGAAGCAGATTCGCGAATTTGGTTTATGTCTACATCGGTCTCAACTACATTGCTACACATCAGCGACAATGGCCTCGCAACTTTACCAATTAAAAGCTCCAGAGGGGAAGCTTTTGTCACTCGGTTCATCGTACAATTCAACGCTAGTTGGACATCTCCTATAGAGTCTTGCCACGATCTATTACTTGTCTCTATTGCAGTTAGCATCGATTTAAGAACACTCATGACGCGTTCAACTTGACCATTAGCGCGAGATGATCCTGTCGCTATCAGATGTAAATTAATATTCTTGCTGTCGCAAAAATCGCGAAACTCTCTACTGGAAAAACATCGACCTTGGTCAGCGATTATACGAGTAGGTGCACCAAAAAGTGCTACGCTTTGGTTTACTGCGTGTATACTACTTTTAGTGTCAATATTCTTTGTATGATAGAGCAGCACGTATTTCGTGAACGCATCGATTAACACGAAAATGTATTCTTTTGTGTCATTTTTTCCGCTGAGCTTACCTGTCGCGTCTATATGAACCGTATGCCAAGGGGTTGTTACCATAGGTATCGGGTGCAGTTCAGCTTGAACTTTACCGGAATGAGATTTCGCAACTTTGCATGTTACGCAGCTTTCTACGAACTTTTTAACGTATTGAGCCATTCCCGGAAACCAATAAAAATCGAAAAGCTTTTCAGTTGTCTTTTCGGCACCAAGATGAACAATAGAGTCATGGAAATTATTAACTACTGACCATCTTAGAGCCCGAGGCAAGTATGGTAAGCATTTAGTTCTACCATTACGCTGAATTTTACGGTGAAGAACACCTGAACGTACCACATAGGTTTTGGCTGTTTGTTCTTCCAGTTGATTATCTTCTAAGTCCGTTACAATTTTAGAAATCTCTACATCGCGCTGTTGTTCGGCTTGAAGCCAGTTGGGTGAGAGTTCAGTTAAATCAACGCGTTTAGAGTTTATACCGATTTCTACAAGTTTGGAATCAAGCGGCAATGGGTTTCTTGAAAAGAAATCTACATGCGACATACGTTTGCCTTCTCTATACACTATATCAAAATC
This sequence comes from Hyles euphorbiae, assembly GCA_023078785.2. Taxonomy (NCBI): domain Eukaryota; kingdom Metazoa; phylum Arthropoda; class Insecta; order Lepidoptera; family Sphingidae; genus Hyles; species Hyles euphorbiae. The sequence goes on from CM041049.1 coordinate 5,822,212, forward strand.
CAAAGATTGCAGAAAAGCCCACCATCTATGTGCACGAGGGGTCAGTTCATGTTTTGTCTGAGAAGATTTTTTTTTTTTTTTTTTTTATTTTTTTTTAAAACATGGAAAACTTACGGCTAATAACAGAATGATTAAGACACAGTATAAATAACATAGAGCTAATAACAAGTTTTCACTTATAGATACACTGATATAATAAAAAAAAGTATATTCTAATATGTGTAAGAAAAAAAATAACTTATTGGCTAAAGAAACTTTGGCTCAAGCGCCTTCTCGCCATAGACACACTGGTTGTAAAAGCATCAAGATCATGTTGTTTACACAATTTGTTAAAGGTCCTGGTAGCACGCACCAAATAACTATTCTGTCTATAATTCGAAGATGCCTTGGATACATGTATTGGTGGATTAAAACGAATGGATCGAGTAGGAATATTAAGAAATATTTTCGCCAAAAGTTCGGGGCTGTCAATATCATTTTGCAATATTTTTAAAAGGAAAATGCAGTCACTTATTTCTCTACGATTACTAAGAGGCAGTAGATGGAATTTTTTGCAGAGTTGGAAATAATCATCGGTGCTGTATGGAATTTTTTGGTGGAAACAAAGGTATTTTACAAAACGTTTTTGTATATTCTCAATACGTTCAATATATTTATGATAAAGTGGGTTCCAGACCTGCGACGCATACTCAAGATGGCTCCTAACAAATGTGCAATACAGTATTTTGAGAGTTTTGGCCTCAGTAAAAGATTTAGAGATCCGCATTATGAATCCAAGGGATTTTGAAGCCTTCGTCACAACAGCATCAACATGTCTGTCAAAAATTAATTTGCAGTCATGAAATACCCCTAGATCACGAGTGGTATGGCACCTGGGTAATGGTAGGCCTCCCAAAGTATAGTCAGTAATTAAGGCATTATGTTTCCTTGTATAAGTAATGACGGAACATTTCGAAGGGTTCAAATCGAGTTTGTTCAATTTACAGTACTCTTGTAGTCGAAAAAGATCACTCTGAAGTGCTTCCATATCATTGAAATTAGAAATAGTCCTAAAGATCTTCATGTCATCTGCAAAGCATAATAATTTAGAGGATTTAAGGCACAGGCCTATGTCGTTTACATAAATTATAAATAGTAGCGGCCCAAGCAATGATCCTTGTGGTACACCACTAGGCACGGATACCCATTTCGACATATAATTATTAAGCACTACAGCTTGTGACCTATTCTCTATATAGGAAGAAAACCACCTAAAAAGATCACCACAAATTCCCATGGAGTTCAACTTCTTCAACAGGATCCCATGGTCAATACGGTCAAAAGCCTTGCTATAATCCGTGTAAACGACATCGACCTGCTCACCATCATCCATGGCTTTGGTAATAAAATCATTAAGAAGAATTAAATTCGAGGTAGTGGACCGACCCTTTAAAAACCCATGTTGGAATGAACTAAATGATTGAGAAAGAGTTGTGTATATCTGATTGTATATTATTCTTTCAAAAACCTTGGCTATAATACAAAGTTTCGATATTGGTCTATAGTTAGTGATCTCAGTTTTCGAACCTTTTTTGTGCACAGGTGTAATGAATGCAGACTTCCAAATCCTGGGTACGACACACGTAGACAAAGATTTATTAAATAAAATAGTGATTGGTAAGCAGATCGATGTTGCACAATTGACAAGAAATTTGGCAGGAATTTTGTCCGGACCAGCACCCTTTGATGTATCAAGCTTGCGTAGTAAATTAGTGACATTATCAACTTTAATATGAATGCGACTTATTGTATTAGACGACAAGTCAAAGGACAGCTGGTTCGAACATGTATCACCACTGGAAAAATTAGAATTAAGAAAATTTGAATGGAAATAAGATGAGAATGCGTTACAAATCGAGTCCCCAGAAAGTAAAGATTCATTGTTATAATTAAGTACACTAGGAATAGCATTCGAATTGTACCGATGCTTAACAAAAGTCCAAAAATATTTGGCATTTTTTTTAATTGATTTTTCTGTGGCTGCAAGGTAATCAACGTAACATTTAGATTCAAGCGTCTTAACTCTATCACGCAGCAGCTTAAATGAAAGTTCATCAGATTTGTTGCCATAAATTTTAAATTTCTTAAAATATTTATATTTTTCCTTGATAGATTTGATAAGTGCAAAACTATACCATACAGGATAAGTTTTAGGCTTGATAGATTTTTTAGGTATAAATTTATTCATCAAGTCCATAATAAATTTAACAAAAAATTCAACTGCATCATCCATTGAACGATTAGAAAATTCAAGCTCCCAGTCAAATGCAAGGATTTCTCTATTTATAGATTCAAAATCACCTCTATTAAAAATAAAATCCAACCGTGAAGACATGTCCAGGCCAGGTAACTCAAAAATATTAGTGGTAATTAACAAAGCTGGATGGTATGGATCAATAGTGACCAGAGGCTCTGAACATTCTGAAACACTAGTTTTAAAGTTGGAGAGAACTAAATCCAATATTTTACCATATTTGTTGCTAACATTATTATATTGCATTAGTCCTGAAGAACACAGCTCGTCAACTAGTAGTTGTTCGTCACTAGTGATAGGGTTTTTTGGGACAAGTGATGTATCATCGGTAAGGACCCATTTAATACTACTCATGTTAAAATCACCAACAATCATATATCTATCAGAAGGATTATGCATCACCGTGTCGCTTAATTTTGACAAAAAATTATTCAGTTGAGCGGAAAAAGAAAGCCCTTGATTTTGCTTACATAAATAAACAACACAGATGTAAATATTGACATGGTCTCTAGAATTCTTTTTCTTAAGACGCAATTTTAGCCATAGGTCTTCAGCTGTAGAATTAAGAACTGGGTGAGAAATAATTGGTAGCTCCCTACGCGTTGCGATGAGTACGCCACCCCCTCGCGACTGTCCAGTAGCTCTGTAGTCTCTATCACGGCGCCATACGATATACCGATTATCGAAGAACTCCGAGCTTAAAATACCATCCGTTAACCACGTCTCAGTTAACATAATTATATCATAAGTATTCGTCAAAACTTGTCGGTGAAATGAATCCGATTTCGTTCGAAGGCCCCGAACATTTTGGTAAAAAATACTTAATCCATTCATTGAATCATCAAACATTGTGAACAATAATAATAACAACATATTGCGTAACATATTAATATAAACCAAATCAATTTAAAATAACGTAACATGGATAGTACAATAATCCACTTAAAGGGTGGGCAGAAATAGGCTAACATTAACTGCACCCCGTGACCAATAAACATTGCAATGTACGTAATAAAGCGAGAAGGCAAGCAATTATGCATAACGTATACGTAGATCAATAAGAGTGGGACAGATATAGTATCACGCGTGCAGGCAATTAAGAAAACAACACGATGAAATAAACAATAGAGTGGTGCTGGTATCCTTAGCGAAGCAGAGGCGCTCATGCTTTTATAATAGTATAGCAAGTCATTTAAATCTTTAGTGTTGGAGTTAACTTTCATTAAATTTCTAAATGCTATATTATATTTATTATACATTGGTTGACGTGACAAAAGTATTAGATAACATTTTAAACAATCTTGTTTAAATCAGAATCGTTCCTTACTATAAACGTTTTACTCATTGGATTTTTCCTCACATGAATTTTGCCATGTTTTACCCACACAAATTCATAGTTTTTAATTTTAGCTGTTGACTTGACTTTATTGAGAAGTTTTTTAGATTCCACACTTAAGTGGTCATTAATATATATATTCTGAGGAGTTCCATTAAATCCAATGTCAACGGTAGATAAATGTTTAACAGCACGCGCAGCGGCTACAAAATCTTCCTTTACGTACCTGTTCAAAAAACTCACTATTATCAGTTTTTCTGTAGAGTGATACATAGGAACTCTAGAGATGTAATTAATCTGCATTTTTTGTACGTTGTAGTTAATTTTGCGACCAACAGCTTCAATGATCGAAAACAGATTTTCGTCCTTTCTCAAAGGTACTCCTTTAATTTCTAAGTTGTTAAGTCTTGATCGTTGAGCCTGGTTTGAAGTCTCCATCTTGGTCCTCTCTACGTCGTGCTGCAGGGAGTTAACTACGTCTTCAAGCTTATCAAGTTTTGTTGTTTTCGTTTCCAGTTCTGTGAGTCTAATACTGAAATCATCAAGCTTCCCAGAGTACGAATCACACATTGTTCTAAGCTCGGCTAACTGATCCTTAAATGTTCTTATTTCATCAACCAATGTCGGTAAACTTAGTAATTGACGCTTCATGTCGCGTATCTCAGTGAGGATGGCATCAAGGGAGGCAGGTCCAGGTGCTGAATCAGGAACTGACAAGGCCGGCGAAGAAGAAATTCTGCATGAAGAGCACTTCCACTGCGCTCTCCTTTCCACACCCAACTTTCTCCAACCAGCTTCGGTGATACTTGCGCACCCAAAGTCCAGAACCCGCCTACAGCTCGCACATTGAACTCCATCATTGAACTGCAACTTACAGCTGGCACACGTTTTCATCATGTTTAACGATGAAATAATCACTAATGCGCAGGAGCCACAGAGTCTGGTCGACTATTTCGACGTAGCGGCCAAACAAGCTCTTGGCCTAATGCGCACTAACTAACCTCGATCGCCGCGATGTCCGCAGGTTCGAGCCCCAGCCAAATGGGTAATCTTTTTCAATATTTTAAAATGTTGATCAGCAACAGCAGTGTCTCCGATTACGACGCAACCGTTGAACAGCCTGCTATCTCACTCAAACTCCTCCCAAAAGGCGGGGCACTTCAGTACAAACACTGCAGGTGCGACAAGGAATCGCAAAAAGTTACTATCCACCAATCACGAAGACCGCACAAGCAGAATTCAAGAAAATAAGGCAAAATTCACAGCACGATGCGACACGCGTCCGTTCACTTAGAATAGCAAGAACTGACTGACGAGTTACAATCAGTTACGACTGTAAATTTCCTGCCATGAAGATACTGCCTAAAGTGTTTAATAGAGTTCACAACTGCAAGGGTTTCGAGCTCGTATGAATGGTATTTGCTTTCTGCTGGGGACGTTCTCTTACTAAAGTAAGCTACCACGCTGCGCTTACTATCTGCTTTCACTTGAAATAAGATTCCTCCATATCCTAAGCAACTTGCGTCTGTATGGAGCTCTATCGGAAGCTCTGGGTCATAAATAATCAACATTGGGTCGTTGGTTAAGATAGAAATTATTTTCTGACGAACTTCTTCGTGTTCTTCCTGCCATGCTAAGTTTCCTTTCAAATAAGTCAATCGGTACAAGGGGGCCATTATTCTTGAGAAATTTTGCACAAATTGGCGAAAATATGACGCTAACCCGATAAACTGCCGGAGCTGGGTAACTGTTTCTGGAGGTGGTAGAGCAGTTAAAGCCTCTACTTTTCTACGATTAGGTCTGATCTCACTAGACTCTACCTCAAATCCCAAGAACTCTACCTTCGTCTTAAGGAAGGAGCATTTCTTGAGGTTTAAAGAGAAACCAGCTTTAGTCAGAACCTCTAACACAGTTTGAATTCTCTGTAAACCCGACTCTACATCTGGAGAGACTATTAAAATATCATCAACATAGACGATTACATAATCATGAGCTAGATCACCTAAGGCATTCATAATAGCTCTCTGAAATACTGAAATTGCATTTTTCAATCCGAAAGGCATAGTGAGAAACTCGTATTGACCCTCAGCTGTTATGAAAGCAGTACATTCAATTGACTCCTCGCTAACAGGGATCAAATGAAAACCGCTAGCGCAGTCCAATTTTGTGAAATAATTCGCACTATGAAGGCGTGCGATCTGATCGGAGATCAGAGGAAGTGGGTAACGGTCAGAGACGGTATTACTGTTAAGCTCCCGGTAATCAATACACATGCGGTCTGAACCATCATGTTTCTTTACAAGAAGAGCTGGGCTTGCGAACGGAGAGCAACTTGGCCTTATAATATTCGCGTCTAACAGTTCTTTGACACGACTACGAACTATGCATCGCTCTTCCGCAGACATCCTATAAGGTCGTCGTTGCACTGTACGATTTGGATCTAACAACTTAATTTTAAGCTCGCCTGTGGTCACGCGTGTCGTAGGCAAACCGGTGATAAAAAAATAAGAAAATTTATGAATTGTTTGCAAAAGCCTCGACTTGTCGTTACCAGCTACATCCGTCACGATAGTAGTTAAATTTAATTGACTCTCACTACTTTCCTTATGGCACACCGAATTTACAAAAACGGATTTACTTAACGTTAGTTCTGTGGCCGTCATGTTTACAGAAAAACCCTGATTTAAAATTTCGCGACCTAACATGACGTCATTCTGTAAGTAACTGTCCGGCAAAACATGTAATAAAATTTCAAGATGGCTATCGTTAATCACTACACAACACAAAATCTGCTCTGTACTGAATACTCGTGTTTGACCAATGCCAGTCATGGCAACAACGTTGTTAATTCGTTTACCACTAAATTTCGTTGCGAAACTTTCTTTTACTAACGAGCATTCAGCACCAGAATCGTAAGTAAAACGTAAACAGTCACCTCTGTGTTGTAACGTTCCTGACGGTGGTTGCACGACGCAGACATCCACACGTCGCTCACCCCGCGCCGCGCCTGCGCCACCGACGCCTGACCCGCTATGGCCACCGCCGCCGCCGCCGCTCGTACAGTGGGCGGATATGTGGCCCGGTTTGCCACATTTAAAGCACAATAAAGGCTTTGATGCTAGCTGATGCACAGATTTGGTCGATGATGACGTAGACGTCGTTGATCTTCCTCTTGAGTCCACCAGTTTGCTTCTGCATTCAGTGCGCTTATGTCCAGTTTTTCCGCAATTAAAGCATCTAAGTGGGGCTATTTTCGGTCTCTTAATGTCATGCGTATTTGATGATTCACCACTGTTGTTTACTTTGCGTTTTAAATGCGAAAATGCGTTCAATTCTTGCTGCAATTTATCCCTTGATGCAATGTTAGTAGTAAACGCCATACGTTGAAGTCGCGAATCATACTGCGATATGTGAGCGAGTACAACCGCTACAGCAATTTCTTCTTTTTTGCATCTTTCCATTGATTAGTCAGCGACGCAATCAAACGACTTGCGAACGCGGGAAGCGTTTCTTTTTCGCTTGGTTTTTCACCAGACATTTTTATAAGGGTACCTGCCAATGTCTCAGTCGAAATAAATCGTGTTGTGAACAGTACCTTAAACTCGCTCCATGTCATGCCTTCGTAGGCTACCTGGGACAGCCACGACGATGCTTCACCTTTTAGCGCCTTGCTGACCGCCAAAACAAGTTGACCGCCGATTGGTGGATTTTCGGCGAAACACAAATCTGCCGTCGCACACCACGATCGCGCGTCGGTATCACTTCTCTCAGGGTCGAATGTAAGGAGTTCTCCACGGTAGGCCGGTTTTGGAGACTGTAGGGCTTCGATCAATGCTCGCATGTTCTTGTTTTGTTCTTCAAATATTGCACGCCAAACATTAGTTTCCGCGACTTGACCCGGCACGCATCCCAATTCTGATAACGGCCGAGAGGGCTCAACATGGTCAGCGTCAGACATTTTATAAACTCGTGGGCGGTGATAGGAAATGATAGATAAAGTAAAACACTATTTGTAATTAATAATTATTATTTTTAAAGAGTACAAACAGTAAAGTGAAACGCGCAACGGTTGGGTAACGACCACTCGCTCTTGCTGTCCACAATCAAAGTGAGCGTCTCTCTTGTTTCCCCCAGCCAGGCGAGCGCAGCCACCCACTCCGTCGAACGCCGCCAGGCGGCGCTTGCGTTCCTATTTTTCATTGTCACACTAGATGGCGCTTGCATTTTTCTGCTGTATTATAATAACGCTAGGTGGCGCCTGCGTTTCAATCTCCGATTGCGACATGTATGTATGTTGTACATATTTATATGAATGTATTACTTTTATTTTGTGTTTTTAATTTGTTGGTATATTTATTTATTTATTTATTTAAACTTTATACAATATGTACAGGCGGACTTAATGCCGTCGGCATTTTCTACCAGTCAACCTCTATATATACTTTTTTTTTTCTTTCATTATACACCATAGACTGCCCTTTCTCTCTCCTGTGTCTTATCTCCATCCAAAGGTTGCCTGGAAGAGATTGCCTAGTGCAATAAGGCCGCCGATTGTACTTATTTTTAATATTATTTTTAATTTTTGTTATTGTATTTGTTTTTTTTCTGGTGTACAATAAAGTTTATAAATAAATAAATTGATTTAGCATTTATATTTATACTAATTAAATTTACCGATGGACAATTTATTAAATAAAGGAATAAATAAAGGAAAATAGCACAATATGATCTATTTCGAGTAATGATTCATATTTTAACATCGCAGTATTAACATCTGATACAACAATGCGCAAACAAAAGAAATGTCGTAAACAATTTTACGTTCATGTTTGCTTTGAAAAGAGATCGTATCAGATTCCCGTTATTACTACTGTCTGTAGGTAAGAATAATGTCACTGCAGCGAGCCACAAATAAGTGTTATTTACAGTCAATATGATTTCTTTATTTCTTTCTTTCAGATGAAAATCTAACAAAAGCTATGTTAATATCCTGTTTCTTGTTGTGTAGCGGATTTTTTATTTTACTTTTCGTGACGCTTATAATTTATTTTTGTAACGCACGTTTGGTATTTTCTGGAAATTTAATTCATCATTTCATTAGACTGAAGGGCTTCGTGTTATTGGTATTCTTGAAAACATTTTTAATGCAATCCCAAAATCAAATCATCACGCATGATACACAAATGTTCCTAATAACAGATTTTAATACATTCCAATAGTATTCCATGCATTATCGTAATTTTTATTATTATTCGACATCGTAACGACTAACAACAAAATGTTCACCTTTGGATCCCACTATACTAATCTATATCGTCTGCTTTTTCTACGTGAGCTTATGATATACAATTCTAGCCTGTAATTTTGCAATTTTGTGTAAATTGCCCGTGAAATATGATAGCATTACATCACATTGCAACAAGACTAAGGATGTCTCGTATCCTAATAAAATGGAAAATGTGCACTGTTTAAATGGGGTATGATAATGTCTGGGATTTAATCGACTGAACAAACATACGAACTGGGATCCACTGCTTTTGTTGTAATATATGAGATATAATTCTTCGTGAGCTTTGCACGAGCGTCTGTCGGAGTTACGTCGAGTGGAAATTTGAAAAGTTTCTTATTCACGTTGTTTTGTGCTTAAAGCAAATATTCTATTCTTTATATCTAGAACAACGAATACATGTTGTTTTTGTTTAATTGTTTCTATACTGTAAGTTTTAATTGTGAGCGATAAGGTGATTTAATTTTTTCCCTTGTACATGTCAGCTGCAGATCTCGTTTGTTAAAGGAGAAGGGGCAAACATGTATGGACTCCAGCCTATCGACCAATAACGACAAGCGATATGTCAATGGAAAGGTCTTTTCAGATGCTCGTCGTTATTGGTCAACAGGCTATGAGTCCATATACATATTTTCATCCTTGCGTTACCTTTACGCAGCGATATTTTTTTCCACGCAGAGATTTGATACTGGCCGCCGTAGAAGAAGTTATAGTATTTCAGAAGACCTTTCTAATGACGCATCGCTTGTTGTTATTACTCACTATGGCGAGGCCCTTTCGCGTGATGTTGTTGCAGTCTTTAAGTAGCTATATTTTCTAAAATACAGCGATTTCGATTTTGTTGCCATCGAAGAAATTGTAGCACCCGAAATGACCTTTTCATTGACATATCGCTCGTCGTTATTGGTCGATAGGCTTGAGTCCATACATATGAGCCTCGCGATATCTTTATGTCGATATACTTCTTTTCATACAGCGAATCGGGATTTCTTGGCAAAGAAGTTATTGAAAATAAAGAGATGTTTCGAATGATATATCGCTCGTCGTTATTGGTCAACAGGCTATGAGTCCATATACATATTTTCATCCTTGCGTTACCTTTACGCAGCGATATTTTTTTCCACGCAGAGATTTGATACTGGCCGCCGTAGAAGAAGTTATAGTATTTCAGAAGACCTTTCTAATGACGCATCGCTTATTGTTATTACTCACTATGGCGAGGCCCTTTCGCGTGATGTTGTTGCAGTCTTTAAGTAGCTATATTTTCTAAAATACAGCGATTTAGATTTTGTTGCCATAGAAGAAGTTGTAGCACCCAAAATGACATTTCCATTGACATATCGCTCGTCGTTATTGGTCGATAGGCTTGAGTCCATACATATGAGGCTCGCGATATCTTTATGTCGATATACTTCTTTTCATACAGCGAATCGGGATTTCTTGGCAAAGAAGAAGTTATTGAAAATAAAGAGATGTTTCGAATGATATATCGCTTGTCGTTATTGGTCAACAGGCTATGAGTCCATATACATAGTTTCATCCTTGCGTTACCTTTACGCAGCGATATTTTTTTCCACGCAGAGATTTGATACTGGCTGCCGTAGAAGAAGTTATAGTATTTCAGAAGACCTTTCTAATGACGCAACGCTTGTTGTTATTGCTCACTATGGCGAGGCCCTTTCGTGTGATTTTCCTGCAGTCTTTAAGTAGCTATATTTTCTAAAATACAGCGATTATGATTTTATTTCTATAGAAAAAGTTGTAGCATCTGAAAAGACCTTTCCATCGATATATGGCTTGTCGTTATTGGTCGATAGGCTGGGATGCTCCTTCTCCTTTTATATATTTTATTTGTAAAAATGCCGCCTCAAGCGACTGATGAAGATGCTGTATGGAATTTCATGGAACTGTTAGTGCTGGAAAATCCTCGTTATGCTCAATTAATGTTTGATAACATCCTCCTTGGCGCAATCAGTTAGATGCCGCCTGTAAAACGAGCGACCGTGGGTTCGATCCCCGCAATAAGAGAAATGTGCGGCCCACTTCTATTTATTATGGGTCTGTGTGTTTGTGAGACCGAAAATTCTCTCGTAGTTCCTGATACTCACGACACAAGACTCAATCTTAGTATGGGGTCAGGACTGTATGTGATTATTGGGTGTTATTTATTTATTTATTTTAATTAATCCTGGTCTCTAATGGCCTTATTAATAAACTTGGATGAGTGAGGGATTAACTTTAGCCCAATGCTATAGAATCAACTCGATTGTTTTGTATAACTAGGTATTCACGACCTTATTAATAAACACGGATGTACTTTGGCCTAAAATGACAATTATGTTACGGGAACCCACTGATTTCCAAAGTAAAAGAAGGAACGAAATAATCAAGTAGATTCTTAATCCTTGGGCTAAAGTTAATACCTCACTAATTTATTAATAACGCCCTTAATGGGCCCTTAATGGGACTTTACCTTTAATCTTTGTTTGAGATGACCTCCCTTTGAAAAATACCGAGATTTTCAATACCTAATAATTGCATTTTGGGTATATGATGACACGTAATGCCCCGTTCACATAATCGCCCAACATCGCCCAACTATAGGCGATGACGGTAATGTGTACGGCTTATTGCCTTTCATTGCCGATATTCGTGTACATCAAGCAGTGTTGCTTACGAAATATTTTTCATTCCCAAATCTGGAGAATGTAGCGGTTCCGCGAAGTATAGTAAATAAAATTATGCTTATGTTAAAATAAGTAACAAATTATTTATAATGTTGACTCGTGTAGTGTTTTTTTTTGTAATGCATTTTTATTGTTAATCTTATATTATTATAATACTAAATAACTCACATTACAGTGTCATGACTCTGATAATTTAACTCGTTATCATAAAATGAACCAATTAAATTATTAAGATATACACCCACAATTTAGGGATTTGTTCCAAAACTTATAACCCTGGTAAAATTTTACAACATTCGTGTTCGGGGTTTTTCGCCAACTGTCGGTAATCAGAGTGAGAGTAAAGTGAGAATACCCATGTTTGCCTGTCATCGTCGACGATCCGCTAGTTATGGATTTCTAGCCACATGCCCCGCGGGTTTGTGACAGTGTATTGCTATAGAAATTTAATTTTTCATTAAAAAAATATCGAAATACAAGTTTCAGTAACAACAGCTAGCATTTTCCGGAGCTATCAGTTACTTCCGTATAATAATTGGTTCAGTTTGATCACAATACGAAATCTATTCAGAAATAAGTATCATAGTTTATAAGTGTTTGTACATGATTTAAACTATATATTTGAATATTATGATTTATATCTGTATGAATATCACTCCGCTTATGCCGATGACGTGCATTGCGTTTACAGAAACCCGGTCTTCTCAAAATATTTGTTCATTTATTGTTATAAGGTCCGCCTACTTCCACTTTAGCTTGCTATTGCGGGTTGATATTTCTACAATATATACTAAAAGAAAATAAATAAAATTATAGATGTACAGAAAATGTTTATTTCAAACAAGAATATACAAAAAATACTTTAAAATAAATAAGTCGAATTATAGGACAGGGCACGCGTGCGTTTCAGCTGTATCTGCACCTAGTTGCCTGCTGCAACTTCTTCGGTTTCATTTTCTTATTATAAAATTCCACACCATTGTTCAATTCACACTACATGCAATATAGTGTACGTAAAAAGCACAATTACTAATTGAAATAATTCTAAATAAACTGTTTGTACATTATTATTTAATTACACCCCATACTAAATAAAATAATCATAATTTTCGTATATTTTTATATTTTTGACAAAGATGACACAATTGACATCTGTGGACGTCTGTGGATAATACGACCAAAAACCTTCATCGTCCATTACCAATTCAAGTTTTTAATCCAATTAATATGTCTGTTATTAATAACTTCGTTTTTTTATGAAATTCTACTACGAGTTTTATGAGTACCTGCTTTAAAAAACACTAGGCATTGCGGGCTTTGCGATTAGTTAAATGATTGACTTCCAAAATGAAAAATAAATGTCGTTGAATCATATGCCAGTCTACGTGGCGAAGTTGGTTAGACGTCGGCTGTGAACTGAGAGGTCGCGGTTTCGATCCCCGCCCCGCTAGAAATGTTTGTTCTACCCACAAATACTCCTTTCGGGTCTGGGTATTGTGAGACTGAAAAGACCCACGACACAAGACTCGATCTTAGTGTGCGGTCAGGACTATGTACGTGACTGTTGGGTGTTATTTATTATTTTCATTCTATTTATGACATCTCATCTCAAAACCAGCATTCTACCATAGCCAATTCACCCATTGATTTGAACCAGGTATTAGTGGTACTTGTTATAATTCAGAGCTATGTGATGAATAAGGGTTCATCCACCAGAGTTATTTGGTTTATAATTTTACGACCAGCCAATTCTATCAATCCAATTAATTCTATGTCTCTGCTCGTGCTGCTCTGATTCTGTTCATCTTATTATGTCTACTTAATATTATAAATTCAAACGAAACTCTTTGTCTGTCGTCTGTCTGTTTTTATTAATGGAAAATGAGAAAACAAATCACCTGATGGTAAGTAATCACTACCGCCCATGAACATCCATAACGTTCGGATCAAAGATGTATTGCGTGTCCATGAAATGGCAGAGGAGTGGAAAGGAGAAAGGATGGGAAGAAAAAAGGAGAATTGGGCATCCAGCAATCTCACTTACCGAATGCAATGGAAAAGCTGTTACTTCACGTTGATCATTCATGCTGAGCAATAACTGACAACAGCGTGGCTCTAACACTTCTGTTTGTTTGACAGTCTAGTGCCTGTTAAACTTTTACGCCTACACCACTGAACCAATTGCCTTGTGTGAGCTGTGTAAACGGGTAAAGTTACGTTATCTATTACGTTTATAAGGCAAAATTTTTAATCCTAATAAATTTCAAAAAATATATCCGTCGTAATTTATATAAGTCTATCTTATTCAATATAATCCTTTCAATAATTATTTAAATAATGTATTAATTTCTATTTTGTGTTTATAACCATGATATTAATCGTAATACAAATAATAAGTTACTTTAAGGGTTGTTCTGGCTATCTACGACGCTCTATTTGCATGTAAGTGGATGGTATGCTAGAAAGTATGAGGCGAATAAAATAGGACAGGATTGAGGTATGGCATCGAATGAAACTTGATAAGACGGGATGTAACGGGAAGGAATCAGAAATGTTAATGATGATTCAAAACAACAACAACTCAAGGGCGATAATAAGAACATATTGTTTTCTTATGTAGTGTAAAATATATCCCTAGAAAAAACGCTGTTTTTACGATTACAAATACCTAGTTTTGTTGCGGTAAATTCTTAACATCCACCATCTTCTACTTATCTGTTTACTCGGTATTATTTGGTTTTTATATATATTCATAAAACTCGTATCTATACGCGCTTTTTAAATAAATGTCGTGGCAACCGCTAATGCATCGACGTCGATCGACGTCCATTTTTGACGACTTATCTATTGACAACTCGCTCGAATACGTGGCGAGGTGCGCAAAATTTATGGCAATGATGCGCAAACGTGTCATCGCCTATCATCGGCGAACATCGACGATTGTGTGAACGCGCCATAAGATTTTATCAATGCTTAGGCGAGGAAACGAAAAGGTAATGCAACCTTGTTTTCAACTGCTGATTTTGATATGATATGTGCAATTTGTATTGACAAACACCAGTTTAGATTACAAAATAGCGATTAAGCTTAAAAAGAAAATTAATGACTAACAGATTAGGATGTTTTTAAAGTACAGAAATGGTATTCACGCGAGTCATAAAAACAATATGGTTTTAACAGCTATGGAAATTCTTGGCGAGATCTTAGCAGTATATATAATAGAAAGTTATTTTTTTAAACTTAGGTGGGGTTAAGACTATGTATGTCACTATTGGGTGTATTTATTTATTTTAAAGCGTTAACTGTTGCCAAGAATACCCAATATCTGAAAGATTGACATTAAAGCGCAGCATTTAATTACAAGTAGTCAGAATAAAGGCGCAGAAATAAACAATAACTGCTTATTAGCTTCAAGTACCTTAAAATTTTGATAGGAAACTCTCATGTGCCCTGATTTTCATGCAATCCTAAAGTTAAGGCGATAAAAAGTTAAGTATGAACCCGTAAATTCTAAAAGACAAATAGATGTTTGAGTCAGATACGATTGCGCTATCTGGCACAGCCATTCTAATTGCTTAACCCGGGCTAAACATGCGTGGTGGCGGTCTACTCCTAACTCCTGAGTAAGAGTCTCAGTTGCTAATGTTAAGCCATAATAGTTCCTTCCTATAAGACCTAGATCAATTTAAAAAGTATGAAGTGCTAGTTCACGACGACGTGAATGAAATGTCACAGAACTGCAACAGTCTGGATAAAGTGTCGCTCAAGTGTCGCTGGGCAAGGTTAGTGTATACGTATGCGCCGAAGTATTCCCGTGTGGTACCGTTGTCTTTCTATTAGCTGTAATGACTCAAGAGTTCCATATTATTATTAAATAATTTTATAGATAAATGTAAAGGTATAACCAACTTACTTTACTTTAGAAAAGGCAACTAATTTTTTTACAAAAAAAAAGCGGCACCGTTTTTGTGTTTGTTGTCACTACAATTACCTCCCGGCTATGTTGTAGGATATGGTGGTTAGCTATCAATACACTTATGACTTCAAAAGTTAGAAATGTGCCCTGGGATTCGAATCCGCGAACACCGTGCCCAGTCGCTGGTCCGTAACCAACCGGCCACCACGCACTTAGAACGATGTTATATCGTAATATTTTCATGCCTTAATGCCTTTTATTAATTTCAAGTATTTCACCATGATTGCAACGTGCCTGAAACGTACTAGTAATATTCATTATAAAGGATTAGCAGTTGAACAATTTAACGTCATCCTTACTTTCAATCAGACTTATTACGAAGGCCAATAACTCGTACTTGGTAATTGCCGTCCATTAACGATTTCCTAGATAACACCTTAAACTATTATTGCGTTCATGAGATTATATCAATCGATAAATATAAACATATTATGAACAATCCAATGTCTTTGATATACGTTTTTTTCTAAGTCGTAAAAAACATAGGTCCAAAACCAATACGATTGTATCTCTCATATGTAAGAGACTGTCGAGGTAAGTTGATGTTACAGATTCTGCGTTCCATTTTTAGGTATACTACATATTTTTCAAATTTCTGCTGGATACAGTTACTGTGAGTAGGCCTCTTGTGTATATATGTGTGAGGCGACCAGGATAGGTACTACCGCAATGTCTATTTCTCCGACCAAACAGGAGTTTAAATAGACTGTTGTATTCCAGTTTAAAGGACGTTGTAGCCAGAGTAACTACTGGAAATATTGAGACTTAATATCTTATGTCTTAGCATTGGCGACCACAGTGGAACGCCAAACATTGCTTTGTAATTCTTGGTGTTTTTTGGTTTTGCTTCCATGAGCGGTCGTATCGCTTACTGTTACGCGAGTGACATGCTCGTCTCGCCATTCACTGCAATAAGAAAAATAAAAAATAAAATATCTAATGCTAGTCCAAATTTCCACGCATATTTTAGCATGTAAGTTATTTTCTATTAAGCATATATGCCACGTAGCGGAAAGCGCAGCGTGGGACGTCCACCCACAAGGTGGTCAGACGACCTGGTGAAGGTCGCGGGACGTCGCTAGATGTAGGCTGTCTCCAACAGGTCTCTGTGGAAATTATTGGGGGAGGCCTATGTTCAGTAGTGGACTTCTTTTGGCTGATGGATGGATGATGATGGATGAAGTATATATGAATAAATAATAACAGTATAAGAAATGCAGCTAGTATGAGTAATCAGGTCTCTCGGTAAAAATATACGCCGTCACTTGTGAATCTAAAAAGTAATGGGTAAATTCTGAGCGTTTGTGGTCGGGAGGTGAAAGCGATATTTGGACTAGAGGCAAGCCCATCGACCTAACGAAACGAGACGGGGCAGCTATTCATTCACATCGGTTTTTTCGCGATAATGATACTCTCAAACACACTCATTCATGTAAACTTTAATGAAGTGAACCTATACTGGCTATGGTAATGCTCGTAGATAGATTTGAATATACAATACAAATACAATACTCGTACAATCGGCCAAGTTGAAACGCATTCATGTAACTAACATGGCGATTTATTTCTGAAAAATGTGTCATAAAGATATTAAATTAGTTTATTACCAAAAACTGGTCAGAATAATAAAATTGTTATTGCTTAGTTACCTTACGTCAACAACGAAAAGAATCTGTTGACTGTTTTGTTTCATTCTTATCTTTCATTTCGACCCTTCAAAGGGGAATTCTACATAATCTATTGAAATCAATGTACTCGCGATATATCTAATTGATAATCACAATAAACTGGAGCATTTGAATAGAAATAAGGATATAAATATGTGCACTTACAATTCCTTAGTCAGTACTGGTGCATTAATCAAACTGTGAAATACTGAAATTAGGAACCATGAGAGGTGAGTTAATTACAATCAAAGACAACAATTTATAAAAGTACTTTCTCAGTGTCGGTGGCGTAGTTGTACGAGGATACGGCTACAAAGCTAAAGTCTCGGGTTCAAATCCCGGGTCGGGCAAAGTGATATTGGATTTTTCTATTCATTCCGTGCACGGAGTCAGGAATTTGTCGCCCGAGATGGCGACAGGCTTGCCCCCTATCTCATCGTGGGACGGAGCATACATGGCAAATGTGGGTGTCCTGGCACCTCTGCCTACTCCTTCAGGGAAAAAGGCGTGAGTTTATGTATGTATGTACTTAGAATGAATGAAACTGTTTTTAATAACTTAGTATTTTTTGGTGTAATGACTATTTATTCATGATAAAAATATTTATAGACCCAAATTTTTTGGTTACAATTCACAGTAGTCCTAAAGTAAGAAATACTTGTGTATTACAGGAGCAGTTCATTCCCATACCACACATATATACTAAAGAAAATTTAAAACCATAGATTTAATCATCTAATAACATCAGCCTTTGTTAAAACAATTATGTTCAATGTAAATTTACGAGTGATCATAATCATTGAGTGCTATCTTTTATTTCAAATCAGTTGATATTTATCTCGAAACGATTTTAGCTAATTGGGGAAAATAAGTGGAACGGGTTTGTCGGCTAAGATGCCTTTGTGTGTTGAATAGTGCGGGTTTGATTCCTGCCCGGATAGGTGATTTTTGTGAATGTCTATTCTAAGGTACGACAGTAAACATTACGTGGGACCATGATTTAGAAATTATGTAAATTTGCAACACCTAAAACAAATAGAGGCTGAAAACACATCACTATCTGTGAAATGAGTGGCCGCCGGTTTAATCTCCGCCCCGAAAGAAATGTTGTCTGGTCCACGAATATTTGTTTCGGGTTTAACTGTGGTTACCCCAAAAGTCTCTTGTAGTTTCTGTTACATACGAAACAAAACTATATGTGTGTGTATGTATATAAATGTATATGTGTATGTATATAGTCATAGTTATTAATTGAAGTTCAAATAATTTACTTATTTTATGCGCCTACCGTGCTCTCTTTCTGCACCACTCAAAGGTTGACCGGAAGAGAATGCCTCAGACATTAAGTTCGCCTTTATACTATTTATGTATATAAAGGATTTAAAAAAAACGCTGGCATTAATACAATGATTGTGATGTCTTATATATATAATTCGTATGTACCTAATAACATTTTTTTACTTCGATTTTCAGATATATTGGTTACACTATTAAGTGTAATAGTGCTGGCTAGTGCTGCTACAGTCGATTACCATCAAAATGGCATGCACAGAATTATGCCACGTAGTGCTCCAGACAGAGACGTGAACTGTGACCCAAAAGAAGCTGAAAATATTTGCAAAGCTCCTGAATCGGAAGGTGTGTTGGTCGCTCATGAAATCTGCAATAAATTTTATAAATGTGCCCACGGCAAACCAGTTGCACTGAAATGCCCCAAACATCTTCTATATAATCCCAAGTTTGAGTATTGTGATTGGCCTGAGAATGTAGATTGCGGAGAACGATTAGATCCCATAGACGATGACGAAGGTCATGGTAACGAAGAACCTGATGAAGATACAGATTGTGGCAATGTCTATGATGACCCCAGTCAGGCTCCAACTATTTGTGCAAAAAACGGTTCCGACGGCATCCTAGTCGCTCATGAAAACTGCACTCAATTCTACGAATGTGCTAATGGCCATCCAGTGCGATTTTGTTGCCCCTCTGGTCTCTTATACAATCCGAAAATAAAACGATGTGATTGGTATTATAATGTCGATTGCGGTGATCGTAAAATTCCCGCAAGTAATGATACTACTGAATGTGGTCAACATGGTGGCGATAATGGTAATAATGGTAATGGCACATGCAATTGTAATCCCAGTGAAGCTCCAGAGATTTGCGCACAAAATAATTCCAGTAGTGTTTTAGTTGCTCACGAGAAATGCAATAAATATTATATTTGCTTACATGGTATTCCTGTATCCAAAAAGTGCCCAAGAAAGCTTTTATACAATCCGTATAGAGAGCAATGTGACTGGCCAAAGAACGTAGATTGTGATGGTCGTATATTACCAGAAGATGATGACAACGACGATACTGACACCGAAGATAATGATGGTGATATAGACGATGGCGCTGAAGCAGAAGAAGAAGAAGAAGATCACGGGAATTGGGATCCTAATGAGGCACCAACTATTTGTGCAGAGGAGGGTTCTGACGGAGTTCTTGTTGCACATGAGACATGTAATTACTTTTATACGTGTTTACACGGTCGCCCATTCCCTGTAGCTTGCCCCCATGGCCTATATTATAATCCTAAAAAACGACAGTGTGATTGGCCTAATAATGTACGGTGCAAAGGTAAAACTGGAATAACAGACGATAAAGAGGAAAACGGAAATGGAGTTACCGAAAAAGAAAGAGAAGTTCACAGTGATCCAAGTGAAGCACCAAAAATTTGTGCGAAAAAAAACTCTGATGGTGTTTTGGTAGCTCACGAAAAATGTAATCGTTTTTACCAATGTTCAGGCGGAAAACCAATTGCGATGAAATGTCCCCCTGGACTCCTATATAATCCTCACGTAGAAGAATGCGACTGGCCCAAAAATGTAGATTGTAGTGGTAGAATAAAGCCAGACGATGAAGATGACGAAGAACCAAAAGACGATGAAGAAGTTACTAAAAAACCAATTATTGGATATGATGACCCAAGTCAGGCACCCGCTATTTGTGCCGAAGAAGGATCAGACGACATTTTAGTAGCTAATGAAGAATGCAATAAATTCTACATTTGTTCTGGCGGTGTGCCTGTTGCATTAAAATGCCCAAAGGGTCTTTTGTACAATCCGAAAAAAGAAGAATGTGATTGGCCTGATGCGGTAATATGTGGAGATAGAACAAAACCTGGTGTTCCTGAAGAGTGTGAAGATGATGATGATGTCGAAAACAATAACCACGAAACTGATGGCAACGATGATCCTAGTCAAGCTCCAGAAATTTGCGCCAAGGAAGGATCTGACGGAATTCTTATTTCTCATGAATATTGTACTAAGTATTACATATGTGTTACTAATCATCCAGTAACCATGAAGTGTCCCACGTTCCTATATTTCAATCCTAGAAAGAACGAATGCGACTGGCCACAGAATGTAACGTGCAAAGGTAAAATTCCAGAAGATAAAGATGAACCGACCAATTGTAACGATACCAGAAGTGGTGTGCTAAATGTAGTCCAAGCTTATGACGAAGGCGAAATATATGACGACCCTAGCCAAGCTCGAGAAATATGCGCCAGAAATCAATCTGAGGAGGTGCTCGTAGCTCACGAATATTGTAATAATTTCTACCAGTGTGTGAATGGCAGACCTGTTGCAATGAGATGCCCACCAAATCTGTATTTTGACCCTAGATTGCAAAAATGTGATTGGCGTGAGAACGTTAATTGCGGTAAGAGGATTATTCCAGACGAGGAAGAAGAAGGAATAGACAGTGGGGAGGATCATGAACATATCGGTAACAACCACGACGATCCCAGCCAAGCTCCTTATATCTGTGCCGAAGAGAATTCAAACGGAGTACACGTCGCACATGAGTATTGTAACAAATATTACATTTGTTTGAACGGTCATCCTGTAGCACTTAAATGCCCTGAAATCCTATATTACAACCCTAAATCCGAGGTTTGTGATTGGTCCTGGAACGTAGAATGTAATGGAAGGAAAATACCTGAAATATTACTATAAATTAAAAGTTATTGCATTTACTTACATTCATAAATTAAATTTTCATTTACGTTTTAATTTATAGTCAAATTAAATAGAATTATTATTTTTTTGACAAAATAATATGGTAATTGTATTATTAACATAAGAAAATTTTAGCCTGTGATCGATATTTCTGTAAAAACTTTTAAATTAAATTAACATTGACTCTTATTGGATATTGCATTGTAGATATTGGAAATTTATATGTATAATTAAGTTTAAAAACGATTCAGAATAAGTCTTTTATCCTAAATTAATATTTAGATATATTTTCGATATTGTATACCATTATTTATAATAAAATGTATATCAAATTCATTCTATTTTTCTTTTCTATCGAGTAATTAGAACACCTTTACCATTTACCTTTATGTTGATCTACACTGACCCGAAACACAAATTTTATATTATTTATTTCAGAATACATTACAACTTTTATCTTTATTTTCAGGATTGTTGTATGTATACTAATCTTGTGTGAGTGTGCTTGTAAATATGTTGTTTTTTGATGCTGGTACTGCGACAGTTGTCGTGCATACCTTACTTATAGCGCACTACACACCGAAGACTCCGTCCCGCCGGCACATGTTGGCGGGCTAGTCGGTGGCGCCAATCATGCAAGTCTAGGAACATTGTTAGCGACATGTCGCCATCCCGACATGAATGAAGATTTTTCTGATGTTGAGTGTCAACGGCAACTGAGCCCCTGCCAGTAACATGTCGGCGGGCGACACGTGGGCCGCTTACCGCCTACCTGATTCTTTTCTTCATAATCTTCACGCCCTTATACCATAGGGGAGGCTCAGACTATAGATTGCCACTTTGCTCGATCCTGACAGTGATCTTTTGCTTCATCCACTTTCATCAACATTTTCATGCATTCTCATCGATTCAGGGTACTTTAGACCTGACCCTTGTTGAGAGTATCACCGATTTGGATGGTGTAAGTTCGGTGAGGTCGGCCACTACCAACAAGACTCTACTATCTACACCCGCATTGTATATGTCCTTGTTTATTCTCCTTTCATCCAACCTCTCTACATGACCAAACCATAGCAACATTCCTTTGTCAATTCTCGTCACATAATCCTCTTTCATTCCACAATTTTTCATCACTACCCTATTTCGCACTCTGTCACACAAACTTACACCACATATTCCCCTGAATGATCTCATCTCTACTGCCCTAATTTTACTTCCATGCTTTCTGCCATACCCAACTTTCACTAACATACATAAGCGATGGCATTAGCACTCCTCTATGGACAGCCAGTCGTGCCTTTTTGAGACCTTCCGAATAATCTAATATCTAATCTAATATCATTGTCATGCTTTCCATCACTTGTACTCAGCCTAAATAAACGAATTCATTTACTTGTTATACTCGCTCAGATTCGGATCTACAGTTCAGATTTATACCTGTGAGGTATCGTTCGAATCCTCATATTATCCCCTGTGACACTGGCAAGCAACTAGAAGCCAAACATACATCTGATACATATCGTTTAACGGTTTAGTTTTGTGATCAAAAACAGTCTGTCTCTTAATAAATTTATATGAAATACATCAAGATAATAAAAATGTGTCAGATCAGACGCGGTCATCGCCAATATCTTCGGTAACCCACCTTAATTGGATAAGATTGCTATTATCTTTTAACCTTATCATAATATTCACATTTATGTCTGTTAACCCATCGGTTGTATTAAATTCGTTTTATCTTATAAATGCATTCTTTTCAGAGTTTCTCTCCGACATACTTATCTATCATATTTTTAAATGGAATTGGACGCAAAGGATCAGATGGGATCAGATAATGGTAAGTGGTTATTGTCGCGCATGAACACCAGACGTATCGTGTAATACTGGTGATAGGCCTCTCAAATGTGAGAGGCCGCCTGGCTATCTCCCACCAAAAAGCAGTGTAAACACACTGTTATGTTCCGGTTTGAGGGATATTGTAGCCAGAGTAAGTGCTGGACATTTTGAGACTTAACATCTTATATCTTAGAATGGTGACGTAGTAGCATGACGAGTCAATACTTGTCATGCTAATATTACTATTAGCAGTGCCAATGCACTGCTAATGAGCGGTCATATCGTTTACCATCAGGCAAATGGTATTCTCACCTCGTCATATATAGCAATAAAAAAAACGTGAAGTCTGCACACTCGCACTGACGGACAATGGTCTAAACCCTTTCAATCTAAATCTAAGTTCTAGAGTAAATTTTTAGTCTCTTATTCATCTTTCTTTTCTTAAATGAATTTTCCCGGCAAATTAGCAAACAGCCTGGCTGTAGCAGAATAAATTCTGTCACGATTGGCATTTTAAAGTCAATAAGCTAACATTAATAACCTTGTATAACAGTTAAGTATGTGTACTTTAAGGCAGTATTAAACAGATCTTGACAGCCTCCCTGGGGCAGTCGGTTAGACACCGCCTGTGAACCGAAAGGCCGCGGGTTCGATTCCCGCACCGAGAGAAATGTTTGTGCGACCCACAAATATTTCTTTGGGGTCTGGGTGTTTGTGAGCCTTGTTATATCAATCAACATTATCTTATTGAACTACCTAAGTCCCGTCTTAACAGACATGACGTGTACAATTCTTATACCGTACCGTATCAGCCCATATACGTCCCACTTCAGGGCACGGGCCTTCTTTACAACTCTAAGTAGGATTGAGATGAGTTAGGCCATATGGTCCACCACACTGGCCTAGTGCGGGCCATAATTGAGTGTTTTTGAACATCGGGTGGATCCTTTTTGAATCGTCATACCCAATTAACACTAAAATCAGAAAGTGAGTTTGTTTGTAACGCCTTGTTGATCCGGAAGGAAAGAAAAATAAGTATTAGAAATGTGTTCGTACAAGAAAAAATCCATATAAATACTTTGTCTGCCGACATGATTTTTTCAACTTAATAATAATAACATTTATTTTAGCAAAATATAGCCATTAGTGTATTAGTAACAAAAGACTGACTTAAACAACTATGTTAGTCAATGAGGATTTTTTTTACTTAATAGCCCTTATCACTCTATTCACCTACTGACTGAAAAGGGCAATCGTTACGCGCGGCAATCATGCAATGATTAATGCCTGAATAACAGAAATAGGGATTTGTGGTACCTCGGACAAAAATCTTTGTTCTCGCATTATCTTAAGCACGCAGACGAATCTATGTGCAAAATATAGCGTGCAATGATTAAAAAATCAGATTCGCAACATGCACTTGGTTGTTTGATGATGTGAAATCGTCTTTGTAAAGTACCGCAAGTGTCAATTAGATTGATTACCCGTAGTCCGATAGTATCAAGCACGATGTTATCAAATTGACGGAATTTTTGATGTGGCTCGATATTTTCACCATTATCTATATGCAGGGCGAGTAGCGGTTTTGGAAAATTGAAGTAGAAAGGATTTTTCATTGTTATTTTTATTGCAACGAATGGCTAGACGAGCCTCTCATTCAATGTTAAGCGATACGATCGCTCATAGATAATAGCAAAACCAAACAACACCATGCATTACCAATCAATGCTTGCCATCCATGAGATATAAGATGCTTAGTCTCAATATTTCCAGTGGTTACTCTGGCTACAATGTTCTTTAAACCGGAAAACAACAGCGCATTTGCACTGCTGTTTAGCGGGAGAAATAGACATTGCGGTAGGACCTATCCTAGCGTCCTCTCACGTATGAGATACCTCCTACAAGTAACCACTTGTACCACTAACTCTTGTAACAAGTAGATATTTACATAGCGAAAATAGTAATTGACAGCTCTATGATGCGATTGGTTAGGGAAAGTTCATTAATTACATGAGGTGTTCTAACCAGGAGGTAATCAAGCTAAAATTCGATATATTAACAAAAATGCCTCGTGTCGTTAGTGGACGCCTCCTTAGACGCCGGCTGTAAACCGAAAGACCGCGGGTAGATTTCCTCACCTAGACAAATGTTTGTTAGTTAAAGCTCTCGGTGTTTGTGAGACCGAAAAGTTTCTCGTAGTTCCTGATACAATCGACACAGGACTTGTTGAATCTTTGAGTGGGATCAAGACTATTAATGTGGCTGTTTGGCGTCGTTATTTATTCACTAAACTACCTGAATAGTTAGATAGATAACATTTTATTGTTCACCACATATTACAAACAAGTATACAGCTTACATTCTTTACACACGTTTTACATAGTTCTAATGGACCCTTCCATTAGAAACGTAAATTACTATATTTTATATGAGTTTACGTTTTTACCCCTTATACACTACCATTACGGTGTTACCCCAACGCACCTTACTCTATATACAAGTGTAAGTTAAAATAATTTTCACATTAGGTTCAAAACATAAAATTGAATTCGTTGCTACATTTTTTCTTTTGCCTTCATTGCTGACTTGCAATGAGTCGGTGCAACGTGATTTTTCAGCCATGTTGCAGAATTTGGTTTATAATTTAACCACCGGCTTCCTGCCTCAAATAGCCCTAATAGAAATAAACCACGCTGGTATATTTCCGATTGTAAAATTTACAATACAGCTTCGAAATTGTTGGGGATAAATTTCAGAACTATGTAATTTCAATCAGTGTGTCTTTACTTAAAAAAAAATACATATACAGGGTGATATTGACACATTGTACTTATTTTAACCCACATGTTTCTCATCACCCCAGGTGACATTTTACTTAATTTGAAAAAAAATATGAGAAGATTTTTGTCAAAAATTGTGATTTTGGTTCTTACTATTTTTGGGCATCCATATAGATACGAGTTTTTTTTACCGCTTACCTGAACTTCAATTCAGTTCGGAAACTTATCTGACCTGTAAGAGACTCGGTATCTATAGGGGTTGATCAATAGCCTGGAAACCTGAAAAATCGCGATTTTTGACAAAACTATCAGGCAGTTTTTGTTCAAACTTGGTACAATGTTACCTGGGATGGTTAGGAGCATGTGGTTTAAATTAAATACCAGATGTCAATATCACGCTGTATTAGATATGCGCGACAAAAATAACTCTTCTTTGGCAAATGTGTAAATATGCATCTTATTCTGATTAAAATCTTGAATGTCACTGCATCTCTCTTACATGAAGTAACAATTTTAATATATTAAATGTCGGTTGTTCGGAGTAAATCAAAATTTGATACAAGATAAAGTCTATAGGTGTTGTAAAATCTAGAAAAGGAGGATTATAATCAATGCGATTGTATCATATTATCTAACTGTTAAATCAAAACCAAATATTTAAATAAGTAGCAATTATATAAATTCTTACATTTGCGTGCTACACGATCATTGTGTCATAATTATTAAACGGACAATAATTACGGATAATATAATACCACCATGAAAGGTAAGTGTTTTGCATACTTGATATTTTTTTAAGTATGAAATTATTATTACTATAAACTAGCAGCCCGTTTCAGCTACGTCCGAGTGCAAATACACTTTGCTAAATAATTTCGCCTATGTTAATTCGGGATAATGTAGAATTTATTGGTGAAAGAATTTTTCAAAATGGGCTCATTAGTTGTAGAGTCTATTCAATGTAAACAATCAAATCTTTCCTATTTATTATATTTGTGTAAAGTGAAAATAAGGAAATGTACTTCGATATTTATTAAAGTTGGTATTTTTTTATATACAGTGTCGTTTTGTGTGTGGAGGTTGATTTTAATTATATAAACAAAGAGGCGAAAATTTATTTTTAAAATCATAACAAAATTGAAGTAAAATTATTCTTCTCGTACCCATTCAAAGTTACGTGAGTATTCCTTATCGTCATAATTTAAACCACCAACTCATTTTGAACAAAGCAATTTCAGAATTCACATCGTGTGAAAGAATTGACATTAGGACCTTTCACTTAAACAAGGCAGTAATATTAATTAACTTACCTTTGTTTAATACTAGCTTTAAAAATGACGATTTGCTTATTGAAGATACACTGCTGTCCAGGTGGGGAATCCTCCGATGCGTGGAGGTTATCTTACGACGGTGGACACAATAGGGTTTCTTGCATAGATGGCAAAACATCTAGAAACAATAAAATGAAATAAGTATAGCAGTAACAATATTTTAATTTCAGTTTACAATATCAATGAATACATCATAAAAATCTTTTTAAATGTTTCCATTTTTATCTGTCTTACATGTATGCGAAACGGTCGCCGCCATGATGGATAGCTATACGGCAAATTTCCTTGTGTATATACAAAGCTTAAGAAGTTCTACAACTTTTCTTACCACACATTATTTTTAAATCTGTTTTCTTTCTTTTTTTAAAATTATTTTAGAGATTACCTATCTCATGTTTATCACAATAATTCACTCTAGACACAGTACAATATCGTTACTTACACAAGTTAGGTTGCAAGCCGATTTAAAATGGTATTTACACGAACAAAATATAATATTTTTTAATAGTTTGTTTCTACCCTAGGAATAACTTAAAATATTTTTTCAAAAGAGCGTAGGTACTCTATAATACGTTATTTTCTACATTGGCCGTACGCGGGTTGGCGGATTGCACAACCATATATTATTATTGTATATTCATTTAAAAATCTCTAAGTATTGTATGCCGATTTTCTATTTTTATTTCGAGGTTTTCCCCCCTGTTTGTAGTTTATTTATTATAGAATATACACATGACATTTAAAAGTAGTATCAGGCCCTGGTGCACGAAAGCTCTACCCCCACTGATTTAATAAACCTAACTTAGTTAATACACAATACTTTATAAGTCCCAAATCACACACCTAGACCATAGTCCAAAGTTATAACCTAGTCTATGGTCTAAAAAATAACCAATTCGAAAAATTTACAGGTATAATTATCACCTTGTTCGCTGTAGCAGCACTGGCCAACGCTGACATCAGTCTTCGTCCAAACGGCTGTCCGGTAGACTTCGGCGTCCACGCCCAGCTTCCACACAATCACTGCAATGCATTCTACCTCTGCACCTTCGGCATGCTCGTCGAGAAGACGTGTCCCGACGGCTTGCTTTACAACATTGAATTGAAGCTCTGTGATTGGCCAAGCAACGTCCAGTGTGGAGACAGAATTATCCCGCAAGGCAATGTCGGCGATCCCAACTCCCCTGTAGCTATCTGCAACAAACCCAACTCCGATCTGGTGCTCGTAGAACATAAGTACTGCAACAAGTTTTACAAGTGCATGAACAGTGTGCCGTTTGAACTCCAGTGCTCCACTGGTCTCTTGTACAACGCTGAATTACAAATTTGCGATTGGCCTTTCAATGTTGAATGCAATGGACGACTTTAATGCAAGATAATGACTTATGTTCAAGGTTAATTTAATAAAGTAAAGGCAATAAAAAATCTGTTTAATTTTTATGATAGTTGTTTAGGGACAGCATAAACAGGAATACCGAGCTTACTATTATTAAACATTGCTTGATACTGTCTTGAGATTGTCACCCCGAGATAATAATTATATGGTTTTTTCATGCTCAGTAATAGCTATCGATTCGGAATACAAATCAGATACTATACTGTTGTTATCTATTTTCAAATAGGATTTAAATTTTGTTCATGATATAAAAAATATTTATCTTATAATAATTTTCCTGAGCATATTAGTCTTATTGTGTGTGATTAACAGATTTTTGGCTAGCTTGGGGCTTCCACAAAAGCTGGAAATTCTGAGAGCCATGGCCTTTGATTCTGATGTCGAGCTATCACGAAAACATTACATGGGAATTTAGTTGTTGTCTTTTACGACACTTAGGGTGTGCTTTAATCCCACCACAACTCTGTGCCCCCCCTTGCTACGGAGCGTGTACTAAAGAATCGAACCTAATGAATTACTAAACAAAGACTATTTGGTAAAACCAATTTCCCTGAAGCCTCTTTGAAAATTTGAATTTCCATCGGAAGGTCCGAACCGCGTTTAGGTAGTCAGTAGCAATTCCAGACTAAGTGAAATACTAAATATTCTTCGTTATATTATGTATTCGACCAACGTCCATTATTGAGTTTATGTTTTTGTTATTGTCTTGTTTTTTTTTTGGATTTTACAAACAGCTTTTATAGAAGAACTCACCGCTCGCTCCTTCGGTGATGATACACAGATGAAGTGAAATAATATGTGTATAAATGTAAATTAATACTTAATAAACATATGTACATAACTTATGCCATGGGGCATAGGATATAATACGAGTATAGCGAATGTTTTATTTTTTATTAATACTTATATGACATTTCTGAGTGTAATTTTTGTATTCTCTATAGCACTGACAATATATATTGAGCCAATAAGCCTTAAAGTCCATGGCTTCTTTCTTCATAAAAGCTCCTCTTGTTGGGTATTACTATTTCCACGAATTGGTCTGTTGGCTTGCTATGAAATAATGAATAGGAACACTGTTATTGAATTGAGAATTACTTTAATTTCGTTGCGCTGTTTCCTCTTTTGTATAACGCTGAGAAACAAAATAGAGATTGGATCTGCAGTGTTCAATGCAGCTCACAACTAAAACAAAAGAGGAAATAGAAAAATACCATAAATGGATGACTTGTGTTAAGACATAGTTACTTGTGTTATACCAATTTTTTACATTACTTGTGATGTAATGGAAAAAAATTTGTTTGGAATCTGATATTTCTTAATACAGAATTCCATCTTCATATTAAGAGCGTTTATACCCTGTACGCGCTTTTTGGCTTAAAAACAGGACTTTTCAAATGAGTTAATAGCCACCAATAAACAATTTAAAGGAAAAATAATTATTACTAATTTTAGAAAAGGTTGTCATCTAGGGATTTTGGTGGAAAACATTATAGATTGATGGATAATTTGTGAGTACTATAAGGATTACTGAACACAAGTTTCGTTATTTAGGCTTTAAATGGCAATTTAGAAGCTTAAGATATCCGAAACCACTAAATATAAGATGAAAATAAAAATATTATCAGAATAATAAGACCCTTATGGAGGGATTTTGCTGAGAAAAATAATCTTTTTGTGTTTAGTTCCTGAAAAATAAAAATTTAAACAATGCGAAATTATTCAGAAACTCTCGTCAAGAACATATTTTTTTTCACCAACTTATCGTACATATTTTTTTATAGCAATTGCATATTATAATAGAAGAACATCTTATCAATAAACTACCATTTTTATATTTCAACAAAATTAGTTTTCATGTTTTCTACAAATATTTTAAAAACCACTATAAAACACGCTGTCCGACGTGGATCAAATCAGACCGCCGCGAGGCCTTCTAGAGGGAGGACATATCGCTCGTCGCTCCGGCCTAGCTGCAGTCGATTTTGCCGTGCGTCGTAAAAATAGCCACGCGCGGACTGCGATTACGACATCTTAGTACTTTGGTAGTAAAAAGTTTAATTATTTTTATTACCTACAATGATTTTGTAGTGAGTATAAATTATGTTTCAGGTAATATAATGAGATGTATTTCCGAGGCTAAATTATGTTATGTATTGTAATATAAAATTAAATATATTTCGTAATTGTAATGGGTTGTAAGGCCCCTAACACTATTTATGTGTTCGAACAGGAAATGATTAATAAAACATCCGTAGTGTCTACTGATTGAACACTGATTTGAATGCAACTTAACAATGTAATAATAACGAAAATATGATTAGTATCTAAATTTGTATTATTCTTTGCTTGCACAGTAATATTAGTCTACTTATAATGAAAATAAAATATTTTTATGATATTATATTACAGTTACATTTCAATTGAATATTTGAAGCGCACGGATCAAAGTTGTTTGAGCCGATTGTATAGCGAGCCGACGCGGCAGCTCTACGCACACAGCTGTGGTCGCTTATGTGTGCATGAAATTAACGAAGAAATACCTATAGTTGACTTTGCGCGCAGGGTGTATACGCTCTTAATATACAAATATATTTCCCAAGGAATCACAGTAGGCTACTGTGATTCCTTGATAACAGTGCAAGCTAAAATTATGTTCATTCACTTGAATTCTGTTTATATTCCAATAGAACTTATCTTAAGCATATTATAATGATTCATCTTCTTCTTGTATATTACTTACCAAATAATCCGACGGTTCTTCTCGAATCAACATTGGATATGTCCCAGTAGACGAATAGTTAAGTTGAATGTTTCGATTTTCGACGTCTGAAGTAAGATATAAGATTTCCACTTCTTAAAGTCAATCATATTCTCTGTTATACTTATCATTTTCACTGAGCTTAGTCTATGGTTATGACGTAGGGTAGAAGATTCGAACATTTTGTAGAGTATCTAGGAACATTCGTACATGCGATGTCCAAACATTCGAATTTCGTTTCAGATCGTAGAGTATTCCCCCAGACTACGGGGTTGTTATGAAATATATATAAATATATATTTTTAATTTGCATCTTGCATATTTAAAAGCAAGACAATAATTATAAAAAAATATCAATCTACGTAGACACTTAATTTACCTCGTGTCTACACACAATGGAATTTGAGGTGAAAAAGCCGATGGAAATCGGATACGAGTAGTTCAGTTCAGAGTAGCTTTTTTATTGACGTCATTACTCACAGGCGGTAAGCTTGGCCACCTGGGTACCGTCTTTGCGCAATCTTTCCTGCAATGCAGTCACATATACAATTCCTCTATTTACATGTTTTTCGTTTTATATATTGCAGCTCGTTGCAATTATTGTTGTTTTTTATAAGGTGCTGGCGATTTGAATAAAGAAGTACCCATCGCCGTAGTAATGATAAAACTCGCTCGAGCTATAACCGTTCTGATAAGGAGCAAGTATAATGTTGGCTATATTCATTTGAGAGACATGAGTAAATATGTACGTGTACTATCTCATACATCAAACAATACTTCCATAAGAAATGTTAAGAAGGAATTCAGTAATTGAAGACTGGTATAATTGTGTCAACTGATGAGAATAAATGATAAGTTTTCGCCGAACTATGCCCCTTGCAACTTTGAAAGTAAGGAACTTATTCCCATTATTATCTTATTTAAAGTTGTCTCAGGTTATTCAATCAGATTAAAGTTTTTCCAGCTGCAGGCGTTATTTGCTTGAACTTTATAAATAAAGCAAATGATATCAAAACAAAGACTATTTAGTAAAATCAATTTCTATCCGAATTTCTATCCGATAAGTTCATACCGCGTTTAGGTAAAGTGTCAGAAGCAATTTCCGACAAACTTCAAGTCTCATATTGAATATTCTACGCTCTTGAATTTAGTAAATCGGACTTAATTAATAATCTGTCATTATCGTTCAAAGTCATTTCTTATTAAATTGGCACTACCCTCAGTGCCTCCTTCAACAGTGTTTGTCCAGCAGTAGACAACGGTATATGCTGTTGATGATGATGATGATGATAATAATGATGATTATAAATAGCTATGTGGCTTTATAAACTAAATAAAACATAACTTTCTACCATAGGGTTATGTAAATTTGTATAGCCTTCTATGTCAGACAAAATCGACGCAAACTGAGAGAATTGCTTTTAAATTTTGAACAGACTACCCAGTGAGATTTTTGTATGGGCACATCTTTTTTCCTTCCCTAGATCCCTTATAATAAATATCCCCAAACAATACCTTCCTTCGAGGTTATAATAGTCATCCTACCCCGCGATTCGTGAAGTATTAAGTTATGAAAATTATTGCAACGACTTAAGAGACTCAGTTTTTTAAATATGACTGCTATGAATTAATTGACCGTGGGTTCGATATCCGCAATAATCCAATATGTTGGTGGAATTGTAATGTGGTTGTTTGTAAGAGTGGAAAATCTCTCGTAGTTTCTGAAATCCACGACATAAGAACTAGTTGTTCTTAGAGTGGATTTAGACCTACGTTTGAGCCTATTTGGTACATTTGATTTGTATATATATATATATATATATATATATATATATATGTGTGTAACAGAGACCGAATGAGCTGTCTTCTCCAAAGCCACTCCTGAAAAAAGAAAAGATTACAGTAAATTAATGTTTTCACATAAGAATCAAGTACGGCTAATTCCCACAAGATGTTTGTAAGGAATGCGTGATACGAAGTAATTTTCGGCTGTCAGCGCGAAAGAAAAATTGATTGCGCCACCCTCGTTCCTGTGAATTATGTTGCGAAATGTGTAAAAAAAAACAACATAAAGATCTTCATCATGTAGATTATAATGCCTTTTAAAATTATATGTATTTAATATTATATGTGTAAACAAATTTAAGCAATATTTTTTGTAATATAGGTCTGGCAAACTAGTAAATTGCTTACTAGTTTGGTCGTAAATACTTACTAACGCCCATAGACATCAATGTTTTTATTTATAATTCAAAATACTTCAACAGTAGACACATTACTAATCTCTTAAAATGTTGGGGAAACTGAAGGAAGAGAGGGCCAAGTGGTACTCACGAAATCTATCACACGGAACATAACAATTCGCTTCTCTTCTGATTCGGTGTACCTTTTTTTTTGGGTAAAGTGATGCTACTTATGAAACTAAGAAACTGGTGAACAAACAAGTTTTCTAAATAGCTAACTGCGAGCAGTTTTCAAAATTACACTGTGTAAATATTTGGGAGAAAGCATTTCAGATGTTGCATCCCTGTGCCATTTATATTATAAATAAAGAAAAATGATGATAATTGGGAATAAGTCAAAGGGTGACGTTGTTCACCAGGTTTTCACTGGGCACTTAGATGACATACCAGGAGTGTCCACTCGGGCTGGAATAAGAACATCCACAGAGGCTGGTCCCGCTACCAAGAAAACCAGGCGGCCTCGTGGCTCTGAGAAACCGGG
Organism: Hyles euphorbiae; assembly: GCA_023078785.2. Taxonomy (NCBI): domain Eukaryota; kingdom Metazoa; phylum Arthropoda; class Insecta; order Lepidoptera; family Sphingidae; genus Hyles; species Hyles euphorbiae. The sequence goes on from CM041049.1 coordinate 5,856,296, forward strand.
TGTAGACAAGCTAGTAGAAGAGGAACCTCCACAGATTCCGGAGCATTGCGCAGGCCCACCCGCATACGCAAATGACAGTGGGATGATATACACAGTGCTACTACTTACATCACTTGGAACAATGCACTCGCAACTGATGCAGGATGGACAAAGAATGAGCAACTTAGAACTTAGAATGGAAAGTCTTCAGAAAGCCCGTATGGTGGGACTGAAAACACCAACGGCACAGAGCGCAGTCACAGCTCCCTCTAGCAGCACCACACCGCATGCCCCAGGGCTAGCAGATGGAACCATATTCATATGAGTACGAACTGACTGCATAAGATAGAGAAAAAAAAATTGGCTCTTATGCTCCAGGGACGATGACGGGTGATTTATATGATTAGATGTTATTTTTTGTAACCTCTATAAAGATATATGTGTTTGGTTTTAGTTATAAGATTATATAAGTTGTTTTGTTTGTAATTGATCCTGAAATTAATAAAATATTACTCTAAAAAAAAATAAAAGGATTAGAAAATAATATTTTTTACTCTGATTTTTCCTTGTATCATTAGTATAAAACCCTTGATTAATTACGTGAGAACCTCACTGAGTAAATTAGTTTAATAACTACTTATGTATTCAATCGTAATAACTCCAAGTAAATCTAGATATTATCAGTTATTGAATTTTTAACGACGCCGTCTTCGAAAATTTCATATTATTGTGTCCACAGTAAAATCAAAGTGAAACTTCAAAAGAAAATACAAACGATGGAATTGTAGAAAATGGGTGTTAATGTATTTCCATTTTAACAGTTGTCACATAAAAGACATGCTAAACTGAATATTCGATTTGTAATTCAGCTTGTTGAATAGGGCTGTCCAAAACGCTTCTTGAAGGCACTCCACTATTTGCACTTAGATTAATATTGAACACATGAAGATATTATAAACGCCTTAACCAAAAAGAAAATCATCTAACGAGATATAATTTATGAAACATTTAAACCACTCAGCGAGTAAGCGAATGAACACTGGTAGTTTCCACATGTTTGTACTAAATTTATGGAATGTGCACTGTTTGTGAGAGTACAGTTAATAGCTTCAAATACGAGTACGCACACCATACCAGCATATCCAATATCCGCTTATAATCTTCATATCTGTATCAGCCCATATACATCCCACTGCAGGGCACGGGCCTACTCTACAATCGAGAGTACGATTGAGAGTGGTTAGGCCATATAGTCCTCCACGCTGGCCTAGTGCGGGTTGGCGGACTTACATACCATAGAAATTCTTATAAATAGCTATGGTATGCAGGTTTCCTCACGATGTTTTCCTTCACCGTTTTAGTGCATGGTGATTAACTATCAATACACACATGACTCCGAAAAGTCAGAGGTGTGCGCTGGGATTAGAACCCGCGACCACCGTGAACATGTAGGCAGCCGCGTCTAGTCCGTTTACCAACAGGGCACCGCGCACTTTATATACCTTTACTCTTCATATATCTTCATATACCTTTACTGAACTTCTAGATTTCGTATTACTAATGTTGTGTCTAAACCATTAGATAAAAATCGACTCGGTACACCTAAATATTATACAAAAATGTTACTATCTACAAAGTGTTTACTAATGTAGATTTATTATGGCAAAGAAAATCCGTCCTGAGCTTAAAGCGCATTTGTGACAACCCTGTTACTTTAACACCTTTAAATATACATAAAACGTTTCACCAGTATAAAATGTAACGTGCTATATGGGTTATCCTTCATTTTCCTTAGTTATTACAGCTTGGAGTCTGAATCATAATTCCAATATGGATAATGTACCCTCGTATGAAGATCTTTTGAGACAAATAAAATTGAATTTCTGGATGGCCGGAATACCGTTCGGTGATCCGAAAATATACATCAGATATTACATCCTCATTTTTCTAATAACACTAATGATAATTGAGGAAGTATCATTTTTTGTTTCAAAAATCTCTTCAGAGAATTTTCTTGAGTTAACCCAATTAGCTCCGTGTACTTGTATTGGTATATTGTCAATTTTGAAAATATTGTCTATAACACCCAAGAGGGGTAAAATTTTCGACCTAACAGAGCGTCTTGGCCATCTCAATACTATCATTCTGAAAGACATCCAAAAGATAAAGGTCGTCAAACAGGAACTGCACCTTCTAAAATATCTCACGAAATATTTCTTCGTATTGAACTTGATACTCATTTCTGTTTACAACTTCTCGACTCTCATATTTATTGTTTATCAATACGTCACTGAAAATAAGATTGTGTTTAGTCTGCCCTACGCTATTCTGCTGCCGTTTTCTATTGACTCCTGGCTGCCTTGGTCTGTGGTTTACATACATTCGATTGCTTGCGGTAAGTCATTTTTTATTTATTTAATTCTTTTTTACACTGTACAGAGAGACAACAAAGAAATCACATAATAATAGTACAAGTGGCGGCTTTATCACACTAGGTAATTTCTTACAGGCAACCATTTTTACACGCTTTATATTAGCTTCACTTGTATGTTTGTATGTTTGTATATTTGTATGTTTGTATGTTTGTATGTTTGTATGTTTGTATGTTTGTATGTTTGTATGTTTGTATGTTTGTATGTTTGTATGTTTGTATGTTTGTATGTTTGTATGTTTGTATGTTTGTGTGTTTGTGTGTTTGTGTGTTTGTGTGTTTGTGTGTTTGTATGTTTGTGTGTTTGTATGTTTGTATGTTTGTATGTTTGTATGTTTGTATGTTTGTATGTTTGTATGTTTGTATGTTTGTTTGTAACCGACTTCTTTGGGCGCGATTTTGACCCACTTTAAACGGCCAGATTTCGTTCAAATTTTGCACACCTGTCAAAGACCGATGACAATACAATAATTCGATTAAAATATATAATTATCCTGATTAGATTCGCCAGGATTAATTATTCTTATAATTGATGACCATTGCTACTGACCACTAGGTGGCGTATAGATGAACATAATTTGCTACTGACTAATAGATGGCGTGATCACGTCAATAATGCATGTTTGCACTATTCATCGCTAGATGGCGTTAACATTGTATTCTTCAAGTGTCAAATGTTACTACTGACCAACAGATGGCGTTATTGATTGGAAATACAGCCGTAGATGGATGTTTTTAGTCAAAACAATTATATAATAGTTAAAAAAAACTAAAATCACACGCTTTAATAAGATATACAACTAAAAAAGTAAAAATAATTGATACTGAATTTAAGATAAGAAAATGGAGTAAAATACATATATTTTATTGTTACAAAGCGTGGGGTGCAGGAGGATAAGTAATTGTTGTAAACACCCCACGCTTTGTAACAATAAAATATATGTATTTTACTCCATTTTCTTATCTTAAATTCAGTATCAATTATTTTTACTTTTTTAGTTGTATATCTTATTAAAGCGTGTATTTTAGTTTTTTTTAACTATTATATAATTATTATTTATTTTTGTTCTGTAATTCCTATGATACTGTTTGTCTATCATCATTCTTGCGTGATATTATTAGCATTTAATCATAATAGAATAACCCCCTCAAATATATTCTCGATTGTAGAAGAATCCCACGCCCTGCAGTGGGACGTAGATGGGCTGATACAGAATAGAACAGAACAGTAATCACAGTATTATTTTGGTAGATTGAAAATCTAGGTGTAACCAATTTTCCTGCCTTTAATTTAATAATTCGATTGGTGTCTTGATACTGTCTCGCAGAAAATTTAGATTAAAAAGTCGGTTTTACGGGCGAAGATTTTACGTGACAACGTCTTTTTCTCGGTAGAATATTTATTGATATGAATATAATTAAATTGCACAATAGGAACAAGGAATTGAATGAAAATAAGAATTGCACAAATTTTAACTATAGAAATATATTTTGTTAACTAAAACATTGTACATGTAATGACGAATCTAAGCACTCCATATTTTCACTACAGACACAGCTGACGATACTTTAACCACACGTGTGAACTTGTATTGTGACGCTTTCTTGTTTTTCCAACGCCAAGAACGTTCGAGAAAGACAAAGACAGAGACACAAGCATGCGCCGATTCAATGCGCCTAATTCTCTAGTGCTGCGCGCGCGGCAGACCGATCATAGTTGAGTGGGAGAGAGACGCAAGGCATTCGGCGGGCCTCTCTCTCGTTCGGTGACTCATCGTAACGTTACCGGGCGTTACACTTTTTCATAAGTGACTCCCAGCCGCAACCTAATTTAAGACGTTGTCACGTCAATAAATTTTTTGGAGGTAAAATATTTTTTTTTGGGGGGGTAATTTTTTGCGTAATTTGGGATTTCTGGCAGGGTCAATTTGTAGCCCTCACCAAGACGGTTCCGAGGATACCAAACTCGGTGGGTCTACGATCTATATTGGCCGAGATAGGATTGGGGGGGGTGAGGTAAATTTTCGGGGTGGGGGTAAGGGAGGGGGGGGGAGGAAGGTTTCGTGGGGAGGCTAACTTAAATTAATTGTTTTGGAGGTAAAATATTTTTTTTTGGGGGGGTAATTTTTTGCGTAATTTGGGATTTCTGGCGGGGTCAATTTGTAGCCCTCACCAAGACGGTTCCGAGGATACCAAACTCGGTGGGTCTACGACCTATGTTGGCCGAGATAGGATTGGGGGGTGAGGTAAATTTTCGGGGTGGGGGTAGGGGAGGGGGGGGGTAGGTTTCGTGGGGAGGCTAATAGGCACTATTTCGGAATAAGGGTGGGGAAGGCAGGGGGGGGGGGCTATGGGACAATTTTGGAAAAAGTGGGTGAAACTGAAAAAAAATATAATTAAATTGAGTGGGAGAGAGACGCAAGGCATTCGGCGGGCCTCTCTCTCGTTCGGTGACTCATCGTAACGTTACCGGGCGTTACACTTTTTCATAAGTGACTCCCAGCCGCAACCTAATTTAAGACGTTGTCACGTCAAAAAAATAGGATGCCATACCAGTTAAATCAATGATATCAAAATATTTTAGAATCTTTAGTCCACTTTAATGCACTTGATGAGGATGTTCATAGCCAACAATGTCTATTATAACCAGGCGATCCACTTAATTGTCTGCTGCAGGGATGGTAAAATTAAAATAAATCAGTTAAGGATATACAAACAAGCACTCATGAAAATTGGGCCGAAGTATCAATTGTATATTGCGACCTGATATTTTCGTATCTTTCATTGCGGGTTGAAAACAAGCTGATGTCCCTAACAGAGTCGCTGAGCTTCGGAGCTCGATGATAATTTTCGACGTATGACAAATTTATTTTGAATTATGAACTCTTGTAGGAGCTATAGTGTTAGGTGATGAAGAGATACAGTCTATTTTTTTTCTTTGCAGGATTCATATGCGTCTTATACTTCACCACTGTAGACGTGTTATATTGTGTGCTAACTTCACACGTTTGCAATAACTTGTCCATAATAAGTGACAAACTCGAGCATCTTCAAGTACACAATGTTGGTACACTGGGTGACATAGTCAGAGAGCACCAATATATATTAAAGTAAGTAGTTGGACTGCTAGATTATAAATAAATAAATACACCCAACAATCACATGCATAGTCCTGACCCCCACATTAAGATCAATCAAGTCTTGTGTCGTGGGTATCAGAAACTACGAGAGAATTTTCGGTTTCACAAACACCACACAGACAAATATTTGTGGGTCTTTTTTTTATTGCCCTGTAGGCAGACGAGCTAGCGGCCCGCCTAAAGGCATGCGGCTACCGCTGCTCATGGATCTCCGCAGTGACGGGGGACCAGCACAACAAAGTCGCTGCCTGCTTTAAAAACATTCACTCACAAATATTTTTCTGTGTGCGGCGATCGAACCCGCGGCCTTTTGTTTCATACCCGGCGTCTAAAAAACTGCGCCACGGAGGCTGTCAGGACACAACTATATCTAACGAACCGTATAAGTTGTTGGATCAAATAATAATATGAAATACTACGAAATTTGCGGAATTTCCTCTTCCGAAAGGCGCCTTGTGTAATCAGGTTTCATCTGAACGTTCCTAGAACATGGCCTTTAAGTGAAGAGTACAAGCAATTAAGACCGATGGTATAATTGTGTTGAATGTCCATATTTAATGTAAACAATATTTCATTTGAATTATGTCCACACATAATTATGTGAACTACAATTTTGACAATTTATATTCTATAAAAGGTTTTGACATGTTTTGTGGCGAAGTAGGCTGAGAACAAAATATGTTTGTGTTACGCACATACATATTTCGCTTTGAGTCTGGGTTGTGTGGGCCTGGGTGTTGTTCTGGGAGTAAAAAATATTTGTAGATTATCAACATTTCTACTTATTGGTGTTTAAAGGCACTAGCAATTTTCTATAAAACGCTTAATTGACTTGTTTTGCTCCTACATAATAATACAAGCAAACGTCCCCTTGTCTGATAATATTTTTTATAATTGACAGTATAAATTAAGGGGCAGAAAATATAAAAATGCTAAGTAAATACTTTCAATTTAGACTTTATTTTGAAAGACGGAAAGGATATGTGTCATTTTATATTGTCACCAAAAACTAAAATGCACCTGATAGCAAGTACCTACATTTCAGTCTAGATGTAGAAAGAGTTTCCACACATCAAGTTGACACAAATATATTGGTTTACTTGAAACCAGGTGTACAAAAACTGAATTCTGAACCAGACACGTCAATTTTGTACTAATGTAAAAATAAATAAACCTATTATATTTTAATAAAAAAAAGGAAAATACTTGTACTACTAAGTAATTGTGAGTGACATTCGTTTGCGATTAGCAATATAGAATATTGACTACACTACGTATGATATAATTGACAGGCACTAGGCACGTCCCCATAAAAAAAAATATTTGTATGCCCTAGAGATTTATGTCCCAGTCTTAAATTTTGAAATTGCGTATGTTTGTAAATGCACACACGGCATGTGAGTAGTTATAACGTAGATCAATGTTGTTTAAAACATAAATATAGATTACTAGCGGTCGGGCCCGGCTTCGCCCGGGTGCAGATAGTTTTTGAGTCCAATCCACATCAAGAACATATTATTTCGCGTGTCTACTAACTATATTTCCCGCGTGCCGTCGACTATATTTCCCTTCCGTAGGAGAGGACATCCCGTGCCAACAATTTGAATTTGAAAGAGTAGAAAATATGTATATTTGGTTTCCTGACTCATCCCACGGGAACACTACATTTTTCGGGATAAAAAGTAGCCTATGTGTTAATCCAGGGTGTCAGCTATCACTATACCAAATTTCATCAAAATCTGTTGAGCCGTTTTTTCATGAAAGAGTAACAAACATCCATACATACATACATACATACAAACTTTCACCTTTATAATATTAGTAAGGATTTAGACAGGCAAAATTATGTGTAATATTCTACAATACCAATCGAATTTTAAACTTAGTAATTGTTAGTGTGCGAATATTCTAGTTAAAGTATATTTTTGCTGTAAAATTATTTTTTATCAATACTGGCTATATCAAGGCTGCTACTGAAAACAAAGTAGTTTTAGTGACAACCAACATAATGTAACATTTTTTTTTTCAATTAACTTCGTTTTTGGATGGTAATTCCATAGTTTTTTTTTAAATAATTGTTTAGGACCTTGCGTGCCATAGCTTCTTAAAAAATAAAAGAGATTATACTATTATTTCAGAAAAAGACTATGAATTTACCACCCAAATACGATGATAGGAAAAAATTATCAAAAAGTGATCGTCGCTTTTGTAGCAATAGTTTTAGTTGCATTGTGTCTGAAATCACTAAACCACCTGTTGACAATACAGGGTATAGTATATATATATAATAATTATAATAACCTATTAGGTCTAGAACTAACTTAAGTGTTTCAATTGCAGACTAGCTGATGATTTGGAAGATATATTCACAGCGCCGAATTTGCTAAATGTTTTAGTAGGCTCTATAGAAATATGCGCTCTAGGATTCAACTTGACGGTACGTTTAGTTCTTTTATAAATATTAGACAGGCTGTGTTAAAATTATTATTTATTACCGACATTATTCTCGTGCATAAAAAAGTCCCACCATCTTGTAATTGGTATACCTAGTCTAGAAGGTTCTACTACAAGTGACATACGACTTTTAAAGAGAGGCGAGTAGCGGATGGATGTGGTCTGATCAAGACCGGGGTGGTAGGTTCAATTGGAAAGGCCTGTATCCAGGAGTGAACGGAGTTAAACTGAATATATGCATTAGGGGGGGGGGGTGATATTTTTTCTAATGCCATTGTAAAATCCGTTATTACTGACCTTCCCGTAGAAATAAACAGCTCATACTTAGTATGTATCTTTAAAGATGCCTAGTTACTAATTTTTGAAAGATAATATTATATTTTTTAAAAGATATTTTTTTTCTCTCACAGACCGGCAGTCTGGCTCAATTGCCTGGCAGTATCTTGTTCCTAACATCAGTGTTGCTGCAAATTCTGATGATGAGCGTTTTTGGAGAAAATATTATTACTGAGGTACGGCGAACATGCAGTGTCTTTAGCAGAAATGTCTATCGTAAACGTAAAACGTTATGTCAGGGATGCTCCTATGTAGTGGTCATGGCCTGTCCTAGAATAGGTGCTACGAGTACGCGACCTCGGCCACCGAGCTACTGCAGTCACTTCAAATATTCCCTTCAATGACTGCAGTATCCACTCCTACAGGCCATACTTTCCTTTACTATTATATCCTCTACTCACAAACCCTATTTCCTTTCCCCCGTTGATGATGGGCAGCAGCGTCATCAGCGCGAGTCCCCTCCTGCGCTCGCCAACCCGCCTGCCAAGCGTGGCGAGTATTGGCAAATACCCCCTAATGTCGACCAGGAATTGACCAGGCCCCCAGTCCGCTGGATGCAGACCGCTTCCAACAGGTCATTGTGGAGATCCTTGGGGGAGGCCTATGTTCAGCAGTGGACTTCCTGTGGCTGATATGATGATAAAACGTGAAATGTTTCCTGATTATGTATTCGCATGTTGCAAACTGTTGTATGAAACAATATTTATGCAGAGGTTTTGCGAAAATGTTTTGGTTACCCCTGTTATAACTGATGTTTATGCTTGAATTACAAATTAAATGTATAGTATTTTGATTGTTTCCCTTTATAATATGTAGGATTTAAATTTCATAACAATTTTAGAGCCGAAAAATTGGGGAATCTGCCTTTTTATGCAAATGGTATGAGATGGACGAGAAATCTAAAAGGATAATTTTATTGATAATAACAAGGTGAGTTTCCAACAGACCAATATATTATACACAAAGCACATTAGTGTTTAGAAAATATGCACTATATTAATAAAACGTACACTATATAAATATGCATAACTGTAAATACCTATAATACAAGTACTGTTCTATTTGCTTATAATGATAATACCGCTGCAGTGATTTTCTGATCCTGTGCCTACTTTAGTTACAATAAAACCTCTATGTTTTCTTCCACAGATCTCGTAAGCCCCAAATATTGACTGCATATAAATTCTCCGTAATAAGTTATGGCAGCTTCAGCAAAGTAAGTTTTTTTAGATAAGTATTTTGTAGATGATTGTACTGTTTTGTTCTATACCGGTGGTTGGTCTCTCATATGCGGGAGGCCGCCTGGATAGGTACCACTGCAATGTCTATTTCTCCTGCCAAACAACAATGTAAATGCACTGTAATGTTTCGGTTTAAACTTTTAAGATAAGCATTCCTTTATCATTCAAGGTGTTTTGTTTTGCTATTGTTCATAAGCAGTCGTATCGCTTACTATCAGGTCAACGACACGGTCGTTTCGCCAATCAGTGCAATAAAAAAACACCCAATGGTAGATTTATAGATTACCAAGTGACTGATTATTTTCGCTGGAACACGCTGTATTTCTCCATACGAGTGGATGTACGATGACTGATATCCAGAAAGTGGCGCATGATCTTTATACAGAAACTAATACTTATTTCTTAAACCACACTCTATTAAGACAACAATATAAAAAGCATCAATTCGTCTAATTAATATAAAATTTAAAAAATTAAGTTCAATTTTCCCGTGCAGTTATATAACCGACCCAAACCTCTCCTAAGGCATAGAAGAGCGAATATCAGTTTACAACCTTGTTTTTAATTGGGCCTACACACCGATATAGTGCAGAATATAGTCTGGTCACGTTCCATAATATGTTGAATACGTATCGGGATGGACAAACCATTATAAACCCACCAGAATACTTTGAAACCATTGTACTGTGCTGTATTGTTTCACGATGGTATTTCCGGATTTATTCAACATCGGATCTACTGACGCGGTGCCTATACGTTTTAGAATCCTATATTTTGATATTGCTTTTGAGATTTCAGCGTAATTGGTCTCAGTCGTAAGACATTCTTGTATAGATTAGATTGGAGACAGTTATGCTGATGTATGTGATAATAGGCTAGTGTTATTCATTGTTATTATTGCTTTTATCGAAAGGTTTCGTTATGATTAATAATAATCAGAAAGATTTTTTGGAATCTGTTATGTATTAAGTAAGTTACAAATACAGGGTATATCAAGAGTGCTACCGAAAACGAAGCCGGGTGGTAGTTTAACACTACAAACACAATGTAACTAAAAATTTCGCAAATAAACGCAACAGTTTTTTTTTTATTATTTTTCAATATTGTCGAGTTTGGGTGGTAAATCCATTGTTTTTGCTAAAATAATAATTTAAAGCCTTGCGTATCATAGCATTTTTAGAAATAAAATGGTGTACACTATTATTAAAGAAAAAACAATGCGTTTACCACCCTAATAATACGACTACAGAAAAAAAATAACAAAAACAATTGTCGCAATTTTTTGCACAATTTTTAGTTTCATTGTGTCTAAAGTCACTAAAACTACCACCCAGCTTCGGTTTCGGTAGCAGTCTTGGTATACTCTGTCTATATATGAAAGTTTGTAGTAGGAGTAACAGAAAAGGATGCAACATGCACGGCGCAACGTCGTATCATCTCTATGTCCAGGTGCCGCATGCCAAAGAGACTACGAGTGTTCCACCGCACTATTAAAAATATTAATATCTCAGTCAACTTACATCCAATTTTGATGCTGTTTTCAAATTAATGTTTTTTATAAGCGATTCCTTTTAGGAACTATTGCATACTACTCAAATTCAAATCTTGGACACAACCCTATTGTTAAAAACACACCATTTGTTACGTTAAGTGGGTTCGTTACTTTAAGGTGCATAGTACACAAACCTATTCCCCGACTAGTTACAGGGTATTGGGGAAACTTTCTCACCGAAATGCAAGCTGTTTTACGAAAATTTTCAATACAACATTGTTTTCACCTCGGTACAACTCCTTTTGTAATGTTGCAATATTTTAGAGCAAAGGTCTAACGAACGAGCAAACAGGTCACCTACTGGTAGGTGAACACTGAATAGTGCCACCCATGAACGTCTCTAATGGTTGAATCATGGATATATTGTCGGCCCACCTAATCAGAAGATGAGCAGGAAGGATAATGAACGGGAAGAAGGATGGGGTATTGGGTAACCGGCAATCTTACTCAACGAACAAAACGCGACAGCAAAGCAATATCGAGCTACAGTATGGATGTACCACTTCAAAATTATCATTAGTAGAAAACTAACAACTGAAATTGTGGCAAATAATACCTGAAAGATATTTTTATTTGGCTCCTCGACCTTAAAAATAAAAGAACGGTTGACATTATTTACGTTCAAATTGCGACTGCGAAAACTGCTATGGCTATCACCAAAAATTATTGTACGATAAAAAATGTTGCAATCTTCACAGGATAATGACATTGCTTATCATGTTTTCTAATTAAAAATCGAAAATTTCCAAGTGGTGATTATATTTTAGCAAAGCCGATAAGAATTAGACAAATAAAAAAAAAATACACTGATTATTATCTTATTAGTGATAATTTCTAAAATCGGTTTAATTGTACCTACCTTAGTAACAAGACCCTGTTTCGTTTCAAAACAACTCTTTGAGTATTGTCTGGCTAATAAACAATTCGTCTTTACACTATGCAGCAAATAGTAACTAGAATTGCAATTACAAGTAGTATATTCAATCTCTATTAGCTATATCATCACTGAATGGTTGAATACTTTATTATATTTTATTTGAATAGTGGCTAATATTGTATGCACTGTACATTGTAAGCTTAAGAAATGTTGCAAATGAACATTAGTAACATTACAATAAGTCACGAATGAACTAACAATTCAAATAAACGAACATAACCGCCACACAAAACATATATACAAAAACCAGACTGATTATTTTATTTCGAATGTAAATCAGCATGCTTAAGTTCATAAGAAATCATAGGTTTGATTCTTGTGTGCCAGTGTAATTATAAATATTTTTTTGGGCCGCATTATTTTGTTCTTATTTGGAAATGCAATTAGCATGGACAAAGCATAGAAAGTAAAAAATAGAGAAATGTACGTCTATACTGTTGTGGCAAATTAAAGTAACTGGTTGTATGTATAAAAAACTGTTTGATAAAAGTTGTTATTAAATTAAATTTCACGGTGGAAATGTTAGGCATGCCTTTTATCAGTAGCGGAGTGTTTATCGTAGAAATCTGTTTTAATATTGTCGCGAAGAAGTAATAAAAAGGAGCAGTGCAGTGTTCAGATAAAGTGTCAAGCGGTGTGATATTATGGATACCGATTGCAATAGAATGAATGAATTCATTGATTATGGTGAAATCCACTGTACTAACAAACATACGTATAACGTTGATGTCTCAGGTTCGCATCCAGGGTCGGGCAAAGTGATACTATTTTTCTACTCATGATCTCGGAGGTAGGAATTTTTGCCCGATATGGCGATTGGCTCGCCCCCATTTACATCATGGGACGTAACACACAAAGTGAAACATATTTGTCTTGGTAGCATCTTTGCCATCCCTTTCTGGGGAAGGAAGTTTAATATTTATGTATGTATGAATTCTAATAGGCACGATTTTATTTCCAGATTATCAGCACGTCATGGTCTTACTTCACCATACTTAAAACGGTCTACACGCCTCCTGAAATAAATCATGGAGAGTAAGATCTTCGAGAAACATCCAGTAAAACATAAACATTCGATAGTAAAAGCATTAAACATCTATAGACTATCTTTCCTTTTTGTTAAGATATCTAATCGGACAAAACTTGTTTAAAACAATAATTTCAGGAAAGACCGATAAGCGTAAATATAATCTTTAAACATGTTATGACTTTCTATCTCTTAAGAGTTCAGACAGAAGAAGACTACTACGGAACATACGCCATCCTTAACGATCTTTACATCGAAATAATGGAACCGGCTTGCATCCAGCGGCTTCTTGATACCTTATTTTATTCTTTTTTGTACACCAAACAAATCTTAAACGAATATTTAACATATGAGTACAAATGGCGGTCATATCGCGCGGTGCAATCTGTAAATGACTAATATGGAACGGACGTAAGAGAAAGAAAATAAAAATTGAGCAGTCTAAAGTGTACTTTTAGGATAAAGCTTGAACATAAATTATTGATAGATATCCGATGCTATAAATACAGCACCGTAAACTTTTCATTTCAGTGTGAATGGAAAAGTGATGCGTTTGCATCCTACGATCACATTTGACTTCCAACAAGGTTGTTCCGTCTTTTATTAACAAAAAGACACGATACTAACAATATTTTTTTTTTTTTTTTTAATGCTTCATATACATAAACTGTATAAAGGCGGACTTAATGCCTGAGGCATTCTCTGCCAGTCAACCTTTAGGTGGTGCAGAGAGAGAGCACGGTAGGCGCATAAAATATGTAATACATAAATATATTTAATCAATTAATAAATATAACTGTATACATACACACACACACATTTAAATACATACACATGCATACACACACATAAATTTAATATTTATATATTAATTTTGTTTTGTATGAAGATAAAGAAGTCAAGAATAGTATATAACAAATGGTTTGTCCATAGGTCATAGACATTCGACCACCAGCGAAAACAAGTGACGCAAAGGATTTGGAAAATTTTACAAATCTGACAAATCTTTTATGATATATATAATTGATTGATCTAGAAGTACGTGTGTAAATTGTTATCGGACATGATTATTAAAATAATATTATGTACAACATTTTTGATTGCTATAAATAATGCTATGTTCATTTGTTTACATATAGGGCTGCTTGATACCGTTTATACAAAGACTCCAGTCAGTGTAATTGGGATCCACCGCAAAAGCGAGACGATTTGGAGACTAACTATGCTGAGTTTTCCACCATAATACGGTACTGTGATACGGTGCAGATAGAAATGAAAATTTTACAACGAACTCGTATATCTTAAATGTGACCAGTAGCGGCCAGACTCGGGGTCGCCTAGCTGCAGATACTTTTGAGTTTAGTCGAAATCAGAAACATATTATGTCCCGTACTCTCTGTTTTTTTTTTATCAAACAACTCAACATGACTGCTATTCTTTATACTGATTTTTCTGTCCCGTCCCGTCACAACCCGTAGGGTCCTGTCTTATTCTGTCCCATATCATACGCCCTATAGTCATCCATTTGAATTTGGACGTATGAGAAATATGTATAACTGAACTCCTTGGTCATCCCAAGGAAACACCATACTTTCCTATACGTATAAATAGGTATAGGTATCCAGGGTACAAGCAACCTCCATACCAAATTTCATTTTTCAATTTCCTCAAAATTGATTTAAATGTTTGAGCGTAAAGAAGTAACAAACACCCAAACTTTGGCCTTTTTAATATTTGTATTAAGCATCAGACCACAATTACGTATAGTCATTCAACTTTTGGAAGCACACCAGGTATCTAAACTAGAACGGTCGGACCACTAGGTACTTTAAATGTGTCAAAACTACTAGTATCTATATTTAATTTGATTGTAATGTCAATATAGTGGATATCGAATGGTAAAAAAAATACCTAAGACCTCAATACCTCAACAACTGCTAATAATGCTAAGCCTCAAACCAAGACCATTGGCTAAGACTTCCCAGAATTTCAGAAGGTTCGCGTTTAAAAATGAAAGCCTATTAACTATAGAGATAAGTATGATCTATTTATTAGTCGACGTCGAAATTTTTATCGATATTGTAAAATTGAAAAATCTTATCATTCACTAGTAGAGCTGCATTGTTGATAACTTGAAATGCACGAGAAAAGGTGAACGTAGTACTACAGCTGTCTCAAAGAAAACCAATGTGAAGTGATGGTTGCAGTTCTCTTATATGTGAGAGGCCCCCTGGTTTGAAGAATATTGTAGCCGGATTGACTACTAGAAATACTAAATATTTTAATATGTCCCAGGGTGGCGAGCTTGTTGGTGGTGTAGTGGAGCATGGTGTTGTTTGGTTTTACGATTATCCATGAGCGGTCGTATTGCTTAACATCAGGCGAATGACAATGATCGTCTCGCCATACATGGCAATTTGAAAAAATCGGTGTCGTTTCTTGTTCGGTGACCAAAATTTCTCGAGGGTCAATACCCACATTGCTTTCCTCTTCTCGTCTTCTTTACTTGTTTAATTACCGCTCACATTTTAAGAAACCGGCAACGCAATTACTTCTAAACTTTTGCAAATGTATATGATCGTAAGTCACACTTACCATCTTGTAAGCTATTTGCTCAATTGCCAGACTATTGCAAAAAATGAAATATTTTTTTTTTTTTTTTTTTTTTTATTGCAGTGAATGGCGAGACGAGCATGCCGTTCGCCTGATGGTAAGCGTTGCGACCGCTCATGAACAGAAGCAAAACCAAACAACACCTTGATTTACAAAGCAATGCTTGGCATTCCACTGCGCTCGCCATCCTGAGACATAAGATGTTAAGTCTCAATATGTCCAGTAGTTACTCTGGCTACAATGTCCTTCAATCCGAAACACAACAGTGCATTTAAACTACTGTTTGACGGGAGAAATAGGCATTGCGGTGGTACCCACCCAGGCAGCCTCTCACATATGAGATACCTACCACCAGTAAGATATATGGTAATAATATTTTTTTCTGTGATTTTTAACTCAGCAAAATCACAGCTAATTACGAATCAACGAAATATACCGAATGAGATATTTCATTCGGGCTCATGGGCCACGTTTATTACAGTTGTTAGCAAAGTTCGGCTTAAAATCATTATTTTGTTGAAACAAAGGGCAATTAACCGGTATTAAACCCACCTGTTCCTTGCGGTTCGATGTAAAATATAACTTGTGCTAGATAACTTATCAAACACTATAGTTTGTTTTCGCTAAAACACGAATTATTTTGCTATTTACAGCCTGCCAATAAAATTGAGTCGCTGTCAATTCTGACTTCCAATCCTGGCTTGCTGGCTTGCATCCTGGTGGATGAGAGGATGGGATAATCAGAGAAAATGGGAAATTCAGAGTACTCACATACAATTTATTTTAGGAGATTTTGATACCATAGTTTCAAGTTGAGTAATAATTGAATATGCAAATCAGTCATTATTAATATGAAATGATAATTGTTCTGATTGCACTTTGGAACTAATTAAATGACGTTGTGTAATAATGCATTTATTCTCCACACCCAAAAACTTAATTACTTCCTAGAGATTATAATTGGATTGTAATTTTTTATTATCAGTAAACTTTTTCTAGAAAATATTTCTACAAATTTCTGATTTATTTCTGAGATTGTTAGTAAGAATGTGTGGTCTGAGTTTGCATGATAGAGTGCATAATAGTGGGATGATGGAATGTTGTAGAGTAAAAGAGGGTGTAATGATTCGGGCAGGTAGCGAGAGGATAGATGAAAGGCAATTAACAAATTGAATACATGAGGCGACTGTAAATGGAAGAGCTGGTAAAGATAGACCCATCGAACCTACCTCAACCAAATTGATGGCACCTACCGCAAGTATCAGGTTAAAAGTACCCTGAACCGATAAGCATCCATGAAGATGTTAATGAAAATGGACGAAGAGAAAGTTACATGAAGGGATGGAGAGAAGTGGAGATCCACCCCAATGGGATACATGCGGTACGTTTATACATGTATGTATTTCAAAAGTGGAAATTAAATGCAATCAAGTTAATATAGACTATCGATCTATTAGCTACTATTTAATCTGAAGATAAAACAAACTGTCGATAAATCCTCTTGTTGGCAACGACTAAACAAGCAACCTGCCCAAGTTTTGATGAGTGAATAATTTTTAATTTCTTGAACCAGGATATTAACATGTATCAAAACTCACTTGTAATTTCAAAACATTTATATTCTATAACATGATTTAGTCGCATCGAAATTGTTCCTTTTACGGAAGTTTGAATCTAAAACGGGAAAGTCGATCCGGTGTGCATTGCGTACATACCAAACCTGAAAAAAGTTATCATAAAATACACATATCATTTACTAAACAAGATATGATCAGTTTATTTTTTTATTTATTTAATACTCACCGATATCTGATCAATTCATCAGTTCCCAGATTGAAGAAGTCTCCATGACAACTGTTGAAGATAGCTTGCATCCAGTTACTACACTTTCTTCCTTGCAAATGGTTGTTAATCACAGAGGCGACAAAGAGTTGCCAGGAGCGACTATGGCTGCAGGATGGGCTTGTGCAACCAGGTTGCACGGCCCCACCATTGGGATAAAAGTCAACCACACCAGAATTGAAGTCAATGCCGAGGATACCTCTGTTTGTATGTATCACTTCGACGTACCGGGCATCGTTAGACTGAAGGCGTTTGGAGTTGTATGTCCATAAAGGTCCAGCGGGATCCAATCCTGATAAAAAAGTTGAAAAATTACATTTTTACTATATTATAATAGGCTGGATATAGGCCACTTTCAGCAGGTCGCTGTGGAAGAGTCTTACCAAGTCAGATAAACGTAGGTTGTAAATTTATTTTTTCTCATGAAAGTGTGGGGTATTATGATGTCAATGGAGCAAGGCTTTAAAAATAAGGTATGTTGCGGACTGATTTGGACTGCCTATCTGGATGGTAGGAATAATTAGTTACAGAGAGAGAGCCGACATCCAGCAATAAACAGTAAACGAACGAATAATGATATCAGGGTGCCGATTGGGAGATTAGTATTTTGTGACTTTGTTGTGATTACATCTTACGAGTACATTATCTGTACAAGATACAAATGGATATGTTGATAATAATAAAAAGTCACATAAGTTTTTTTTCAGTTTATAGTGAATTCGCTTCAAATTCATTTTTTATTTTAATCTTTTTATATTATATTCATTAACTGTTGACTGAGCTATCTTAAGAGCGTTTATACCCTTTGCGCGCTTTTTGGCTAAAAAACAGGACTTTTCAAACGAGTTAATAGCCACCAATAAACAATTTAAAGGAAAAATATTTAGTACTAATTTTAGAAAAGGTTATCATCTAGGGATTTTGGTGGAAAACATTACAGATTGATGAATAATTTGTGAGTACTATAAGGATTACTGAACACAAGTTTCGTTATTTAGGTTTTAAGTGGCAATTTAGAAGCTTAAGATATCCGAAATCACTAAATATAAGATGAAAATAAAAATATTATCCGACTAATAATACCCTTATGGAGGGATTTTGCTGATAAAAATAATCTTTTTATTTTTAGTTCCTGAAAAATAAAAATTTAAACAATGCGAAATTATTCAGAAATTCTCGTCAAGAACATATTTTTTCACCAACTTATCGTACATATTTTTTTATAGCAATTGCATATTATAATAGAAGAACATCTTATCAATAAATTGCCATTTTTATATTTCAACAAAATTAGTTTTCATGTTTTCTACAATTATTTTAAAAACCACTAATAAAACACGCTATCTGACGTCCATCAAATCAGACCGCCGCAAGGCCTTCTAGAGGGAGGACGTATCGCTCGTCGCTCCGGCCTGGCTGCAGTCGATTTTTGCCGTGCGTCGTAAAAATAGCCACGCGCGGACTGCGATTGCCACATATTAGTACTTTGGTAGTAAAACATATTTTTTCTTTTTATTACCTACAATGATTTTGTAGTGAGTATAAATTATGTTTCAGATAATATAATGGGATGTAATTCCGAGGCTAAATTATGTTATGTATTGTAATATAAAATTAAATATATTTCGTAATTGTAAGGGGTTGTAAGGCCCCTAACTCTTTTCATGTGTTCGAACACGAAATGATTAATAAACGTCCGTAGTGTCTACTGATTGAACACTGATTTGAATGCAACTTAACAATGTAATAATAACGAAAATATGATTAGTATCTAAATTTGTGTGTTAAGTGCGTGGTGGCCTGTTGGTAAACGGACTAGACGCGAATGCCAACATGTTCACGGTGGTCGCGGGTTCGAATCCCAGGGCACACCTCTGACTTTTCGGAGTCATGTGTGTATTGATAGTCAATCACCACGCACTAAAACGGTGAAGGAAAACATCGTGAGGAAACCTGCATACCATAGCGATTTATAAAATTTCTATGGTATGTAAGTTCGCCAACCCGCACTAGGCCAGCGTGGTGGACTATATGGCCTAACCACTCTCAATCGTACTCCCGATTGTAGAGGAGGCCCGTGCCCTGCAGTGGGACTTATATGGGCGGATACAGATCTAAATTTGTATTGTTCATTGCTTGCACAGTAATATTTATCTACTTATAATGCAAATAAAATATTCTTATGATATAATATTACCAATATATAAATCATAAGTTACATTTCAATTGAATGTTAGAACTTTGAAGCGCACGGATCAAAGTTGGTTGCGCTGACCGTATAGCGAGGCGACGCAACGCGGCAGCTCTACGCACACAGCTTTGGTCGCTTATGTGTGCGTGAAATTAACGAAGAAATACCTATGTATAGTTGACTTTGCGCGCAAGGTGTATACGCTCTTAATCATACTTATATAATTGTTCGGATGTCCCAAATAAGTAACAATTTAAAAATACATTGTGAATAGAAGATTTACGTTTTAATATTATTATGTAAACATACCAAAAGTGCGTGGTGGCCTGTTGGTAAACGGACTAGACGCGACTGCCAACATGTCCACGGCGGTCGCGGGTTCGAATCCCAGGGCACACCTCTGACTTTTCGGAGTCATGTGTGTATAATTGATAGCTAGTCAATCACCACGCACTACAATGGTGAAGGAAAACATCGTGAGGAAACCTTGCATACCATAGCGGTTTATAAAAAAATCTATGGTATGTAAGTCCGCCAACCCGCACTAGGCCAGCGTGGTGGACTATATGGCCTACCCACTCTCAATCGCACTGTCGATTGTAGAGGAGGCCCATGCCCTGCAGTGGGACGTATATGGGCTGATACAGATGTAAAGATAATATTATTGGAAGGCCCTGGATGAACGCAATTTCCAACATGCCGCTGTGAAAATCTTTGAGAAAGCTATCACATACATAAACTCACGGCTTTTTCCCCCCAGAAGGGAAAGGAAGAGGTGCAGCAACCAGGACACCCCCATTTCGCCTTGTATGGAAATTCCTGTCTCCGGGCTAATAATTAATAGAAAAATCCAATATCATATTGCCCGACCCGGCAGTCGAACCCGAACCCTCAGTTTTGTAACCATATTAATAAAACTACACTGCCGAAGCAGTTATTGAAGCAAGTAGAAAGGTGTTCATATATAGCTGACCTCTTGTTGATATAATTATGATATTGAGGACTTAACATACATACCTGTAATACGCGCGACTCGCGCATTCAAATGCCTCCCAGCGTTTCCAACCACATGAGCCCCTAAACTGTGCCCGATTAAGTGCATTTGGCTATAGGAAACACTGGTAGTTTCCCTAAGAAATGCTAGAAAATTCGCCAAATGTCTTCCTACGTCTGGTACACCATTGACTGCCGTCACGTAGTTTTTATTTGACAGTTGACTCCAATCGACCACAATAACATTCACAGCAGCTTTGGCTAAGAAAGCTGAAAATTAATATATTGTCATGAAGTCTGTTTATGCAGATTCGGCAAATTAAACATATATCAAGCTATATGAATATATGTATGTTATGTAATGTTTTATTTATCAGGGCTGCCTCTGGCCAAATGACGGGAGGACTTACACAAGAAGGCCGGTAGCGATTGAATGCATAAAGGAGCAGACCGAGCTTTGTAGCGTACCTTGGGAGAGGTCTATGTCCAGCAGCGGATTTATTGCAGTCCGCTGCTGGACATAGACTGGGCTGATGATGATTATTATGAATGTTTTATTTATAATATAGTGGTTAGACCTGAAACAATACAAAAACAAATCCATAATCAAATACCCTATTGCATCGGTGTGATTAGTGCGGCACAGAATGAACCCCGTTATGCAGGTCGCTACGAAGGATTCTTACTTACTGTTGCCATCAACGAAAATTATTAATTTGCCTTTGTCAATAACCTACCTTATGCCTCGAAAAATCCAGAAAGTTTATAGGCATTAGTTATCAATTACCATCAGCTGATTCTGTAGCTCCTTTACCAAATTTATGCTATAAGAAAACCTCTTTACCGTCTCTAATAGCAGCATTCAGGGGCGAAGTCATATCTCCACCCCAACCGTGGACTATGACGATAACAGGCAACGAAGGATCGAAAAGTGAAGATTGTATTGAGCTATAATCATTCCTTACTAATATGTCTGGAGTATTTGTACTGTTCCTGAATATAAAAAAAAAAATAAATTGGTAAAGCGGTTAAACTGATCCTTATGATAAAACAGTTAAAGGACACTGCAGCGCCAACAACTACTGGACATATTAAGGTGCCCATGCCAAGCATAGCTTTATATTTTATGGTGTTGCTCGGTTTTGCTACTTGTCCATCAGTGGTCTTATAGCTTATGTCAGGCGAATGAGATGCCTGTCTCGCTATTCATTGCAATAAAAAAAACTAGACTACAACTAAAACACTTTTGTAAATGACGTTATTCTTACGGCACGGATTATGTCTTCTACGGATTATAATTAGGGATTAGAAATTAATACTATCTCGATGATAGCTTACCTAGTGTACAAGAAGTATTGGTTATCTCCTACTGAATTTTTCCAGAGTCTATTTGTTGGAGCATCTGTTTTCTCTTGCCCGCTAGTTTGATTATATTCGGAGTAATGGTTTGCTAAATATTCTATGTAATAATTTTCAATGTGCTCTGATAAAATCGGCGATAAAATTGCTGAAACATGTTTTTAAACATTAATTATGTGACTAGTGAACACCATTTTGTTTATTACGATTCTTGTCTGTCGTCATAAATAGACAGCTATGCGATCGTGGTACTAATTCGACTAACAATACAGACTAAATATATTGCTTATTACGTCAATATTTTGAGATATTTAGCTAATGAGCCTTATTCAAGGCCAGTTTATACAAAAATGATAGCGAAAACTCCTATATAAATACGCGCTGATTAATTTAAATGTTCTCACCTACTTTTAGTGGTAAATAAAACAAAATTATCTTGCTATTAATATGTATAAAATTTATGAAAAACTAACCCATTAACAACACGAAATGAATAACTGCCATGATTCACAAACTGTAGCTGAAATTCACGTAGGTACTGGATCTTACTAAGAATGCTATAGCATCACATGGGAGAGCGTTATATATTGTCAGTAACGGCAGATCACAAAAGACTGTTAAAAGCGGAAATACATTATTTATTTAGCACTAGGTTTTGCTCACGACTACGTTTAACTATTAGTCTTCTCATTCTTATTAATAATCATATTATGTTCAGCAGTCGATTTCCATGGCATAATTATTTATCACAAAGAAGATATTTCAGGATTCACAAGATTTTAATGCAGGCTAGCATTTGCATTATTATGTCGATTATAGCGACGGAAAACTTTGGAACTTTGGATTCTACTTGATATACCATAATATGTAATATTTCTGTATCAATGTTTTTGTTTGTGAGACTGAAAAGTCTCTCATCGTTTCTGATACCCACGACACAAGAATTAGTCTTATTGTGGGGTCAGGACTGTTTATGTGACTGGTGGGTGTTGGTTGTATTTTTGTCCACCTACAATATTGAAAAAAAAATGAAAAATTAAATAAGTTTTTAATAAGAGTAATGCACAGATTTTCCATCCCACACATAAAAATATATTAATACCATACTAGCATCATATAATTACAATAGTTAAAACATTATGTATAGACAGGTATATGCATGTAAGACAATTAATTGTCCCCAACATCACGACTATGTATTTATATTCAATTTTAACCCCACATGTTATTAAGATGTTGAACTCTACAAGCAAACATAAACATACCGTCAGTGCGTCAGGATCTATCGGAATCTGTGATCGGAATATTCAAGTATTGAAGTTGTTGTATGACGTATGCAACTTTGGAACCTATCGAAAAATTAAGCAATCGACATTTTTTAAACCTATTTTTGTAAACGATTATCTTTCGAGATAATGATCTATCGCCCAAGGATTTTCTTTCTTGTACCGCACTAAACATTAGGTGCATCACTTTATCTAATAAATATTACTATAAATAATACTTACAGGATAAGTTTGCATACATTATTAAAGATTTGAAATCAATAAAATGATACATGAAAAAATCTCCAGTGAATCTTTCCCCATGTTTTCTTATAATTAGGTACTCTATATTGTATTATTAAACAGTAAATATTTTAGCTCGTGGCTATATGAAAACAAGCTCATTAATAAGCGCATGTAACAATAGATGTGTTGTTAGCTATTATTACGAAATAATGATCGTTCCAACCAAACGAAATTCGACTATTCGATTTATGGAGCTCTGGGGTCACACCGTAACAGTAGTGCATAACTCCTATATTTTTGCGTAACGTTACCGGATCGCCGGTGGCCATTCGTTGACCATTCGATGACAACTCGTTGCTCGCAGGCTTGTCTTGCGTTGTTGCACATTGACAATTCATAAGCACTGAATGAACTGCGTGTTGCCACTTAGTGGCCCACGCGAGACCCATCCGTGTTCCACTTGTGACAGCGAGTAGGCCGCAAGCGACAACACTGTGCCGGGTGGGTCTGATGAGCGGTAACCTTTGAATTACAAAGTTATCCTAACTCACCTTACTCTCATTTTCTGATATTTTACCATCAGAAAATTTCAGGATGCGCCTTTCTGATTGATCTTCCTTCCACCACTTAATCTTTTGCATATTATCGACTAATATCAGCTTTCATTATGCCAGTGAGAGACTTTCCCACCCAAACAGCACTGCAACGGCTATCAGCCGGGATCGTCAGGGACACGCAAGGATTTGACAACGAAATCGGAGGCTTACTCGCCAAGCCTCCGATTTCGATTCAGATTATCAGTTTGCTCGTTTACAGGACCTACTAAATAAAAGAAAAATGAATTCTTAGTATATTATAAACACCAAGCAACATATTGCACAAGTCAATGGTTAAACTCTTTATCAAAGCGTATTAAGGATAAGCATTCGCATCTTCCTCCCGCGAATAATTAGCCCCCCCTTAATTGCTCAATCTTATCAACATGCTGGTATTATATCAATACTTATGTCAGATTTTTATGATAAATCATTACAGCATAAAAACTACAAGTTCAAAGTTCATAATGCAATATTGAATGATTTTTCAAATATCACAAAAAAATTCTAGAACACTTAAGAAATTGCAGCAAACAAATGCTTGTTTGAACAAATTAATATCATATTTATTTCATTGGTATTATTTTGGTCTCCAGTTGCTTTGTGATATACTTTTCCTGAGTAAAATAATAACAATAATAATGATTTATTACGTAAACCATAACAAATATAAATTATCAACTAATATTAAGAAATTAAACGATCATGGAAACTGCTTTATTGTCTCAAAAGACTTTGTTAATAAAGTATATCCTCGCAAAATATTCAGCGTTAAGTACCTACTTATAGTTGAGACGAATGTTCTGGATGTTGTATTTTTAAAATCCGTATCTTTTAAACAATTTGATTCGTTTGTACATCAAGTTATTTTCTCCCAAAGTAGTATTAAAAACTACGAACATTTCGGTTACAGTTAGTCCGATCCAACCTTCATTCTGTTGCTTTACCAAGGATTTTTTTGACATTTGTACTCCATCCAGAAACAATCAGTTAAATAAATATTAATATTGATGGCATTTAGCTGTCGTATATTCTCTTTGTGAATTAATATTTAGTTTTGTTTGAATACAGTTCTTTATCTAAGGCTTTATGTCCAATAAAAAGGAGTGGTCTTTTAAAACCGTTCAATGTTTCTAGCGTAAGCGCGGAAACTTTTGGTGATTTAAATAAAATATTGGCACAAGTTCAACTCACGCGCCATTCGTTGCTGGCAAATTTGATTTTGAAAAGAAATTTGTCTTTACCGAGTTTCGTGACATATTGAAATCGATAAAATAAAAACTTTTTATTTCAAAGTATTAGAAACAATATGTGCAAAATTATTACTTCGAATATTTTAGTGCTTTGGGGAAGGTAACGGTTCACAGCGACAGTTTCCGTGGCGTAGTTAGTTGGAAGCCGGCTGTGAAACGAGAGACTGCGGGTTCGATCCCCGCACCGAAATAAATATTTCTGTGAACCACAGGTACTTGTTTCGGATCCTGGGCGTTGGTGAAACCGAGAAGCCTCTCGTAGTTCCTGATACCCACGACATAAGACTCGATCTCAGTGTGGTGTGAGGACAATACTGTTGGGTGAATTTATTTATTTATTAATTAGTTCAATTCTAAATGCTAAAATATACAGCTAAAATGCCACGTACACAATCAGAAACTACACAATTGCGTCTTTGTATTTACTGTGAATCACATACATAATTAATCAGCTCCCACGTATTCCATTGTTATATCAATGTATGATCAATGACGTACATTCTATCTACTGATGTACACGTAATTCCCTCATAATAGGACAATTAACCCAATATATCTCTGTAGCTATTGACTATTGGCTATGCTGATCTCTAATAAGTCCTTTTAGACTTCAAGTTAATTCGTCAATTGGATCATGTGGAAATATGGAAAGGGCTATGTTTCAGTGGACTTTCTACGACATGATGTATCGATAAGACTAAATAGCCCTTACGCCCGCCACAGAAAAGCTATTGACTATGGAACGCATTTTATGACACTTAGCACTAAAACTGAGCCCATATTGAAGGATTTGAATTACTGGGCTACACTCTGTCATCCATATACGGCTCCGCTATCTACAAGAAATGTTCGCTTACTGACTGTACCGTTTCACAAGTGTCCGACACAAACAACATAGAAATAATAGTTGCACAGATTGGCTCATTAAACCTAGTCTCCGTGTATAAACCCCCTGCAACACAAATAACTAGTTTCACTTTACCTACCGTCTTGCATCCTGTTTTGTTTTTGGGAGACTTCAATTGTCATCATACGGCATGGGGATATGCTAAATCAGACAAGAATGGAGACGAACTATCAGCGTGGTCCGAAATGAATAACACCCGCTTAGTTTTCGACCCCAAGGGACGTCGTTCGTTTAGATCTGGGAGGTGGAAATCTGAAACAAACCCAGATTTGTGTTTTGCATCGGAAGACGCCATAGGTCGTATGCTTCCAGTAAACAGGTCCATCCTCAATGGCTTCCCAAGGAGTCAACACAGACCAGCACTTATCTCCATAGGTATTGAAATCCCACTGTTGAAGTCCACGCCCAGGCCTCGCTGGAACTTTGCCAAATCTGACTGGACCACCTTTTCAGCAAAATTAGACGCAACCGTAAGGTTTATCCAGCCATCGGTCGAAAACTATAACCGGTATGTACGAGCAATAATAGCAACCGCCAAACGCACTATCCCGAGAGGCTACCGCAAAGAGTACACGCCGGGCTGGACGACCGAGACTGAGGAGGCCTACGAAGAATTCATCTCTACGAACGATCCCGAATCTGCCCATTAGCTACTTGCGTCATTAGACGCATCCCGGAAAGATAAATGGGAATCGTGTGTCAAGAGCATGGACTTTACTCACTCTAGTAGAAGGAGCTGGAATGTGCTACGAAAACTAGGCAGTGCCCCACAATACCACAAACAGTCATCATCTATAAACCCAAATGAAATTGCCAAACGGATGCAAGATCTGACGAAGAGTGTCAAAACAGACAAACCGTTCGCAAAAGCTACTCGCAGCAAACTGTTAATTTTTTTTAACACCGCAGGTACTAACGATTTCTTCAGCAAACCATTCTCCCCTCTCGAGCTGGATACTTCACTCAAATGTATAAAAACCAATAAAGCCGCGGGGCCCGATGAAATTTACCCTGAATTCCTTCTCCATCTTGGAAAAGTGGCCAAACGGTGGCTGCTCCAGTTGTTCAATATCATCCGAGAAACAGGCATCGTTCCTAGCGCTTTCAAACAGTCTAAAGTTATTGCCATGCTGAAGCCAGGAAAATCAACAAACGAGGCTTCCAGTTACCGGCCCATCTCACTACTTTCAGTCACATACAAACTCCTGGAAAGACTAGTGTATAGTAGAATCTACCCGGTAGTCGACGACGTTATTCCACCAGAGCAAGCTGGCTTCAGGGCAAGCAGAAGTTGCGCCGATCAAGTCCTGGCCCTATCTTCATACATCGAAGCTGGTTATCAACGTGGACTCAAAACTTCAGTAGCCTTTGTTGATCTAAGTGCAGCCTACGACACTGTGTGGATAGATGGTCTGCTTAGTAAAATCAGCGATATCATCCCCTGTACCAAAATGCTCCGCCTCATTAAAACTCTCCTCGGCCCTCGCCATTTTAAGGTCCATTTAGACGAAAAAAGCAGTCGCTATCATCTTGTCAAAAATGGACTTCCACAGGGTTCAGTCTTAGCACCACTCCTTTTTAATATATACATCCGTGATATGCCAACCACGTGATCCAATAAATTCGCTTATGCAGACGATCTAGCATTAGCTTACCAGTCAAGGAGCTTCGAACAGGGAGAACTGGCACTGACCGAGGACTTGAAGACTATGGGGGACTACTACACACGATGGCGTTAACGTCCCAACCCGACCAAGACTGAGGTCTCATCTTTCCATCTCACCAACTGCCTGGCTAAGAGAAAACTTCAAGTAACCTGCTGCGGCGAAACAGTGAAGCACAATTTGACCCCAAAATACCTCGGCGTTACACTTGATCGCTCACTAACTTACAAGCCGCATATTGAAAACGTCAAACAGAAGGTGAAAACGAGGATCAACATCATCCGTAGACTGGCAGGCACAAGCTGGGGAGCTTCAGCGGCGGTTCTTCGTACATCCGCCCTAGTTCTAGTGTACTCGACTGCAGAGTATTGTGCACCCGTATGGTACCGCAGCGCTCACACAAAGAAGGTCGACACACTGCTAAACGAAGTCATGCGCCTAATATCGGGAGTAATAAAATCAACCCCTATTCCATGACTTCCTGTATTATCGCACATTCCACCACCCAAGCTGCGTAGGTACAGAGCAGCGGCTAACGAATGGGAGAAGTGTGTCCAGTTAAACCGCCCGAAGCCCATGCCCATCAGGGAAACATTGGACGAACTCCCTACTTTTCATCTAGGTTCAAGATTCCCAATTTGGACGGATGAGAGGATCAAAAATAAGTTCGACCTAAACGAAGCCTGGCGTTCAGAATGGTGCCATTTTAAAAACACCAATACGAATCTCATACCCCACCAAGAAGCTGCCCGGTTTCGATGCGGAACGCAAGACATGGACAAGGCTCAACAGATTCCGGACCAACCACGGGAAAACTAACCATCACCTGCATACATGGGGTCTAAGGGAGTCACCACAGTGCGACTGCGGAGCACCCGACCAGACCCTATCCCATGTCGTAAACGAATGCCCACTTCGCTGTTTCCCCGGTGGAATCTCGGAACTTCATAAATACACTCCTGATGCAACAAGCTGGCTAAAAAACCTAAACATAGAAGTTTGATCCACGCAGGATAAATGCCATACGCAATGATGATGAGCACTAAAACTCGGCGAGCCTCTGGGATGGTTGAAGTGGTCTTTTACCCGCACTTGAATAAATTAATTAGTAAAATGAATATGAGACGTTTGATCCAAATTATTGCCGTGTTTTTTATTGAAATTTACTGTCCATTATCTTCCATAACTAAGGGGCTGTTTTTTTCGTAGCTGGCCTAGAATAATAACTTCCGAAAGGTCTACCAGATTGTTGAAGCAGTTCGACGGAATTACTAATTATCATTATTACTTAGTACCTACAACTCAGCACTGGTGGTAGGTCTCTCATATGTGCGAGGCCATCTGGGTAGGTACCACCGCGATGTCTATTTCTCCCGTGAAACAACACTGCTTAAATGCACTGTTGTGTTTCGGATTGAAGGACATTGTAGCCAGAGCAACTACTGGACATATTGAGACTTAAAATCTTATGTCTCAGGATGGCGAGCGCTGTGGAATGTTTCTACTGTTTATGAGCGGTCGTATCGCTTACCATCAGGCGAACGGCTTGCCCGTCTCGCCATTCACTGCAATAAAAAAAAAAAAAAGCAAACTATTTGAGATACTGGTAATTATTGTTTGAAACTTTTAGATGACCGATTTTCAATTTATCATAAACCAAAACTTGTTTTAACTGGATTATTCCAGATGGTACAAATATCTGATATAAGAGCTAAGCCGTAACAGTGGCTGTAAGAATCAATGTTTATCTGAACTAATTAATCTTTATAACAATGTATTATCGGATAACATACTACACAAAACGTATATAATATTTGAGCTGTAGTGAAATTTTATACATGCCAATATCATCAGTAACATTCCCTGCGTCGGTGTTTCATCACTTTCATTTATATTTCACAATTTTGTCAATAAAAGAGTTTATCAAAATCCTTTTCTTTATTTATCCTTAATGCGAAATGTGTATATTTTTAAGTTCGTAATAATTTTTTTCATTTCTGCTAAATCATATTGGATAATAGATAGAGCAACTTGCTGCTTTAGTGCGTATCTCCTTCTCCGTATCGAAGTCTGCTGTTGAATATAAACCTCCCACAAGGATCACAATAGTCTCCTATTGGAAGCGTCTTTATCGGTCTACTTCCTGCTACCTTCACTAGGTCTTCTCTTCACCTTGTAGGCGGAAGTCCTACACTTCACCTATCACTATCGCACAGAAAACCAAAAGGAAGCTTAGCTATTGCGTTTCGTTCAATTATTGAGATTGCCATAGCAGGTAGCAAATTTTTTTATGACCTATTGTTTGCGAATCCTACCTCACAAATACTTATTAAAATTTAAGTGTTTAATATATTGTCATTTGCTATCGTATCTCAGTATTTTGTGTATCTCGTCGTATTTATTTTCTTTTGATATCAGTGATTTATCAAAATTCAGGTAGTCATGAGTAGCAATTATTAATTTTATAAATAATGTTTTTTTTTTTTTTTTTTTTTTATTTTACTGTATATAAGTATTTACACATAAATAAACAATAAAACATCACTTAAACCTATAGTGGTTTGTATGTGATGCATTAATCACATCTCAGACAAAATAACATGTAATACAATAACAAGCAAGGTTTTTTTTTTTACATTAAAAATATAAAATAGCTCAAAATTATAACAATTTAAATTACAATTATACTACTGTTATCTATCTTATATGATTTACCTTTATATGTATTCATTTACACTTGTTAAAAGCTATTCAAGTAATATTGTTTCAATTTGTCTTTTAAGTTATTTTTATTTAAGGATTTTTTTAGTGGTTTAGGTAGTTCATTTATCAATTTAGGGATTAAATATTCTTTTGTTCTTGTACCATAAAAATTACTGTGAGGCGGTACCCTAAGCTTGTTTGCAGTCACTGCTCTAGTAATTATTTTGTGTTGTGTTTGATTTTCGGTGGTGTATTTATTATCAAAGTAGTTTTCTGCAAGTATAACATGATTGATTTTCTCGGATATGGGCAGTACTCCACAATATTTAAACAGTAGATTATCTTGATTTTGATATAAGTTTTTTATATTCCTAGGTACTATTGTTTTTAGTATTCTTACTTGTAATGTGTGTATGTTTTGTATGTATGTTTTAAAAGTCCTCCCATAACTGCTTAATCCATAAGATATTATGGATTCTGCCATAGCCTTGTATAGTAATAAAAGTGTTTTGTATGGAATCTTATTTCTTATAATGTATAATATAGCCAAAAAGGCTCGTAATTTATTACATACACTATTTATGTGCATATTCCAAGAAAGCCTATTGTCAAATATTAGTCCAAGGTATTTTTGGGATGTTACTGTTTCTATTTCATTGCAGTTATATGCATGGCAGTACTGTGAGTTATTATGTAAGCATAGGTGGCTGTGACCGATGATTTTTATGTTATGATAAGTTTTATTGTGCGCCGAGTGTATATGAAGTAATTTAGTTTTTTGTGTGTTTAAGACAAGGCCAGCGTCATGTGACCATTTCAAAATTGTGTCAAAGTCTTCTTGGAGCTTAACTTCAGCCACCTCTAATTTATTGCACGATATTATCAAACAGGTATCATCCGCGAATTGATATATTGAACAGTTTTTTATCAAGTTTGGTAAATCATTAACATAAATTAAAAAATGAAGTGGCCCAATCACTGATCCTTGTGCTGTGCCTTGTGACATAATTTTTTTGTTACTGTATGATTCGTTTATTTTTACTGTAAAGTAACGATCTTCAAGATAGTTTTGGCACCACTTAAATAACGGTCCTTGAATGCCACTGTCGTGCAATTTACATAATAGTTTATTATGATTTAGGACGTCGAAGGCTTTTGAGTAATCAAGGAATAAAATTAATATATGTTTTTTGTCGTTTAGATTTTTGTTAATTTCATCTGTAAATGCTGATAATAGTTGGGTTGTACTTTTGTTCCTTTGAAATCCGTATTGTTTGCTTGATATATAATTTTGTTTCTTATAGAAAACTTGCATTTGGTCACAAATTACTTTTTCTATAATTTTATCAATTATTGGAAGTATATGTATAGGTCTATAATTGTTACAATCTGTTTTTTTGCCTTGATTCTTATAAATTGGCCGCACACAACTTTCTTTTAAAGGTTTTGGATATATTCCACTTTTTATGCTTATATTAATGAGATTAGAGATGGCTATTGCTATTTTATTGCATATTTTTTTAACTATGTTCGCTTTTATACCATCGGTGCCGGGTCCTTTATTTTGGTTTAATGATTTCATATATTTACGGACTATATCTGGTGTGGTTTTATTAAAGTATATGGTTGAGTCTAATTTTGTAACGTTATTTTGTTTTATTAATTTAATGTTACAGGTTGGGAGTATATTTTTAACGTTTTCATCAAATTTTTGTGCAAAAATGTCTGCAATTTCTTTGTCTGTGAGATTTTGCTTATTGAAAGCTTTTTTTATTCCTTCATCTATGTTTACTGTCAATCTTCCAGTAAGTTTATTCAGAATCTCCCATGTTTTTTTCGTGTTTCCCCAGCATTTAACTATTTCCGATTTATAATACATATTTTTGCTATAGTTAATAGCTTTATTAGTCTTATTTCTTATTTTAACGTAACTAAGGTGTTTTATTTTATCTGTTGTATCCTTTCTCCATTCTTTGAGAATGCAATCGCGTTTTATGCAAAGTTTAACTAAATTTTCGTTCATCCAAGGCTCACGAGTACGTATTTTGTTGAAATATTTTGAATCATACAACGAACTATTGACTGCATCATGGTATTTATTTTTTATGAATTCGTATATTGCATTCGCGTCATTCATGTTGTTTGTTACTCGCCAGTCTATGTTACTTAGTGAAGTCGCTAGGATTTTGTGGTTTACTTTTAATGTGTGTTCGTCGTAATGTGTCTGTGTGCGTGATACGCCTAAACAGGTGAGAGCTATCATTCGATGGTCCGCCAGTATAGTGTCAACAGCGCCCGAGTACGGTATAAATGAGCGCAGACGCGTAAACACATGATCTATGCACGATTTTGTTAAGTTGTTTTGCTTATATTCAATCCTTGTATATTCAGATATCCCGCTCATTAGTCCATACTCGGACATCATGTTGACATACTGGTTTTTTATACTTGTTGATGATTTTAAATCGATGTTTGTATCCCCAATGATAACTAAGTCGTGTTGGTTACAATGAAGCGATATAAGTGTACCAAGCTCTGTTATAAAGTCCAATTTGTTATTATTTGGAGGTCTATATAGTGCACACAGTGTTACAAGATGTTTTTGTGTATGAATAGTGCCTAAAATAATTTCACATGTTTTGGTAGTGACATTTATTGTAGTAAATTCTATACTTTGTTTTGTATATATTATTATACCGCCACCTTTTCTGTTTTTACGAAGGGCTGTATGCATTATATATCCTTGGAGGTTATACAAACTGCTTATAGTATCCGAGATACCTGCCTCAGTGATTACAATTATATCAATGTCAGGATAGTGAGACATTAGTGTTTGTTGAAGTAATGCAAAGTTTTTTATCATTGAGCGAATATTTATATGAATTATTGTGAGCTTTTTATTAGTAAATGGAACTGACTGTATGAAATCTTTAAAAGTTGTACAATTAAATATTTCATTATTTTCTAAAGCCATTTTTATAGCATTTTTTTTTGTTTAGATATGATATAATTGATACCTTTAACAACCATTGAATAAAGATACAGTGACTTAAATTAGCTTATTAATTTCTTCTTCTGATCTAATAGCAATAACTTTGCTTGAGTCATTTTTACGGAGCAGTATTTTACTCTTATCGCACCAAATGTATTTGTATGTTATCGATAGTTTTTGTTTTGCTTGCCATAGAAGGGTTTTTAGAGCTGGTGTTAGTGCCTTTCGGATGTATATTTGCTGTTGGGCTGACTCGGTTGGTATATTCGCAATCACATCTCCTAGTACAAGTTCAGTCAGTTTGGCTGCAGCTACCCACTGGTCTTGATTT
Organism: Hyles euphorbiae; assembly: GCA_023078785.2. Lineage (NCBI taxonomy): Eukaryota > Metazoa > Arthropoda > Insecta > Lepidoptera > Sphingidae > Hyles > Hyles euphorbiae. Next base: position 5,890,348 of record CM041049.1, read on the forward strand.
TGTTTATTTCTAAGTTCCACTAAGAGTGATCCTGGCCGGTTTCCTCGATCTGGGTTTCTTTTTGTAGATTCAACTGTTGCGGCGTTTATTTGTAGTTTGTTTCCTAGTATTTTTATGATTTCAAGATCACTTATGTTACTTTTAGGTATACCAATAATTTCAATATAATTTAATAACATGTTTTGATCAGTTTCCATAGATTTTTGTTCTAGTGCTTGTACTTTTAGTTCCAAATGTTTATATTTGTTCTCTAAAGCTATGTTTTTGTTTTCTAGTGATTTAATTATTTTCTGTTGATTTTGTATAGTTTCTTGGAATGTATCAAATTTTTCATTAATAAATTCAAGTGATTCGTTAAATGCAGCTAGCTCCAATGCCACGACTTTTTTTATTTCTTTAGTGACGTTGTTTAGTAATTTCTCAACATCAAGTGACGTAAGTTGCTTACTATTTGGAGACACCTCGTCTTGTGATTCACAATCATCATCAGGTATTATGAATGATGATCTTTTCGAGGAGGTCTTAGTGCATTCGCTACAGTGCCAGTCTAGGTTGTTCGAAGCTTTGAGAGCTGCTAATTGTTTGGACGACATACCTGAGCAGTCGTTGTTTGTATGTACGGTGATTTTGCACTTGCCACATTCTAATCCTGGAGATTTTTTTAGGATTAATTTTCCACACACTTGACACTTTCGCATAGTTGCAATTAATTGACTTGTAAACAGCTAATACATTAAAAATTAAATTTAAAAGTCTGAGCTCTTAACAAGTAGTTATACTTTTCGATAGATGTCGGTAGATGTTACATACGCTATCGTTCGTTCGTTCGTTGTTGATCGTTTCGATAATAATATCAACCGATTGAGTTCAGGTGTAGCTACTCACAAAGTGTAGAAATAGGAAATTTAAGGCTGTACATAATTTTAGATGTATTTTTAATGTTCTGCTCTAAAGGGGAGGAGATGGTCAAAGGATACCGCCCGTCTCGATCCGCTGCGAGTAATGCTATATAAATAAATAAATACACCCAACAGTCACATACATAGTCCTGACCCCACATTAAGATCAATTAAGTCTTGTGTCGTGGGAATCAGGAACTACGAGAGACTTTTCGGTCTCACAAACACCCAGACCAGAGACAAATACTTGTGGGCCTCACAAACATTTGTCTCGGTGCGGGGATCGAACCCGCGGCCTCTCGTTTCACAGCCGGCGTCTAATCAACTGCGCCACGGAGGCTGTGAAATATGAATCAACTCAGTTAATTCGGTGTGAAGGGCATTGTAACCAGAGTAACTACTAGACATACTGAGACCTAACATTTTATGTCTCAGGATGACGAGCGCAGTGGAATGACAAGCATTACTATGTAATTCAAGATGTTTGGTTTTGGCAATATTCATGAGCAGTCGTATCGCTTACCATCAGGTGAACGGCATGCTCGTATCGCTATTCATTGCAAAAAAAAAAAAACAAAAACAAAAAAAACTGAGTTCTTTGTTCTGCCTGTTGTCCCTCGTGGTTGATAACGCTGGACGTCACACAGGAGCAAGAGTCGCACGTATTACAGGTAATGTAGACTTTAAATCAGTGGAACGCATTACCAGTTGTGGTAAGACGGGCACGATCACTATCATCGTTCAAAAAACTTGTCAAAGATTATTACCTTTCTCACTGAACTGACACGTTGATGTGGATAGCTTTCCTATTTGCATGTCTGGAACTTTATTATATATATATATATATATTTATATATTTATATATTATGTATATGTATGTATTTTCTGATGTATGTATTCTTATGATCTTATATATGTATGTATATATTTATGTATATGTTTATATTACATAATATGAGTATTTATGACTTTTATTACTTGTAATTTTTAAAATTATTTTAATTAGTATATTGCAATTTTTGTCCCTTTCTAGGTAGGTTCTATCCTTTACACTTTTGACTGCCCTCTGTTTATCCTGTTCTTAAATCCATCCCATGGTTGTCTGTAAGACATTGCCTTTCGGCGATAAGACCGCCAATTGTACTTTTTATATATGTAATTTCTCTCTGTATTTGTTGTCTCTTTGTGCAATAAAGTGTAAATAAATAAATAAAATAAATAACATTTTACCCATCCATACACCTGGAAGGAACCACAGATCAGAAAAAACTCATGAAACCGTCGATGACGTGCATGAAGTACTCCTCCTCACCACCACTCCTACGGGGAACAAGCTCAATACCAAAAATTTTTATTTTTATTTCCATAAATTGCGAGACGAGCAAGCCGTTCGCCTGATGGTAAACGATACGACCGCTCATAAACAATAGAAAAATTCTACTGCGCTCGCCATCCTGATACATAAGATGTTAAGTCTCAATATGTCCAGTGGTTACTCTGGCTACAATGTCATTCAATTCGAAACACAACAGTGCATTTACACTGCTGTTTTACGGGAGAAATAGACATTGCGTTGGTACCTACCCAGATGACCTCTCACATATGAGAGACCTACCACCAGTATTTACGTTTCATCATATTTAGCTACTTGTGGAATGTAAACATTTAACAATAACAACGATATACACTTCACTAATGACCTTTAGCGTGAATATATTAGCCTCAAGACTTACTATTTACTTGTCATTATAATACTATATCAGTCTTTCAGTTATTCCAACTTGGGTTTCAAATAAATTTCCTTGATGAAAAATTACACTCTCTACGTCAATTACTTCTGCGAATTACGTTCATGCGGAACTTTGACAAACGATTAATTAACGACTATTACGCGCTAATTATGTTGTCATAACATTTATGATGCGATTTGATAAGCCAATTAGACAGGTCATGTATATAAATAGATTCAATGGTGATTTCACAACACTATATTTAACAATAATACTACATTGATGCTGGAGTAAAACTTTCCCTAGGGTTGTCATTAAAATGTTGGGTAGAAAATTACTCCATTTAATGATTTCTACATAGAAAGTTAATATGACCATCAATGTGTCGCTTCTCTGAACTTTGATATTATGATTTCATTCGGAACTTTGATAAACGACAAATTCACAACTATTACGTACCCAATAATGTTATCGCCACATTGATGATCTGATTTGGTCAACTTTAAATAAGTTATCTAAATATCTGGAAGTGCGCTTTTACAAAACTAAATTTATTCTGAAGAAAATCTTGATTTTTGTTGTCTTTGAAATTTAAATAATGCAATTATGTCTTTTAGTACTTCCTAAAAATTTCTTATTCAGTCTGTCACATAATTATCTTCATATTTTCAATAATTAATATCTTAAAAATCTTTAGGTCTCGATCCTGCTGGCCCACAATGGGGGAGCAGATCCGAGCGTCTGAAGGCTACTGACGGAGTATACGTAGAGGCGATCCATACCGACGGCGGTTACACTGTTGTCGGTCTCGGTATCGGTACTGCTATTGCCCAAGTCGACTTCTTCCCTGACGGTGGTGTCTCCCAGCCTGGTTGCCTCTTGAGTCTTGAACGATTGTAACCACAGCCGCGCCTGGGAACTCTTCGCTGCCACTGTCTCTTACAACCACTTGATCGGAAGACAGTGTTCCAGCACCTTACAAATTACTACGAACAGGTGTAGTGGTGTTCAACTGCATATGGGCAACGGCGAAGTGAGAAAATCTGGGTGAGTGAGCAGCTGATTACTTCCCGTTTTCGAAAATCATTATTATCTGGTGTTGGTCATGGTTTCGCCTCCGTAAAGAAATAATGGGCAGATACAGAAAGGAATAAATAATATTAGGTTGTATGTTGATGGAACCATATTGTTGATAATTGGGCGGTTAAATCCAATTTGGAAATGAGGCTTATTAGTGTAAAACATATGTATAAATAAGATGACCCTAATCATATGAAAATATCTCAAGTACTTTTTAATTTCAGGTCCGGAATGTACCGCGTCAACACCGACAGAAAATATCCTTTCTAAAACCGACAGTATAAAATGGAATATGATTGTTTTGACAATTTGTTTAATGTAAAAATAAAGTAACTATATTATTGCATATTTGTTATTTGTTATCATTTACCAAGGGAGAAGTCTAGAATATCTATAGGCTCACCTCCGCAGCTTTTACATGCTGGTCGCCTCCGGCTACCAGCCTCAGCCGCTTTGGAACGCACGGGTGCCTATCCTTCGTTAAAGCGGGCGGGGGCTGCTCTCACTCCACCCCTTCGGTTTTTTACGAGTATATACAGTCTAAGAGTTTAGCCAAAAGACTACGTGAAGTCAAGGTGCCCTGAGTTGGTTTAGAGATAAATTAGATCTAACCGATTCATAAAGTGGGTGCACTCAATTCTTTCTGAACAAAATATCTAAGGCGTATAAAGCAACAAAACATAAACAAATCAATTAGGTAATTCTTTCAATTTTTTGGGTCTATCGCAGAAGCGACAACTCTGCCAAAAAACATCAACAAACAATGATATAGTATACAAATGCGACGTCAACAAGCCATTCGTAATAGTTGATTTTTATCGTCTGCGAAGTTTATGTTGAAATCTCCACTCAAAATCATTGGCAATTCATCAAAGCTTTATAAACTGACAGCTAACTGACAGCTGTCTACTCTCCATCCGTCTTACGCTTTTCGTCTTACGATCAGGTCACGTGTCCTGACGCGAGTTTAAGATTTTATACCCATTACAGAAAAAAATTGTGATTGATACTGACACCTAACTCGACACGCATATGATTTTTCATTTCGTTCCACCAATTTTTCCAGACATTTACACCATAGACTATAATTATGTTTGACTTAGTACTAATTATTTGTTTGTAAATTGTCCACAATAACTTTCCATTTTACCAAATATGTGATTTGAGGCTAGGAACTATTTTCATTAATTTCTCGAAAACTATGCATTACTTTTGAATAGAAGTGATAACATTTTAATCAGGGGCCCAATGCTTATCATCTTTGTTCACTTTTACCTCTCCGCGTGCCAAACGATTTTAGACTACGGGCTACGCCCTTTACCTTCTCAATTTGAGTATGGACACATGTGAAAACTTGGTTTTGTAATCTGACAAGTATACTAAATTTTAGCATTTTGAAACTGAAGCTGGTTTGATGATGGTTATATTAGAAAAATAGTATCTAAATCAAATGCTTCCATTACGTTTCAGCATGATTAAATTTACTGCCTCGAAGGCACATGCCTGTGGTAAGATTATAACGCTGAGGTCTCAGCTTTGAATCCCGGGTTGGATATATTTTTATATGTACTCAGAATTTGTACCCCATATGGCGATAGGCTCACCCAAGGTGGAAAGTAGTGATAGGTCAGGAAACATACGAAACACAAGGCCAAAAGTGGGTATTGTGGTTGTGTTCACTGCCTATCCCTTTTGGGAATAGGTCGTGAGTTTTTACATGTATGTTACTAAACTCAACATATACAAAAACAACACAAAGTGACACTTTCTTCGATGTATATCACATTACTTTGTTATATAAATCTGACACGCAAGAATGATAACATACTCCGTTTCTGACAATTATTGCAACGCTTCCCAGAATGGATATCATGGATTTGCAACACGTAATAAATCTCTAGCAAGTCCATATACCTATACTATGCATATATGCATCATTGGGCTAGCAAATGATTCCAGTGGTGGGGTAAAATATATGAAATGAAGTTAATTTGAGTGTATTTTTTGGGAATGTAGGCAATTAAATAGCTCTTATGACAAGTCAATACACATAACACTTAATTTCTGTATCTCTATCAGCCCATATACGTCCCATTGCAGGGCACGGGTCTCCTCTACAATCGACAGTACGATTGAGAGTGGTTAGGCTATATAGTCCACCACGCTGGCCTAATGCGGGTTGGCGGACTTTTTAGAAACTTTCCCGCCCTCACACCCGCCACTGCAACTCCTGTCAGCCAGGATCAACAGTGGCACACAAAGATTTGACACCGAGCTCCGGAGCTCGGCGAGTCTCTCAGGGACACTAGCTTGTCTTTAACCCGCATCGAAATTAATCAGAAAGAAAAACAAAAGGAGGAGTTGGAAACAAATAGTTGTCCACTTCCCTCCGCAGCAAAGCGGGTGACAAAAAATATTGAGTCGAGAGGTATGTATCCTCTTATATAAAGATATACAACTGGAGAAGCCAGATGTATTAAGCACCACGGGATAAACAAATTACATGGGTCCTATAGTTTGAGCTGCTAAATTTGGGTCCAATAATAGGTATGGCAAAAGCGCCGGAAAGCACGGAAGTTCCTCCTAGATTCCACGAGGTCCGTATAGTATGCAACACCAGAAGTTATTTGCATATTGTTCAACATTATTCCGCGTTGGCGGACTTACATACCATATATTTTTTTATATATCGCTATGGTATGCAGGTTTCCTCACGATGTTTTCCTTCATCGTTTTAGTGCACGGTGTGATTGGCTATCAATACACACATGACTCCGAAAAGTCAGAGATGTGCCCTGGGATTCGAACCCGCGACCACCGTGGACATGTTGGCAGCCGCGTCTAGTCCGTTTACCAACAGGACACCACGTACTCTTAATCTCTGATATACAAAATATTTTATTTACTTAGCATTATTTATAATAATTTTATACCTTAATTTATTTATTTATAATTCTGGATCAGCCCATATACGTCCCACTGCAGGGCACGGGCCTACTCTACAATCGAGAGTACGATTGAGAGTGGTTAGGCCATATAGTCCACCACGCTGGCCTAGTGCGGGTTGGCGGACTTACATACCATATAAATTCTTATGAATCGCTATGGTATGCAGGTTTCCTCACGATGTTTTCCTTCACCGTTTTAGTGCGTGGTGATTGACTATCAATACACACATGACTCCGAAAAGTCAGAGGTGTGCCCTGGGATTTGAACCCGCGACCACCGTGAACATGTTGGCAGCCGCGTCTGGTCCGTTTACCAACAGGCCACCACGCACTTTATTTTATTTATTTATTTAGTTTCTTATTAGTACTCTGTACTTTATTGTAAAATATTTTTTAAGGAAATATATATGTAATTCACTTTATCAAATTAAATTAAATGGATTAATTTCTTACTTAAACAGTGCGTAGCGGTTTATTGTTACCACCAGCCCTATCACGGCCCGTTAGGTCCGGTGATGACAATTTCTGAAAAGACCCTGTGAAACAAATTCAGTGGGCTTACACTACCACTGGAAACTACGCGACCCGATCCACTTCTGACTATACCCGAATAAAACTCAGTAGGATTGTTTTAGGTTTTATATATTGAATGTTTTGGTTTTGCCGGTACGGTGTTTGGTGTTGATAAATAATAGAGGCCATGGTGGTCCCGGGTAAATAGCGTAGGCTGCGTAATACCTACCTCAGAATGTAACCACGTGGTGAGGTGAGCGTCAGTGTAACTGTTTGTTGTTCTGCTGTCGTGAGCGCCGAGATTCACAAAATGTGTGGAATGCTTGAGTTTCTCCTAAAAATAGACGGTGACCCGACGCCATTCCAATGCACTGAAAAAGGCACTATCTTGTGTATACCGATGTAGGAATTTGTTAAGAATGGTTACCCGGATGATAACACCAAACCCGATTAACTCAACGACGGGTCGTAAGATCAGTGAATCCAGCGTCACCGCTCCGCCTTCCACCCAGGCTATGGTAGCAATAACTCGCTTTGCGACAGTAAAAAGTAGTTTATAACTTTATGATAACGATTCATATCATTTTTATGTCGCAAATATCTGATGATACACATATCCACGTGTTTATTACACGATTATTGTAATCTGTTATTTCTCAGTAAACATTCCATTATTTTTGGATCAGCACTTTAGGTTAACTTAGATAAAATATCAGCTTAACGGATTGTTCTTGAAATATATATTTTTTTGTAATCGATATTATAATGCAGATCATCCAGGAAAAGATAAAAATTAATCCCTTTATTATACAATGAATCGAACTACGTAACACAGATATACAAGAGTAATTCCCCCTTTTCACCGAAAATATTTAAATTCACAACCGAAAATGTGATAAGATTTCGTATCGTTTGTAAATAAATAGTAGCTTATTGCATTGTAATCCAATCGTTGACTGTGACTTCAAAATGAGAGGGTTCATTTTGATAGCTGTTGTAGCGGCTGGTAAGTTTAAAATTTCTTCATCTAGTTATAGCAGAATATTCGTAGGCGATCACCACGCACTATAACGGTGAAGGAAAATATCGTAAGGAAATCTGCATAAGAATAAGAATAAGAATAAGAATCTTTATTTGCTTACCATACCATACCATATGCATTTGCTTACCATACCATATGCATACCATAGCGATTTGTGAGAATTTCTATGGTATGTAAAATCTGTCAACTCGCACTAAGCCAGCGTGATTGTGGAATAGGGTTGTGCCCTGTAGTGGGAAGTGTATGGGCTGATACAGTACAGTGCAGTCATAGCAATACTCGTGTGTCAATGCAAGCGTCTATTCATTTATTCTCGTGTTTTTGTTATATTTTGATATATGTAGTGTGCAATATTTCTTTGACTACTGGTAATCTCATTCAACAAATACTTATAGAGTGAATTAATATTGAATACACAAAATAATACGTATCTAATTGTGTAAAATTTGCATTAACAAATTACGTACATTGGGAATGACGAAATAGAATACAAACTTTCATCAACAAAACTCCCTTCAACAAACAAACAACAAACAACAAAAACAAAACTTATTTGGTTAGACATTATGCTATGGCATCAATTTTATGGCACGCCAATATCACTGCAATGGTGCGGATAGTAAGTGTAGTCGAATCTAAATAAAGTATCTTAATAGTGACGATTTGGTGATTTAACTTAGTACAAACGACGGCGAATTATAATTATCGATTGAACTGACTTCACACCAGTGGGCGTAAAAGCGTTTGGTTTTACGGGTTTCTCCATTCTGTTCAGATTATACTTTATGCTACTATTGACTCTGAATTTCATCTAAGAGCATTAATTAGCGATTTTAAAACTATTATTTTGTATGAAGATGCATACGCATGCGGAAATGATAATTGTTATTTTCGCATTTCCATGCAGAATAATTTGTAACTAGATACGGATTTCATTTAGAAAAAAATCAAATAGTTAAATTTAATTCAGGTCTAAACTTCCTAGATCTCTTCATTGATAAACGAAGGACATATTCCTGGACTGTTATTTATACTTAACACTTAAAAACCGCCCATTATCTCTTTTAAATTAACAGTAAATTTATTTGCTCATCGGAAGAATTACCTATTATGACATACACGGTGTAAAGACTTCATCGACGACGTGTTTTACCATACGAAACCATCGGCTATATTTTCTATGCAAATTATTGTCCGTAGTCAGGTTTTTTTATTGCATAGAATGGCAAGACGAGCATGTCGTTCGCCTGATGGTAAGCGATACGCCCGCTCATTAACAGTACCAAAACCACACAACGCCTTGGATTACAAAGCAATGCATGGTATTCCACTGCGCTCGTCATCCTAAGACATGAGATGTTAAGTCTCAATATGTCCAACTATTACTCTAGCCACAATTTCCTTCAAACCGAAATACAAGAGTACAGGTTACAGCGATATTAATAAAAGTGTTATTTAATTTCCAGCATATACTGCGAACGCAGTACCCCTGGGTCAAAATGAACCTGACTTCGTATACCAGCGGTTCATACAATTCGCTGACCAGGATGGAGTAATGCACAAAGTTGATCTAGAAGAACAACCTGATCTTACACTCCTGAACCAATTGGCCAGTGGTGGAAACAACACTTATTTATTGTTCACAAGGTATTATATCTTATTTATCAAATATTATACCAGTTGAAGTTATTCGAAAAATGAAGCAAACAGTAAAATTTTAAAAAGATCTGTGGTCAATACCTCCTGCGACTAAGGATGAAGTATTTATTCTGATGTAGTTGTTTTGACTACAAACTAATTAAGCAGCTGGACTATCTATTAGTAGAAAAACCTATATCTGAGTCGTGTATTGTTGCGTTTGTAATATTCCATTATATTTCTAGAAGAGTAATGACAAAGCTGTCTACTATATTTTGGCAATAAATATTCACTTTATCATTAAGTGACCTGTTTAATCGGGAGTCCGTTCATATTGACAAAGAAAAATGATTTTCACCTGATTGAACATTGAAAGTTTACCCTTTCTTGGAACTTTGTAAATATAACCTTGAAACTTTATATGAATCCGTCTCAAATGCTGATTAAAATATATTTCATCTCATATAAATTGCTTGAGGTCTTATCATTGATCTGAGACTCACAGATTAGTTGGACACCACATAGATCACAGATGCATTGCCGAGCTTGCAAATAGAAAATATGTGAATAAAAGGTGATGTCCTATTAATATATCCATCCCTAGGTTCCCTGAAGGCTTGGAAGAGACTGCCTGGTGCGATAAGAACGTCTTTGTACTTTTTTTTATAATGTTATTTCTTTAATATAACTAGTTCTACGTATGGCGCAAAAAGGACAAATAAATTTAAAAATAGAAGAGAAAGAAACGGAAGTATGAAAGATACATTAGGACTCCAGTATCTTTACAATAGATATTTATTTCTGTTTTAGGCGCAACCCTACGTCTGGTCAGACCCTTGAGTTATACCATCCCAATTCTATATGGAACTCAAATTTCAAACCAAATGTTACGACTGTATTCATAGTCCATGGTTGGCATGGCAGCCATACTTCCAGAATCAACCCTACCATCAGAGACGGTATGTAGTTGCCTGAAAAGGTTCTTGAATTGGAATCAATAAATTTTTCATGTCATGGGGTTTGTTAACTACGGCCATCCTCAGGGAATAGCTAGTTTCATTCCATTGATTGACATTGATTCCAAAGTATTATTATACTAGAGCGGACATCGGGAACAAAATCTCTGCGTATTGTACATTCACACGGGTATACGGTGAAGCGAGAGCGAAGATAATGTTACTTCGTAGGCGTGACCGAGACAGAAATAGAAGGAGCGGTACGGTACCCTTCATTTTGTTACAAACATTTTGTTTGCAGTGTCCCCTCTAGTATATTATCTCAATGTTTCATTCGGTTGATTTTTTTAAAATATTATTTCTTGCCGTTTTTCTCATTGATAGCTGAAAAACCTATTTTAGCTATCAACTCTTTTGTCTCTTTCGAACGACTTTTGAGTTCAGTTTGAGTGAAAAAGACAAAACATTCGATGGCAAAAATAAGGTTAAAAATTGTCTTTATATAAGGCCGTTATTATTAAACTATTGTAATATGGAACAAATTTAATAATATCTTACTTACGCAATGCCCATGAAAAGTTGTATTTACGGTATGTAGTTCTAAGCAGTGAAATGGGTAGTAATATATTTATTCAATGACTAGCGGTCTGGCCTGGCTGCGTCCAGGTGCAGATACACTTTTCAAAATAGCGGCTAAAATGTTCAATGATCATATACAAACAATTTAGTATATCCACCAATCAGACCAACAAAAACAAATAAAATTAACTCGTATTTGCTAGATTTTTCACTACTGTTTCCGTCCTATAGTCATAGCGTGATAATAAATATCCTATAGCATTCCTCGATAAAGGACCTATTCAATACAAAAATATATTTTTTAATTCGAACCAGTGGTTCCTGATATAATAAGCAACAAACAAGAAAACTATTCACCTTTATAAATTAGTATAAATTATTCTAAAATCTCGCCTTTTTTCCGCAGCTTTATTAGGAAAGGATGATGTTAACGTAATTGTTGTGGATTGGAATCACATTTCGAAACATAATTACGTCTCGGCAGCGATGGGAGTGCCGGCAGTTGGACGCGCTTTGGGCGAATTCATATTCTTCCTCAGCAGTGCCTCTAGAGCTCCGTTGGACACGATGCATCTCGTTGGATTCAGCTTGGGAGCCCATGTGGTTGGTAACGCTGGACGTTACACAGGATCAAAAGTTGCGCGCATTACAGGTAATAAACATGAATGAGTGATAATGACTATTTAAGCAATTTTTTATTGCAATAAATGGCGAGACGAGTACGCCGTTCGCGCTCATGAATAGTAGCAAAACCAAACACCGCAACGCCTTGAATTACAAAGCAACGCTTGGCATTCCACTGCGTTCGCCATCCCGAGACATTAGTTGTTAAGTCTCAATATGTCCAATAGTTACTCCGGCTACAATGTCCTTCAATCCGAAACACAACTGTGCATTTATTCTGTTGTTTGGTGGGAGAAACAAAAATAGTGGTGGTACCTACCCAGGCGACCTCTCACATATGAGATACCTACCTCCGGTAATTTTTTTCTTATTTTCTTATATCTGGAGGTAAATGCGGACTGAAATAAATATGTAATTTAAAATCGTCGATTGTTGGATTAGCTCTTTCCAAAGTGGGACCAGTCTTTGATTTCCTTAGTACCAGCGTTAAGTTAACCAACTTTGAATATCAAGTTATTTTTTAAATTTAAGTATTACTTTTTCTACCTTCTCTGAATTTCGTCCATGCGGAACATCGATAGGCAGATTAATTAATCACTATTAGGCGCTAATTATATCGTCATTACATCAATAATAGCTTTTGATATGTGATTTGATAATCATCAAATAGGTCATCTATAAAACTCCGTACATACGAAAACTTACACCTTTTTTCCAGAAGGTGTACAGAAGTACTTTCAGGACACCAACGTTGCGCCTTGTATGTTTCGTCCCATAATATGGTAGGGAACTAGCCAATCGTCATATCTCCGGGTTAATAATAAATACAAAAATCCAACATCACTTTGCCCGAATCGGGATTCGAAACCAAAAACAGCTTTGTATTCATACCATAGTACCACTAACGGGGTAGTCTCCTCTTTAGTTTTTAGAAACAGATAATATAATGGTGTAGTTTAAATTTCGGAGATATTTTACTATTTTCGATTCATCATTTTCTCGTGGGTATAGTCAGTTCCATAAACATAACGACCACCTCAACTCAATCAACAACACAAGATGCTCCTCAAACGATTGCCGTTGGTTGTATACAGTGCCGGGACCCCTCAGGATAAAATCCTCAGTTATGATTGGATATAACAGAAAATGACTATTGAGTAGTGTATTGACACTACTGATGGTAGGTGTCTCATAAGTGAGAGGCCACCAGGGAGGTACCCCGTCAAACAGCAGTGTAAATGCTCTGTTGTGTTTCGGTTTGAAGGCTACTGAAGCCTGAGTAACTCTGGACATATTGAGACTTAACAGCTTATGTCTCAGAATGGCGAGTGCACTGGAATGCCAAGTATTGCTTTGTAAGTCAAGGTGCTGTTTGGTTTTGCTACTATTCATGAGCATCCGTATCGCTTACCATCAGGCGAACAGCAAGCTCGTCTCACCATTCACAAAAATAAAAAAAATACAATATTATCTACAGTCCCATAAATGACAAATCGTATAAATAGAATTAGGATTTTGAGAACAGTTTGGCATTAATTGTATTGACTACTTGAGACATATAATTTTAAAGATTAAACTATAGTAATCAACCCGCACTAGGCCAGCGTGGTGGACTATATGGCCTAACCACTCTCAATCGTACTGTCGATTGTAGAGGAGGCCCGTGCCCTGCAGTGGGACGTATATGGGCTGATACAGACAGATTTAATTCCACAGGTCTCGATCCTGCAGGACCGCTATGGACGCGTAGGTCTCCGCGTCTGAGCTCCACAGATGCAATATACGTAGAAGCGATCCACACTGATGGCGGCTATACCATCGGCGGTCTCGGTATCGGTACTGCTATTGCCCAAGTCGACTTCTTCCCTAATGGTGGTGTCTCCCAGCCTGGTTGCTTCTTGAACCCATGCAACCACAGCCGTGCCTGGGAACTGTTCGCTGCAACCGTCTCTTACAACCACTTGGTTGGAAGACGGTGTTCCAACTCCTTACAAATTACTATGAATTGGTGTAGGGGTACTGAACTACATATGGGCAATCATGAGCTGAAAAAAACTGGGTGAGTTCTTTTTTTGAACCATTTTGATTTCATAAATTATGAGTGCCGTTTGATATTATTAGTCTTCTATCAATCAGATAATCTCGGAGACATGTGTGTCTAATGTACACAATCATGGAAATTGTGTTAATTATGCAAAAACCATATTTTAATTAATTATGTAGTTTAATAACGTACATACGAATCATATTTAATTTGGGATCGTTTATCATAAAACACTTTATACCTTTTTCAAAGACAAAAAATATGATAATCACCTGTATATAACGGATTCGTAAAAGTTTTTGCATTGAGTTTAAATTTAAATAATATTGGTTTTTAAAATAGAATATTTTTTTCAAATTTTGTCTCCATTTCCCAAACTATATCATGCTTTTTTCAGGTCCGGTATGTACCGTCTCAGCACTGCCAGAAGTTATCCTTACTAAAATGTGGAAAGCTCGAAAATTGACCTATATCTCGATATGTGTTGCATGGGCTATACAGCCTACCTACGTAGGCTGAACGCGACAATGCCCCTGTCTCCTCATATGTGAATAAAGCAATTGGTTCACAGCACACTTGGCTTTAATTTTTTTCTATCGTACTAAGATTAATTTTACTAGGCATTTTAATTTTTCCCCGTTCTTATTCCTATTTATCTGAGTATACAAAAATGAGAAACATGTTTATCTGGTATCAGCAGATTGGATCTGAAATTAATTTCTATAATTTTTAATGAAATATTATTAATGAAGGATAAGTCGTTAAATATTTTTTATTAAATTATATTAACGCAGATTTCAAGATTTAATAATTACTGGACTATACGAAATGTTGCAGCCTATTATGAAATTATAAACAAATTAACATTATGTATGTATGTTATAAATACGTATATATTTATTATCAGCTTAGGAGCCTATTACGAATTGGATTTTCCTATATTAGTGTATTACCTATCAATCAGATAATTGGAATTCCCCATCGCTGCGATCGATATCCCGCACACTCTCAAATAGACCATTATTAACACATAATTTAATATAAATGTGGTGCGTGGTGGCCTGCTGGTAACAACCAGATGCGGCTGCCAATATCGCACGTATAGAATTGTGACCTAATACAAAAATAAAAAGATTTCTGCTTTAATTTATTTATTGGCTCAAAATGACCCATCGACCCGTTATTAAAGATAGACCTATTGACTCATGAAAGACAGAAATATGTATAATTTATGTTAAAAATCTTTAATGAAGGTTTCCCAAAAACTGTTTGGATAAATATGTATAATTCTGAAGGTGCGATATGTTCACGGCGGTCCCAGGTTCAAATCCCAGGGCACACCTCTATCGTCATTTCGTCTTCATTTGTGTATTGACAGTCAAATAGAGATAATAGAGATAATTGTGAGGAAACGTGCATGCCATTGCGACTCGGAAGAAATTCAGTGGTATTTTAAAGTCCGTCAACCCGCAATAGGCCAGCGTAAGACTATACAGCCTTACCCTTCACAATCGCTTAATTGATTACAAGGGAAGCCCATTCCCAGCAGTGGTAAGTATATAGGCTGATATATACACAGTCAGGTCATAAGTATTGTCACACAGTAAAAACTTTTCTTTTAGAATGCTGGCCACAAAAAAGTTTATTGAATTCGAATGTCGAATTGTTCATGAAAATAAAAATGTATACTTTTTAGAATTTTACTCATTTTTAAATATGGAGTGGACGCTTAAAGAAAAGAAGACCGTATTGCAGTTATTGCGTTGCATCGTTGCGGTTACGCGCCAATTCAAATTTTTGACATACTGAAAAATTTGAATATAACCAAAAGATTCGTTTATCGTACCATCAAACGATACAATGAAGACTCTAGTGTAGATGACAGGTCAAGAAGTGGTCGCCCTCGGTCTGTTAGGACTCCAGCAGTGATAAATGCTGTGAAGGCGCGAATTCAAAGAAATCCCAAACGTAAGCAGAAACTGTTGGCGCTTCAGATGGGGTTAAGCAGAACCACGGTGAAAAGGGTGTTAAATGAAGACTTAGGGCTTCAGGCATATCGAAGAAAAATAGGACATCGTTTGAATGCTCGTCTAATGGACCTGAGACTGAAGAGATGCCGCGCTTTGTTGAAGCGGTACGCGGGAAAAAAATATCGGGAAATTCTTTTTTCAGATGAAATTTTTTTTACCGTACGATTAGAAGAGCGCTACAACAAACAAAATGATAAGGTGTACGCACACAGTAGTGAAGAAGCGAGCAACCGTATTTCGCGTGTCCAACAAGGTCATTTTCCAACCTCGCTCATGGTATGGTTGGGAGTTTCTTATTGGGGCTTAACAGAGGTACATTTTTGTGAGAAAGGTGTAAAAACGAATGCAGTTGTGTATCAAAATACAGTCCTGACGAACCTTGTGGAACCTGTTTCTCATACCATGTTCAATAACAGGCACTGGGTATTCCAACAAGATTCGGCGCCAGCTCATAGAGCGAAGAGCACACAAGACTGGCTGGCGGCGCGTGAATTCGACTTCATCCGGCACGAAGACTGGCCCTCCTCCAGTCCAGATTTGAATCCGTTAGATTACAAGATATGGCAACACTTGGAGGAAAAGGCATGCTCAAAGCCTCATCTCAATTTGGAGTCACTCAAGACATCCTTGATTAAGGCAGCCGCCGATATTGATATGGACCTCGTTCGTGCTGCGATAGACAACTGACCGCGCAGATTGAAGGCCTGTATTCAAAATCACGGAGGTCATTTTGAATCAACTTTAGTATCATAAAAATCTATGTTTTGTTAAGTTTATTTTGGTATGTAAATGGTTACATAATGAATAAACTTGTTTCAATTATTCTATAATAAACATGTGACAGAATTTATGACCTGACTAGGTATTACTAAGAATATATATATATATATATTTGTGCCTCGGTGGCGTAGTTGTACTAGAGTACGGTTACAAAGCTGAGGTCTCGGGTTCGAATCCCAGGTTGGGTAAAGTGATATTGGATTTTTCTATTCACTATCAGCCCAGAGTAAGGAATTTAAAGGAACCTATCACATCCTGGGACGAAACATACAAGGCGAAATGAGGGTGTCCTGGCAACTCTGCCTACCCCTTCTGGGAAGAAGGCGTGAGTTTATGTATGTATGAATATATTTTGCACACATGTTGAATCCTGCAAAATTCCCCACACGGAATTTCGGCAGCGCTTTCCGACTCATTTATGAGAAACGACAGTAAATTACTAAGAGGCTACGTCGATAAAACGATTACGGCTTTTATCGTTTGATCAATCTAAGGTGTTTATGTTCTGATACCTATTACACTACCATTCTCTTGCCGCCCAGTGTCTACTATCTCTTTATTATCTTCGTTGTTTTAGTCATTTTCGCTCGGCTACCAACGCTTTGCCTCATCGCCTCTCTACCTCTACCTCACTGCGCCTCAAACCTGTGCTTCCTATTATATATTGCATTGATATCTAATAACTCTTAAATATGTAAAAGAATAAAGTAGAAGAAGAAGTTTAACAAGTCATCAAGTCGCACTAAAACGGTGAAGGAAAACATCGTGAGGAAACCTGCGTATCATAGCGATTTATAAGAATTTCAATTGTATCTAAGTCCACCAACACGCATTAGGTTAGTGTGTTGGACTATATGGCCTAAGCACTCTTAATTGTAGAGAAGGCCCGTGACCCGTGCAGTTGGACGTATATGGGCTGATACAGACAGAATTTTGCTCGGGTTTTAGATACTGGATAAATAAGTATTATTGTATTGCGGAAGTTTCAAAAAGACTACGTTTGAATTCTATAATTTGAATCCACCTCACAGCTGATAATTTTAGTTTCAATCTAATTCAAAGCTATTCACATGTATAGCGACAAAAATTAAATATATATTCGATATTTTAACAGATTACTTCGCAAATCACAGTCTTTTACAATAAAATAGAAATATTGTCTTGGCAGTAAATAAAGTAAAAAAAAAATGTTCAAGCTTTATGAAAGAAATAAAAAAAGAACAATTTGCATAGCATTCAAATCAAAGCATTAGATGTGTGTCTTCTCTACAACCGAGAACTTAGGACTTATGCCTTGACAGTGACATAATATAAATTCTGCTGTCAAACTAGAGGCCACGGATTCGATCCCCGCTACACAACAAATATTTGTGGAACCACAGGTATTTATTTCGGGTCTAGGTGTTTGTGAGACCGAAAAGTCTCGTGTGTGATAATCACGACACAAGACTCGATCTTGACTCGACTCGACTCGATAATTTTCACCAGACGAGACATTCTCTTGCTATCGATCATCGAATACTCTAATGGGATTGCACTACCTTTAAAATCATGGGCATTGGAAATAAATTTTCGAGATCGGATTTGACAACCGTTCGGCAAAGCGGTCAGGTTGCAACTAAATGTTTCGGACATAATCAATAAACAATTTTAACTTAAATATATAAGCCGTACATCCAATACATACAGATATCATATGAGATATCTATATTATGAAAGATAATTTTAAAGCAGATAGCACATGCTCGAAAAAATAATAATCAATCGATTTGTTATTGTTGTATTATACATGGTATCTCAAGACTGCTACCGAAAACGAAGCCGGGTGGTAGTTTTAGTGACTTCAGACACATTGCAACAGAAAATGTTGAAAAAAAAGCGACGATTTTTTTTTGTTATTTTTTTCTTATGTTCGTATTTTGATGCTAAATTCATTTTTTCCTAAAATAATAGTGTATATCCTTTTATTTATAAGGACTCGAAGGTATAAAAGAGTTTAAATTATTATTTTAGCAAAAAGTATGGATTTACCACCCAAAAATTACGATATTTAAAAAATCATAAAAAAAATTGTCGCGTTTTTTTGCAAAATTTTTTGTTGCATTGTGTTTGTAGTCACTAAAACTACCACCCGGCTTCGTTTTCGGTAGCAGTCTTGATATACCCGGTATAAGCATTCCAGATTGTTTATAATCACGAAACGGTTGGCAACAAATGATTTCTCTAATTTTACAGTTTTTTTTTTATGGATATGGATGGCGAGACGAGCATTCCATTCGCCTGATGGTAAGCGATAGGACTGTTCATGAACAGTAGCAAAATCAAACAGCACCTTTATTACTACCTTTATTACTTGGTAATTACAATTACTGGTGGTAGGTCTCACATATGTGAGAGGCTGCCTGGGTGGGTACCACCGCAAAGTCTATTTCTCCCGTCAGACAGCAGTTTAAATCCACTGTTGTGTTTCGGATTGAAGGACATTGTAGCCAGAGTAACTACTGGACATATTGAGACTTAACATCTTATGTATCAGGATGGCGAGCGCAGTGGAATGCCAAGCATTGCTTTGTAATTTAAGGTGTTGTTTGGTTTTGCTACTGTTCATGAGCGGTCGCATCGCTTACCATCAGGCGAACGGCATACTCGTCTCGCCATTCAATGCAATAAAAAAAAACCTAGAATTACAAAGCAATATATGACATTCCACTGCGCTTACCATCCTGAGATACAAGATGATAAGCCTTAAATGTTCTGTAGTTACTCTGGCTACAATGTAGCCACATTGAATTGTGTGTACATGTCCTTTAAACCGAAATGCAACAGTGCATTTACACTGCTGTTTGGCGGACGAAATAGACCTTATGGTTGTACCTACCCAGGCAGTGTGTTTCAAACAGAAACATCGAAACAGAAACTATATGTAGCATTATTGCTACTGGTTCTTAGAAGCTTTTAGTGAAAGCGGAGAAAATCCGGGAGTCTAAACCTAGTAGACACAAAATGATGAAACGACAAAATAAAAGCTACACACAATGAAAATTTTAATTTTTTTCTTTTGTCTAAGGATGTAGTAAAAGATAATTTATTATTTATTAACAAAAAAGTCTTATAAATAATTGTATAATTACAGAAATATAAATATAATTGTAATATAAATATAATTGCATCTGCACATCATGTTACGAACATGTTATATCGTTTTACAAATCATGTTACGAACGACTACCCAATTAAAAAACTATATAAAAATATCATCTTATAGTTAAAATGTTCATCATGCTAGTTATTTAAAACTTTCGTATCAATCTATCAGTGAAATAATAAGTAAGTGTCACTTTCAATTGTTTCACTAAATTCAGTTTTTATATTAGAATTAATATAAAATGAAACTAATGAAAATTCTTAAAAAAAAAATAATCCATAGTCTTCCCTGGATAATTCGATCCTAAATTTCATTTAAAATTTAATTTAGTTCTGTAATAATTTCGTGTAATAAAGTTTATATTATGATCATTAATTAAATTTCAAACACGAGACTTGGATTTAATTTAATTTATTTGGGACTGATAAAGCAAATTGTTTTTTTATTATTTAAAGTGATTGCTTTGACAGCAGTTAAATAGGCCAACAATAGCTCCGATATTGCTTTTTTTTTTGCTAGTAATTTCGGAACGAACTTGCCATTTGCCTGATGGTAAATGATACGATCGCTTATTAACGATAGCAAAACCAAACTACACCATTAATTACAAAGCAATGCTTGACATTCCACTGCGCTCGCAACCCTGAGACATAAGATGTTAAGTATTTAGTATGTCTTGTAGTTAATCTGGCTACAGTGTCTTTCATACCGGAACACAATAGTGTATTTAAACTGAAGTTAAGCGACAGAAATAGACATTAGACATGCATATCATTAATTATTACTGTTTTCCCCTATTTTTGCTCTATTTTAATTACAATCGCTTTACTGAGTGAGGATTAAAAACCGACAAATTGATGACGAAATGATTAGCAGATCGAAAAACAAAAATTCAGCTCTAAAATAAAGTTATGATTTTTTTATTCGTCGTTAAGAACACTAAAGGACGCAAGATGCAAATCACTTGCAATGAATCATATTGGAAATATTTTAACGAGATTTTAAGTTAGACAACTAACATATCATTTTGATGATAATAATCTAGAATCTAAATACATTTCATGATTCTAATGACTTATCTATACCCCCTAGAGACAAGCATTAATTACCTGTTGTGTCCAGAATATCATAATTATTTGTAAAGATAGCGTGAGGTTGAGGATTATTACCGAATATAATTGATGTCCAACTAATATTCTGTTAAAGACAAGATAAAGTAATTTATCTATTAAAAATACAGATAAATTTGAAGTATAAAGGTTGGCAGAACGATGCACTGACATAATTGTATCTCTTTATCGTATCGTGCACAATGAAAGGAACCCTAGCAGTGTTGCTTGCTTGCACGGGTATGTATTTATTATTTTTTGTTAGTCTATAAAGTCTATATTTTGTTATTAATTAAATAATATATAAAATAATCTGTGTATAGCAAAAAACCGAATTACTTAAGAGCGTATACACCCTGCGCGCAAAGGCAACTATAGGTATTTCTTCGCTAATTTCACGCACACATAAGCGACCAAAGCTGTGTGCGTAGAGCTGCCGCGTCGGCTCGCTATACAATCGGCTCAAACAACTTTGATCCGTGCGCTTCAAATATTCAATTGAAATGTAACTGCAATATAATATCATAAAAATATTTTATTTGCATTATAAGTAGACAAATATTACTGCGCAAGCAAAGAATAATACAAATTTAGATACTAATCATATTTTCGTTCTTATTACATTGTTAAGTTGCATTCAAATCAGTGTTCAATCAGTAGACACTACGGACGTTTTATTAATCATTTCGTGTTCGAACACATAAATAGTGTTAGGGGCCTTACAACCCCTTACAATTACGAAATATATTTAATTTTATATTACAATACATAACATAATTTAGCATCGGAATTACATCCCATTATATTACCTGAAACATAATTTATACTCACTACAAAATCATTGTAGGTAATAAAAATAATTAAATATTTTACTACCAAAGTACTAAGATGTGGTAATCGCAGTGCGCGCGTGGCTATTTTTATTACGCACGGCAAAAATCGACTGCAGCTAGGCCGGAGCGACTAGCGATACGTCCTCCCTCTAGAAGGCCTTGCGGCTGTCTGATTTGAGCCACGTCGGACAGCGTGTTTTATAGTGGTTTTTAAAATATTTGTAGAAAACATGAAAACTAATTTTGTTGAAATATAAAAATGGTAATTTATTGATAAGATGTTCTTCTATTATAATATGCAATTGCTATAAAAAATTATGTACGATAAGTTGGTGAAAGTGAAAATATGTTCTTGACGAGAGTTTCTCAATAATTTCGCATTGTTTAAATTTTTATTTTTCAGGAACTAAACACAAAAAGATTATTTTTCTCAGCAAAATCGCTCCATAAGGGTCTTATTAGTCTGAATATATTTTTATTTTCATCTTATATTTAGTGGTTTCGGATATCTTAAGCTTCTAAATTGCCATTTAAAGCCTAAATAACGAAACTTGTGTTCAGTAATCCTTATAGTACTCACAAATTATCCATCAATCTATAATGTTTTCCACCAAAATCCCTAGATGACAACCTTTTCTAAAATTAGTAATAATTATTTTTCCTTTAAATTGTTTATTGGTGGCTATTAACTCATTTGAAAATTCCTGTTTTTAAGCCAAAAAGCGCGTGCAGGGTATAAACGCTCTTAAATTAGATTTTTTTATAAATGATCAGAATTAAATATGAAAAAATAAATTCAAACCCACGCCGTGACGAGCTACCACAGAAAATTGTAACTCTTGAATAATGCATGGGATATTTTGATTCTACTTCATGGCGGCGATGGTTGTACTTACTTGTAATGGCCGGCTGTAGCACCGAATTTTATTAATCAACAATGTAAACAACTTTAAAATTATTATTTTTTGTTACTATTTAAATAGGGTATGTTAAAAATTAGTGCAATTAATTGTGCTACTGACTCCCAACAAACTACTTTCAGCATTGTAGCATGTTAAAAACTAAGATGTATAATATAAATTATACCGGGTATATCAAGACTGCTACCGAAAACGAAGCCGGGTGGTAGTTTTAGTGACTACAAACACAATGCAACTAAAAATTCCGCAAAGGAACACGACAATCTACTGGTGGTAGGTCTCTCATATGTAAGAGACATATGCCAGAGTCACTACTGGTCATATTGAGACTTAACATCTTATGTCTCAGGATAACGAGCGCAGTAGAATATTGCTACTGTTTATGAGCGGTCGTATCGCTTACCATCAGACGAACGGTTTGCTCGTCTCGTCATTTATTGTAATAAAAAAATAAAAAAAAAACAATATAATTTTTAATGATTTTTCAAATATCATCATTTTTGGGTGGTAAATCCATAGTTTTTGCTAAAATAATATTTTAAACCCTTTTATACCTTAGAGTATTTATAAATAAAAGGGTATACAGTATTATTTTAGAAAAAAAATGTTTTTACCACCCAAATATGAATTTTCTGTTGCATTGTGTCCGAAGTCGCTTAAACTACCACCCGGCTTCGTTTTCGGTAGCAGTCTTGATATATCCTTTATATAGTGTCTGTTCAATGAGGTGAAGGAACTACTAATTAATTTAAGCGTCTATTAAATAGCCCTGGTTTTGGATAAAAGTCATTGATTCGTTTTACTTTACCTAAACCATGGTGCGAAAGGCGCTTTTATTTATCTCCTACAAGTGAATAATCTGTTTTAAATGCACTTTTCCTTTACCATTACGCGCTTTAGACACTTGATAACGCTAATATAACTAAAAACTCTTTCATATCCCATTCTGTTTCTATTACATAGTACATTATTTAGAAATTCACATAATGTTAATTTACCTACTGAATATACACTAGAACTTGCAGTGTTAGATAATTATTACTCGCAAAAGGAAAGAAGTGAAAATTGTTCTAATAATTCGCCTGATGCAAGTCTTATACTATGGAAATTTCGAGAAATACCTGTATTCAATCGTGAACATCACGAAGCTTCCTTCATTAATAGCTCTTTGAGACATAAATTGTCATCAGCAGAAAAAATAAACGTTTAAGATGTGATATCATAAGCTCCAACCAAATCTGTCGGTATTTTTATTACTATCAGTTTTAATTTGCTTACGGATGTTGTGAGAATTTTTTTACTAGTTTTTTTTTTATAGCCGTGAATGGCGAGACGAGCATGCCGTTCGCCTGATGGTAAGCGATGCGACCGCTCATGAACAGTAGCAAAACCAGACAATACCTTGAAATACAAAGCAATGCTTGGCATTCCACTGCGCTCGCCATCCTGAGACATAAGATGTTAAGTCTCAATATGTCCAGTAGTTACTCTGGCTACAATGTCCTTCAATCTGAAACACAATTATTATATTATTTGAATAGACATTGCGGTGGTACCCACCCAGACAGCCTCTCACATATGAGAGACCTACCACCAGCATTTATTTAAAAAAAATAGTCATATTAATAAAAGTATGACTTCATTAGTATAAATATATTTATAGACGCATAGTTTCCTATATCTATAAAACAAGATTAAAATGTAGTTAACCTAATCAAAGGTGGTAAAACTTAAAATGTAATAGAAAATTAGGAATTAGGTATTCGCAATATTGTTAGGTTTGGGTACATAAGAAATTACAATAATACTGTAAAAGATTTCAACGAGTAAAAAAGAAATAAGAAAATAAAAAAATATGAAAAAAACACACACAATTACATAACAACAATATTAATCAGAAAATAAGAAATAAATTAATAATTCTCTATCAAGACTATCCATAAGAGTCATAAAACCTGCAATCCAAAGAAAAAACTTTGCATTTCCTTTGTATTATTTAAGAATCAGGAATACGTAAATAACTATTCATCAGAGACGCCTACTGATAAATGCGAAACCGGGGTTTCGATCTCCGCACCGAGACATGTTTGTGTGATCCACAAGTATCTGTGTCGAGTCTGGATGTTTGTAAGACCGAAAAGTCTTTCGTAGTTCCTGATACCCACGACAAAACGCTCGAACTGAGTGTGGGACTCCTATACAGTTATAAAGCATTTTAATTGTTGCAGCGTACCTCGCCAATGCGGGCCCTGTACCCGAGGAGGAACTCTCTCATGAGGGATATCCGAGGTACATCAACTTCCCTGATGGAGACGGCAACATGCATCTCGTGGATTTGG
Organism: Hyles euphorbiae; assembly: GCA_023078785.2. NCBI lineage: Eukaryota > Metazoa > Arthropoda > Insecta > Lepidoptera > Sphingidae > Hyles > Hyles euphorbiae. The sequence continues at coordinate 5,915,557 of CM041049.1, forward strand.
AGGCCGAACCTGACTATCAACTGTTGGCGGAAATCGAGAGAGACCCTGCCAACAACAGATATCTTCTTTACACCAGGTACATACAAGTTTAAATACTTTATTCTCATCTTAATTATATCTTCTTGTTTTTTAACCTCTTTCAGAAGCAGTCCAATTTATATTGTCTTATAATCCGCAGGAACAATCGCCGTAATCCTCAAACTTTGGTCATGAACAACGCCAATTCCATCACCAACTCAAACTTCAACCCCAGGGTGCCTACAGCTATTATCGCCCACGGATGGCTTAGCAACCAGCACACCGACATCAACCCCGTCATCAGAGATGGTACATACTTCGAATGGTCCTATTCATATACTAAATCAATTTAGCCAGAGTTCTGTCGCAATTTTATTGAGAGTATTCTTGATGAAACGTGACTGAATCTAAATAATGAATAATATTTTATACATTTTTCAATAAAGTATTTTCATGTTAAATTTCTACGTGGTTTTGTGAGTGAACTAATAACTTCCCCTACCAATAATTTTCAGCTTATCTGGGCAAAAGTGACGTGAACGTCATTGTCATGGACTGGAGACGCCTTGCTATATCTGACTACGCTACCGCCGTCCGTGGTGTACCAGCCGTCGGCCGTGGCTTGGGACAGTTCTTGGCCTTTCTGAACCGTGTCACTGGCGCTCCCTTCAACTCCATGCACATCATCGGTTTCTCCTTGGGCGCTCACTTGGTTGGCAATGCTGGCCGTGAGATTGGCGGACGTGCTGCTCGTGTCACTGGTGAGTACTGTTTCGCGGATTAATATCCGCCAGAAAATCAATAGAAATTACGTTACCAGAATTAACAATAATAGCAGTTCTATTATTATCAATTTTAATAATCATCAATAACAGTAACAGTAGTTGTATAAGAATAAAAATAGTAATTACGGAAATATTTGAAAAGACAAAACAGTTTTTTTTTGTCATTCAACTATAATAATTTGATGTCAAATTATTAAGAAAATGAAATAAGATAAATACTAACTCAACTGCATGATAATAAACATATTTTTATCAAATAATGATATCCTATCACCAATATACTAATCTTTTATCAATTTTACAGGTTTGGACCCCGCTGGTCCCCTATGGAACTACAACACCAACCGCCTCAGGCCTACTGACGGTGTCTACGTTGAGGCCATCCACACCGACGGTGGCTACACTATTGGTGGTCTTGGTATCGGATCCGCTGTTGCCAACGCTGACTTCTTCCCCAACGGTGGCGTCTCCCAGCCTGGTTGCGTAACCAACCTTTGCAACCACAACCGCGCCTGGGAATTGTTTGCTTCCACTGTCACCCGTAACCACTTGATTGGTCGGGAATGCACAAATACTCTGCAGATTAGTACAAACAGCTGCCGTGGCAGAAGCGTTCATATGGGCAACGATATCCTCACTAAGTCCGCGTAAGTTACTCGTTTATAATTCACCTGTAAAGTTTTTTCGTGCTGTCTTTTTCAGTGTTTTGAAACAATGGCACTTTACAAAATTTTTAAACAATTCCTCTATTTAATCTCCGTTAAATATTAGCAAAAAAAGATTCTTAATGCATTTTTATTTGTTACAGATCCGGCCTTTACAGACTGGACACTGGAAGGACATATCCGTTCTAAATTATTTGAACAAGTATTTTCGATGTCTATTAAAAAATTCTAAACTGGCTCTATTTGATCGTTCTGTACAATTATGATAAGTTTATGATTAATAAAACAATTGTCATTTATACACGTTCGTTTTCATTGAATACTGGAATTTTGATAAACAATGTTATTTTATGCATAAGCTGATGATAAGCTAGCCCTGCACCTGATAGTAAAAACCTATGCTACTCATTAACTTAACCTAGGAATACAATCTGCTAGGGAGACTGTCCCACCCTCACACCCACCACTGTAACTCCTGTAAGCCAGGATCAACAGTGGCACGCAATGTAATGACACCGAACATTGAAGTCGGCGAGTCTCCGGGAATGCTAACTTGTCTTTAACCCGCAACGAAATTAATCAGAAAGTGAAATTAATAGGAGGAGTTGGAAATAAATTATTGTCCACTTCCCTCCGTGCAAAGCGGGCGACAAAACAATGAACTAAACAGGTAAAAAACCTCGTAAAAAGACTTTTACAGCCGGAGAAGCCAGCTGTAAAGCACCACGGATCATATCATTATTACATTTAAATGGGACCTATTATGTGAGCTTTTAGACTTGATTCCAATAATAAGTATGGCAAAAACGCCGGAAAGCACGGAAGTTCTTCCTAGTCTCTACAAGGTCCATGTAGTATACGACTCCAGATGATATCTGCATACTATCCAGCATGGTTTTACGCTCATTCTGCCAAAGACTACACTCCCAAAGTATATGATGCGCGGACTGCTCATACTCGCAATTAGGTGTTGAACATGGGCACGCAGGCGATTCAACAAGCTTAAAGGAGTGAAGTTTAGACCTAAAGTTACCATGGCCCGTGAGGAACTGTGATACGCAATAATCGACATCTAGCCAAGTCTTTGTCAAACGATCACGAACGCAAGGAAAATATTGGTATAGATGTCGTCCCTTCAAAGATACCTCCCATCGATTTTGCCATTCATCTAATAGTTCGCTATATACCACTGAAAGCGGTTTAAATAATCTATCAATTTTTAAAAGTTCACGTGCTGTTAAAAATCTTTTATCCATATTCTCCCTAATAGAGTAATACATGGCGGCGCGACGTTGCACCTCCAGGTCGACTGGAAGTACACCCGCCAGGACAGGCAAAGCTTCGGTAGGTACTAACAGTTCTATATGCCTTACACAAGAATATCAAGGCCAAGGGTTGGCTCTGGAGCAGTTTTCTTCGCACAGCGCCGATAGTAGCCCTATCAGCCCATACGGGAGATCCGTAACAAATACATCCTAGGTAAGTTGCTCCATAGATGATTTTTAGAGTATTGAAAGATAGCCCCCATGTTGATTTTGATATTCTTGTCAAAGCAAAAAAGTTCCTTTTCGACTTTTCCCCGACGTTTTTAATATGTCCAAGAAAGGAAAAATTCCTTTCCAAAATTAAACCAAGATAACAAACTGATTCTTTTTTCTTAACAGTGATATTATTAAATTTAATTCGCGGCGGTGATTGTAAACTTCCTTTTAAAAGTAATTGAAACGTTTTATGTGGTGCAAACTGTAAGCGATTTCGATGGCCCCAGTCACATATTAATTTTAAACATGCGTCTGCACTATTTTCTAGTCCCGACCTACTGTTTGATTCTATTAGCAAGAGGCCATCGTCCGCATATCCGGTTAAAGAACATCCTGCCGGTAAGGGAATCGTAAGATAATCGTCGAAGCCTAAATTCCATAAATAAGGACCTAAGACCGAGCCTTGTGGACAACCCATCGTCAGTGGTTTCGACACGGCATAGTGTCCAAGTTTAAGTTTGGTTGTTCCGTGCGAGAAATACGAGTAAATAAGTGAATATATATTTTTAAAGCATCCTCGTAATTTCAACTTAAGAAGCAGCATTGGCCACCAAGCGTTGTCGAAAGCACCGGAGATGTCCAGGAAAATACCAAGTACATATTTGCGCGCCGATGTACTTACCGCTCTTCTAACCGAAACTGCCGCGTCGATCGTTGACTTACCCGTAGTAAATCCGAATTGATTTTTGTGAAATTTTGGTCCACCCGGTAGCAATCGAGGGACGATAAGATGTTCTAAAAGTTTACCTAGCGACGGCAAGAGTGTAATAGGTCTATACCACTTCGGATCATGTGGGGATTTATCGCCATTCTTAGGTATTATCCGAATGAAACCGGTACGCCATACTCGCGGAAAAACCCCTTCAGCAATACATCTATTATAAACAGTAAGTAATGCATCGCCAGCCGATTTAAACGCTTCTTTTATCATTTTATTGGATATTTTGTCGTCACCGGAAGCCTTGTTTAAGGGCAAAGATCGTACGATTTCACTAAATTCATCAAACGACGAGAGATTTGAATTTGAAGAGTTCGGCAGTTCCACGGCCCACATCCTAATCTGCCTGTGGTATTCTGTGTCATTTTCAACATTATCATCCGGAATTAACGATTGTAACAGAGCTTCCGTTGTCTCCTCAATACCAGTAGTGAAGTTGTTGTCAATTTTTAAATTCTCAATATAAGCCAAATTGATCGACCTATTCGCTTTGAATTCATGGTATAAAGGAGACCACGGACCTTCACTATCTAACCTGGCCACAATTTTTCGTAACAAATTTCCTTTTGATTTTTGGACGGCCGCTTTATAATGAGACCTGGCAACTCTAAGTTTATTTAAAGCAGATGTAATTGCTTCCCCTATGACCCCACGTCTCTTAAGCCCGTTGAAACGCCTACGCGCTCTGCGAAAAGTCCGACGTAGTTGGACCAGTAAGTCATTCCACCAATCGCATCTCCGAGTGTTAGTAATGAGACCTCGACCGATGGTAATGTCTGCGCAATATGTAAAAGTGTCCGACATAATCTCGGCACAGGTTTCAGCTGATAGATCATTGCGAGTGAAGTCCCCAGCATGCCGAGCAAATAGCGAGCTAAATAAATCCCAGTTAGCGCCTCTAGATTTATATCTAAAATTAAAATTATTCTGTACCGGACCCTGCTTCAATCTAGGTAAGAACTCGAACACAATCAGGCGATGGTCACTACAAGACGCGTCCGGCAGGACGCGCCACCTATCAATACGGACGTCTCCACTAGAAAGTGTGACGTCAATAGAAGATTCACCCATAGGGCTACTATAAGTAGGTGGTGCATCGGGGGTGTTATGTATTTCGAGATTCATCTCTGCAATGAAATCTTCTACAGCGCAACGTCGCTCGGTATCGGTGGAGCGATATTTGCCATACCAAAGGACAGATGACGCATTAACGTCAGCACCTATAATAATTTTATGTCCAGCGAGGGACCGCAAGACATAGCGGAGGTGACACAAGTGAGGACCCACAGGATCTGAGTATTGAAAATAACAGCTCACAACATAAACCTTACAAATCGGACTAGACACCTCAGCGACAGCACAGTGTGACGTCATAAGATTACGCACTGATGTAACGGTAAGATTTGAACCCGATACAAAAATACTTGCTCGTGAGTTGTTATCGAGTTGTACTACCTTACTACGTAATCGCGCATGTTGGTATTGCTCTTGAACTAGAACGACATTTAATTTATAATCGTGAATTAACGTATCTAATTCTGACATCGCTACCCTACAATACCCTACAATCTGCTACCTAAATAAGCATAAATTAAAAACCAATTTCGCATTTGTCAACTACTCGACTTTGTGACTTATCGCGGACTTAAGCTCTGATACCCCCGTCGAAGTATCACTACTTAAGATAAACAAAGCCAATGACTAATGTCCATAAAATTGTTGTTGTGATTTTGTTTGCTTAATTATATTTATTACATCTGACTTTAGTCCCTATTGAAACAAATTGTTATTTAGCCTACTTACGTCTAGATAAATGTAATTAAAAAGAGATTTTCTTAGATTTGCCTTGGCTCGTACTTATTTATTTAAAAACTTATTGTACACCAGTAAACCAAAATATAAATGTCAATAAAAAAAGCAATGATAAAAAAGAGTACAATGGAGGCAATCTCTTCCTGGCAACCATAGGATACCATAGGATGGATAAGACTAACAGCCGGTCTCAACAATCTATCTTTATTTAACTAGAGATTTCTTTTGATATTTCTATGCATTTTAAGTTTTAGTTAATAAAGATACAGAGATAATGATATGGTGTATATGCTTATAGATAGCTAGATAAGATAAATATATATGCCGATCTTTGCTTACTGAGGTGTAGAATTGTTTAGACATTGTAATGGTTACTATTTTATCTTCTTGTTAAAGATAGATAGTATATAGAGAAAGGCCATAAAAGACAATTAGGTATCTATCTATCCACTCGTTTTTTTGTATCTGCGATCCGGACAGTACTAAACGGCGGTTGTGGCTTTTGTTGTGTCACTGCTGCCACTTCCAACACCATGCTAATTCCAAAGCTGCTCACTTAGTCAGCACCTTATGACATTCCTAGTTTTCTGAACCATATTTAAATAAATATGCAAAACTCGGTTATCAAATAAGCCTTTGCAGTGTAAACACTCACTAATACCATTAGAACCTATTTTAGCTTAAATACATGTGTTAATAAAATTAATCAATTATGACGTCCTTTGTTTCTTATCAGTATTTTTTTGTCAGTCATCTTTAAATGTTTGTTTTCATTTTTATGTTGGTAAATAATATGTTTTATAATTGTTTCAATATACATTTCAAAACCATATAATATTAATTGACAGCCTCTGTGGCGCAGTTGGTTAGACGCCGCCTGTGAAACGAGAGGCTGCGGGTTCGATCCCCGCACCGAAAGAAATGTTTGTGCGGCCCACAAATATTTCTTCCGGGTCTGGGTGTTTGTGAGACCGAAAAGTCTCTCGTAGTTCCTGATACCCACGACACAAGACTCGATCTTAGTGTGGGGTCAGGACTATGTATGTATGTGACTGTTGGGTGTTATTTATTTATTTATTTATTGTGAAACATATGATCAAAGACGCATTCACATGAATGGATAACACGAGCTGAATTACTTAATACAATTAATACAATACAATTAAGTAATTCAGTCAATATTCAAAATATCAGTTTTTCAAATTTCAGTGAATGGCGAGACGAGCATGCCATTCGTCCGATGGTAAGCGATGCCAAATAACAACATGAATTACAAAGCAATGCTTGGCATTCCACTTCCCTCGCCATCCTAAGACATAAGATGTTAAGTCTCAATATGTCCAGTACTTACTCTGAGACACAACAATTCAATTACTCTGCTCTTTGGCGGGAGAACTAGACATTGCGCTGGTCAACCCAGGCGGCCTCTGACATGCATCAAACTAGTAAATTTCGTTTAGCGATAAACAACCATTAAAATAGGATTCGCTGCTAGTCTTTCTTGGTGATAAAACATTTGTTTCTAATAAAAAAATAATTATATATTGGTGTCCAAAGTCCAATTGATCCTGTGGAAAAAAACATATTTGTGGACTTCCGTTTTAATGAGATAAATAATATCTGATAAGCCAAAGGATTTGCAAAAGTAATTAGTATCCCTCGAACTATTTTTAATAAACGATAACAATATTTATCAAAAAGAAATTGAGATAAATTTGCAATAAATTGAGAAGCAGAGGAGGGCATTGGCAGAATTGTCGTGATTTCTCACCAGTGCACCATGAAGGGAACATTAGTTGTGTTGCTTGCTTGCACGGGTATGTACTAACTTATTGTTAATTACATACATAGCAGTCGCTTTATCGCAGCAGTATACCAACAAATCATCTGTCACCAGCTTTTTACTTCGATTTACTGAACTCAGGCTTGATTTTTTTTTATGAGATCCTTCGGCCCACCCGTAGTTCTGTATGAGAACATTGTCTAATGTTTAAGTACGAATTATTTCGGTGTAGATTTTTATCTACGTTTGAAGAATTAATTGACAACAACACTCAAAGTGAATCTGAATACTGGGGCCGAGAAATGTTAATGTATTTTTTATGCACCAATCAAAACTTGAATCGCAGAATAATTCAAAAACTAAAACTGTGTAAAACACGATTAATAAAAAAAGTTTATATCTGTAACTACCTACGTTATTAAGAAATAACTGTATTTGAACTTGGTCTGTCAATACAAAAATTTGGTTACCAATAACAATTTGAATTAGTTTTGACCTCTAGGTATTGGTCAAGAGTTTTATAATTAATGTATTATTATAAAACAAAGAGTTCACAATTTAATTTGGTTTTACATTAAAACCTATTCATCTTCGAAAATGACGCCTACGCCTTACAATTCAAGTAATCAAAAGTCTGTAAAACTTGTTGACTCACTTATTGTTACTTACGGGTCCTAAGGCAAATTGGAAAATGTATAAAGATCAGCATGTCAAGACAGAATTTGGAATGTATATGTCACCGTTAAATTGTGAATACCGTTAGATTATAATCTATCTCGCGAGATTGTGAACTGTCGAAAGATTGTGAACCGTAGGTTAGGTTAGGTTAGGTTGAACAGTTTCACTACGATAGATTATAATCTACCGAAAAAATAATACGTTAAATTGCAAACAGTTGTTCTTGTTCACAATCTTTCGACAGTTCACAATCTCGCGAGATATATTATAATTTAACGATATTTACAATTTTACGGTGACATATACATTTACACCCATTACAACAAAGTCTAGATTGTATTGATGTAAAATAAAACAAAATGTAAGCTTTTAAAATAAATAGGGAAGGATCATGAATGGATTGTGGCATCTAGCAGATTTGCCATGAACGGAGAGTGTAAGGGAGACAAATGAAACACACCAATGAGTATACAATACTAACGTTCTTATAATAATTCGAATATATTTATAGATACAGGGTAAATATTTGTCTTACATCTAAACAATGATTATACTACCACAGGATCGTAAGGATACACGTTTAGTTCAGTTTTTTTTTTGTGATCAATTATTATGTTATATCATAGCACAACAGTAAAAAACAAATTAAAAATCTCAATTTCTAAAGCACTTGAAAATCACTTAAACCAAACTATTTGCGTATAACTATCTGCGTTTTGTTGTTCTATAACACCCATATTTTTTTCTAGCGTATCTCGCCAGTGCTGTCCCTGTACCTGAGGAGGAACTCTCTCATGAGGGGTACCTACGATACATCGACTTCCCTGATGGCGATGGAAATTTGCACCGCGTGGACCTAGAAGCAGAGCCTGACTACGCACTTCTCGATGAAATCGCAAGGAACCCTGCCAACAACCAGTACCTTTTGTTCACCAGGTAAAATATATACAGGGTTTTAAACTTCGCATATAATGATAATAAATAAATACACAAAATTCTGATTCCATATTATGATTCCAAGTCTTGTGACGTGGATATAAAAACTGAGAGATTTTTTTCTTTTATAACTCTCATGTTTTTTTTTTTTTTTTTTTTTTTTATTGCCTTGAATGGCGAGACGAGCAAGCCGTTCGCCTGATGGTAAGCGATACGACCGCTCATAAACAGTAGCAACATTCCACTGCGCTCGCCATCCTGAGACATAAGATGTTAAGTCTCAATATGTCCAGTAGTTGCTCTGGCTACAATGTCCTTCAATCCGAAACACAACAGTGCATTTAAGCAGTGTTGTTTCACGGGAGAAATAGACATTGCGGTGGTACCTACCCAGATGGCCTCTCACATATGAGAGACCTACCACCAATGTCTAAATAGATTCGAAACAAATATTTGTGGACTTCCCAAATATTTGTCTAAGTGCGAGGATCTAATTTACGGCCTGTAGTTTACATCTAGCTCCGAACCAATTGCGCCAAGGAGGCAGTGTAATAACGTGGGAGATGTTTCAAGATTATATTTTTGATCTACGTCCTAGTGTCATGGGGTCGTAAAATTTATACATCCATTTAATACAAATTCTCAATCACATCTATATTTGACAGGCGTAATCCTCGTTTTTCTCAAACATTGGTTATAAACAACGCCAACTCCATCACCAACTCTAACTTCAACGCTGCTGTACCCACCGTCATCATCGCCCACGGCTGGCTTAGCAACCAGTACACCGACATCAACCCTGTCGTCAGAGATGGTAGGATCTGGTTATTTTTCTTTATTTTATCATATACATTTTATCTCAGTCCTCAAACGTCCACTACTAGACGTTGAGCTCCCTAAGTATATAAGTGTCATAATCACCCCCAAGAGATCTCCGTGTAATTTTATATTAAATTGGCTGCGCATTCAATCAATGTATTTTTCTGTACAACCCTGTGACATTTTATATTGAATAAACCAAATGAGAATTTGATTTTCAGCATACCTCGGCAAAAGTGACGTGAACGTCATTGTCTTGGACTGGAGACGGCTTGCCTTGTCTGACTACGCGACCGCAGTGCGCGGAGTGCCAGATGTCGGCCGTGGCTTGGGACAATTCTTGACTTTCCTCAACCGCGTCACTGGTGCTCCTTTCAACAGCATGCACCTTGTTGGTTTCTCCTTGGGCGCTCACTTAGTCGGCAATGCCGGTCGTGAACTTGGCGGACGCGCTGCTCGTGTCACTGGTATATAATTTTGCCCAACTAATAAGTATTACTTTGTTAGCTTACAAGTCTGTAAAATTATTCACTTAAAGTAGCTGTTCCTAGTTCCCATAGAAATCTTAGGTATTTTTTTATTTTAATTTCGTCACTTCACAATTTTCAAATTTTCGTTGAATTCTATACATTACCGATTTATTTTTTTCAGTACAGCATCATGTTCGGAATATGACCTAATTATTAGGGATCTAAATAATAATAATGTGATCGTTAATAGAGTTTAAATTTTCGCCTATTTCTAGATCCTGAAGGGTGATTAAACAGTTAGAAATTATTAAGATTAAGCAATTCGTAAGAGTTATATTTAGAGATAATGTACGAAGGAACTCGGCAGATATATGTTAAATAGAAAATCACCCGTCAATGATGTTTATAGCAATTGTTTTTTTTTTTCTATCAGGTTTGGATCCTGCTGGTCCCCTATGGAACTACAACACCAACCGCCTCAGGCCTACTGACGGCGTCTACGTTGAAGCCATCCACACTGACGGTGGTAGCAGTTATGGAAGTCTCGGTATCGGATCCGCTGTTGCCAACGCTGACTTCTTCCCCAACGGTGGCACCTCTCAGCCCGGTTGTCTCACCAACCTTTGCAACCACAACCGCGCCTGGGAACTCTTCGCGGCCACTGTGACTCACAACCACTTGGTTGGTCAACAGTGCGCCAACACCCTCCAAATCACTTGGAACACTTGCCGTGGGGCCCGTGTGAACATGGGCAACGATATTCTCACCAAGTTTGCGTAAGTATTACATTGGTTTCGGTTTTTACTTTACGTCGCGTCGCGCCGTATTATTAAATTTTAAATTGTTAGAAAATCATTCTTAAAATATATATTAGTGAATTGTTTCAATTGCGACCCAAGTTTCCACAATTTACGAATACAAAGAAAAATTCTCTCACTCTCTTTTCAGCCACCCTATGCCTCCTCCAAGTATAACCTCATCGGTCTTAGGAAATATTCATTTACCATATATCAATAATCATATTCTTAAATGCGCTACTTTGTTACAGATCTGGGCTATACAGGTTGGACACCGGACGAAGATACCCATTCTAAATGGTTCTAATAGTTTAATTCAAGACTTTATACATTATAGTATTAATAACGGCTCGATTTCGATGCATTGTTAATTTTGATGTGTAAATAAATAAATATGAAGTTGCACATGCATTTGTTTTGATTTGTACCCATTTATACAGATGTCCAAAGAAATGGCACACCTACATGTTAATAAATCTTGATTATATATTGATTATACACATATATAATATCTTGATAGTGTACATTTTAGTAAATCTTGATTGCGTCTAGATAAGGATGAATTTTTCGTAGTTTACTTTGATAATAAGAAAGATGGCGAGAAATCAAGAATTAACATTAATAATACTTACCCTTAACAAATTACGCCAAAGTTCTTGACAAAAAGAGACAGAAGAGTTCAAAACATCGACTATTTGTGAAAAGGGTTAGGCGAATTCCATGAAAGTTTTGTTGCTGTTTAAAATAGTTTTCATGGTATATACCGATAACCATGTTATTTTGAAAATATTATTTCTTTATCATCATATTAATATTATGCCCTTGTATCAAATTTAACAAGTGCTCCATTTTCCTGCACTACCGGTTTATGTCTACATAAGTACGAATGTCTATAGAGGGTATATCAAGAGTGCTACCAAAAACGAAGCTGGGTGGTAGTTTTAGGGACTTCAGACTTAATGCAACTAAATTTTATGCAAACGATTGTGTTTCTTTTGTTATGTTTTTTTTTTAAGGTCTTAAAGGGTGTGTATTGATAGTCAAATCACCACGCATTAAAACGGTGAAGGAAAACATCGTGAGGAATCCTGCATACCATAGCGATTTATGAGAATTTCTATGGTATGTAAATCCACCAAACCGTATTATGCCAGCGTGGTGGACTTATGGCCTAACCATTTTCAATCATACTCTCGATTGTAGAGTAAGCCCGTACCCTGCAGTGGGACGTATATGGGCTGATGCAGATATAGGGTGGAAAATACGTAGTTTTTTCTTACACCCTTTTATTTTTAAAGACGCTATGGTACACAAGGCTTTAAATTATCACTTGAGCAAAAACTATGGATAAGTGGTAAACCTGAACTCGACGATATTTAAATAATAATTTTAAAAAATGGTCGCATTTCCTTGCTACATTTTTAGTTACATTGTGTTTGTAGTTACTAAAACCACCAACCGGCTTCATTTTCGGTAGCAGTCTTGATATTACTAGGTATATTCACGACAAACAATTATAGCATAAATGTACTCGGATGTTCTAGATCTGGAATCCTATCGATTACCTGTACTTAGTGTAGAAAATATTTCGAAATTTCATAATACGTATTTTTAATACCTGATAAGTAAAATTATGCAGATTATGGAATATAATAATTAACGTTATTGCATGAGGTCTTAAAACTTAATGATAAGCTATCATTCGAAAGTACAGATAAGCTTTTAATAAATACAGACGTAAAAGGATCTAAAGACAGAATTGTCAACAACTCTCAACTGTGCACAATGAAAGGAAACCTGGTTGTTTTACTTGCTTGCACAGGTATGTATTGTATACATTCGTTTTAATCTTAAACTTAGGTTAAAGAACCTCATCGTGATAAAAATTTTGTAAAACAATACACAAATGTTACATACCTTAATTTTATCTTCCTTTTTTATATCTAAATCATACACTAATACAGTAGCGCAAGAGGAATACAATTTTTATCAGTCAAGGACATTTTTGAGCTTATAAAGTTTTTCTAAACACTTGAGTTGTTACATAAACTTTTCTATAAATATATCCGCCACCGTGGACATCCTCCGTGGCACAGGCGGTTACACGCCGCCTGTGAAACGAGAGGCTGCGGGTTCGATCCCCGCGCCGAGAGAAATGTTTGTGCAGCCACAAATATTTCTCTCGGGTCTGCGTGTTTGTGAGACCGAAAAGTCTCTCGTAGTTCCTGATACCCGCGACACAAGGCTCGATCTTAATGTGGGGTCAAGACTATGTATGTGACTGTTGGGTGTTATTTATTTATTTTATATCCTGAAAGTGAAGTTGTTCAATAGTCTGTCGTGGAGGCCATCAGAAGATAAATCAAATATTGTTTTTCGCTTTTTTAAGATCTTACATAATTGTATTTAGTACACCAAGTCGAACTTATCAGATCTTACACCAACAACTTGCTATTCGATATTATTTATTTATTCCTGAGCTGTGATATTACAAATATCTACTCAAATGCTATCAGAATATTTAGTTGCAATATTTATTATCACAATGATGATTATGACTGGCAATAACATAAATTTTGTAGTACTTGATCGATTGGCGTATAACAAAATATTTGTTAATGTCACTATTGCCCTTCACGATAATTGACTTAGTATTGTAACAGATAAAACGTTAAATTATTTAAATCTTGCATATAAGTTACTGATACGGGCGATGTGGACTCTTTCATTGTTGTTGCGGTTATTGTATGTGCCAAAGAATTGGTATGCAAATAATCCACCATCTCTCTTTCTTTAGCCACAAGAAGTCCATCCTTGTCTCTAACGGGTCTAAATAATCCTAAAACAAAAATCCTGCTTCAGCTTTTAGACATCTGTATTTAAATTCTGAAAATTCTTGTTACTTTTAGTAATCTTCAACTGTAAGTAACTATTAGTGACAATTTTATCTAGTTTAACTAAAGTTATGATTTTTTCCAGCGTGTCTCGCCAGTGCGGGCCCTGTACCGGAGGAGGAACTCTCTCATGACGGATATCCGCGGTACATTAACTTCCCTGATGGAGAAGGCAAGATGCACCTCGTGGACTTAGAAGCAGAGCCTGACTATGAACTTTTGGATGAAATCGCCAGGAACCCTGCTAACAACCAATATTTTCTGTTCACAAGGTAAAAAATACTTACCACTATTAATACTTTGTTATCTAATCGTAGAGATTGATGTTGTGTTCAACGACGTATTGAAAGAGAAAACTTATTCACATTATCTATACTTTACAGGCGCAATCCACGCAATTCCCAGACTTTGGTAATCAACAACGCAGCCTCCATCACCGGCTCAAACTTTAACCCCAGGGTACCAACCGTTGTCATAGCCCACGGATGGCTCAGCAACCAGAATTCTGACCTCAACCCTGTCATCAGAGATGGTAGGTTCTAGACATATTTCTAGACGTCTATTAACCAACCTAAATTCATGACATAACAGCTTGTTAATTAAATTTTCAGCTTATCTGGCCAAAAGTGATGTGAACGTCATTGTCTTGGACTGGAGACGCCTTGCCTTGAATGACTACGTGAATGCCGTCCGCGGAGTGCCCGATGTCGGCCGGGGCTTGGGACAATTCTTGGCTTTCCTCAATCGTGTCACTGGCGCTCCCTACAACACTATGCATCTTGTTGGATTCTCATTGGGTGCTCATTTAGTCGGCAATGCCGGACGTGAACTTGGAGGACGCGTAGCCCGTGTCACTGGTATGCATTCATTTATTTTAATTTGGTACTATGTTTATTTACAGTTATTTTTCAAACCGGTAGACGGAAACTTTAAAATCACAAATATAACTATACAGTAAAGTTTATGTTTTGCTTATTGATGTGATACAAAATTCATCAAAATAATAAAATCATCTAGGGGGCTTATCTTAGACTACATAAATGTACGCATATTCATATATAACGAATTACTAGGATGTAAGTTCGTTATCATGCTGGGTGTATGTTCGTCATTATGCTTCACAGCTAGTTATAGCTTAGTATTGTGGGCGTATGTGGGGATGTGTCAGATCAAATGGTAGGAAATCATAATCTTACTCACGGAACGCGAGACAGTCTCCACGCTCTTACAGCACTATTTTCCAGATGATAATATTTACTCTCTTGATCGCAACAAACCGTACTGCTTGCTCGCAGACCGTTGAGATGCCTTTGACTTTTCTTTATGAAGTCCCTGACATCTTCAGTTAATATCTAGCGTAGATTCTGTCGAACGCCTATACAGGGCGTTGGCATTCCGTTTTTAAAAATCAACTCGATGACGACACATTGAAAATATAACTTATGTTGAAAGTAATGACTAAAAATATATCTAATTTGCACTAGGTTTGGACCCTGCTGGTCCCCTATGGAAGCACAGCAGCAACCGCCTCATGCCTAGCGATGGAGTGTATGTCGAGGCTATTCATACCGACGGTGGCTACACGCATGGCGGCCTCGGTATCGGCTCCGCTATTGCCAATGCTGACTTCTTCCCCAACGGTGGAGTCTCTCAACCTGGTTGCCTCACAAACATTTGCAACCACAACCGCGCCTGGGAACTCTTCGCGGCCACTGTTACTTACAATCACTTGATTGGTCAGCAATGCTCCAGCACATTGCAAATCACTACAAACAACTGCCGTGGCAGAAACGCTCATATGGGCAATGATATCCTCACTAAGTCTGAGTAAGTTACTCTTGTACAATTTACCTTTTATAGTTTTGGTAATTTGTAAGACAAATAGAGGATTAAAAAAAAACAGGATATCGAAATTCTAAATGTATTTATTTTGTTACAGATCCGGCATGTACAGACTGAACACCGAAAGGAGATATCCGTTCTAAATCATTTTACCTAGTATTTTCCATATGGCTATTTAAAATGTGTAACCTGGCTCTATTCGACTATTATCGGTCTGCTATATTATAATAAGTTTATAATAAAAAAATAAATTCCATTTAAAATTGTATACTGAATTATTTATTACTGTAACTGTAGCTGTATGTGAATATATTTTCACTTTACAAACAGACACTTCAGTTTTATTCATATGTCTACATCAATGTTTTGCCAGGAAAACAATAAAAAATATTCTTAATCTTCTTTACAATATTTTGTTCAATCCTCTCACTCCATCATATCTCAAAGAACGATTTCTATTTCTCCATGAGTCTCATTCAAGGTCCTTGAGGTCGTCGGAGAATCTGAAACTGAGAATGCCTATGCATACCACAACGTTCATGGATAAGTCCTATACAGTGCAAGCCGTTCGACTGTGGAATGCATTACCAGTTGTCATAAGGCAAGCTCAAACATTGACATCTTTCAAAAAAATGCTTAAAGACTATTATCATTCTCTAAGTAGCTGCATTAAGAAGTTTTTATTTCCTCTTTTTGTCTCAATAGGTAATTTATATTTAGTATGTATATTTATGTCTATGTTTATCTATAGAAATATTTATATATGTATGTATATTAAGTTTATTATATAATTATGTATTATATATCATGTATATATTCACTATAAATAATTTGTTTACCTATTCCTTATAAGAGCATGTTTTTAGTTTTCTTTAAATTCTATACTGCCCTCTCTTCTTATCCTTTTCTTATATCCATCCAAAGGTTGTCTGTAAGAAATCGCCTAGGGCGATAAGACCGCCAACTGTACTCTTTAATTTTATATGTAAAATATTGTATACTTTGTCATTTTTTGTGTGCAGTAAAGAATGAATAAATAAATAAATAAAACCTACCGTATTTGTAGCACAAAGTTGATAATAAAGAACAGAAGTTACATAGCACCCCTTCTATCTCCCCCTCTTTTTTTCCTTCCCACTTCCCTTCAGATTTAATGGACTGGCAACACACCCACGATCCAAGCATTATGCACGTTTATGGTCGGCAGTGATCACTTACTATCAGGTGACCTGATGCTCATTTGCCGGACCTGTGCAATAAAAAAAGAAATCTACTGTTTTTTTATTTTTCCTACAAATAAATTTGTACGAATGGAGAGGTATTATTTTTTAATTTTGAGCACACAACATAGATTATACTACATAATTATATGAATAACACTATATTATACGTATGGGCTGCGAATTATCTGGTCCCAAATATAGTCCTAAGGGTCAGGCATGAGGAACTCCCCTTTGTTTGAGTTTGTAGGATTGTAGGATAGGACACCTTTACAAACAGAATGATTTTGTTTTATTGCAATGAATGGCGAGACGAGCATGCCTTTCGCCTGATGGTAAGCGATACGACTGCTCATGAACAGTAGCAAAATCACACAACACCTTGGATTACAAAGCAATGCTTGAGATTACCCTGCGCTCGCCATACTGAGACGTAAGATGCTGCTACAATGTAAAACTTTACGAATATGCCTAAATACTTTACAAAATGTTCGAATTGCCTATCGTACATCGTAACCTTACACTTAGTTTGGATTGAATGATAAGCTTCATAGAGAATAGTATTGGTTTTATTTAATTATAATTTGCCTTAACTAAAGTCCAGAGCTGATCCTAAGGTGTTCCACTGTAAAATAAAATGTCTATGGTGTGTAAAGTCCGCCAACCCACACTACGCCAGTGTGGTGGACTACATGGCCTATATAATCAACCAATCTCGAGAGGCCCGTGCTCTGCAGTCTGGCGTATAAAGGCTGATACAGTACAGTACAGTGTATGCAAGTAAAGTGATTTGTGGCACGTAAGAAGTTACAGTCTTTTTTGAGATAAGAATCACTTATATCGCTATTTTTTACAATGGCCTTTTAGTTCCCTCCATATATAACTTTAAATCACATACATACATGTATCTTTAAGAATAAACAATATTTCTTTATATCAACTTACATAGAACAGGTGTTGCAGATTGATGAATATTTAGGAAACTACCTGGAATAGTTATGAGTTGTCACAAAAATTTGTAAGCAACAGCGAACTTAATAATGTTGCTTTTTGTTCGCTTGAATTGTAAAAACTTTATTCTCATATTTTTATTTTCAATAAAAAGTTCAAAATGGCTGCTGATTTTTTTCCATTCTAATAGCTATCAATTTCGATTATTAGAACACAGGGTCCTTCATATATAGATTTTGAGACCAATCAAATCGATAAATAAAAAGTTCATAATAGCGGCCACAACTTTCAATTTTGACAAAGAATTTTATTATTGGAATAAAGATTTCCTCAGATATCGATTTTTTAACTCGCTTTTATTAGCTTCACCTGTATGTTTGTATGTATGTGTGGAGGTTTTCGATACTTGACAGATAAAGACTGTACTTTTGCGTGTAAGTATCTATGTTTCTTCCACTTGACTCTCAGAAGGTTGTAGAAATGAAAGTTCACCAAAGGATTAATAAAGTCTATTTTTAGCGTCAGAAGTAGGTTTTTATAATAAAAAAAAAAACAATAATTTAATAAAATCAGTTTTTATTGGAATTAGGCAATTTTCTCACTTTAGTTGAATTACAAATCACAATGATCACACATTTAAATAATTTACACTCATTTTTCACAAGCAACCAAAATTTATTTATCATAAAAAAAAACAAATAAATCACACAGAAAAATAATCACAAATCACAGAGAGATACTAATCTAAAAAAACTTACTGCAGATGGCGTCGATCGCTACCAGATCCGTTCGGCTCAAAGTCCGACGAAGAAATGTGTCCTTTGAGTGGGAGCGATCTCTTTTATAGGTTTGATAGGTGATGACAAATACAGAAAAACAAATTATCCGAGGGTACTTAATAAATTTTTGTGACGGTAACCTAATATCTGAGGGTACTTTATTTATTTTTGTGACGGTACCCTAATACTATATTGTTCACTACTTTTACATTCACCACTTATTACAAAACGTGTGTACGGTACCTAACGTCTAGTATGGCTTAGCGAGGCGAGTGACGGGGAACGACTGACGATGACTGGCGGGCACGCTCCCGCGCAGCTACAAAATGCGCCTTCAGCAAAATATAAATTCTATGTAGCATACAGTGTGTCCCTACATAATTCGACACCTTGGGGTAGAAAGGTCGTATAAACCATTTTACCTAAAATGAGTTATGAATACAGTCTTATGCTTAATTTTCCGCTCTATAAATTGGTCTATATGACGCTTTCAAATTCGCAAAATCATGGTTTTTGTAGTATATAGGTTGTATAATTATTTGTACTGGCTGTAGTACTTTAACGGTAGTTAGATTTATATTTATGACACAGTGTCAGTCATGTATTAAACGTATTAAAATGAATACGTGTTTTTCTTTTTGCAAACATTACAGTTTTTACGGCCTAGATGACTTCAACGTCTAAACAGAGGTTTTGTTGGAATTGATGATGTAATGATGATCCACGCTAACTTCTAAACTAAGAGACTGATAATATAATAAGGGTTTCCATTGCAAAGAACATAAAAAAATAACAAACCTCACTTAATACGGTCAATATACTCATATGAACAAAAAAAATATTAGCCAAAATGTTTTTAAAATGTTGTTTTTTGCTCGTCCTGTAAAGTAGGTTTTATGGCTTTTACTACCTTTCTACTCCAAGGTAGCGAATTATGTATGTAACCGACTCCTTTGAGCTCGATTTTGCCCTACTTAGAGCGATCAGATTTAATTCAAACTTTGCATACTTATCCAGGACCGATGACAACGCAATAATTTAAAAAGTATATGACGTTATCTTATCCAGAAACGTAAAAAAAAAACTTTTTGAAAAAAAATATTAAAAGTTGGTAATTTGCGCGCAGCTCTCTTTCTTTGATAGGACAGCCGTAGATAATGTTTTTAGTGCAAGCAATTAAATTATAGTTTAAAAACTAAAAAAAACACGCTTTCATAAGTACAAACTAAAAAGTAAAAAATAATTGATAATGAGTTTTTACAAAGCGTAGGGTGTTGACAACAATTACTTATCCTACAGCAACCCACGCTTTGTAACAATAAAATGTATGTATTTTACTCCATTTTCTAATCTTAAACTCAGTATCAATAATTTTTTACTTTTTAGTTTGTACTTCATGAAAGCGTGCTTTTTAGTTTTTTAAACTATAATTTTTTACCATTTGGATCTACAGTAAAAAAAGTTTCGTTTAGCAACTGCTTAATGTGAACATTTGGAAGATTCACTAAGATATGTAAAACATGTGAATTATCGGATATAATCGATGTTCATTACAAGTGAGACAAGATAAGACAATCCAATTATCTATTACATATGCAGATAACTTTGAAATATATGAAGACTCAAGCGAAAGAACTGGTAGATGGGTTGCGATGTTTTAACAATGCGTAATAAAAGGAATCCTTATAATATTGCTTCCAAGGGTATGCATTTAATAGTGCTATTGCAAACCACGCTACCAACTGCAAGTGTCTTGCTAAGTACAATGGTCTACAAGTTCCGCTGCTGCGACGCCCGAAAGTAATTTCGTAGAATTCACACGAGTACAAACCAGTGGCTTATTGCTCCCCATTTCTTAAAGTCGTTTCACTTGCAGTCAATAGTTGTAGTCGGTAGTTGGGTCAAAATAATATGAAATACTATTTTCTTAGACAAAAATAGAAGATAATTTTGTTTTACCCTACAAGTCAATCTGGTTAATCTTCACAGCTTCTCTCTCTCTTTTTCTACTTCTCTGACACTTGCTAGTTAATTTATTCATTGACAATAGACTTAATTCTATAACCAAAGTTGTATCCTTCAATACCTTTTTGGTTTTAATATTTCTTACGTTCCGAAATAGAATGATACTTTTTTGCTTTCGTGCTCAGTATGGTCGTTTGTCGCCTTCAAATAATATTTAAATATCAGTGTTAATGTCATTAAGTATACGATTTAATTTTTCCAGCGAACTTCCCGAGTGGGAGACCAAACGAAGAGTCTCATGAGAGATATCCCCGGTACACTAACTTTCACGATGAAAACATCAAGTCTAATTGAGCAAACTCACTGGCCGACCCTGAATACAAACTTCTTATAGAAATCACAAGAAAAATGTCTACCCCGTCTGTCTCCTATTTACCACACCAGGTAAAATTGAATATACAGTATCTTAGTCATAATTAATAGCATGCAGATATTTCAATCATTAAATAAATTCGTAACATAAAATACAACACGAACAAATTAAAAATGACAGTTGGCTTAATAAAATTATGCAGTTCGGTCACTTTTATATTCAGTCAGATTGTAACGTATTGGATAGATGACTTTTGTCAATGATTGGAATATTTGACTCAAAAATAATTAATTTATGTTATCAGAGATTTCATATATCCTTTTGTTTAGCATATCCATTAGTTCTAGTTAAATTCACAGATCCCATAACTCCCTTGATTTATAAGTTATCCATCGAATCGACTTTTTTACTTATCCTAATACTATATAATACTTAACATGCGCAATTCTCGCAATACTCAGTTTTTGGTTATCACCATTACCAAATTAATTACGATTTTTTTATTGCATTGAATTGCAAGACGATCATGCCGTTCGCCTGATGGTAAGCAATACCAACGCTCATAAAGAGTAGCAAAATCAAACAACACCTTGAATTACAAAGCAATTCTTTGCATTCCATTGCGCTCGCCATCCTGAGACATAAGATATTAAGCTTCAATATGTCCAGTAGTTACTCTGGCTACAATGTCCTTCAATCCGAAACACAACAGTGCATTTAGACTACTGTTTGACGAGAGAAATAGAAATAGCGGTGGTACCTACCGAGGCGGCCACTCACATACGAGAGACCTACCACCATTAATACTTATAACACCAAAATAATCTAAATATAGTCTTACTAAGAAACCAGAATCAGAATAAACCAATAGACCAGAAAAGCAATAACCATTTCGTAGAGATGGTAGATTTCTCTTTTTAATCAATTTAAACTGAATAAAAACATTAATAATGACTAGGTACTAATCAAAAGTGGCACTGATACCCCTGTCGGAGTATCACTACTTAAGATAAACTAAGATAATCCAATCACTACTTAAGATAATCCAATAAAGAATTGTTTTTCTTGATTATTGTTATGATTTTATTGCTCATGTGTGGTGTAATAATCTGTTAAACTACGCAAATGTAATTTAAATAAGCCTCGCCCAATATGACTAAACGACTGATCCTAACGGAACTAGATTACAGTATATATATATATATATATGTATATATACATATATATATATTTAATTTTGGCTTTCTTCGATATATTACGTTGTTCTAATAGTTTCTTAGATTTCCGCAAATGTTACACATTGAAATAAAACTATTTATTTACATTTTTTGTGGTAACCTCTGTCCTCCCCTGACCATAACAGCTGTAAAGTAATTGAAACATTGGGAAGTTAAAAAAATGTAAAAATTAAACCAAATCCGCAATAAAATCCGTAAATAATAGTTTAGATTAACGTTCAGTGATCAGTGATCAGTAATCAGGGCTTTTGCTTCATACATACCGGGTATCTCAAGACTGCTACCGAAAACGAAGCCGGGTGGTAGTTTTAGTGACTACAAACACAATGCAACTAAAAATTTCGCAAAGAAACGCGAAAATCATTTTTTATGATTTTTTAAATATCGTCATTTTTGGATGGTAAATCCATAGTTTTTGCTAAAATAATAATTTAACCTGTTTTATACCTTAGATTATTTATAAATAAAAGGGTATACACTATTATTTTAGGAAAAAATGTATTTACCACCCAAATATGGACATAAAAAAAAATAACAAAAAAAAATTTTCGCTTTTTTTTCCAACCATTTCTGTTGCATTGTGTCTGAAATCGCTTAAACTACCACCCGGCTTCGTTTTCGGTAGCAGTCTTGATATACCCTGTATACGAATATAATTTTATTTCAGTATGTGTTTTGTAAGAAATTTTAAACATTATTTAGCAATAATTGTAAATACCCACAGAAGTAAATATTTACGTACAGCAATGGACATTACGGGTTGAATTACATAATTCTACCAATATCCAAAATAATAATAGTATTTCCTGCTCGTTTTTAACATTAAACCATTTATTTATAATCAAGCAAAACTCATATTTTGGGTCCAAAGTCCACTCGATCTTCTAAAATGCACAAATATTTTGCCGTTTTCATGAAATTTATAATATCTGATAAGCCAAAGAATTTATAGACGTAATTATTAATACTACAACAATTTTAGATAAAAGATAATATTTATCAATTAAGAGATGAGATAAATTGTAAATAAATTGAGACGCGGGGGAGGGCATTGGCAGAATTGTCGTGATCTCTCACCAGTGCACCATGAAAGGAACATTGGTAGTATTGCTTGCTTGCACGGGTATGTACAGCCTTGGTTTTATAGGTTTATGCAAATGTTACACATTGAAATATATTTTTTTTTATGAATTTTATCAGTCAGTCACGTGACCAGCAAAGGTGTAAAGTATTAGAAACGTCACACGAAAAGTAAAAAACCGGCCAAGTGCGAATCGGACTCGCGCACGAAGGGTTCCGTACCATCATCTTTAAAAGAATCTAAAAATCACGACTTTCCTGTATATTAGGATCGAGTTAAAAATAACTAAAAAAATACTTTTTTGTATGGGAGCCCCCCTTTAATATTTACTTAATTTTTATTTAATTATTTATTTTGAAAGATAATATACAATTAAATATTCGGTGAAAATTTTAAGCGTTTAGCTGTTACTGTTATTAATATTGAGAAAATAAATAAGAAAAACTCATGAGCTCATGGGTGTCCCCATACACCCCTTTTAATTTTGCATATTTTTTATATTTTTATTATTTGTTGTTATAGCGGCAACAGAAATACATAATTTGTGAAAATTTCAGCATTCTAGCTACCACGGTTTATGAGATACAGCCTGGTGACAGACAGATTGACAGAGGAGGCTCAATAATAGGGTTGCGTTTTTACCTTTTTGGTACGGAATCCTAAAAATATATACTAAATCCGCAATGAAATAAATAAACAAATACACCCATCAGTCACATACCTACATACATAGTCCTGACCCCACACCACAATCGAGTCTTGTGTCGTGGGTATCAGGAAGTACGAGAGACTTTTCGGTCTCACAAACACCCAGACCCGGAAGAAATATCTGTGGTTCACACAAGTATTTCTATCTGCGTTCGAATTATTAATCGAAAATATTCCAAGGTAATTGGAGTACCAGGCATTAGAAGTTTTAAAGCATATTTTGAGTTTTCGTTACATTATTTTAACATTTAATAAATTACATTTTCAATGCCGTTCGTCCTTAATATTCCTAATAATAGAATCAAACCTAAAAAGAGAATAACCGCGAATTTCATGAAAATAAACCAGAGTAAAAAGTATTATTGTGTCTATATTAACAGCTTATTTTATCACCTCTGCAATAAGCAAAAGTTGTATCGCAAAATAAATAAAATAACACAAAAATTTTAAACAAACCGATTAAATTGTTTCAGTTTGTAGTTTGTTGTTTGTTAAGTTTAGATTTATAAATACCTCCGACATTAAGAATATTTCGATATACTGGTATATTTCGATTATTCCCGAAAATCTAAACATTAATTGGTTTTCAATAACAGTTATAAATAACTTTGACGAGTAATTTGGAGTGTTTTGTAGTTAATGTTAAGTTATTTCATAACACAAAGAGTTTACACTTTAATTTGGTTATAATATTAAGAAATAATTTTTCGTATTTTAAATATAATATTGTAAAATGATTTAAGGAGCCTAGCTACGCCCACTAGTTCAAGTAATCAAAAGTCTGATAAGCCTTAAACTGATTGACTCATTTCTTGCTATCTAATGGTTACTGGAGAGTAATGGTTAGCATTTCCAATCGGAATTTAAATAAAGGTATTATATTTACATACATACATACATACATAAACTCACGCCTTTTTCCCAGAAGGGGTAGGCAGAGGTGCCAGGGCACCCACATTTCGCCTTGTATGTTCCGTACCACGATGTGATAGGTTATATTTACACTGAGGTCTAAATTGTATTACGCCAAAAATGAGTAGGCAAGGATCACGAATTGATAGTGTTATAATAATATATAAAATTTAATTTTAATAGAATCAATGTAAAAATATATTTTGTGTGATCAGCCCCCTTAGACAGGTTACAAGCACTTCCAATCTATTCTCTTTCCACTTCTTTTCTTCTTCTTTCGTTAAAGCCTTGACGTAAGCGATAACGTTTCGTTTGCGCTAATCAAATGACATCTTGGATAGTATATGTATGGGAGTTAGCCAATGGCGTTGTACAACGTACAAACGTCATCGTTTACGTCAAGGCGATTGTACGATTGTAGAAAGATAATAGATTGGAAGGACCTTGATTTCCTAAGGAGACAGGTACCTACGTTATATTGAGACCTGTTATAGCACAATAATAAAAAAATATGACTTTCTAAAGCGCTTGAAGATAATACATACATATGTATGTATATTCTTCTTATAAATATTAATAGAAATATTAGTTTGACCTTGTTCTAATATGCATATGTCAATGTTCCAGCGTATCTCGCCTGTGCCGTCCCTGTACCTGAGGAGGAACTCTCTCATGAGGGGTACCCACGATACGTCGAATTCCCTGATGGCGATGGCAATTTGCACCGCGTGGACCTAGAAGCAGAGCCTGACTACGCACTTCTCGATGAAATTGCAAGAAACCCAGCCAACAACCAGTATCTTCTATTCACCAGGTAAAAGACATACTGAGTTTTATATTTTACCTTATAATAATAATAAACAAATATAACTCATAAATTCCTGACCCAACAGCAAGATAGCTAGTATTATGTCGTGGGTATCAGAAACTATGAGAGATTTTTTGGTTTAACAACAGACAGACCTACAAAAAATATGTATCGGTCACACAATCATTTGTTTCGTTGTGGAGATCAAACTAGCTTCTGGGTTCACAGCCAGCTCTTAATCAACTGCGCCTGAGAAGCTGCATATTTCAAGATCTTTGACATTCTTATTGATTTACTAAATCCAATAAAAACAAGTTCTGATTCACATCTACACTTCACAGGCGCAATCCTCGCAACGCTCAGACTTTGGTCATCAACAACGCCAATTCCATCACTAACTCTAACTTCAACGCCGCTGTACCCACCGTTGTCATCGCCCACGGCTGGCTTAGCAACCAGAACACCGACATCAACCCTGTTATCAGAGATGGTAGGTTCTAAATATTCTCCACAATATTTCCTTTATCTACGCTAGTAGTTTAAGTTAATTACCTAAACATCTGTTTTTTTTTGAAGTGAAAACTTCTTTAGCGGCGTTGAGCACTTTTCTGTAATGGGTATAAAATCTTAAACTCGCGTCAGGACACGTGACCTGATCGAAAAAGCGTAGGACGGCAATGACGTTTTACAAAAACATCTTAGTAGGACGGATGGAGAGTAGACAGCTATCCCCTCTCTACAGCGCGGCGAAAATGTATGCCTGGGCCTACTGTTTCGTTTTTTTTTTCAGTTTCACCCACTTTTTCCAAAATTGTCCCATAGCCCCCCCCCCTGCCTTCCCCCACCCTTATTCCGAAATAGTGCCTATTAGCCTCCCCACGAAACCTACCCCCCCCCTCCCCTTCCCCCACCCCGAAAATTTACCTCACCCCCCCCCCCAATCCTATCTCGGCCAACATAGGTCGTAGACCCACCGAGTTTGGTATCCTCGGAACCGTCTTGGTGAGGGCTACAAATTGACCCCGCCAGAAATCCCAAATTACGCAAAAAATTACCCCCCCAAAAAAAAATATTTTACCTCCAAAAAATTAATTTAAGTTAGCCTCCCCACGAAACCTTCCTCCCCCCCTCCCTTACCCCCACCCCGAAAATTTACCTCACCCCCCAATCCTATCTCGGCCAATATAGATCGTAGACCCACCGAGTTTGGTATCCTCGGAACCGTCTTGGTGAGGGCTACAAATTGACCCCGCCAGAAATCCCAAATTACGCAAAAAATTACCCCCCCAAAAAAAATATTTTACCTCCAAAAAATTAATTTAAGTTAGCCTCCCCACGAAACCTTCCTCCCCCCCCCCCCTCCCTTACCCCCACCCCGAAAATTTACCTCACCCCCCCTAATCCTATCTCGGCCAATATAGATCGTAGACCCACCGAGTTTGGTATCGTTGGAACCGAACAGCTCTACAGATTGGCCCCAACCAAATCCCCAAATTCCTCCCTCTCTCCCCTAAAATATTTGTCCAGGCATAACTCCGTCATTTCTTAAAGTAAGCCCCCCGTGTTTGGAGTCAGAGGAATCGTCTTGACGAGCTCGACAATCGATAGCAGGCAAAATACGATTTTTCTTATTTTTACTATGGGATCAGGCTGGGGCAGCAGTCTAAAATTATATGTAATTTGCAATCTGTACCCACGGTCTTCCCCCGGTATTTTTGAAGTGAAAACTTCTTTAGCGGCGTTGAGCACTTTTTCTGTAATGGGTATAAAATCTTAAACTCGCGTCAGGACACGTGACCTGATCGAAAAAGCGTAAGACGGATGGAGAGTAGACAGCTGTCAGTTAGCTGTCAGTTTATAAAGCTTTGATGAATTGCCAATGATTTTGAGTGGAGATTTCAACATAAACTTCGCAGACGATAAAAATCAACTATTAATTGAATTTTTAAATAATGAATTTGGTTTAACTATGTCGAATGATCGCAATCTTAGCACAACGAAATACAAAACTACTATTGATGCGGTCTTTATTAGACATTTAAATAGGTTCGAATCAAAACTGTTCGTTTCTTACTTCAGCTACCATAAACCTATCGTATCAGTTTTAGAGATTGGCGATGATAGTTCTGGTAATGATGATGGTGAAAAAGTCGTTGAAATTATGGATGAAAGTTGATTTTTCGGAGAGATAAACTTTTTAATGTAAAATAATTGTAATAGTTTTAAAGTGTTAAATTTTTAATGTAATATAAATTGTCATGTTTGTGTATGATAGCGCAATAAATGAATATTGTATTCTACCACATAAATGATAGTACTTTTATACTGATAAAGCAATTGGTGCAAAATTATTCCCTAACCATTCCAAAATATCAAACATGCTCAACGTTAATAATCAAGTTTTCACTTCTGCCGGCACTCCCGGAGTGCAACCCGTCTTTTTTTTTCTCTTAAAACTTTGGTAACTCACGGTGAGTTACCATGCAACTAAACTAATAAGACACGTTTGACTTTTCATACTTTTAATAAGTTTGTAAAACCGTGGAATTGTGGATAAAAAGTATGAAATGTCAAACTTTAATTGGATTAAAGCTAATACCAACAAATTTATTTATTTTAAGTAAATACATAGGCATTACGAATGAACAAAATATTGATTTTCAGCTTACCTGGGGAAAAGCGATGTGAACGTAATCGTCTTGGACTGGAGACGCCTTGCCATATCTGACTACGCGACTGCCGTCCGCGGGGTGCCAGATGTTGGGCGTGGCTTGGGACAATTCTTGACTTTCCTCAACCGTGTCACTGGCGCTCCTTTCAACAGAATGCACCTTGTTGGTTTCTCCTTGGGCGCCCACTTAGTCGGCAATGCTGGTCGTGAACTTGGCGGACGTGCTGCTCGTGTCACTGGTACGTACAAATTTGTTTAAGATTTATTTTATTTAGTATTACAAAATCTGTTTGTAAGCATAGAATAAAATAACAATGTAGTTGTTATAAGGTCAAACGCAAGTATGTTGTGAAGTTTTTATTATATTTTATGTGTCGACTACAAACTCCATATAATTTTTTACATGAAGTCCTGCAGCGCAAGTTAATTATTCGAATTTTATGTGATAATTTCCCATTCAAAATACGCTATAGGACCTATTTAATGTCAGATGTTGACGGTGAAGGAAAACATCGTGAGGTAGCCTGCATACCATAGCGATTTCTATGGTATGTAAAGTCCGCTAACCTTCACTAGGCCAGCGTAGTGGACTAAATGGCCTAACCACTCTCAATCGTACTCTCGATTGCAGAGGAGGCCCGTGCCCTGCAGTGGGACGTATATGGGCTGATACAGAATGTCAGATGTTAAGCCTCGACTTCTGCTCGAAGTTCCTGAAGTTCACTTAGTACCTACCTAAATAATGAGAAAAATATCGAGACACTAAGCAGATTCAATGCAAAGTGTATACGATATTATGTTACTTATCAGTGATGTGTATAATGTTGTATGTTCTTGTGTCAGGTTTGGACCCTGCTGGTCCTCTATGGAACTACAACACCAATCGTCTCAGGCCTGCTGACGGCGTCTACGTTGAAGCCATCCACACCGACGGCGGCTACACTGTTGGCGGTCTCGGTATCGGATCCGCTGTTGCCAACGCTGACTTCTTCCCCAACGGTGGCATCTCTCAGCCCGGCTGCCTCACCAACATTTGCAACCACAACCGCGCCTGGGAACTCTTCGCATCCACTGTAACTAACAACCACTTGGTTGGCCAACAGTGCACCAATACCCTCCAAATTACAATGAACACTTGCCGTGGGGCCCGCGTGAACATGGGCAACGATATTCTCACTAAGTTCGCGTAAGTTTCTTTGTATTTTCTTTTTTTACGTCGGATATTATAACATTATACTTTACATTGGAAAAATAGAATATACTTCTTCGAATAGTATGAGTGTATATTTGTGCAATGTTTTCAAGTGTGACACGAGCTTTTATAATTTAACCACATATTTATCCATTAATTTATAGGAAGCATTTTCTCTCTTTCTCTTCAGCACTGATGAACGAGCTAACACGTACAATTACCATACTTACTGCGTCAGCAGTTTCCGTGAATACACGTATTACTACATACATAATATATCATATATTATATCAAGCGTGAGTTCGCTAATCTAGTCGACGGTGTTAGTTCGCACGTGCGACTATATCTATCACCATATGTACGAGTATGATTTGATAATTAAGTATCCATATCAGTTTTATACTTATTACGGACCAAATTTTTAAATCAACTTCTATCAACCAACATTATACGAGGCCCAGCAGTGGTCTGTACAACAAGAGATCCATTGCTAGCATAGCATATGCCTCCCTCAATGATCTCCATATCGATCTCAGGAAGCAATAAACATTTTCTTAAATTTTCTATTTTCTTACAGAACTGGGCTGTACAGACTGGACACCGGATGGAGATACCCATTCTAAATGGTTCTAACAATTCCATTTAAGACTTAATAATATATTATAGTATTACCCATGGTTCTTCTACTCGAAGTTTTATTTTGTTACGTAAATAAATGAATATTAAGTTGTACATGTATTTCGTTTGATTTGTTTCCTATATAAATACTTTACAAATGTCTTCACATTCAAGAAAAAATATATTTGTAATATATTAATTTACTCGGATTTTGTAGATCTGAAATCCGATTGATTTCCTGTGGCGTTAGAACAGTATTTAACATCTAATTTCTTAAATTCTTTCTTATTAATACCTGATTAGTAAAAGAACATTGGTAAAATCATTGTTAATGCAATTCTTAAGCGTCTATAAATTTCATGTATAAAAACATTAATCATTAATTTTCTAAGTAATTTTGGTGCCTAGCTCACGGCGAACCTAAGCCTGAATTACGAAAACACATTTTTCGTAAAACTCTTTTGATATTTGCTTTAATTTTATTGGAGAAGCGTTATGTCGTTTCAATGTTGCCATTTTTAAAATATATGCTTGACTGGCTTTCTTGCATTATCTTTCTCAGATAATAATGAATGTAAAAAATAGTGCAGAGAAGTGAGAACAGCAACATAATCACTGATTAATTAATTAAGGAATAACAATTTGTTTCTGTCGCCCGAAAGCGCTATTGTGCAAATAATAATATATAGTTGTCCCCTCTTTCCTTTTTATTTCATTGCACATGATATTACTATTAGATTAATGAAATAAATAAGTACTCGATGTTTAAATTGCGTGTAAAATATATTTTTTTACTTTTATTTGTGGGTCATAACTTTGCCTCACGCCAATATAAATGGAACAAAATAACATTAACTACCCACAGAGTTTGACAAGATATAGAAAATCTGTAAAACTTTAAAGTGGAATATATTTTTTCCTAGGCTTGCTACAATAGTAAATCTTAAGAAATTAGTGTTAAGGAATTCGAAATCTATATTTTAAAATATTTTTCATCTCAATACACACAAAAAAAATTACAACAAAAAAATGTATAGAGGATTATCATTGTTCTTTGCAGATTATCGAATCTAATTAACGTTCATCTTTGAATTCCCAAGAATGTATGATAAGGTTAGTTATCAATTGAAAGTGAAGATAAGCTTTTAATAAATAGAGAGGTAAAAAGATCTACAGGCAGAATTATCGACAACTATCAACTGTGCACAATGAAAGGAACTCTGGTAATTTTACTTGCTTTGACAGGTATGTATTATTTCTGTTATTGAAATTCGTTTTAATCGTATTAAGTATATTTACGATAAACAATCTTACCCTGATAACATTTCATTCTTAGTTTGGAGACTGTACTAAAACTAAATCTGAGTCGCAATTTAGATAGATATTTTTTTATTTGCTATGAATGGCGAGACGAGCATGCCGTTCACTCGATGGTAAGCGATACGACCGCTCATGGATAGCAGCAATGCTTGGCATTCCACTGCGCTCACCATCGTAAGACATAAGATATTAAGTCTGAATTTGTCCAGAATTTTTTTTGGCTACAATGTCCTTCAAACCGAAACACTACAGTGCGTTTACACTGCTGTTTGGCGGGAGAAATTGACATTTCGGTGGTACCTACCCAAGCGGCCTCTCATATTTAAGCGACCTACCACCAGTTCGGCTAAATGTCAAACAAATCAGAATAACATTATTCAATGTTATCTTCCGTCCCCAATATACATATATTTTAATCGAACTACAAACCATTACAATTGTTAACCAGAGAAAGCCGTTATTTCAGCTTGTAACGTCATTCCAAATTATTTATGTAAGAAAAAATCTATACATAGCCAACAACCGTACTGTAAGATTATCGGGGCAGTCATCATCTAGAGATTTGTCGTAGCTTACAAACTTATAGATAAGGTACAACCAAGCAGCCAAGACCTTACACCTGCAACAAACTCTGTACCAATCCGTTTTATTTCATGATAAGTTTTACTGAAATCGATTTGTTATCACAATGAGGCTTATCATTGGCTATAAGCCCGCTTTAAACGAGAAGGATTGTTGCATAAGAAAATATTTTGACTTAATCATACCACGTTACGAATATCTACTTTAAGTAAAGCCAAAATTCAGATCTAGCACACCAAGTTACTGAAATTTTGGAGATGAATCGAACAATTTTGGCCATAATTTTGGTCTCCCCCAAAAAACTTAATGTTAATAAAACTAACTCTAAATTCGCCTGTCCCTATTAACAATGTAGGATATGCAATTTTAGGTATTTTGGTTTTATCATGCTAAGTGGCCCTAAAAAATATTTTCTTTCAGTAGCTTCAAGAAAAATTTAAATTTTCTTCATATTTTTTGAAATAGCCATGTTAACAAAGTCTCATATGATGAAAATGTCGGTTAACAATGCCCGATGTAGACTCCCGACATTTTTAGCGGTTTGAGAAAGCAGTATGAGCGGGTGGTTGTGCCAGTACGAACAATGTTGCAGAGGCCTACCCATGTCACACGTTATTTTAGTGACAATTCGTATGCTTAAATTTTTTGGATTTAATATTAACAAAAATAATGAGTAGACTAACCTATTTTATGAACCTTGCGACTAAACTATTTTAAGAGCAATGTAGCACAAACAAAAAGTGCATTGACGAAAATATGTCATCTTATTTAAATGAAAAAAACAAGAAACGAATTAATTTTTGTATTGTTATTTATAAAACTTTCCTTATCGAATTAATAGTCATAATTTAGGATTGAGTAATTTATTGTAATATGAAATTTTACTTCTTTAGTGAAATATATTTCATTAACCAATTAAAATTGTCAGATGTAACTTATATGACATTGTTCACCTCCATTTATGATACGAAGATAGACAGAAGTACCACATCCGACTTTTTTGTTAGTTTTACTATATGTTCAATTTGCGGGTTGTGGCACTTGCTACTTTGTTTACTGCTCTTTGTAACATAAAGAATGATAGTAGTACCACATCCGACTTTCTTCTTGGTCTAAATATAAATCAAACTTGTCGTATGTAGTACTAATCCTAATACACGTCTACATTTTTTATTAAAAAAATATTAAAATTATAATTGTTACTGGCATAATTTGGTTCATAATGCTTTATTAAACTATATATGATATATTTTGATGGTTAAGGAGCTGCAACAAGATATTTGTTGATATTGCTATTATTATTTAAATCTGTGGGTTCTTTTTTGTAATAGTTCAGTTGTAGTGATATTATATAATATTTTTGCTGATAATTTAATAAATGTTACAAATGTAGGTATATTACTAATTTTATTCATTGCTTCTATTCTCCACAACTGGTTCTTTATCAGCTTTACATAAATCCCCCGTGCCAGATTGCAATGAATAAATATAATAATTATCCAAGCATTTCTTTTACTAATAAAGAGAATGATACATTTTATAAAAATATTGATTTTATTTGTATCTACATCCACAACTTTAATACTAGCAAATACGCTAGTTTTTGAACATTATATTTTAGATCAAATTATCAATCAACAATGTTGGGTGTTATTTATGATATAACTTCTGAGGCTTCAAATATTTGGGTGGCAGCTTAACTATATAATGGTTTCGTAAATATAGGCGAATGTATTATTTTTAAAAATCAAACCAAATCAATGATAGAATCCGCAGAAATTGTTTTATTTCAATCATGATCAATCCGGCAATGAGTCCTTCTGTGTTACGTTTACTGAAGATAAAACCCGATTAAATGTCGATCTTAATTAATATCGATTCGTATAGAAACATAAGTAAACTCTGCTAATCATGTTAAAACTCGCTAAACCAGTTGTAATACGGATAAAGGTTAGAAAATACTACAACATAAAGAGAAGTGGGTAGTAGAACTAACTGCGAAGAAAAGAAGAAGGAACAGCACAAGATAATAAATTTTAAAGAAGCATGTAATAAAAACTGTCGTTTCTTTTACCGTTCTACGAAATTTTATTAAAGACTAAATTGTAATTCTAACTTGGTAACCAACTACGCCAATGGACACTTGTATAAGAAAAGTATCTATACAGGCATCATTATCACAGGATTGTTAATAAATATAATTTTGAAGATCGACTGAAAGTTGTGATTGTGTTGAGATCTAGCTCTCGGAATACTGACATACCTCGTGAATTTAAAATTAAGCAGGCCTATGGTGACAATCTTCTTATCCAGCATGATAAATATAACGACTTTATTAATCTATGCCAGAATGGTCTTCCACTCTGGCATAGATTCGGACTCTTGTCCCGGAGAGGTAATAAAACTTCTAAGAAAACCTAAAATTAGGTAACAATGCTCAAGAGATACATGACACTATTTAAGAAGACGACTAATTGTTGCTTATTTCAATATTAAAGTGCCATTGACTCTGTTTATGTTATATTACGTTTAGCTTGATTGTCCTGCGATTTTGTTAATTATTTATTAGTGACGCGTTTATATTCGACAGTATATTTTGTATGTTTTTAAGAATATGGGATATTTTTATTTTTTATTGCACAAGAATTATTTTTAAATATTGTTAAATACCATTGTTTCTAAGAGACTAAGAAAAAACACAATAATGTAACGCTATTATGACTGAATCTCTAATTTAAAACCTCAAACGTGATTATTAAGTGACTTTAGTATTTTAAGTAAATATTTATATGATTAGTACCTTAGATGGATCTCTTTTTCTTATTCAGTTGTTAATATGTTGCATGTAGGTAATTTCTAATAATTTAATTCAGTTTACGAATCATCACTTTGATTTTATGTTTGAGTTGAAAAAACGATGGGAGATTCTATTAATATACATTTAGGAGTACTTTTTTCAATAAACATGAACATTAATTATCAATAAAAGTGTTTATCTTTTAAATACAATTAAGTAACGACACAAAATTATATAGAGTTCACTGTTAACAATGACGTAAACGGCATTTACAACTAATCATCAACAAGTTGGGCCGATTAAAGTTGGATATGACAGATCCGACAAACTGCAGTGATTCTTGATCCGTTATAAAAGTCACTAATGAATTTTGACTTATTTAGAAAAGAAATAATAATAATTTATTGCCATTTATATAAGCTCCCAATCACGTATTGATAACCTGAAAAATTTTGTAAACCAAACTCACATACTTAAAAAAATACAAGCAATTTCAACTTTGACACGCTCTCCTGTAAAATTGCCGATTTGCAGTTCCGACACTGTTAATAGGGACAGGCGAACTTTTCGATATTTAATTTAAAAGACCAAACAATTATCTTAATTTTGTCATTTTGAATAATATTTAACTGTAAGTGACCAACAGTAAGTATTCTATTAATTTCAAATATATATTTACTCCAGTGTACCTCGCCAATGCGGGACCTGTACCCGAGGAGGAAATATCTCATGAGGAATATCCGAGGTACATTAACTTCCCTGATGGAGAAGGCAAGATGCACCTCGTGGACTTAGAGGCAGAGCCTGACTATAAACTTCTAAATGAAGTCGCCAGGAACCCTGCCAATAACCTGTATCTTCTGTTCACAAGGTAATAAATCTTTACTAATTGTTATACTTCGTTGTATAATCGTAGATAATGCTGGGAGGTTTCTCTTTAAAAACGATACGAACTTCGAATGTTCGGACGCCGTACGTAAAACTTCACAAATGTACCTAGATACGCCACAACATTTTGGCTTCCTCTATCTTTCGTAGCAACAATAGACTCAGTTCGGAAAAAATGATAAGTATAATAGAGAATAGTATTGATTTTTATAAGTGGAAGCCTTATATCTTACTCGGGACATCGAACATCCGATCATTCAAAGTTCGTATCGTTGTAGTTGTTATAGTAACCCCTCTGGTGTATTTAATGACGTCACTAAAGAGAAACCTTATTCACATTACCTATGTATGTATTTTAGGCGCAATCCTCGTAATTCACAAACATTGGTCATAAACGACCAAGCCTCCATCACCCGCTCCAACTTCAACCCAAGAGTACCAACCGTCGTTATCGCCCATGGCTGGCTCAGCAGTCAGAATACTGACATCAATTCTGTCATCAGGGATGGTGAGTTCTAAGCATTTTTCTTTACCTTTGTTAAACAACCTTCATTCTTTAATAATAGCTTTTTAATTTAATTTTCAGCTTATCTGGCTAAAAGTGACGTGAACGTAATCGTCTTGGACTGGAGACGCCTTGCCTTGTCTGACTACGTAAATGCTGTCCGTGGAGTGCCTGATGTTGGCCGAGGCTTGGGACAATTCTTGATTTTCCTCAACCGAGTCACTGGCGCTCCCTACAACACTATGCATCTTATTGGATTCTCCTTGGGTGCTCACTTGGTTGGCAATGCTGGACGTGAAATTGGAGGACGCGTATCCCGTGTCACTGGTGGGTATTGATTTCTTTTGATTGCTCAATAGGTTTGCGTAGTCTGTGTAAGCAGGTAGACTAATATTAAATACATTTTAATCATAACACAATATGCTTTTTTGCGTAATCATAAAATATTTTAGGTAATAATTTAAGGCTACAAAAATGAATGTACACTTTCACTGTTATTATCATTAAATTTATCTCTAAAAAATAATGATGAGTAAAATTAAACCTAGTCCAAAATTACTCATATTTTCATTTCAGGTTTGGACCCTGCTGGTCCCCTATGGAAATACAGCAGTAACCGCCTCAGGCCTACCGATGGAGTTTATGTCGAGGCTATCCACACCGACGGTGGTATTACTGTTGGTGGTCTCGGCATTGGTTTCGCTATTGCCAAAGCTGACTTCTTCCCCAACGGTGGCGTCTCCCAGCCTGGATGCTTCACGAACGTTTGCAACCACAACCGCGCCTGGGAACTCTTTGCCGCTAGTGTCACCTACAACCACTTGGTTGGTCAAGAATGCGCCAACACTTGGCAAATCACTTGGAACTCCTGCCGTGGTTCCCACGAAAAAATGGGCAATGATATTCTCACCAAGTCTATGTAAGTAATTTTATAAATTTTATACTAAACAAGATATGCTGCCAGTGTCATTTAAAAATGCTTTACACTCTATAAACCAAACGATAGTAAT
The DNA here is from genome assembly GCA_023078785.2 of Hyles euphorbiae. Lineage (NCBI taxonomy): Eukaryota > Metazoa > Arthropoda > Insecta > Lepidoptera > Sphingidae > Hyles > Hyles euphorbiae. The sequence continues at coordinate 5,952,933 of CM041049.1, forward strand.
ATTACGCATGCATAAGCTCTTTGGCGAATACTTTGATTTACTTCATTCAGATACCCGTATTAACGTCTATTTTCTTGAAAACCTTTATTTGAATTCGTTTATTTGTTTATGATAGCATAATACATTTCGATATTTTGTTGCAGATCTGGCATGTACAGAGTGAACACCCAAAGAAGATATCCATTCTAAATGGCTGCTTACTTAATTTAAATTTAATGTTTGTGTTAATACGTAAAAAATACATAAGATTTAATTTAAATTTGTTTTTTTTACATTGGAAGAGCCACGCCTTATGATTTGCCATGACTCAGCATGAATGGGCAGGCTCATCCGCGGCGATACCACTGTCTCATAGCCATAGGAAATCGACATGAAGCGTCAGCGTCGCTTATAGCGTTTCGTTCGGAGAGTCCCATCCTAGAGTTCCCATCCTTTTTCCTTCCTGCTCTCCTCCTGATTTGATGGGTTGGCAACAGATCCATGACCCAAGCGTTGCGGATGTTCATGGGTGGCATTAATCATTGATCAGTTGACCTGTTTGCTTGTATGCCGGAACGGACGAAATACATATTATTGATGCACTAGTTTTTTACTACTCGTAGATTGCAATATTAAAACCTGAATTTCAACATAAATTTTACCTAATCATTGCAGATAAGATTTTTAAATTAAATATGAGATAGAACACAATCTAACGCCATACAAATCCATTTTAGTTATTCATTTTAGATCAGCAGTACATATTGTAAAGATACAGATGGCAATAGATTTTGGTTATTTTGGTTTTGATATTTGTATGATGTAAATAAATATTTGTAACAACTATTTTTAACGGTTTCAATTGCATTGCAATCTTTACTTTATATCATTATAATCTTTATTTAAATAATTATTCTGTGCGAATTTAAAATTTTAGTTTTAAAATTTTAGCTTTCGAATGTTTTGTCTTATACATCAAAAGGTAAGGATAAAGGTCGCGGGACGTCGCTGGATGCAGGCTGCCTCCAACAGGTCTCTGTGGAAATCATTGGGGGAGGCCTATGTTCAGCAGTGGACTTCCTTTGGCTGATGGATGGATGGATGGATGGATACATCAAAAGTCGTTCGAAAGGGCATTTCCACGGAGAAAAAAAAAGGAATAGCTAAAGGGCCAGATAGTTGAAGTACTAGTAAGCAGGGCAATGAAAACTGGCAACCCATACGATCAGTAATCGATTGAGTAAAGGTAGACAGATTAGACTGGAAATAGAGAATCTCATCATCATCATCATCATCATCTCAGCCACAGGAAGTCCACTGCTGAACATAGGCCTCCCCCAAGGATCTCCACAATGACCTGTTGGAAGCGGCCTGCATTCAGCGACTTGCTGCAACCTTTACCAGATCGTCCATCCACCTTGTAGGCGGGCGTCCGACATTTCGCTTGCCTGTACGTGGCCTCCACTCAAGAACCTTTCGGCCCCAATGGCCATCGATTCTACGAGCTATGTGCCCGGCCCACTGCCACTTCAACTTGCCAATCCTATGGGCTATGCCGGTAACCTTCGTTCTCCCACGGATCTCATCATTTCTGATTCGATCTCGTAAGGAAACACCTAGCATAGCCCTCTCCATGGCTCGTTGAGTGACTTTGAGCCTTTTAATGAGGCCCACAGTGAGAGGCCACGTCTCGGTGCTGTATGTCATCACTGGTAACACACAACTATCGAAGACTTTCGATTTTAGGCACTGAGGTATTTTGGACGAGAAGACGTCGCGAAGTTTCCCGTACGCTGCCCAACCGAGTTGGAATCGGCGATTGACCTCTCTCTCGAAGTTGGACCTGCCTAACCGGACCACTTGTCCTAAATAGACACATTCCTCTACAACTTCGCGAGTCGAGCCCCCAACTCCAATGGGGGTGGGCACAACATGGATATTCGACATGATCTTCGTTTTATCCATGTTCATTTTAAGACCCACCTGTTGGGAAACTCAATTAAGATCTTCGAGCATACTGCTAAGGTCTTCCAGCGATTCTGCCAAGACTACAATATCGTCGGCAAATCGAAGGTGAGTAATATACTCGCCGTAGATGTTGATGCCGAATCCTTTCCACTGCAAGAGTTTGAAGGCGTTTTCCAGCGCGGCAGTAAACAGTTTATTTATTTATTTATTATTTATCTTGTACTCGGACCGATATGGTGGCGTTGTTGTATATACACTTCAACACTTCGATGTACCGATAGTCTATGTGGCACCGCTGAACAGACTGTAGCACAGCCCAGGTCTCGATCGAATCAAAGGCTTTCTCATAGTCCACAAACGCTAAACAAAGCGGCAAATTATATTCCTCGGTTTTTTGTATAACTTGCCGTAGCGTATAAATATGGTCTATGGTACTAAAGCCTTTTCGGAAACCGGCTTGTTCGGGAGGCTGGAAGTCATCAAACCAAGACGATTTGTGATGACCCTGGAAAACAACTTATAGACATGGCTCAGGAGCGAGATGGTCCCGTAGTTCTTCAGCAAAGTGTTATCACCTTTTTTGAAGAACAGTACCACCACGCTCCTGCTCCATGCCTCTGGCGTTGAGCCCTCGAGGAGAACGGAATTGAAGAGCCTCTGAAGGACTTTCAGTATCGGCGTTCCGCCCGCTTTTAGAAGCTCTGAAGTGATTCCGTCCTCACCCGGCGCCTTATTGTTTTTAAGTTTTTTTTTTATTATCTTTCTTTATTTAGGGACTTTTGCCCAACCAAGGTACGTCAGTCCCATCGTACCCTAAACAATAACAATCAGCAAGATTCTATTTTTAAGTTGTTTGAGGGCCATATCAATCTCACACAGGCTGATATCCGGGATATCATCGCTAAAGTGTCGGATCAACTCGGCTCTCGGGTCTTCGGCCGAGCTAACAGTAGGTTCGGCAACCGAGGTGTAAAGCTGTCCGTAGAACCTCTCGATCTCTCTTAATACCTCTGCCCTCGTCGATACCACGCGGCCATTGTCCGTTTTCAGCCTAGACAACTGGCTTTGCCCAATAGACAAGTCTCTTGCAAACACTTTGGAGCCTCCGTTCCGCTCAATTGTCTCCTTAATGCTCACAGTATTGTGAGCACGGACATCGAGTTGCAAGGACTTCCAGATCCGTCTATTGAGCCGCCGATATGCTTCGGCGTCATCGGAAGACTGCAGCGTCAAAGATCGACGTTCGGCCATGAGGTCAAGAGTGTGGATCGAATTTTTGTGGTCTATCTCTACGGCGAGGTCTAAAATACTTAGATCCCACCGTATGGACAGCTTCTACCAAACCGATTTGTCAACTCGAGTTGAAAGCTGTCTGGGTTTTCGATATGGGCGCGAGTAGGTCGGAGCGTAGACTTCATCAAGCGACGCCTTTCTAGTTGGACGTTGATATTCAATGTGCCCCTAACCATTCGGTGATCACTACCGGTTTTCACCCTGTTGATCACAGAGACATCACTGAACATCCGTCTATTCGTCGTCAAGATGAAATCTATCTCATTTCTCGTAGAACCGTCAGGACTCAGCCAGGTCCATTTCCTGTGAGGCGGCTTCTGGAAAAAAGAGTTCATCGCAAAGAGTCCCTCTTTTTCCAAAAAGTCGGCCAACCTCTGACCCCTGAGGCTCCGTTGTCCATGTCCAAATTGCCCCACTTTCAACTCTGCATCGCTTCTCTTGCCCAACGTTGCGTTGAAGTCCCCCATAGAGAATCTAAATTCCATTTATTACGTAACATAATATGACCTTATTGACCTTTTAGTTTAAAATTACTTAAAGCTAAATTATACTGAAAACATAAACTTTTTAACACAAACTAATATAAATGAGATTAAATAATATAAAATATAAATGAGAAGTCCAATTATTTAGTAAGATAACAAATCCCTGTCCAGGTGTGTTATCTACATAATATTATTATTAGGTAGATGTAATACTATTATCTACATAGTACATCAAATTATTATTTGATTAATTGAAGTTTTTATTTCAGCACTTGTGGTTCTTTGATTATCAAGTAACGCATTAATAATAAAATAATATAAGTTTAATTTCATTAATATCACAAACAATAAATCCTAAATAAATCGTCGTCTAATAATTAAAACTCTGTGAAGAATGCTGACCTACCTAGTAAAAATAAATATTGGTGTTTACATTATCAACAAACCTTACTTCGATTACAAAATATAAAGTTGATAAAATATGCTCCTTAAGATAGATCAATGTATTTTCCACCTGAAGTTAAAGAAACAATTCAATGCAAACAATAATAAAGTACGCATTACAAATGATATCGAATACTCGAACAAGCAAATAGATAATAATCATTTATGTTTACACCAACCACGTACATAAAAATCACAAACGAAATAACATTTTTATCAAGTGATAAAAATGTTAAATAATCCGCTGTAGAAGCTTTACATACGTAATTTATCAATATGTAATAATACCAAATATTTTTCCAATAATTACGTTATTGTAATGCTTCTGCATAATATTGCGTAACCCGGTTATAATGAATTTATATACTGGATACGCCAAATTTTTAATGAAAGGAAACTTAACTCGACACGGTGCGGTGTTTTCATACTTTATGATTTCGTAGTATTATTTCATTGGTAAGAAAATTCAATAAGAACAGTTTCCATAGTGGTTGAGTTTCAGCTGTAATTCATTTATTTTTTAATCAGAATGTTATTGAAATTCTAACAAAGAGGAGAAAACTCTATAACTCTCTTCTATATATTTCACACTAGCGGCTCGGCCCAACTTCACCTGTGTGCAGATATTTTTCGACTCCACACCAGAAGAGTATCATAGAAGTAAATATGAAATATAGGTATAATTTTTAATTCCAAACCTTTTCTTACAAACTAGTTACAATATAAGTTGACGATACAAATTCAAAGGATCTTATATAAGTTAAGCGTAGAATTAATTTAAAATAGATTTTAAAATAATTCACTCTCTACTAATACAACGGCCCATGAATAAATTAGTTGTTAAACAAGTAACACATAAAACATGTATGTACTCAATTCTTACGTTTTTAGTGTAAATGATGAAGAAAAACAAACATAAGGGAAATATCTTTGGAAAAGAAACGGTCGATCAAATCAAACTACATTTAAACAAAGTGATTGCGGCGACTCATTACTCTCCCGATTTTTATTTCATCCACATCTAAAATAAGTCAATAATATTTTCATGCTGCGTTTTCCGTTGTCATTCAATCGAGACCAATTATTCAAAATGGAAAGATGAGGAAAGAAAGGTAAAAAACACCTCTTATTTAAATTGCCCATGAAAGTGGGGTCAAAAATCGTAACAATATGATTTTGGAAAACGATTATGGGACAAAGAGTCTCAACCCTCCTGATTTGGTTGTTGAAAATAAAAATGTAATTTCATTTTATTGTCAGCGATTCTCAAATTGTTTCAAATCACGGCGAATTGCGCGTAAAGTTGAATTCCCCTCGTAAAAGACTATCTAAGTAAAATTCCGCCCAGCGTCCAATATCTAAAGTCATTGAAAATTTGTTGAGATAAATCGCTCGGTCGCTTAGAGAAGAAAGTGCCCATTATTTTAGTGCAAATGGCGCAATTGACAACTGCTAACACTTTTAGCTCACCGTGTGTTCGCACCTGCTGCGCAGTGGAAAACCGCGGAAGAAATATATACCACATATATCAACATTATATTTTAAGCTATTATGTGGCTTTGATACCATGATGGACCCTATAAATCTAAACGTTTATTATATTGCATCTATCAACTCAAGACTTGCACCTCTCCTAATGTCTTTTTCGTCGCGAAGTAATAACAACTTTGTTGTTGCTTTTAATTTGGCGCGTAAATTTGTTTCAAATCTTAAAGCTGATGGAATTACGTCCGTATTCACGCTATCACACTGATCAATATGATTGTAGGGCCCGTCATATTCTTCTTATTACAGAAAACAGGCAATTTTTTCACCTTTCATATTTAACCTCTGTGTATCCAATATTGAAAAGGGCCTACATAGTCGTGTCAAATGAAGAAGAATATTATTATATTTCACTGGTCGACACAATTATCTTACTCTTAATCTGCCACATTTACTGTACTGTATCAGACCATATTACGTCCCACTGCAGGACACGGGCCTGCTCTGCAATCGAGAGTAAGATTGAGAGTGGTTAGGCCATATAGTCCACCACGCTGGCCTAATACGGGTTGGCGGACTTTACAAACCATAGATATTCTTATAAATCGTATTAATCTTATTGTTATAATCTGCTACATTATTTTGACTAAATTATAGAGTTTGTGAAATTAGGCCTTGTACAGTTAAGGAGTGAAGAATAAGAAGCTTGGCTCTACATGAGATCTGATAACTTTTAGACAGTGAAAATCATAGGGTCTCGTTTTATGAACATCTATTTATTATATTTATTTGTTCACATATATATTTATTCCATAGATCTCCAACGCGGAATTATTTAATAATGTAATTAAATATTTAAATACAATACACGCTGACAGTCTCATTCTAGTTTACTTCTTCAATTATAGGAATAATGCGTTGAATAATGAAGACTAAACTGAAACAACATTTTAAAATCATCAAGGTGCAACGAATCTATACATGAAATAGGACTACAATATTTCGAACAGCTTCCTCTTGTTATTAGACAAAGATCCGAAGATATCAACATCGTTAGTTTTAGATAAAGTACTATATTGCCTACAAGGGTTATTATACATTCTTTTTTCTGGAGATTCCTGCTACTATTAATTAAGCCTATTCGAAACTGGTTATCACAGGCTGACATTCTATACACGTGATTGTTTATATCTATAGAGGGTTTTCATAAAAACCAAGCGCGTGACATACCGTATGACAGGTTCACACAAATTCCGTAATCACTACCTGGTTGGACAGAAATATCCAGCCAGATAAAATTGTACAATTTTAATATATGTAACATTAGTCACGTGTGGTGAATAATGCCGTAATATCTTTGTTATCACGCTAGTTAAAAATCTAAATCCCTATCAAATGTTTACAACTCTTTAATTGTATTACGCATTGCCAAATTATGTGTGACTAAAAATATTTTTATTTATTTTAAAACTATGTAGTGCTAAGTTTTTATTAGAGATCTAATTTTGTATCGTAGGTCGTCAAAATAAATTATAACTTGCTAACTGCATATAGTGCAGTACAAAAGTACTACAATGCGATAATTTTACTATTGCAACTTACCTATATAGAGTACTAGCGGCCCGGCCCGGCTTCGCCTGGGTGCAAATACAGGTACCAGCCCATATTTTATTTAAAATCAACATGACAGCCGTTGTCTAAACTACTTATCCAATTCCAATCCCATAATGTACCTATTCTCCTGTCCCATTTTATACACCTTATATTTTATTCTATCCCATCTCTCCATATTTAAATCATTATTTTACTACGGAGATATTATAACACTGTTACTACTCCGACGACATTCATTGAAATCAATTAAAAGATACCATAGCTGACCCGACCACGCTTCGCTACGGCTTAGTTATTATATGATTAATACTATATTCAATTATTTAGCATAGCAAAAAAGTCCGACCCACCTATACCTGGATGCAGGCAGATATTTTTTTATTTGACTTCACACCAAATACATGTTATTTTTCGTATAAGCTCTTGTATACCTAAACATGACGTAGCTATCCTACTGCTCAATTCCGTCCCATCCCGTCTATTCAGTCACTTCCCGATACGTCCCGTCCTTTCTCTTCATTATCCATCACGTCTTATACCGTGCATTTACATTTCGTCCTATCAAATCTGTCAGCTAACCCAGTCCTCTCCCGTACCTCCCACTCTATTATATCCCGTTTCTACATATCCAAATAGTGTTCCTTATACATTTTTGACATTAAACACTTTAGCGATTTTGATTATCCATCCAATATTCCTTCCCTTATTCCACCTCCACTATGCTGTTTTTCCATAAATATTACGTCATTACTTTTTGTTACTAATAAAGAGATGAAATATTAATTTTCCTAGAAATAACTTCAGTGGGTTCGATTTTCTTCGACATAACATTTCAAAATGTATATATTTCTATCAGTGAATTATAGCGAAGGAAAAGCCACTGTAAAAATTCGTGATAAAAGTAAACATAATAACACATAACACACACACACAAACATATACTATTTGCACTTTCTCACACTGATACCCACAATTAATGTAATAACAATTATATTTATCTGGTTTCTCAAGTCACAGGCAACGCCTAATTTGAGAACCCCTGCAATATTCTCCATATTATGTAAAATTGTTATTTTAATAAAGATTTTTCATTTTCAAGTGATATTCTATCTTGAAAAGAAGTAAATCTTCTTACGTGTGAATATTATTTATTTAATTGTCCTATATATATTTAGCTTCATAATATATTCTCCACAAAATTATACAAAATTAATTTCTGAACGCATGCATAAATATTTGACAACCAATTTAAATGTCAATCACTTTTTATTACTGTCATTAATTTACATCTTTAAAACCTAAAATACGCCATTAATCGAATATTATGGATATATGTTGTCGATTCGAAACCTTTATTTAAATACGTTATTTCATTTGAGGGAAGAGTTTACCGTATCGACGGGATGAACATTAAATGTTTGACAGTTACGAACCCATGAACATTTTGTATGAGAAAATGTTAATACGCTAATAGAAACTCGGGAAACCGGGAACGTGATAAAAAGTATCCTATGTCCTTCTCCTGGTTCTAAGCTACCTCCCCACCAATTTTCAGCCAAGTCAGTTCAGCCGTTCTTGAGTTATAAGTGGAGTAACTAACACGACTTTCTTTTATATATGTTATGGGCCAAGTGATTAATGCGAGCAGTATTCATAATGCCCGGGCAGTATGAATATTGCCGAGCCATAACGGGCCAAGTGATTAATTATAATCTAAACTCACCTATTTATCACATTGCCCGGGCATTATGAATATGGCTACATGATGATCGGGCAATGGGATTCATAGGTGATTTTTTACGTGGTGGGCTGCCGCATTGTCGCATCTCCGATAGACCCATAAATTAGAAAGGTTGAATTGATCTGCTTATGTTTAGTTATGTTTTAACGACCGAAACATTATCTTCGGAAGAAAATTAGTGTACCCACTTTATGGATCAGTTAGGTCGACTGTGCCCCAAGACCGACTTGGAACACCCCGACTTCACGTAGTCTTATGGGTACTGACCCTAGAGTGTATATAAAAAGCCGGAGGCGCGGAGGGAGAGCAGCCCCCGCCCGCTGTAACGAAGGATAGGCATCCGTGCGAGCCGCAGCGGCTGAGGCTGGTCGCCAGTGGCGACCAGCAAGCCGAAGCTGCGGAGGTGAGCATGGGTGCCTATCTTTTGTTACGCAAGGGCGAAGGGGCTGAACTTCCCGTAGCGCCGGAGACGATGCAGAAGCTAGTTGGTATTGACAAATTGTTTTGATTTTGATTCGCTTTATATCACTCTGCCCATTAGGCACTTAGCATTATTCATAGTGCCCGGGCAATGTGATAAATTGATTGGTTATAATCACATTGCCCGCTCGTATTGGGCGTTATTCATATTGCCCGGGCACTATGAATAATGCCGGATTAATCACTTGGCCCATAACATATATATAGATTATCTATGATTGCAACTATGATCTTCAATTTACACCTACGAGTACTCGTAAATTGTAAAGAATCAGTCCCAAGATACTCATAACTAAAACAACACTATTTTCATTTCATCGAAATACCAACAATGTTTTTCAAAAAGTCTTGCCTTTACTAATTTAATGGTTATACTTATTCAATGACAGTATAAAGTCAAAGATATTCACAAAAAGTTCAATAGATAAATACAACAGCACAACGAAGTTTCCGATGGATCTTTCATGGATATAACATTATTACGTCTTATCCGCGGGGAGCGAGAGAAAATAAAATTTCACCCGAGCGACCGGCTCTCGAACCGAGAGCCGTTGAACCCGCCTTGTTCCAAGCTTCGCCACTTCTTCTGTCGATCACCCTTCGTTGCATCTTAAGAACTATGGTAATTTATGCTTTAGGTGTAGCTGGAAATCAATTATAGTTGCTAAGAAAATAAATTAAGGTAATTATAGTTTGTTAAAATTGAAAGGTTGTTACTATACTGTTTCACTGTCTGAGGAACTGTCTTTTCTGCAACTAAAAGGATTAGGGGCTATATCCCACTTATCTATTTGAGTTAATGTAGATTGATACTTTTTCGAAATTGTTTCAAATTACTTTCAGATGCGCAGGTAACCTTACATATTTTTCATCTCTCTCTCATATTTCATTATAATACGTCGTTTATCTTAAGCATTTACGAGCTTTCATTCTTTAGCTAAACGTTTTAAAGTTACAAGTAAATAAATTTATATTTAAACTATTTTTTAAGATAACTTTTTTTAAACTTACATAATCGTCGTTTTATTTTGCTGCTAAACAAAACATATTTAAGTTTCAAAAACTATTTTCTACTTGAAAAGGATAACAAACATAGCATTAGAAATAACAAAGCAAATAATAAAAACAGACAGATCGATTTATCAAAACGATCTGTTGTCTTTCAGTTTGGCGTTCCCAATCATGAGTTTCACAATACCAACAACCGCTAAAACAAGAAATGAAAAAAGTTGCGCTTTTAATCAAAAGACTCTTGTGAGTTGCTTGTGAGCGCTAGTTTCCAGACGTATTTTGTTGTTCGGATAAGCTTATATTTCTAACAACGTTGGTTTCGATATATTTGGAGACAATTGCGGATATGAGGATAAAACTGAAGATTTTTCTTATTTATAAAATCGTCCGAAGGAAGTTTACAGGATAATATTTCATTTTCAAAAGTTACAATACAATACACAATAATTACCAAATACAAGAACACACAAAATCAGACAAATTAAATATAAAACTCATGGTATTACAATGGGCGGCCTTATCGCTTAGAGCGATCTCTTCCAGACAACCTTTATATGGATAGATCTAGAGGATATTGCGGGAAGAATAAAATATATACTGATACACTAATACTTAGTTAAATACAAATAAACTAATATATACTATAATATATTGAAGACAGAATAAAAACATACAAGAGTGAATATACAGGGTATATCAAGACTGCTACCAAAAACGAAGCTGGGTGGTAGTTTAAGCGACTTCAGACACAATGCAACAGAAAATGTTGCAAAAAAAAGCGTCATTTTTTTTGTATGGTCATATTTGGTTGGTAAATTCTTTTTTTTTCCTAAAATAATAGTGTACACCCTTTTATTTATAAATACTCTAAGGTATAAAGGAGTTTCAATTATTATTTTAGCAAAAACTTTGGATTTACCACTCAAGAATGATGATATTTAAAAAATCATTAAAAATAATTGTCGCGTTTCTTATATTTATATATATATATATATGTATATACTGGGTATATCAAGACTGCTACCGAAAACGAAGCCGGGTGGTAGTTTTAGTGACTATTACCACAATGCAACTAAAAATTAATATATATATATATATATATAAGTTTTCTTCAAAAGTTAGTCGGCACAAAATATGGCAAATGTAACAGTCGCCCACTGCCGTGAACTGCACTCGTATACAAAAAAGATTTTAACGGAGTGGGTAGGCCATAGTTTAACACCCTGGCCTATTGCAGCTTGATGATATTCATACCTTAAAAAAAATTGGAAAGATTTATATTATGCAGCAGGCTTTCACACACAAACACAATTATTTTCTCATCGTTAATGGATAAATACAGCCACTACAAAAAACATATACGAGTATCCTGAATGTTGTATTGAGTGCAGGTCAGTCCAAAACAATCTTGTTGCCATACTGGATTCGAATCAGTTCATCGTAATATTACTGAAATTTCATCTAACCGAGCTTCTTTCTTACATTAACAGAATCAATAGCACGTTACGTACTCCACAAGGACCGGCGCTACGTGTCGGCAAGTGGATGACGCCCTCCAACCTTACCCTTACATGGTAACTCTCTGCTGGCCTGGAATACGAATCGTCACATAATGAGACCGTGAAAAACACTCGCTCCTCACAACTCCTCACTCCGCAAATCGACAGTTACGAAACAAATCGAACATTTCATCGCTGACAGCCAATTGTGAATACTAAAACTACCAACATAGAGTACACTTCGCATTGCCAGTTCATTTATATTTCCACGAATCGCTGTTTGATATTCTGATAACATTTGAGAAATAATAGGAGATGCTTTTGTTCATGTGCGGAGACACCCATTTAACGTTCGGGGAAATTTGATGAAAATACTTATAGTCCTCGCGTTACGTACCTTGGATCTCCTGCCCTGTAATTTGGAACAGTCCTTTACTTGACGACTCTCTGATAACAGTTAAACTTTCATAATGCTATTTAACTTGTGACGTGCTTCCAGCCTCCCGTTTTATGTTTAATTTTATTAGTCTCTAATGTTATTGCCATGGAGTAACAGAAGAGCTAGTTATTTGTGAAATTACTTTCTATTTTCTTTGTATGATCTTAAGTGTAATGGTTGTTACCAACTTCGTCTTTTCAATTTGGTCTCCTGAAGTAGTTTTAATTTCTTTGTCAGTTCAAATTTTCTATTTACGGTAGTATCCCGCGAACAGTTAATTTGTGTCGTACTGTTGGTTTTATGCACTTTCAATTGAATTTTCTAATACAGTCTTGGTTGAACCCACGAGTCAATAGCTAACTTTATTGTAACTCGCTACTAATTACTGTCATTGACACGTAATGCTTGGAGACCATAGACTGTTTTGAAACTTTGTTAAGAAAATAAATGATGAAAAGAGCATTCGGAGTATGGTTTTATGAGCGTTAGTGAACATCAAATAAATAGTCCTGACCCCACACTAAGATCGAGTCTTGTGTCGTTAGTATCAGGTACTATGAGAGTCTTGTTGGTCTTACAAACGCCTAGTGTTGAAACAAATATTTGCGAATCACACAAATTGTCTCGGTGCAGGGATCGAACCCGTGGTTTCACGTTTCACAGTCGCTGCGGGGTCTAACCAAATGCAACACAGGTGTTCATTAATCAATTACATTAAAATTATCTAAACATCTTAATTTAAAAACAAAATGACACAGTAAAATTAACTACGTCCTGATAATTCTTAATATCTCTGTGATATTGTCGCAGTTTATCATGTTATTTTAGACAGACCTAACTAGGTTTTTTCATTTGCAAAATAATGTTACAACAAATCGTAAAAAGAGTTGATTACATTAAGAATCCAAAGCTTACTTTCTTGGATATCACGTCTGATTATATTATATATCTCTATCGTTATCATATGTTTAAAAGACCACGCAATCTACTACGGGCCTCTTCCAAGAAATTCTCGGTGACATATCAAAAGCTGCGTGCATCTGGCAACTTTTATGAAATCTTCGGCTCATCTTGTAATTCTACATCCGACGCTGCATTAGCCGCGTTCTATACCTACTAATCCCGTTTTATAATAAAAAATCGTAAATGTGTATGTACACTATGGTGCAAAACTGAACCAATCTTTTGATAATGGTAATAAATTCTATTTCCTGTTATTTTTAATTCTATAGCGACGTGTTTACTTACTATACACAGTACGAAGCGTCGTTTAGTATCATTCAATCTGAGTAGTAACATGTTTAAACTTGTTTATTCCGCTACGTGTGTGACTCAGTTTTGCACCGAAACTTATAGGAGCAATACAATTATTGTTTGTCGACGATTAAAGAAATCAATAACACGCAATTCATATCACAACTCTACGTCTTTTCAATATATTTATGTATATGTGTAAAATAAATAAGAGTTTTAATCGATTTTTAACATGAAGCGATTTTCACGTTCACTGTATAATAGAATAAAAGAGATGTTACTGGAGGGAAATAGTACGCGTCGAACGGCTAAAATATTAAAAGTGAGTCAAAGTTCTGTTCAGAGAGTTAGAAAGACGTGCAAAAGTTTAAAAAAAAATCTTGGCGGTCGGCCGAAGAAATTAAGTACAAGGGACAGTCATCGTATAATTCAATATATGATTACTGGAGAAGCTTTGTCGACGTCTCACGCAGCTAAACTTCTTCAGTGTGATACTGGAAAGTCGATTAGTAAGTGGACAGTACAACGCGAACTACATAGAAATAAATTTCGTGCAATCGAGAAAAAAAAGAAGCCATTATTAAGTGAAAAAAATCGAAAAGCAAGGTTGGACTTTGTAAAAAAATACGAAAGCTGGTCAGAAGAGGATTGGAAGAAGGTTATTTTTTCAGATGAAACAAAAATTAGTCGATTTACAACTGACGGTCGTCAATGGAAATGGAAGAGGAAAGGTGAGCCAGTAAGTCGCACAGATTTTATTCAGACTGTCAAACATGGGGGAGGTAATATTATGCTTTGGGGGTGTATAACAGCTTACGGATTGGGACCTATTCACAGAATTGTTGGGAAAATGGATAAAGAAATGTATCTAGATATTTTAAGACACAAGTTAACTGAAACAGTCGAGAATATGCCTTATCCAATCAATGAAATAATCTTCCAGCATGACAATGATCCCAAACATACCGCGAAATTAGTGAAGAACTGGCTCGCTTCTCAAGACTTCCAGTTATTGCAGTGGCCGGCACAAAGTCCAGATTTAAATCCAATTGAAAATCTGTGGTCTCAATTGAAACATAATATTCTTAATGCATATGATTTACCTCCATCCTCTTTAAATGAATTATGGAACCGAGTTCAAGAACAATGGGAGAAAATTTCACCAGATTACTGTGAAAAATTAGTAAAAAGTATGAAAAAAAGATTGGAAGAAGTTAAGAAAGCTAAAGGCTTATGGTCAAAACATTAGAAAGTGTGAGTGTGAGTTTGTTTATATTGGTGCAAAAGTGATTCAGTGTTTTGTCGTATTATATTGTCATTTATTTTATAATATTATAATCTAATACCTGATAATAAATACACTACAGTAATTACTTCTTAATATGACTTTCATTTCAAGAAACATGCATTCCTTCCCTGAGAAACAAAACATTACTATGAATTGGTTCAGTTTTGCACCATAGTGTATGTTCCGTTTTCATGCTAAAACGGCTAAGCCGATTTTAATAAAATTGAACATGGAGATACATTGGATCATGGACTAGGACATAGGATACTTATATCCCGAAACAAAGTAGTATTCTCTTCGGATGAGTTACGAATTCCAATATTCAAGATTGCTACTCTTTCAGATTCAAATGAATGGTACCAGATAGTAAGCAACAATATGGAATGCTTTTCTTCATAGGAAAAAACGGGATATAATGTAACGGGACGGGAAAAACTATGTTATTGATAAGGACTCAAAACTTTCTGCACCCGAGTGAAGCCGGGCCCAACCGCTAGTATGAAATAAAAAAAGCCCAAACCTGAATTACGAAAACAACGTAAACACCAAAGATGTTCCCCAAAACCCAATCCAATTATACCCACAGTTCCGTATTTTGACTCCTTCCACTCCATATTCATGAAAGGCGTGCGATATGAAAAATGTATTATATTATGCGATTATAAGGCTGGGTGCAAGCGAAACGCCTCCAGCTGCCGATTGTTCTACATTATCGATCCACAGCCGCAGACGTGAATTTCATTTTCATAAAAGTACTTTTAAAGATATTACACGGAAATAGGTGAATGTCTTGCCTTATACTTCACATAAATCTTACTGAGGGAAGGATTTTTATAAGATCTTGGTGGTTGGTGAAATGCATTTCTGTGATGCTAATGCACTTTATGATATACTAGCGGCTCGGCTCGGCTCCGTTTGGATGCAGATACACTTTTTGACAATATTCTATTGCCTATGCTCATTGGACATAACGTAGAAATCTAATGGTGATAGAATTTTTTAAATCGGTGCAGTACTTTCAGAATCTGTTCAATACAAACAACCTATCAAATGCTCCTCTTTATAATATTAGTTTAGAAATGCAGCTAATAATAAATTCTTATCCGATATATAAGGTGCTAAGCTGTTAGAGAATCATGATGAATAGCCTGTCTAGATATATTATGCTACATCCACACAACAGTTACAGACTTACAGTTTGTGAATTGTGAAGCAACGTTTTCCAAATGTTACTCAGTAACATCTAATATCAAAATGCTTGTTCATTATTATTTTAGTACATGTTGCCGTATTACTATATCTATGTTATGTAATGTGATCACACCACATGTGAATGTGGTAACACGATTGTTATTATTATTTATCGAACCATTCATTATTTCATATTTTATGTTATTACATTTAGTAATTATTTTAAATTTCTATATGGAATAGATGGAATCTAGTATAGAATCTATTTTTAATCTATTGGTATTGTTCAAAAAATATTAACTAGTAGTAACAAAAGTTACAGATTATTACCTAATGCTACCGATTGTACAATATTGGTCTACAAACGTTAAAGGTGGTGTGGAAACATCACATTTAAGCCATCAGCCTTGAGAAGTATCTTCTCAGATTTTCAAACAAAAAAGTATTTTACTAACAAGATTGATGAATCAGCGTCATCAGATTAAAATAAATAAAAATCAAGTATATTCATATAAAAAATCCTAACAAAACACGATCGTACCAGCAGTATACCATATCAGCATATTACTATGATGCCATCTAATATACTACTGATTTTCAGAGAATCTACTGAACTGTGTGCTTTTACACAATAGTAACTAGGGTATATTATTATTAGATTCAATGATCTTACGTACATTATTGGATTGCAATCGCATATTATAAGTAGCTACAGACCTCAATAACCTATTAACACATGCCAGACGCAGGCCATGTGGCGAAATAATTAGAAATTATAATATGGACATGATGTGATTTCGGTTGGTCATGAATTCGTAATGTATATTAATATTGGTATCATTAGGGAATTGTACTGTTATATTGTGTTAGTTAGCCGCAATGGTAACGTTAAAGGTAGGCATCCACATTTCCCCATCGTAAGGATCGCATGAGTCGTATGAAACGGATTATTTTCGTACACCAATTTTGCCTCGGTAGCGTAGTTGTACTACGGTACGCTCGGAAAGCTGAGGTCCCACAGCAGGGCACGGGCCTCCTCTACAACCGAGACTTAAAAAGTCGAAAAGAAATATCTCCAATCATGAGATTATCGGCAATCTGCCTATCTACCGTTAATATGATTGTACTTCATCTATAAATTATACTCTGAATATGTAAAACATATTGGTGCGTACGTGAATATCGCGAGCAAAGTGGTGCAGTCACGTACTGTACAGACTCGGAACAATAGGCGCGGAGCAGATCACGTCGCCGTAACTTCAGCCGATAACGCAACACCTAGAACTTCGCTTAATGATAACACTGGTGTTGCTTCTATCGAGCTTGGCATTTCTAATAAAACATAAAGCAAGCTTGAAGAAAATCGGCTGGTGACGGAGTACCATTGCGGAAGGCTTGAGATTTGAGGCGGGCCTCATGCTCGCATGCATGCGATGGCTATAAAAAAATTTGACTAACGCAATTGTATTTTTGGGTTGAGACTTTGTATAATCGGTATTGACTAGCCCGGCATTATTTTGTCAGCTGGGAGAGGTAATAGGACTTTGATCACGCTATAAAATATCGTCCTATGTAACATATGCTTTGGCGTCTCGTATACATTACAAAAGCATAAGTTCAGCTAACAATGTATTTCTTTCAAAATCTCCACTTACTCGAATAATCCACTACTCAGTAAACGTGATTTTGATTTTAAGATTGGCGTTATAATTATTTCTTAATTTCGTATTCAGCCCATGAAACTGTACAACATTCCTCTAGAAAAACATGACGAAGAAAAACTTGCAAATAAATAGGCTAAATAGCTCGAAAATATCAATTACAATGAAAGAAAGAACATTAATAATCAAATCCGCTATATTTGTGATAAATTGATACCTACAAAAATAAGAAAAATCCATAAGACAGAGGCTTTAAGAAAAATCATTAGTGATATTCTAGAAGTAAGAAGTACCGAAAAGGAAAAAAAGTAGGACTCTACAAAAAGACATGAGATCCCATCAAAAACATCCTGTAAAAAAAATCCAAGTCTCGCAGCTCAGGTTTTCTACCGCAAAAAGTTGTGAGATGCATGTAATACCAAGTCGATTAATTTATTTAGTCCTTAAGGGACCTTCTATATAAAGTTATTACGTTAGTTATTACCATATCAATATTAAAAATTCTTTTCGTTTTAAATAAATAGATCGACTTGGCCAGCAGCATTATGTATAAATTTTACGATACATTATGTTTTCATGCGATTTTATTTTTACAGGATGTTTTTGATGGGATAAATTATACAAGAATAAAAGTGGATAAAATAAAAAAACATACAATACAAAGTTTATAAAAAAATGGAAATAAACTAACCTAACCTAAAAAATTATTTGTTACGGTCGGGTATTTTGATTCTGTGCATTTTATATTATATTTTATTTTATTCACAGAATTATTCATTTTTTATGTATATCCTAACATCATCTCGGAATTACATACAATTCGTAGGAAATATATTTGTATATACAGTTCCCAGGAAATGTTTGTATAACAGAATCTTCAAATGATTATTTTTCATTTTCCTAAACATGCTTGGAATTGTATATATTTTCTAGTAATTCTGTACAAATTGTTTTCATCCATTTCCAGTTATACAAATACACATGAATGAGTTATACATAATATAATTAATAACTTTATCTAATAGTTTTAAACAAAGAGAACTTCAAAACTTACTAACAAGCTAGACTAACTAGAAACTGCAACCCTCAACAAAGATTAAGCAAACGCTGTGTTTGATCAAATTTTAATTAGCACGCGTGGCTTCCAAATCAGTTATCCCGAAGCCAATCAGACAATAGATTCCTAACTCAACGGTCCGAAACTATTATCTGTAGTTTGAAAAGTTCCTCAGAGCGAGCCATAACAAGCGTGTTTTTGCGGGATTTTAGGCGGAAAGTCCGGAAATGTGTTGTATTAGTAAAACAATTTGTCCCGGCATCGCCCGTGCCGACAACTTTTCTAATCTAAAGTGTTGGCGGCGCGTTCAATCTTCGTAGAACTCGAGCCGCGCCGCGTACGGTACGGTCGCGGAAACGGTCCCGTTCAATTCCATATTAGCAATATTGTAATAATATAATATGGTATCCAACTATTTATTTATTTTATTTATTTATTATATATTGTACACAATAAATATAACAGTTAATAGAGACAATGAAATAACAGTACAAATGACAGTCTTATCGCACTAAGGTAATCTCTACCAGACAACCATTGGATGGATTTATGTGAAAAAGAAAGAAAGAACGGTATTTATTTATACCAGTTTCATTATTGATCATAAATCAACCATATTTAATGTATAAACATTTACAGTTGCTGCGGTCCTCAAACGCATATATTAAAAATACCCCCGAAAAACGTATTTATTTATTATATCAACACACCATAATACCCAATAATCAGTTAATCAGTTGCTTCAATAAATTACTGGACTGCCTTGATAGCAAAGTTGCACTACGGTAGGGTTAAAATCGAAGGTCTTGGGTTCGAATTGCGGGTCGGGACACGTGATATTGAATTTTTCCCTTAATTATCAGCCTGAAGTCAGGAATTTGTGCCCGATATAGCGATAAGACCTGGTACATCATGGGACATAACGTACAAGGCGAAATGTGGGTGTCCAGGTTTCACCTCTGCCTACCCCTTCCGGGAAAAAGGCGTGAGTTTATGTATGTATGTTCAATAAATTATTTTTCTCTGAATTCTTGCCAACGTAGGATATATTGAAATTAATAATAAGCGAGAAAACATGAATAAAATCTAGATCAACAAAGTGTTCTCCGAATCAAATAAAAAAAAAAACCAAACACTATGAAAACAATAAATAAAACTGCTAGTACTAAAATACTCTTTACAATTTAGCGGGAAAACTAATCCAAAATACTTTCTCAATTTCCACCCGGAACATTTTCTGCAGAAGCAGAATCGATGGTATTGTGACACGGAATTGTATCGCCACAATAACTCAGCCGTTGTCCAATCACAGGCCGGCTCAGACGAGGGTCCTGATTGCTTCTTAGAAATTGTGACGGATGCCTTTTTATTTGGATTTAACATCTACACTCATGTGATACATCGTCAATTTAGTTTTAGACGCTTTCTAACTACAATTTAATTTTCGACTGTATTAGGTTTTGTGTCTAAATATATTAGACAAAAGGGAATGTTATGTTAGCGATAGAATAGTAATTTTTAAGCCGTATTTATATAAAAATATTTAGTAATCTAAATTGACTATAAATACACACATGACTTCGAAAGTCAGAGGCGTGCCATGAGATTTGAACCCGCGACCACCGTGAACATATTGGCAGCCGCTCCTAGACCATTTACCAACAACAGCCAGTCCATTCACCACGCACTTCCGTTTTAACCGCCTCAGTGTGTGCAAAAGTATTTGTCATGCATAAAGACCTTCGAATACAAATTACCTCATTATATCAATAACTGTCTCTTTCAGATATATGTAAAATATTTTCCGCGATAAAACCCGTAATAAAAGAAGTTATGAACATTTTAGAAAAGGGATGCAAAAGTAGGTAAATCAGCGGGTGCATTTTTGCAAGTCAGTAACTTACAAAGCGATTCTCCAGCCGGCGATCCGTCGACGCCGATTTATTGAGCTAATGCTTGAACAGGTTACTTTATTCTGTAAAAATAAACGAACGTTCAAATTGCGCCGAAATTTTCATCTGAGAATTTTGTTACGGAAATTTTGTTACTTTTTTAATAAAATTATCGGTTACCTATTTTTCACCACTTAAGTAGAATGCCAATATCAATTAATAGTATCATAATATAATCTAATTTATTTTTAATATTGCAGAATTATCAAATGATGGATAAATAAATATACCCAACATTCACAATTATAATTCCGACCCTCATTATGAAACTTAATATCTTGCGTAATGTGAACCTACGTCAGCCTCAGAGAGTACATTTTGCATACTGAGAGCGAGATTCTTCAGTCTCACAACACCCAGAAAGCTAAAGCTAATAAGGTGCGACTCCTGAGTGGCAAAACCCTACGAGTTGTATGTTTTCAATTGCAAATAATGGCCAGACGAACTCGATGGTAAACGATACGACTGCTCATTAACAGTAGCGAAACCAAACAACACCTTGAATTACAAAGCAATGTTTGGCATTTCACTGCGCTCGCCATGTACATTGCGGTGGTACCAGCGGCCTAACACATATGAGAGGCCAACACCAGTAAGTAGTTTTTAATTAATTGAAGTTCAAGTGTTTCCGACGCGACTCAAGTCCTTATCACGTTGTGGGACGTAAACTTTGGTATGTATTTTACTTATGAGCCATATTCAGAAAAGGTGGAGCTTTCGCATTATGATTCTGTAGTAATAACTGTATTGTATACCTATATATCAGCCCTTAAGCATCTCATGGCGGGACACGCTTGCTCTACAATCGAGAGTACGAGTGAGAGGGGTTGGGCCATGCGGTACACGGTATACGGTACGGTATAAATTCTCACAAGTTCCAAATTGCATATCGAACGAAACTGTGGGATTTAGCTTCTCTGATCCTTAGTCTGACAATCCGCAACGGAAACCGAATTAAATGACATTAAAATATTTTTCTATTCATATCAAAATGTCAAGAATTTTGTACATAAATACAAGAATATATTATGACAGTCCTTTTGTATTGTAATGAGCCAGTTTCGTGCACATTCCCACGTTATTGTATTTCCTAGCTCCAACACTTAGTGTCGCAATAATTCTACCATCCTATGTACAAAAATAAATATTTTTTACACAACTAAAAGGGCAAATAAGCGTGAAAAATGGAATAGTCTGGGTGTTTGTGAGACTGCAGTCTATCGTGGTTTCCGATACTCACGACACAAAACTAATTGATCTTAAGTGGGTTCATAACTATGTATGTGACTGTTGGATATATCCATTTATTTTATTATTTATTAGATAAATGCCCCGATGCTGAAAATATTAATGATTACAAATTCTATAATGAGTTAATAAGCAATTTCATTCGTGTCTTTGAATTTGCTGCTCTGAATACCTAATGGCATATCAATGTCATTAGCAATAATAACTTTTAAATTGTCAATTTTACAATCGATTCTATCCTAAATCGATGTCACAATCGATTATTATTCTATCTGCACCCCTGTTCTTCTCGGCAAGCGTCGCAGGTGTTCACAAGGGTCCACACGACTGGGCCGACGTTAATTGCCTCATGTTTATGTAAACAAATTGATGTTACGTCACGGATTACGTCCAAGTTTGCTCGTTGGACATAATTGTTAATGTCAAACTTGAATGTGTTCGGAGACCCTTCGGTACTTAGCAGGGTCTTTGTAATTAGCCAGCTTGTTTATGGCTACTATTTTGTCCGGTTTTGTGAGTTGTTACTTGGTGTGGAATGTTCATGGTTGAATGGCTGGATAATAATGTGTGTAATTTTTTGCAAGCATAAATGAAACCAGGGTTTTTCTACCTGAAATAAATATCTCATGAAGTATACAGTAATTTTTTGTAATGTTTGCTGTTACGCTTTGTATGGACTTTGATTTTACTGCAGTCCCAAATATTAATACAAAATGTGACAACCATTTTTATTTTATACATATTTATGAGGGAGGGTCTGTATCCATTTGGACTGTAAAATAAATAGTCATATGTTATTATAGACTCGAGAATATTTTCAGATGGAGTGGTATAAAATTTTAATACATAATTTCGTCTAAATGAATAGGTAGATTTGTATCTCTAAACACACATTTATTGTCACCAAACTCAGTTTCAGTACTCTCGAGTTGATGCACTTTGTTTTCTGTAAACTGCAATTACTAACTCCAAAATTAGCTGGCAAATTCGCGGCGCTCCCACGATACCTCACAGAAGAGATGCAACCGCAAATATTTAAAGGCAAACATCATTAACCAAGTAACTGCACGAATATTAGCACTGACTTCAGAAAGTAAAAAGGGGGACAGCTAAAAACGCTCGTTAACGAAACACTCGCTAATTTGAACGCGAACAATTGTGTTTTCCACCAGTCTTTCACGTAGATATTTGCAAACGCGAACTGCGCAAATCTACGGAGAGTGAAAAAAGAAACAGTGGTGAAATTCCGACACAAGAGAACGTCGAGTTAGATCCCTATGGACATCGTAAAATTTCCTAGTCGCTGTAAGAAATGCGCTATGCATGCACACACTTTTCGGAAGTAGGTTGCCGATGCATTCTGCCAAAGCTCTTTGCTCTTGAGGATTTTTTACAGATCTTGTGAGCTACTTGGGTCGTTACGTTTGGCTATTGTTGAGTTTCGATTGTTCAATTGTGTGTCATCGACTGTGAATGAAATATACGAGTGTTTCTAATAAATAAAATACAGCCTTTGTGCATATCATGTTTTTGTTTCGAATCCGTTCTAGTTCTATGTTTTTCTAATTAAATAGTTTGGGACTTATTAAATATTATTCCATTAGACTATACATGAGTGCAATAATATACTGCATTATAATTATTTCGTGAGGTACTTATGAACGAAGTCAGAAGGTACTATCATTTGGTATTCTATAGTATAAGCCTATAGCAAACGATCCACATCCGAGTAACATTGCTATATCTTATTATCTTTAATAGAAAAAGGTAAATAGCTCCAATAAATACTAAACAGTCAATGAAACCCCGATTTACAAAGAACTAAAGAATCTATACAGAACACTCAGTCATTAAGATAGGTTAATCCGACGTGTTGCGTGGCTTCTCCGAGCCAGATAAATAAGCCCTCGAAGTGAGCCCTAACATGGCCAGAACTCGTTAGCGGCTCTTTATCGAGAATAAAGTTTTTCGGCTGCCAACCAACAGCAATGTGGGAACCGAAATGCTGATAACGAAAAACTTGCTCTACGTGATCCCTTTGAAGTAAGTTTCGCATTTCGACCTCGCTTTCTTTGGTTGGAAACGTTTTATCGTTTTCATTAATTCGCCATGTGTGCCCCAGACGACTTGGTAATTGAATTTTGAAACAGAATGCCCTCTGACAACTGTCAGCTAATTTAATTATTAGCTAGTGTTCAATGGATGTGCCGTTAACTTTTGATTTTAAATATATTGTCTGCGTCATTGCAATAATCAGTTAAGGGATTCATTATTAACAGTTGGTCTATCACTACGGAATTTAATGTTGTGTTTGTACTAAAATGTTAAATAATATCTTTTTTCACTATTCTCATTCTTTCAAATTGTGATTTGAAAGAATGAGAATAGTCATATAATACTGTGTATGATTGTGAGTACAGCTGTAACATCTATCAATAAAAAATGTCGTTCATTGTTTTTTTGTTTTCGAATATTCTACACTTAGTTTAGCAGTTGAGACTTGCATTGGAAAATAAATAAAAATCACAAAAAAATACTTCATACTTAAGTATTCACAACCTTGATACTGAAAAAAATATTCAATATTATGTGTTCCGTTTGACGTCCGAAGTCCTTTATGAGAGAGTACATCGTATTTCCGCACGCATCCGTCAGATGTCGCTAGCAAAATCCGGTCAATCTGTCGCTTTTAATAATTTTATCTGAAAACAACTTGTATAAAACTGAGCAAGCCACCCGTTTTTAGTCATTGTTGCGTCGTTTTTCAAACCGTTCGCTAAGTCGCTAAGTTTATGTTTAAATTTAAAAGTTCATAAGTGTTTTATTTACTAGTAAATTTAAATTATAACGTTTTTAAAAAATCCGGCGTAGTCAAAATGGACAGTGATAAAATTGTCGCGCCTTCGGAATCGAATCGCGTTCAAGAAGCTGCCACGCGGTCGGTGTCGTCAGGGTGTTCGTCGAGTTCGGGTTCCAGTGTTTGCGACGATGATGAACCACCGCGGAAAAGGAGTCGGCAGCGGAGCCCTCGCAGCTGTTCACGCGACTCAACGCGGGATTTAGATCGCAGGTTTGACTTACTTGCCCAACAACTGGTGAGTCATGTCAATAATATTATATCTGCAAATTATGCTGTTGGCTATCAGAATACTTCTGCCATACCTGTATCAAATTTTTCAATTAGATCAGGCGATCCATTTTCTCAAGTACCGTCATCTGTGAACGATATTACCGATTTAAATGTAACTGTAAAAGAACCCTCTGTACCCCAAGCTTGTCCTGATCATGTATCTAAATTAGCTTCCATGCAAAGATTCAATTCTCCCGAGTGGAACTCTGTGAGATACACAGACGTACAGAAAAAGTATAGAGCATTTCCAGCATTTACCGAGCTAAAAGTAAATGAGGAATTAAGAAATTTTGACGATCGTTATGGTTCTTTACGTTGGTTTCAAATGGAACGTAGCTTTGCTGCCTTATCTAATGCATTTTTGGCACGAAATGAATTTGTCAATATAGCCTTACGCAGCATTATAGAATGGTCAGCACAACCTGGTACGATTTTATCACAATCGTCGATATAGGGAAAATTAAAAGAATTATTTGGTGACGATTCCAGTTACAAATCCGTTTCTCATAATATTTTACAAATTATTTGCGGAAAACGCGCGGAGGTACTAGAGTTAAGACGTAAAGCGCTTCTCAAAGGATTAAAAAGTAAATTTATACGCGAAGATATTGGTAAAATACCCCCAAGCACAGAGTACATGTTCAATCCACAAGACTTATCAGATTATTTACGCAAAATTGGGGGTATCGATAAATTGGAAAAGAGTTCTAAACCTCAAACATCTACGGTTAAATCGAGATCACCTGTGCGAAACAAGTCTCCGGAAGCTTCTACTTCCCGTGATAATTTATTTCGTTTTCAACAAAAGCAGAAGCAAGAAAATAATAAAAAACGAAATTTCATTGAACAAAATAGAAAGAAAAAGGGGGGGCGGAAAGATCAGATACAACGAAATAGACAAAAGTGACTCGAAAAGGATTTTAGGCGGTTGTCTAATGCATTATCGAGAAGTGTGGATGCAACACAAGCCACCGCAAGCAATTCTCAAACTAATTTCATCAGCTCGCATTCCTTTCCATCGAACACCGCCTCTAGTCCTTCCCACAATGGACTTAATGTTGAAATTTCAAACACCAAGTTCAACGATAATGTCATCAGAGATAAAATGGATGATAAAAAATCAAATTCTAGAGCCCGCACCCTTAACACCTTCTTTCATAAGCCCGCTTTTCATTATCACAAAAAACGAAAAACATCGGGTTATTTTCAATCTGAAAGCATTAAACGGGTTCATGAAGCCAAAACATTTTCACCTGTTTCACCACCACCAAATACCCAATTTTTTACAAGCCGGCGATTGGATGGTAAAAATGGATCTGAGTCAAGCATATTACCACCTGCCGATAGCGAAAGAGCATCGTTGTTTTTTACGGATCAGTTACGAAGGCCTTTTACTGCAAATGACATGTCTACCATTCGGGCTAGCAGCAGCACCGAGAATGTTTGCGTCCGTCACAAACTGGTTGGCGGAGGTATTACGAAGCAAAGGCCTACGGTTGGTAGTATACTTGGACGATTTTTTGATTGCCCACCAATGCAGAAAGACATTAGAGGTTCATCTTTACAAAGCATTGAATTTTTTGACAAGCCTCGGGTGGAATATCAACATGGAGAAATCTGTACTTACCCCGACAAAGCTAATAGATTTCCTTGGAATTATTTGGGACACAAAACTAAATTCCAAATACCTTCCGCCAGACAAAATTTCCAAAATCCGTCAGTGCGTATCCTCTCGCTTGACAGCCGGCAGTTGGACCCTCAAGCAAGCCCAGCGCCTCTTAGGGTATCTCAACTTTGCAACCTTCGTCACCCACCGGGGAAGGTTGCATTGCCGTACGCTGCAGCGCCACAGTCGTCGATTACGAAATTTTCTCATACCTATTCCGTTTGCGACCGAAGTGACGAGGGATTTAAAATGGTGGCTCAACAACATATGCCAAGAGACTCCAATTCACCCCAAGAAGTTACCTGTAAATTATGTTATCACAGATGCATCGGACGTCCAATGGGGTGCCTTAGTAAACAACCAACGTCTGAAAGGCTATTGGAGTCATCATCAACAAGATTGGCATTGCAACATGAAGGAAATGTTTGCAGTAATTGCAGTCATTTCATTGGAAGCAAGACGTCTAAAAAACTCAAAAGTAGTACTGCAAAGCGACAACAGGACTGTAGTGTCATACATAAAGAACGAAGGCGGCACAAAGTCGCTACAACTTCTAAATATGGCGAACCAACTCCTAGCACTGACGGACAGCCTAAACATTGTATTGATCCCTCACTACCTTCCGGGACTTTACAATACGGACGCCGACCAACTCTCTCGCAATCGCGCGGGTTCCGAATGGCATTTACTGAACACAGTAACGACAGAAATCTTCCAACAGTGGGGAACTCCAGAAGTCGACTTTGCGCTTCAAAAAATGCTCATGTCGTGTCGGCATATGCTACGCTAGACTTATCCGACTCGAAGGCTGGCTTTCACGACGCATTCACCAGCTCTACTGCCACGTGTATTGCACCATCTGAATACAGCGAAAGGAAAATACATCATAGTGGCACCCAAGTGGAAGAAACCTTTTTGGCGCCCAGATCTGAAGAGCCGCGCCCTAGCACCTCCAATAGAATTACGGAATCTAGAGACATCTTTGATAGATACAACGACGGGCCGTCCACCACCGCAAGTTCACCGCCTAAAGTTGGAAGCTTGGCTTATTTCGGCTGGGACACACTAACGGAAGGTTGGTCAAACGAAGAAAAACAGTTATTGGCCACATGTTGGAGAGCATCTATAATTAAAACATACGCACCTATTTGGAACAAATGGTCGCAGTGGTGTCGTGAAAACAAATTAGATTTTAGATATCCTGATCCTAGCTTTGTTGCTAGATACTTAGCCAAACTATCTATTACTGATCGATTATCTTACCGTACCATTCTAGTCCATAAATCTGTTATAGCATCAGTATGCGAAACACTTTCTGATATAAAAGTTTCTTCAAATAATTTAGTTAGGCACGTGCTTAAAGCTATATTCTTGGCAAAACCCATTTTACCAAAATTGCCAGTATGGGATGTAAGATTAGTAATTCAGTTTATGAAAAATACGAATCCAAAGCATAGCTTATATGAAATTTCTAGGCGAACAGCCACAATTCTATTACTAGCCTCAGGTCGTAGAATACATGATTTGACATTATTACATTGCGATCCCAAACATTTAGTGGATAAAGGGGAGTCAATCACTTTTTATCCTACATTTGGTTCCAAAACTGATTCGGCATCGTTCCAACAATCAAACTGGATATTACTGGCTTCACCAGATAGGAATACAGATCCTATTTTTTGGATTAGAACTCTCATAGAAGCGTCGAAAGGTATTAGGGGTTCTCTGACAAATTTATTTATAACTACAAGAGAACCGGTACGACCGGCCACTACTACAATTATAAGTAGTTGGATTAAGAGAACTCTTTCTGAGGCGGGAATTGAGGCTTCTCCTGGTAGTTGTAGATCAGCTGTGTCTTCATTAAATTTTTTAGAAAAATATCCAATTAATGATATTCTGTCTAAAGCAAATTGGCGTCATGAGAATACTTTCAGGAAATATTATCATAGACCTATAGATGAAAAAAATCACAATAATGAATTATTGTTGGAGAAATCTCTTTCTCAATACTTTGTAGCATCAAATGATTAGACGATTTTGCATTATTACAGAATTTATATTATCTAAAAATATATCTGAAAGCATTTCTTCAGTTCAGTACCTTTTGTAAAATAGTTTATCGTACATTTCAAATAATTTAAAATTATACGTTGATATGTGTATTATATGTATTTTGGAGTTTTCTTTATTTCATATTTCCAACATATTACAAATTACACTTCATATTACCATTATTATTTCACATTGTTGCGTATAATTGCAAGCCACCAGGAGATAACAAACAGATCTCTCATAAAGGACTTCGGACGTCAAACGGAACACATAATAGAAAAATTTTACCTTCCATTAAAATTTGTATTATGTTTCCTAAGACGTCCGAAGTCCAAATAATTTCTTCCTGGTGCATCAAATCATTATATTATGAGCAGAACAATGACTAAAAACGGGTGGCTTGCTCAGTTTTATACAAGTTGTTTTCAGATAAAATTATTAAAAGCGACAGATTGACCGGATTTTGCTAGCGACATCTGACGGATGCGTGCGGAAATACGATGTACTCTCTCATAAAGGACTTCGGATGTCTTAGGAAACATAATACAAATTTTAATGGAAGGTAAAATTTTTATATTTTCGACACGAAATTTCGAAGTATACTAATTCAGATCAACATAAACCACTTTATCATAGTCCCTGAGGATTAAAATAGAATAGTTTTATTTAAAAGCGCGTAGGTAAATATTTTTCACTGGTGACAGCTAATCATTATGATGTAACCTCGTTAAACCTCCAGAGAATGCGGTGCGTATCTGCAATATGCATATTATATTTCTCGTAAAGTTTTACATTTAAAAGGCTTATATTTTAATATTTTTTTTAGATAAAATTAAGTTATTTCTTAAAACAATGTTACCCCGCCTGACAATTACTCCGATATGAGAATTAAAATATTAATAATTATCAATTTACCTGTCCACAAGACCGATTATCAATAGGACACTTACAATTTCCAATTATTTTCATTGATTCATAGTGAACGCGTTTTTGTTTAACGTCATATTTTCATCAACATATCACATGATATGGGTAAATCTGAGACTTTTAAAGCCACAACCCAATCCAGAATAAGGAAATATTTATTCAACTTCATACAACTACCATTATAATCATCTTAAACCACCCACCTCAACTTTCGCAACCAGTTTACCGATTACATCTAAATTAGAACGTTTATGATACGTAACACAAGATCAGAGGTTGATTGCCGTATGCAGTAATAATTAATTAAACCGCAAGCTATAACAGCTGGTGTCTGCGGTGACACTGTAATACCACTTACGATAATGACATCTTCGTAACCAGCAGTCACATGTGAAATACCTGCAATTCTACGTAGCCGGTTAATATGCATGAAGGTGCATGGTAAGTACTGTCGTAACTCTTTTTGACTTGCATTAGTGTGCTGTTGTGTATTTAGCTCCATGTTCAGAGGTTTTCTTGTAGATCCAGTCTATTTTACTCTTTGTTTGCAAGAGATATTACTATCTACTAATATTGGGAGCTTGCTTCAATATTGAAACCTGGTATAATATTATATAGGAGCCAGACAAAAGTGAAAAATATAAACTGCATATTTTAATAAAAGTAGCACCTTTATTTGAAAAAATATGTTAATCAATTATTTATAAACCTTAAATATTTAATACATTTCTTCGATAGAGGGCATGAAGTTCTCTGGAACTTGAGAATTATCTACTTCACGCTTTCTGAAAATAGGCAATTGTGTAGTCGTTACCACTACTAGTTTAACATTTTCCTTTTCTATCTTGTTTTTCTTATTTGCTTTTCTTTTCGCAGCTATCAAAAGCATTTGTCCTTCAGGTTGGTCGCAGGTGAATGCATTTTTAACATTATAAACTACGCAGGTGGTAAACGAAGTTTTCGATTCATTACCTTGATTAAATGTTTGAGTAATGGTTTCTTTTACCTTTAAGACAAAAGGTTCTCCATCTGCGTTGTATTTTGCTACTGTCACAGATTTATTAACTTTATTTTTCTTCGATTTCATCTTCTTTGTCTTGATTATTCCTGTGTTGTTTTTGTCTTCTCTTTTCTGGCGATGCATGCCAACTTTATGATTAGTAAGAGCGTGTGCTCGAATATCTTCAGCACTGGGACGGCTGTCTATTATATGGGAAATGAGTTTGTCAGCCTTTATAGCCTTTTCCATGCAAGTGAGGCAGTTTTGACAAGCTGCATCAGCAAAAACCGCTTGCACTTCGTTGACAACGCTGACGAGAGGAGGCGCATTAATATTTAGTAGTATCCTGTTATGCGTCGAAGCTCTTTGGCGGCTATTAATCGTGTCGTTGTATATTGTATCCCAATCAGTTTTCATAACCGAAGCTGTGAATATAACATTTTAATTACTAATTATACACAAAGAAGCAATTAATACACGTACAAATTGAATTTTTAAAGTAAGCTAAGTTAAACACTTAAATATGTTAAAATACTTCGAAACAATATGTGCAGGACGCAACAATTTATCCGTCCCATTGTAGAACACATACAATACAACGCTGGTTTCGTGTACAATTCGTGTACAGCGTCAAAAGCTGTACAAACCTCCGGATATAGGGCAAGTAATAGTAATCTTCAGTGCGAATCAAAGCAAAGCGTTCCTCACCTAGTGCTTGCGGCGCCATCACTGCAAACGTGCACAACAACAGCGAACTCATTAGTTCCATCTGCTAGCTCCTTGTTGGAAGGTGTCTCCAGTGCACCAGACAATCTTCTTACTGAAGTACGCTAACAAGCTTCGTTATAGTACGTAGTTTAACAAAACGCGCCTTGTTGCACACTGCCTCCCTGCCACCTCGCCTCGACACTCCTGTTAAATGTTTTCAAGTGCTTCTTAGTTTATTTCATATTAGGCACGAACTATTTCTAAAGTAGTTTCGTAATTGTTTTTATGCGCTTCGAGGGTTTTTAGTGCTCATATATTTATTTTGTTATGTTAATCCGCTACAGAAATTTAATTATAACTTTCACAATTATTTTCAGTTACTAAGTTAAACAATAAATTGAATATTGAAAAATATTAAATATGCTTTTTAATTAAATGATTTCAATATAGTATAAAGTATATATTATGCTAATAAGACCTTAATTAACTACGCTAATGCGAGAATTCTGTCTCCATCTATTTTGCTAAAATCATCCCTTAAAATCTACTTTCTAGCTATATGAGTCAAAAACTTTTACTGGTGGAATATACACTTTATTGAAGTGAATCTGTATCAGCCCATATACGTCCCACTGCAGGGCACGGGCCTCCTCTACAATCGACAGTACGATTGAAGTGAATAAACGCATAAAACTATAAACACTCGAAACAGAAACTGAAAAGTCCATATTACCATCATCACTATAACAGTCCACAGCTGAATTTAAACCTCTAAATTAGAAACTAACGCGCTATCTTCTTCTTAATTGCATATTTAGTCAACTACAATATGAAATAGTTCCTACATTTGACGATGGTATACACTATAGTTATCTCAGACAGCCTCCGTGGCGCAGGTAGTTAGACGCCGCCTGTGAAACGAGAGGCGGCGGGTTCGATCCCCGCACCGAGAGAAATGTTTGTGGGGCCCACAAATATTTCTTTCGGGTCTGGGTGTTTGTGAGACCGAAAAGTCTCTTATAGTTCCTGATACCCACGACACAAGACTCGATCTTAGTGTGGGGTAAGGACTATTTATGTGACTGTTGGGTGTTATTTATTTATTTATTTATTCCTACATTTGACTCAATGGTGTATACTTTATTTATCAAATATCTTCCATAGCTACTGAATTTTGCTTTATAAACAATTTTCCTTTCAACGACAATCTTCAAAACCTATACGTAACAAAAAAAAGAACTCACCACTATCATTGAAGGTGTTATTTTTAAAACGAAAACAATCCGTCAAAGCGTATCGAATTTCCCAAAATAAAGAGCACAATGGCGCTATTAGGCGAGAGGGTCTTTCTTATAGCCACATTTTTGGTAAACTGAAGATTGTTTGCGTATCTCTTGTGATGTATTGTTTACACCAAAGATGTTTACACTATCGTATTGTGGTAATGAAGTGTTCAGTACGGAGACATGCAGCTCAGAGCTAGACTTAGTTTGTGTGGTAAATGGGCGGGCTGTGAAACAAGAGAGTGTTTAGATTTTGTACTGAAACATTTGTTTGTGTGCATAATTATGCATGTTTTGTGTGGGTTTTGTGAGGATAAGCAGACGTGCATTTATACAGAATTCATCTAGTCTATTTCCATACCAAAATAAAGTAATAGTGTAGTAATACGCCGGGCGCACAGTTCAGAGCTTATATGAAATTTATCAAACCAAAAAACTCACGGAAGGAGGAATAGCCAACCTGGTAATCGAATCCAAAATTCAGATCTTTAACTGGCCATTATTTCTCGAGCCACGATGGCTTTCAAGATTTACAAACGAATATAATCACTTCCCATCTCTGCATTCGAACAAACTTCAGCGCAGATGTCTGACGAAATAACTAATATCACTGACTAAGCTAAAGGCCCCTCTGGCGGAGTAAGTACACTAACTGATTTTAGGCATGTGCTCCTTTGATGTTACGAATTACTGTTTAATATGTATTTAGGTTATTGATACTGGAGCAAGGCAGTTTGCGTGGTTACTTAATTATCTTGTATGTCTTTGTAGGCCAAATTTGTAGACCAATTACAGAATTTCAGCTGTTGTAAATAGAATTATTAAATGTGGTGTTTCGCCTACGTATAAATTAAATATTCATTGCTCGCCACGTGTATACTATCATGTCTGATGACTCATCAATTGTAAGAGGAAAAATCCTTAATATTTCGATGATAAATTATTTATTAGTCCCGATTGTTGTCAATAATACGTGTTTTTGACGGCATAAATTCTGTAAATGAACAAATTGCTCTCCTGATGTGAGTGATTACGTTGAATTATCATGTATAACATGGATACAGTGCTTTTAACATGCAGGGTATATTCAGACTGCGACCGAAAACAAAAAAAAATGCAAAAAAAAATTGTTGCATTGATTCTGAAGTCACTATACACTATATTTTACAAGAGATATCGAAATAAGCTCGCAAAAGTTAATCAATGATTTTAAGGCAAAAACTAGACCAGTTTCCACACTGACATACTGTCCTTCTGTATACAATGTTTTAAGAGCTTAACGTTGGACAATCGAATGTTTGCTTACCTCAACTTCAATCCTACTCTATTGTGATGTGTTGATGTGTTTATGTTACATCAATAACCGGATAACAGCATGCGTGTGGTTGGCCCAGCACAATGCCTCCGTAATCCATGGGAATTGAGAGCGGTGTCTTCAAATATGAAAAATACTGTATTGTGTACAAAGAATTTGGCAGCAAATGTGAAAATTTTCTGAAATGTTTCTAAATATCATTGTACGTAACAAGGGTGGATGGTTTGTAATTTGCTCAACAATAAGACAAACGTAGATTTATTTTACGGATTAAACGAACAATTAACAAGGGAACATGTCTATTCGGATAAAATGAGAATTCATAGATAGCACACATAAATACAGAAATTCTAAAATTGATTAACAAAATTTCGTTAAAATAATCAAATTATTTATTTTGCAGATCTTGATTTAATGAACGAATCAAATTCAAATGACTTGACAAAATTTGAATTATTTCATTAAACTTTGTCGTAGACGCAATTAAAAGGCGTCAGCAAGAAGTTCCGCATTGATAATTACAGTAGCTGCAGTGGCCTAATGAGCTATTGTCTTCTTAAGCCCGGAAACGTGGGCGTTTCTACAGTATGTAAAGATGTTTAGTAAAAGGCCGTCGAAAATATTATTTAAATTCAAGTACTTTCATTATTTGAATAGAGAACCTGGCTTTATATTTCTATTAGCCATCTGAGTGTTTTCCTTTGATATCAATATTGTTCCAATCATGTCAGCAATTTGTATCTCAGCGATGGATAGTTGATCTATTTTACTTTTTTTAGGTTCATTATAACTTCTTGTACCGAAAATGTTAATACAAAATGTTGAATATTATCGTACTGGCTGATATCGTGCTGGCTTGCCTCGTTGGCGTAGTTATACTAGGGTACGGTTACAAAGCTGAGGTCTCGGGTTCGAATCCCGGGATGGGCAAAGTGATATTGGATTTTTCTATTCATTATCAGCCCAGATTCAGAAATTTGTGCCCGATATGGCGATAGGCTCGCCACCTATCACATCGTGGGACGGAACATATAAGGCGAAATGTGGGTGTCCTGGCACCTCTGCCTACCCCTTCTGGGAAAAAGGTGTAAGTTTAGATATGTATGATCATTATCCATATCATCATCTTCTTTGGAAATACTACTGTTCAACCTGCAACTAAATCTTCATCTGTACATCGTTTAAGATAGGCGATAGGTTTAAGGTATTCTGTATCAGCCCATATACGTCCCACTGCAGGGCACGGGCCTCCTCTACAATCGAGAGTACGATTGAGAGTGGTTAGGCCATATAGTCCACCACGCTGGCCTAGTGCGGGTTGGCAGACTTACATACCATAGAAATTTTATAAATCGCTATGGTATGCAGGTTTCCTCACGATGTTTTCCTTCACCGTTTTAGTGCGTTGTGATTGACTATCAATACACACATGACTCCGAAAAGTCAGAGGTGTGCCCTGGGATTCGAACCCGCGACCACCGTGAACATATTGGCAGTCGCGTCTAGTCCGTTTACCAACAGGCCACCACGCACTTTAAGGTATAAGCATAACAAATATGATGTATTCTTAAAATCAATCACCAGACAAGACACGAGACGCTTCGATGAAAGTCAAATATTAATCTAAACCAATGGTTCTAAAACTGTGGTCCACGAACCTGTAGTGGTCCTTGGAAGCATCCTAAGTGTTCCGCAGAGCCATCCTAAGGTCATCCTTAAAATAATTTCATGCATGTTTTGTTTATGGATAGATAGAAAAACCTTTTACTTTCTACCTTTTGACAGCCTCCGTGTCGCAGTTGACTAGACACCGGCTGTGAAACGAGAGGCCGCACCGAAACAAATATTTGTTTGAACCACGAGTATTTATTTCGGGTCTGAGCGTTTATGAGGCCAAAAAGTCTCGTAGTTCCTGATACCCACGACACAAGACTCGATCTTAGTGTGGAGTCACTATGTATTACTATATATGTGACTGTTGGGTGTTATTTATTTAATATTTCGCTACTATATTAACATACATACATAACCACTCTCAATCGTATTCTCGATTGTAGAGTAGGCCCGTGCCCTGCAGTGGGACGTATATGGGCTGATACAGATATTAACATACAACCAAATCAGTCAACCAACTGGGTGATCAATGGGTAGATAGAAATGTTGACAAATAGGAAAAGTTTAATTTAGGAAATTTTTAACATTTTTGAGTAAAAGGTTAAGAGCCACTGATCTAAACCGATTGAGGCGTAAGAACAAAACAATCTTTCACATGTTTAAGGCGCTGCCTGTTCATATAGGCTCAAATAAAATTACCATAAAATATTATGGAGAAGTGAACCGGAGCATAAAAGCGGGGGCAAAACTTCTTTTTTGTAACTTATCTCGTTATTCACAAAGATGTGACTTTTATGACAGAGTCGGACTTTTGGGTTATTTGTATGCTACAAATTTCGCAGATTTGTTCTTGTTCGTGTGCGAGTGAAGATAAGGTTTATTCTTTACGATGTAGATTTGTATCAGTGGATTTGTTTACGCGCTTTCTATTGAACTTCAAACGGGGGCGGTGTTGGTGTTCATTGCGCGTTTAAGGGTATAAATGTTTAAAGAAGTGTCTTGTTTTTTTGCTGTTCATTTCACTCGTGGTATACATATGTATATTGAGGTGATTGTAAATTGTTTATTTAGAAGTACCTAATGTCACAATGCAGCTATGCTTTGTTAACGTGGAATAAAATTCAGAATAGTTATCGATTTTGATGTAATAACATAGCGATTTGGATACAACTAGACGTATTAAATGTATTACGTATATTAAATAATTAAAAATAGGAATTAGAAATTAGTCTTATCTATTGTAATCTCTTGAAATAATAGTTTTTAAAATAGCTTAATAATTGTAGTATGCTAAATATCCTGAGATTCATCAAAATTATGAAAGGGAATGATATTGTTACTAGCTGTCGGGCCCGGCTTCGCCCGGGTGCAGATAGTTTTTGAGTCCAATCCACATCAAGAACATATTATTTCGCGTGTCTACTAACTATATTTCCCGCGTGCCGTCGACTATATTTCCCGTCCGTATTGAATGCTGTTCAATCCTGTCCTCTCCTATCCCGTGCCAACTATTCGAATTTGAAAGAGTAGAAAATATGTATATTTGGTTTCCTGACTCATCCCACGGGAACACTATATTTTTCGGGATAAAAAGTAGTCTATGTGTTAATCCAGGGTGTCAGCTGTCACTATACCAAATTTCATCAAAATCTGTTGAGCCATTTTTTCATGAAAGAGTAACAAACATCCATACATACAAACTTTCACCTTTATAATATTAGTAAGGATTTATAAATAATGATTTTAAATTACGTTACTTATTTTCCATAACATTACAGCCTGCTATTAAGCATCAAAGCACATAATTCCGTTATAAGTTATAAAATAAATATGAAAACTTCACCTTCATTTGACGCTACAAAGAATCTCTGATTACACACACAGACTGTTCTTTGTGAAATAAATCTCCTTTACATATTTCATGACACGCAAATGAATCGAGTTACGTATAGTCGCGTTTCTCACGCGATCTCTAAATATTTGAGTTTACAAACCAATGTTGATAGTTGTTGAACGGTACTGCCATTAAATTAAATTTCCTCCAACTGCGATCCCAAAGGCTTAAACTCATTCCGCTTATCGGACAGTCTGATGCTAGATACATACCACACCAAGCTAGTATACACAACTGCAATGTTTAACTTTAGTTCAACGAATTGGGCGAAATATACTCAAAGCGTAGTGCAAGAAAATACGTTAAAATCGGAATGAGAGAAATTTTATACTCTTTTTCTTTTTCTTGTTGCAATGAATGGCGAGACGAACATGCCGTTCGCCTGATGATAAGCGATACGACCGCTCATGAACAGTAGCAAAACCAAACAACACCTTGAATTACAAAGCAATGCTTGGCATTCCTCTGCGCTCGTCATCCTGAAACAGAAGATGTAAAGTCTCAATATGTCCAGTAGTTACTCTGGCTACAATATCTTTAATCCAAAACACAACAGTGCATTTAAACCGCTGTTTGGCGGGAGAAATAGGCATTGCGGTGGTACCCACCCAGGCGGCTTCTCACATATGTGAGGCCTACCACCAGTAGAAAAATTCGGGATATATCAAGGGTATATCAACACTGCCACCGAAAGCGAAGCTGGGTGTTAGATTTAGTGACTGCAAACACAGGCAACAAAAAATTTCGCAAAGAAAATCTAGTTCAGCGAAAAGTTTGACTGGTAAATCCATAGTTTTTGTTAATTAATAATTTCAACCTTGCGTACAATGATGTTCAACACCGATTGATGGAGTGTTCCATAAATAGTGCTTTACGGGAGACAATTGTAAATAAATTAGGTTTAAATAAATTAGATATAGGCTTGATACAAAGTATTTTGGCAGTACCTAACTCTGAGCAGGCCAGAATGTTTTATAGTTTAATATTAGCTAAGTAAGGTTATATAATTATTTTAAGTGAATATTATGTATTAGGGTACGATGGAACTGGCATGTCTATTGGACCAAAAGTTCCTAAATAAATAAAGAGAAAAAAAAAAAAAAACCTTGCGTATCATAAGGTCTTCAAAAGTAAAAGGGTGCACACTATTATTTAGGAAAAAAACTATGCATTTACCACCCAAATACGTCGATAGGAAAAAGGTAAAAAAAAGCCATAATTATTTTTTTCAAAAAATTATTTGCCTTCTATCTGATGTCACTAAAACTACCAACCGATTTCGTTTTCGGTAGCAGTCTTGATACATCCTGTATATTGAATTCTGATTTTCACGTGTGTGTGCGTTATATTACACGATCTGTATACCGGGTATCTCAAGACTGCTACCGAAAACGAAGCCGGGTGGTAGTTCTAGTGGCTACAAACACAATTCAATTAAAAATTTCGCCTAGAAATGCGACAATTACTTTTTATGATTTTTTAAATATTGTCATTTTTGGGTGGTAAATCCATAGTTTTTGCTAAAATAATAATTTAAACTCTTTTATACCTTCGAGTATTTATAAATAAAAGGGTATACACTATTATTTTAGGAAAAAATGTTTTTACCACCCAAATATGGCCACAGGAAAAAAACAAGAAAAAAAATTGTCGCTTTTTTTTGCAACTTTTTCTGTTGCATTGTGTCTGAAGTCGCTTAAACTACCACCCGGCTTCGTTTTCAGTAGCAGTCTTGATATACCCTGTATATCTTGCAAAATATTTTATTTTATATGACTGGTCGTGCATCTAATGTAGGTAAATCTTTTGGGTGAATGTGCATTCTTGTAGTTTTTATGTCCGTGGACTACAATAACCTTCGAAATTCTTGTCAAAAGCTTTTAAATGCGCTGGTTTGTTCACTTTGTGTTTCTTCGCTGTGAGAGAAAGTAATAGTAACCTTTGGTTTTTTAGATGAAGCTCACAATCTCTGTCTTGGCAGACTCACCGGCCCCAACTTTATTAACGATTATGACTAAATGACAAAAACATAGCAAAATACAAGTATGCTTATGATATATCCATCTCAAAGTCCAGCGAAGTATCATTCCAAGAAGTCAATCAACTCGACAACTTCTCAAATTATATTAAAACCTGTCTATACTGCCATTGGATCAAGAAGGCATTATCCATACAAAATGGATTGGAAAATCGGAGTTGGCCTACATAAGGCCAGTATGTATGCAAATTATAAATAAGTATTATTACCATCTCCCGGTTTGAAATTGGATATATTTTATCAACGGGGGCACTCGAGCGACCATGTAATAGGCGCTTAATGCTAATCGTATTGCTCATGGAGGAAACTAGCAGGTTTCATCGGCATTCAAACAGAAATATATAGGAGTTAGGCTGGCGCGGCACGCAGCGAGTGTAAGATTGCTATCTTTAAATTCAAAGCTATCCTCAGCGAAATGACGCCGTTTCACACTTCCTTACAGTGTAAATAAAGTGTGTTCTGATGGAAAAGTGTAACAAAATCATTGATGTAAACCTAAATTAAGTAAATAAATAAATGTACCCAACAGTCATAAACTTAGTTCCCGACCCCACACTAATATCGAGTCTTTTGTCGTAGGTTTCAGAAACTACAAGATACTTACAACTAAGACCCAAAACAAATACATGTGGGTCAAGTAAATATTAGTTTCGGTGCGGGATCGAACCCGCGGCTTCTCGTATCGAGGCCGGCGTCTAAACAATTGTATCACGGAGGCTGTCAAAATGTATACTTCTTTACAAATATGAATGGTGTTTCACTTTGAGTGCTTAAAAGAATATCAAGAAATAACGGGATCAGGAAAAAAAAGGAAATAGCAAAGAAAAATATAGAAATATCAACGTCATATAAAATTGACTGCACCTTTTTTATCTAAAAATATTATTGGAAATAATAGCCCGCAAACTTTGCTGGTGGAATTTTAAATTTTGACAGACGAATTAATAATAACAATAGCCCAATCACATGGAGAGTTTTCTCCGCCAATCACTCTCAATCGTACTCTCAATTGTACAGGAGATCCGTGACCTGTAGTGGGACGAACATTGGCTGATAAAGTATGGATAGTTTTTCACAAGAATCGTATACCATTATAGCACGCCATGCCATACAAAATGTTTACATAATGCAACTTCTTTCTATCCCTGCGATAATCTACGAGGCGAGATACTCTCCTCGTGTAAATGGAGATATCTCTGCCCCCTTAGCCAAGTTATAACCTCTACCAATCTATTTTCTTTCTACAATCGTTAACGCCTTGACGTAAGCGATGACGTCTGTACGTCGTATAACGCTATTGGCTAACTTCCATACAAATTCTATCCAAGATGCAATTTGATTGGCGCAAACGTAACGTTCTTGCTTACGGTAAGGTGTTAACTATTGTAGAAAGAGAATAGCTTGGAAGGTCTTGTAACTTGGCTGGATGAACTTGGATACTAGTCAAAATAAAATTTGTGGAATAGGTCTATATTCAACAACATCATACGTATTGGTTATTCATTGTAATTACGACTGACACCTTTCAAGAAATAAAACTCATAACAAAAATAAATTATATTTTCGTTTTGTATTAAAACCTTCATTTGGAGAAATAACATTAGCATATCTCAGCGGCATGTAAATGATCTAATTTATATTTTTGTTTCTGTCCGACTGCTTATGCATACTCAAGTGTTGCCTAGAAAAAGATTTTTTGTTGTTTATTACAAGCTGTCTCAACTGGCCTATATACTTGCTTCTCTTAGACTTACCCTGTGCCTAGTATGCGAGCTGGTTTTAGTAATATAACCAAAATAATATATCACTACGTTGGTAAATTCTAAAGTCAATATACCGGGTATATAAAACCTGCGGCCAAAAACGAAGCCAGGTAGTAGTTTTTTAAATTTCTGCAGGAATCAACACAAAAATTTTAACGTCTTTACCAGAGCGAATTTATTCTCACAAAAATCGATGTGAAAAGTTTTAATTATCACGTTTTACTTTATCGTAGAGACTACCAAATAAAAAAACCATTGGAATTTAAAAAAATACTTCTTTAATTAATTGTTAAAAAATGAACAGTTATCATTATTGTAACATGTAGTGAAAGCTAGGCCCCTTTAATAACTTTCTAGTATTCATACTGCACTATATCAACCCATGTACGTCTTACTACAGGCTGCGAGCCTCCTCTGCAATCGAGAGTACGATTAAGAGTGGTTAGGCCATATAATCCACTACGCTTTCCTAGTGTGGGTTGGAGGCATTTACATACCATAGAAATTCTGACAAATCGCTATGGTATGCAGATTTTCTCGCGATGTTTCCTTCACCGTTATAGTACGTGCTGGTAAACAATACACACATGTCTACGAAATCTCAGAGCTGTGTCCTGGGATTTGAACCCGCAACCACCGTAAACACATTGGCACCGCGTCTTGTCCGTTTACCCTGTCCTGAGTCTTATTCGCTGGATATACTCAGGACAGGGTCGCGTCGCGTGGTTCCAGTGGTAGTGTAAGCCCACTGAGTTTTTTTCGCCGGGTCTTCTCAGGAAGGGCCGCGTTGGATCCGGTGGTAACAATAAACCGCTACGCACCGTTGTAATAATATTCATGGTCCACTAATAAATTTAATTTAATTTTTGACTAACGTACATATTGTATTTCTTTGAAAAATAAATTACCATTAAGTCATAACTAATACTTTAAATAAAATAAGAATAAAAACTAAACAAATAAATAAAACTAATTCTAAATAAAAATTAAATTAATTTAAAATAAATAAATTACATTAATAAATTAATTAAAGCAAGAAATTAAACTAAGTATAGGAAATATATTGTATATAGAGATTAAATTCTATGTGTATTGACTTTTCATAAGAGCTTT
Organism: Hyles euphorbiae; assembly: GCA_023078785.2. Taxonomy (NCBI): domain Eukaryota; kingdom Metazoa; phylum Arthropoda; class Insecta; order Lepidoptera; family Sphingidae; genus Hyles; species Hyles euphorbiae. The sequence goes on from CM041049.1 coordinate 5,995,528, forward strand.
TAAATTGCCTTAACGTGACCAATAAATACATTTCATTTCAAATTTCAAATACCGACAGGCCACCACGCACTTATTGAACAGTCCATTACATATTTTTGCGCTTACATATTTAATAAATAAATGTTTCTTAATAACTCAAGTTTCCATTTTTTTAACATTTTTTCCTATATCCTAAAATGTACAAAAGCAAAATCCACTTTAAAACACATAATAGTTTTCATTTTCCAGCACATCGTAAACCCATTTCTAACCAGCCAGCAGAAATTCTTATAAAAATAAAACGTTCATTATAAAGAAACAAAGTTAAATAGTTGATTTATAGCGCGGAGCTGACACTAATCGCATTACCTCCAACGGTTACTGATACGCGTTAATAATTGGCAAAAAACCCATTTGGTTCACTCCAAACTAATACGATTAGTACGTGCTGGAAATAATTTTTCATCGAGCGTTCACGTAAAAACGAAAATGACGATATTTTATAGGAATTCCGGGGATATTAATATCCAATCGTTTTTAAACATTATTTGCCTGTTGGCATCCGTTGAATATTGGGTACAAAGGGTTAAAGATTTCAGTATTTTGTTTCAAAATTATAAAGACAATGCATGATATTTTGACAATAATTTATATGTGTATTATTAGTCTAAGTAATATTATATGAGGCCATTTTGTATACGTATAATCCATTTGTATTTTAATTACTTTTTGTCCTTGAAATTAAGTCAATAAGAGAAAGTACCAGTATAATAATCAATATATTGATAATCAATTTCCCTGTTCGAAATCAATTTTAGGGACTTTAATCTAAAAACACACATACCTACCAAACCTAAACTTTAAAAGCCAAACGTTTGGGTCTGAAATAAATTTATTTTTTAAATTATTTCCCTATAATCAAAACTTCTTCACGTTGTATGAATTCAAACGATCAGATTCTTCAGCTATTATCACAAAGAAATATATAATAGAATTTCTGAACTCAACCTTACAGTGAATCCAGCTGATGCCTTCCACAATAATGTATTTTTAAGTATTTATTAAGCTCTCAAGTGGTGCAGAGGCAGCGGTTTTCCGATATCTTTGAGTCGCTGATAATCTCGCTCGCCACTGCATCTCACTAAATAACGAATGAACTTCTAGCGAATCAACGATTCCGATTCAAAGAAACCAAGCGGTACAAAAATCAACTTGAAACCTATGAATGTGGATTGAAGATAGCATGTTGAAGTGCTTACCGCTGACAGTAATGTTAAAAGTTGTATCGTAAATAAAGTTTTAGTTGCTATGAATCGTTTAGGTAATATTTAAGTCACGTTGGTGGGTATATTTGAAGAATTGTTAGGCAGAGGTGCTACCAACCATGGTAGTCTTGACTTTGTGAACATATGCATATAAACATAATCGCCATTCCAGTGTTTCAAATTAGAAATAGTTATGGGTGTAGAATCAAAAAGCATTGAATTAGTTTAGGAATATAAAAATATGCCTAAAATTATCCCATTTTTATATACTGTCAATGTATTAGATATCTATTATTTTATAGTTTTATTCTTTATTAGATTATGTGTGTCTATCATGTACATACATAGGTCTGCTAATGTTATATAGAAATCAACAAGGAAAATATTTTTAGAGCTTAGTGGTTATAGTCTACGATACGCACAGTACGCGTCATACGGAGCAAAGCCATATTTTCATTTAAAATCTTAACTGAACCAAGCCAATTAACTTCTCTTTCATTGATCAACCTCGCATTCATCATTAACAAAAAAGAATAACATCACACCGAATGAAAGCCAGCCAATATTTTGTTCCGTTTGTAAGCCGTGCTCAAATGTCCAATCTAATGCGGACGTCGGTACTAAACTGCCGCAATGTTGACGGCGCGCGCCAAGTTAATCTATCAGACTAGGGGCATATTTCATTGAAGGGTCAAACGTCACTATTCTGGAGCAATCGATCTGGCGCGACGCGACGCGACGTGTCGTGTCCATCGGAACTCGGCTTGGCACAAACGATCAAGCCACTCGCGGTTGTGTTGAGGGGTTTATTGTTGTGTTATTACGGAAACAGATAGATATTCTATAGTTATTTGTCAATAGTTACATACGAAGTCAGTTACATCGGGTGGTAGTTTAATACTATAAAAATAAAATTCTGAATGATGTCCTAGGATTCGAACTTGCGACCTTCGTCACGGCATATCGCGTCCGTGTTGATATAAATATGCTAGTACGAATTTAATCGTTATAAATCAGTTAACAACTAACATTAGGTATATGTGTATTTGTGTTGATACAGTCTGTGTTTTCCTTTTCAACGAAGTATATGATTATATATAAGTATAACTAACTACAGTATTCTTAATAATATGCGAAGTGTAACCCAGAGTATCCGCAGGCGACAGATTGCTATCTCCAAACTGTTAAAACAATTGTATAATTTTCACAGGTTTCCACCCACGTGTACCGTAAACGCGATCCGGTCCGATACTAAAATTCTATTAGCAATGTAGCTACAAGTTTTGCTGGTTTGTTAGAGAATATAAATAATATGGGTTTTATGACAAAAATCGCTAGAATAGCCAGAACTCTTACTAGTATATAAGCCTAATTTTTTGTAACATAGTGACTACCAATTATAAAAAAATAATTACAATTGAGAGTGATGTTTCATGTCATTAACCAGGCGAGGACACATTTAAAACAATTCACTAACTTGATTTCTGGCAAATGTGTATCCATATTTCTCTGGAGCAAAGCTATCATCCAATCAACAATTAAACTACGAGTTAGCTATCCCAAAATCATTTAACTGGTTTGTTCGTGAGAGGACAGCCTTAGCATCCGGATAGACGTGGAATCGATACAGAATAGGGGTGCAGATTAGCGGCCGCCCGGAAATACGTCATTCTTTGCGGGCGAGAATTATTAAACTGTCAGCCATTGACATGTTTCTTGTTATTGGGCGCTGTCGCGCTGCAGTTTTGAAATTGTCCCCAGTTTTTATGACTACCAAAGATTGACTGCCCGTATATTTTATACACGGTATATCCAGACTGTTACCGAAAACAAAGCCAGTTTGTAGTTTTACTGACTTCGGACACAAAAAGAGAAAAAAAAAATACAAAACACGACAGATTTTGTTCCTGTCATCGTATTGCGTGGTAAATGCAAAGTTTTCCTCAAATAATAATATTTTAAATAATTATTTTAGCAAACACTATGGATTTACCACCCAAACTCAAAGATATTTAAAATACCAAATAAAAAACTTGTCGCTTTTTTGCGAAATTTATTACGATTGCTATGATTAAGTAAAATTATTATATATATTTACTATTATGTACTGAAAGCACATTTATTTCTTTAGTTGATATTGGCACGAAATCGTTTATAATATTTAGGCGTCAAAGTAAATTCCCCAATGGGTTGACGCCAGACGTAAAATATTAAAAACGCAAATCATTCTGTACTGTCACAAACCTAATGGCAGACTGTATTCCATAGGGATAGGCTGAGACTATTAATCTCTACTTTTTACAATCCTTTTGACTCATCCAAGTTTATCAATGTCTGCATACATTATCGTCGCATAAAAATATTTCGTAATATCGATGCTCATGGATCCATAATAGTCACGTAACTTGACTACAAATAGGTGAAGACAACTAAGTGTGAAAAGAGACTAAAAAAACCAAGGGAGTTACTGTGTACTCCGACACGACAACTAAAACTGAACGAATATGCCTTAATACTTGACAAAATGTTAGAATCCTGTGTCCTACGTCGTAATCTTAGACTAAGTTCGAAATGAATGAAAATTCAAAGAGAAATGTATTGATTTTTAGAAGTGGAAAACTTTTATCATGTATGTTGAAGTTCAAAGTTCGAAAATTCGATCTTCGTGTCGGAATATAGAGATAACCCCCCAGGTATTCCACAAAAATACTAGTCAGATCCAACTAAAACATTGTGCTAAAGATAATCTAAAAAGCCGTAAATACTGTTCGCACAAACCACATAAGCGTTTATCTGAAGTGTTGAATACGAATCTTTCGAATCAGCTTACGTGCATTTTCCTATGTAACTAGGAACTATAAATTCTTCTTCATTTTATCGAATAGGGAAGGGTCATTTATTCGCCTTATATTGGAGGACGTCGTGCGCAATGCAGAGTGAGTACAGAAGGGTAATGAGGAATTTAACCGGAAATAATTTTGAAAAATATTGACAATATTCATTTAAATGTTAAATAAAAAAATACACCCAAGAGTTACATATATAGTCCTGACCACACACTAAGATCGAGTCTTGTATCGTGGGTATCAGAAACTACGAGAGACTTCTCGGTTTTACAAAAACCCAGACCCGAAACAAATACATACCTTTGGATCACACAAATATTTATCTCGATGCGGGAATCGAACCCTCGACCTCACGTGTCACAGCCGATGTCTAACCAATTACGCCATGGAGGGTGTGGTAGATTTATTCATTACCTTTTATATGTATACTTGAATTGATGATGATTTGATAATTTTCTTTGACAAGATATTAAACTATAATATATTTTTTTAACATCGATTTTACAAAAAACATTAAAAGAATAATTATGTAAGCTTGGAATTTAAATGAAATACAAAAGATCATCTTCTAGCAGTCGCCGAATTAGAAGTTATTAATAAACGAAGCCTATTTGGCGTTTGGAGATAAATAATTAATATAATAAACTTCAAAGCTCTATTTATAGTTGGTGTAAATTGACTAAAATTTTACATTTTATTTTGTTTTACTACGTACTGACTCTAAGAAATAACACATTCTCTACTGAATTTATATTCTTCATATCAAAACCAGCATAAACCAATTACGAAATTAAACACAGGATAACAGAATCCTGTAGCAATTCCTATTCCATTAAACTTCTTCGGAACTGCTCTCTCTAGCGCTATTTATTCTTCCATAGATGACTTCCGATTTTGCTCAAATGTATTTTCAATCCTTAGGTATTTTTTTCTTTCTTTTATCATTGTATACCTTCTGTACTGAATGTTTGTTGTGTGCTAGCGTACGATCCGACCATTTATATGGACGTTCGCACTCCTGACGCGATTCACGCCTCTCTAAGATGCATTCTGGAATTGGTAGTTTTTTTTATCTCCCACTTGCATTTTACAGGCAATTCTTGTTGCAAATGAAGATTGAGCAATCTTTCAAAAAAAAATTTTTTTTTTTTTGAACGGCAGTGAAGTTACACCTTCTATTGAGTATTCGGCTAAGAACTGATTAAATTTAGTTCTTACAAATTAATATTACGATCGCCTGATGAAACAAGCTGACTCCGCATTTGAATAATTATAACAACCCAGTAATCATAGAAGCCGCAAAGAGCTTGGTATGATTAGTTTATTACTCGAAATTAGGTAAAAAAAATTACAAGTTGATTTAAAATAGTAAAGCCACGCTCTGTGGCTATCTACAACATCCATGGGTGATGGGCTGGATCATATATAATACTTATAATGAATAGTTTGCTAGATAGTTTCGGGAATCATGCTCTCATTCAAAATATTTCTGTAAAGGCATTGAACAAAGGTAAATTTACAAATAACAAACGAAATCGAGTGGAATTCGATTTGCAATAACTATGAATAACCAATGGCAACTACGCACAAAGTATCAATAATAGCTTATCTACAGTTAAGATATATCACAAGTATTCTGCACAAATACAATCGTTATTGATTTGTTATTTAATTTAATGAAAGTCACTTCAACCGAACAAAGATCGTATTACGATAAATAATTCTGGAATTTGTATAAAGGACACAAAAGAGCATTGGTCAGATAGTATCTTAAGATAAAGCGACTACAAGTCAATCTAAAACAATCTAATGTTAAGTGTAATATAAATTAAATAGAATATTTACCGGTGAGTTAGTTAAATTTTGCTTGAAACCAAAAACATATCGGCCTTACACGAAACACCATACAGAAATATCTGTTAGTATCTGTAACAGCCCATATACGTCCCACTGCAGGGCACGGGCCTACTCTACAATCAAGAGTACGATTGAGAGTGGTTAGACCATATAGTCCACCACGCTGGCCTATTGCGGGTTGGCGGACTTACATACCATAGAAATTTTATAAATCGCTATGGTATGCAGGTTTCCTCACGATGTCTTCCTTCACCGTTTTAGTGCGTGGTGATTGACTATCAATACACACATGACTCCGAAAAGTCAGAGGTGTGCCCTGGGATTCGAACCCGCGACCACCGTGAACATGTTGGCAGTCGCGTCTAGTCCGTTTACCAACAGGCCACCATTCATCTGTTAGTATGATAACATATTTTTTGTGTATATGTATAATTTATTCCAACTCCTCTTATTCATTTATCTTTCTGATTGATTTCGTTTCGGGTTAAAAAGTTAGACATTCCCGGAGACTTATTGAGCTTCAATGCGTTCAATGGTGCTTTTATAATTCGTGCCACAATTGATCCTGGCTTACAGGAGTTACAGTGGTGGGTGTGAGGGCGGGACAGTCTCCTGGTCATGGATTTGTTCGTGGCCGATCAAAACGGCATCATCAGCAAAGTTTTCACTTCACGTTGATCTCCTGTAAGATAGTGGTACCTACTGCTCTGGAGGAGCCTGTCCATTCATGCTGAGTTATGACTGACTGCAGCGTGGCTATACCACCTTTTAAAAGTTTTCCACTATCATTGTATGGTGGTAGCTTTCTCGACGCATATTAGACCATCCTACTACCAGATTTTAAGGCAGTGTAATTATCTCATTAAACGAATATACTGATTAGGATTATTTCCTCTTATTGATTATATGGTAATGTGTTATTATTTATTTATAAATGTATATAATTATTAATAGTTATAATACTTTAAATGTATTTATAAAAATATATGTTTCTGTGTATTTATATGTTCGTATAATATATTGTCTTAGAGAGATAAGATCGCCATTTTTACTTTGTCATTTTGTATTGTCTCCAAAAACTGTTATCTTTTTACTGTGATCAATAAAGAATTAAATAAATAAATAAAATCGACGTCCCAACAAACCAGTATTTACCAAAACATACGACTCATTAGTTTTTCCCGACTTATCACCCTCATTCGTCCATTCTAATTGCCGTCGCGAAATATAGCTGTGTTTACGTAGCCTCACGCACGATTAAGTTTGGCAGGTTATAAGCACAAAGGCCAAGCTGATGTGATACAGTGATGAATAGGCGTAATCTAGCCGTTGAGCCAGCTGGTTTCTGCATCGATCATGCTGCCTTTTCTATTAAGTTGTACTTTTATTAAATATTTAATAACTCGTTTGTGTAAAATTACATACATACATAAACTCACACCTTTTTCCTAGAAGAGGTAGGCAGAGGTGCCAGGACGCCCACATTTCGCCTTGTATGTTCCGTCCCACGATGTGATAGGTGGCGAGCCTATCGCCATATTAAGCACAAATTCTTGACTCTGGGCTGATAATGAAGAGAAAAATCCAATATCACTTTGCGCAACCCGGGATTTGAACCCGAGATCTCAGTTTTGTAACCGTACCCTAGTACAACTACGCAACCGAGGCAGTCAGGAGTATAAAATTATTTTATCATATTTGATTGTGCTCTAATAAATGTCACGGATTTTTGTTTATGAGAGGGCAAATAACATTTTGGAGTACGAAAATCACATGGTGTGTATAAACTGGTAAATAAAACCCAGAAAAGTATAATTTATTGAATTAGATGCTCTATAAGAAATAATACTTTGCACACAAAAATATATCCTAGAAAGTGATTTAAAAATAAGGATAGAGAGAAATAGAATAACCTAAACATACATTAAACATACAAGACGCTTTAAGAAGCTATCAATAATCTTACAGAACCTATGTAGTTTATACTATGGAATAATTGTCGTTCTATCGACTACTTAGACTTAACAATACAATAAAATACTGGACACCAAATACAAAATCAGACAAATTAAATTAAGACTTACGGTATAACATTGGGTGGCCTTATTACTTAAACCGATCTCTTATAGGCAACATTTATATGGATAGTATAGGGATGGATGTATATGGATAGTTTTTATGGATAATATAGTAGTGGCTTTACATATTATTATTATTAAGGGGAAACAAAAATCAACTGACCAAACAAGAAATCTAAATGCAGCGTAACATTACGAAGAAATCACAATTCTGTGAGCCATTTTATTCATATAAGTCCATGCCTATACTCGTATATGTGGGTGTGAGTTTTCAGGAATAACCCTGAAAACTTAGGCAGGCAATATTACCATCCACAATTCGCAAAGCTTATTTTATCGTATGACTCAATTACCTTCCATTATTTTATCGTCCTGAACTCAACTTGATTATTTTGTAACATGTACCTTCATTTTTATTGCTTCAGGTGTAGGCTTAATTCCATTTTATTATCTTCGGTTAGAATTTTTTACGACTCTTAAACAACACCGGGTACCCGGCAAACTCAAAAATTAAAGCCAAAGAGCTGAAGTTATCCTTGAAACTTTTTTCAGATATTAAATTTCCATTAGGATCGTAGCTATCTCATGAAATTTTTTTAGGTTTGTAAAAACTTTTGCACGGGTAGTCCTGAGGTCGGGTAACTAGTTTTTAAAAATGTACCGGCAAAATTCTGAAAACGTTCGATTGCTGAGACGTCTAGTTTTTTTTTGCTATAATAGGAATTTTCTTTTGATATCATTCTCACGTTATGATTCTGAAGGTATCTCTTGCAATAATAATGTATTATTATAGCTACAGTCCTTTAGTTACATGGCGGAACTACTTGCACAGGAGGGCCGGCAGCGACTGGATGCATAAAGCAGCAGACCGGGCTCTTTGCCGTACTTAGAGAGAGCCATATGTCCAGCAGTTTAAGCACCGGGCTGATGATAATAGGAATTTCAAAATACCATAGTTTTCGTATTTTGAATTAGTTTGACTTTTTCTTGAGTGGAGGGTAGTTTGTCATTTGCCTCTCGTATGATATTGTCATTTATGACAGTTTCGTACGCGCCTCAACACAAGGCACGCAGTCGGCCGCAGAGCCGGATATTCGCCTAAATTGTTCGCTATTCGTGAAGTATATAGTGCAAAGTGGTGTTTAGTGGGTGTATAGACTACCAGTGTCGTTTTCGTTGACTATCTAGCTTCATGAACGGGGAGTTCCGGTGAGTTTACTTGACGTATTTATTTGGCTGGAATATAATTTTATTCGATTTCGTTTTACCAATGCCTAGTTGTGTGTATTTTGAGTCACGGAATGCAATTCCTGAGTCGAGCTATACGTAAGCTACGTAACTTCAAAATTGTCCTTTTAAAAAAACATTTTAAATCACGTTCCAATCCACTTTCCACTTCCAATTTACAATGTTTTTGTTTCAAAATTAACACAATAATATCGTTATAAAAGTAATATATTCAACATATTGGTCATATATCACTCTGTAGTATTAGTCCATATATTTTTGTAGTAAACCGACGCGCCGTAGGTAATACTGACATGAAACTCGTAACATGAATATTAATTTATGATTTATAGTTGTCTAGTCCAGCTGTTTGTGATTTAGGGTGTTATGAATGTTCGTAATTTGCGTCTACGTCTGCGTGATGACCGACGTGACCTCTAAAAGTTCGCACAGTCAGCCCCGTCTAATTAATCCCTGTTCATTATCCTGCAGAATTGTGATGTTATAAAGCTATAGTCTTGATGACAGGACAATTTAGTTATTTTTTATGATATTTGCTGTGGGAATTGATTTTGTTATTTTTTGTGAGTTGAAAATGTAAATTACTGCCTATTTGTGCCGTAAAAACTAGAAAAGTGTTTTTTGTTTTTCAATATTTTTTTTGTTTGTATTGTAGTGAAAACTATAAAACTTACAGGTATGGGTACCTAATAATTAAATTTAATTACTACTTTGTAATGCAACATGACTGACAACGGGTAACAGAATGCTATCCTCTACAAATCTTCACATAGTTCATCAATAATTAGCTTTACCTTTAAACGTTTTAATGTCAGTAACAACCATTTTTATTAGATATTTTTTAATATGTTACCAATTTGACACGCGCAAATTCACTTAATTCATATAAAATAATTACAATCACGAAACGTGTTCGCGCCGCCCCGGGCTACAATTAATAAATATTTAAATTAATTTCCATTTATAGTAAAGAACAACATAATTCCCAAAAAGTTCCACTAAGAAAATAAATGAAAATATATTCAGAATCAACACGAGATCCAACTTCAAAATTCAATTTGATATTTGCATTTTCAGATTTAGAATATGTGAGTTTATTTCCAAATCCCATTTCGCTCAAATAACAAAATTCAAACGGTATGTAAATCTTAAATAATAAAATAACCTCGAGAAGCTGAAGAAAACTTTGCTTATTTACGAAATACCTAAGACGCGGTCTTAATAATTCAATGAGACGAAGGTGCGGGTATGTTGCGAATAACTTGGAAACTGTACTTCCTTCGAAACCAATATTTTCATACATAATATTGTCTCATTAAGGAAAATTTATAAACAAAATTAAACTTTTGTTTTTTGGTTCTTGGCATTTATTTTCAACAAATGTTTTTAATTGAATTTCACTAAAATTGCGCTGGCTGAAAACAATTCACTAATTAATCTAATATTACCACCGTGTCTTACAAACATATATTTTTTATTGTTGCTCGACAAGAAATGTCATATTTATATTGTGTAAAGTGCTTATGTAAAATTTATAGAGCGTAAATAGGTAGCTCTCACACACATGTAACGTAATATGTAGTTCTCACATTCTTTGAATTGTATTTAAGCTGGATCTGTTAACATTTATCCATGGATTCTGCAGAATTAATCCTATCAGTTTTCGTCCACCAGAAAAAAGATACACTGCAAAATTAAATTGAAATCGAACTCAAAAAACCCAGTATACATTATCCAAGCCACTATTTCACCGATGAGTCGACAATGCGTACCTGGACTGCACAAAATTACATTCAAAGAAGTTTTTAACATAATCACGATAAAGTGCCTACGTGGACCACCTGATTGCTGTGAAATATTGTCGCAACGTTCTGCAAACTGAATTTACAGCTTAAACTTTATTCGCTCGCCACTTTACTAAGCTCGTGGACGGGGGCTGGACTTAAATCGAATAAACGTCAAATGTGGTGTGGCCGGGTTGTGCGGGAATTCCACGGCACGCGCCGGCAAAACAAGAAACATTTAATTTCAGCAACTATTTGTTTCCACGTGTCCAGCTCAAGCGTGGCCACCCACAACGGAAGTTAAAACGCTAACAACTTGCTTGTTAACTGAAAAAATCTCGACAGGTTGCAGTTCAGCTCCATGGTTTTATAATTAAGCGAATTTCAAATTAAAGGTTTAATATAAGAAACAATTTGCCAAGATGTATCGAAGGTTTTCGTCATAAATCTTATTTTGGTATTTCAGACTTCTGAGTTTGAAAAAGAAACGAAATACAATCTCACTATTTCTACTATTGGCTATTCAGTGTAACAAGAACTATCTTTCTTTCCTCTGCCTGATTCATTTCACTTTCATTGCATACATTTTGTTTAATTCCTATACTAACTAACTTTTCTATCTAGGTAACCATTTATATGCAATTCATTTTGCATAGAACATGAAAAAAGTGAATACCATCTTTAGCTAAATAATCCCACTCCTGAACAGATTGAGATTTCAACAGCATATGTTAGAAGCGGCTTGCACAAAGCTATTTCCTAAGGCAATTTGAAGGAACGTATTCTATCATTTTATATTGTGACTACAGGGCAACTAATAGCTAATAAAAATCCGTCCAGATCATCTACTACTAAAGCCCAAAATACAATTCCGTACACAATATCAGAAATTGAAGAGTAATTAATTCATAATCCGACATGTTATTGTACACAAGTCTTTGGCAACGGGAATTGCCAATCAGGACGTATTCATAACACCCTGTACCCTTTGATGAGATATTTTTTATACCACGATTACTGTCGACCTATTTGTTAATTGATTTTTTAATTAAACTCATTGTGTGGAAGGTCGGGGAATAAACACCGCAGGAAAATAAAATAATAAAATAATAAGTATTTACGTTCGGTTTTGTTGGTTTTGTGTTTAATAATTTATATTTTGGAAAAGATTAAGTATAGAAAAAAAATATTGCAGGTTTTAATTTATCGGTAGAAATTTGCATCTAGGAATTTCTAATGATATGAACAGATTTTTTTTATCCACTTTATTATACCATGATTTTTTTGCCATCGCAAAATGGCGATCTATTTCTTATACTTTTTATTGTCTATTGTGATGCATGTAAGCTGTTGGTTTTCCAATACAACTAATTGAAAAGACGATTTAATTCTAGCACGTAAATAATAAATTGCGTTTAGCCTCATGCCAATCACGCCAGACGCGACAGCAACAGACGTGTACCAATATGTTCACGGTGGTCGTGGGTTCGAATCCCAGGGCACACCTCTCACATTTCGGCGTCAAGTATGTCATCAAGCACTAAAACGGTGAAGGAAAACATCGTGAGGAAACCTGCATACCATAGCGATTTTGTAAGAATTGCTACGGTGTATAAAGTCCGCAAACCCGCTCTAGGCCAGCGTGGCGGACTATATGGCCTAACCACTCTCAATCGTACTCTTGATTGTAGAGAAGGCCCGTGCCCTGCAGGGGCCCGTACATGGGCTGATACAGTTCATATCAAACTCTTTCTTGTTTTTAACCTGTACTAAAGTTAGATTTAGACTGTTATTTATTTTGCTATTATGTTTATGTTATTTTGCAACAAGCAACTGCGATTTTTTACTTTCTCTGTAATAAACTAAGTTTCATTTATGCATGCGAGTCGTTAACCGCAGCTGGCACTTAGTAGCCTTACGAACACTATCCGTAAACTTTTCAAACAAGTTTTATAAAAGTTATGAGTTTCAACTTCTCCTTACGTTTATCTTGACAAGTACAAGTTACTTGCACACTGCGTATTTGTCAAATTTAAAAGAATTATTTTTAATTTTTTTCTGCATCCCACTAACATTGAGTCGGCATAATATGACTTGAGCCAAATTAAAGAATGTTATAGTGTATATCATTACAAACAAGTATTCATCTGATATAAATGCTTTTGTAACTTATTACTCACAACGCGGTTCGATACTTCGCGTACCATCGAAATTCTAAAAATAACTGTATTGATTTCGTCACGATGGTTTCCTTCTTCTATTTTTTTATTTCCATGCTATACAAAACACGCCTACTCATTACAAGAAATCCCTTAAGAGTTCATAATCCCAAAAACATGAAAACTAATTAAATCTTACCAAACAAAGGCGGAATATCTCCTAAACATTTTTAAAACTTGCACCGCAATTATTTATACGCCGTATATCACTCTAAGACGAAGTTGAAGCGTTCTCAGGAGTTTCACGAGAGCATCTTCGTTCAATGAGAAATTAATAGTTGTTTCCTGGAATCTTGGTGAAATTCCCGCGATGTAGCTTCGTACTGAAATTAAAACGAACGTTGTGGAAAAATTGCGATCCATAATTGTTAGCTGTAAAATGTATATTGAAAGTTTCTACACAAAATGGAGAAATGGCTTTGAAATTAATTTGTTTATTTTTGTAATTCAGACATGCGACGTAAGCATTATACAAAATATAAACTCAAAGCTTTTTCCCAGAAGGTTTAGGCAACCATGACACCCACTTTTCATCTTGTATGTTCCGTCCAACGTGATACACAATGTAATGGGGGCAAGCCAATCGCCATATCGTGAATAAATTTCTGACTCCGGGCTGATAATGAATAGAAAAATCCAATGTCACTTTGCCCGACCGGGGATTCGATCCCGAGACCTCAGCATTATAACCATACCGTAGTACAACTATGGCCCCAAGGCATGACTATACAAAGACATTATATTTTTAATTCTCGACAGAGATAATTCGTCTGGTTAATTTTTAATCCCCAACCTCTCTTGACTTCTTAATCTAAGGCCACCTCTACACGTCAAAAGATGTATCTGCAGACGTCGTCTTCGGATGGGTGTTGTGATCGTCAAGTGGAACGCACGGTTTGTGTCATTTACTGGATTTTAATTATTTATTATTATTTTATTTAAACCGTGACGACATTTGCTGATGCATCTGTTGACGTGTATATGAGGCATTAGTCTCTCTCGTTCCCAGTTGTCAAGTTGTCAGAGTCAAGTTCTTAGCAATTGGCGATAATATATTGTTTGAACTAAAATATCTATCAGCGACGCACAACACCAATCTTCAGAACAGATCCGATGGAAACAACTTGATGGAACCAAAAGTTGTCACGATCCTTAGCAGCGAGGGAATGATTGAAAAGAGAGAGAGAGAGAGAGATTGTTTCATACAATACAAAAATATTATTATAAATGGTGCTACATGGTTTCAGCCATTGACTGAATTTCCTTTTTACATATTTATATTACGTAAGAGTGCCACAATTCGCTTCCCCGAGTTCTGCAAACACCTCAAACCAATCGAAATTAATTATGAACTACAAAAACAAATAAACTGTATTTTTAATTTGTTTATATCCCAATTTCGCTAATGGTGCCGCATGAACAAATCGATTTTGGTAATTTAATTGTTTGTTCAAAAACAGTACACTTGTTCCGATCGGCGTAAAGGAACGTAATTTAATTAACGTTTGTAAATGCTATGTGGAAATTAAAAATCATATTGATGTCGTGAAATGCGAAATTAAAATTTCCATCAGTGAAACGTGAACAAAAAGAATATTAACGGCCAAATGATGCTGCAATGAAATTTAATTTCGCAAACCACTTGTACGTAGGTATTTTTGGTCGGCATGTGCATCATACGAGTACAATACAGAATATAGAACGAATAAGTCACTACGTATGGTCGTCTCGTACAATTACGTAATTAAGTAATTGAAGCGATTATTTTTTTATTTGTTTGCTTTGCACATTAAAAAGGACTTTCAAAATGTAATAAAATATTGCTATGATTTTCCCATCTATGAAAGATCAAAGATAAATAAATAAATAGTTTAGATAAATAACACTAATTTATTGGAAACTACATAGTCCAGAAACTTATATGTAAAGTTAACAATTGTAATTTATTAATTTATTTGCGTAATTAAGAATCAGAAAACATTATATGAATATTTTTTAAATTGTTATTAATTAGTGTAATTGGTGTCAACCGTACTAATTTAACAAAAAATAAAAATTATGTTTGCCCTATTTATTTTCTTACTTCCAAAGATAACAAAAAACCTTTCTAAGGTAAATTATCTTATACCTTCGGGCGTTTTCCTGTATTGAATAAAGTTGAAGCACGCTTTATCTTTAATGTTCCCGATTTTCCTGTGGGAGTTATCATATTCAAGCAAACGCAGTATCTGCCAAATAACAGGGAAAATTTACATTATATTACTATATGTATGTATGTTAAATGCGTGGTGGCCTGTTGGTAAACGGACCAGACGCGGCTGACAATATGTTGCGGTGTTCGCGGGTGAAAACCCAGGGCACTCATCTGACTTTTCGGCGTCATGTGTCTCGGTATTGATAAATAATAAATCACCACGCACTATAACGGTGAAGGAAAACATTGTGAGGAAACTTTCATACCACAGCGATTTGTAAAATAATTTCTATCTACTAAAGTCCACCATCTCGCATAAGGCGACCTTGGTGTATTATATGGCCTAACCACTCTCAATCTCTTGATTGTTAAAGAGACCCGTGCACTGCAGTGGGACGTTATGGGCTGATACAGATATATATTATATTATATTCTTTTTGATAACTGTGACATTTGTGTTGATTATTTTAATACTCATTCAATAAGTTAGTATAGTTCCCACATTAACGGCATATCCAAATGAGTAACAGACACTGCATTATAAGTGCCATAGCGTGATGTAAAGCGCCCCGATGTCAAACCATTACTGGTCTCTCTGTCTCTCTAATCGTTTCCGCAATGCTGAGGATAGTGACCCCTGTCATTTGGTCGAGTTTTGGACAGCTGATCGCCAAGCTTAACGGTCCTCCGCCAGATGCAGTGCCTGTGAGATAGTCAAGACTAGCGTATTGCTTATTTGATCAGCTCAAAGAGCTGGTCTGCGGCCACGCCCTTTGCTTCCCTCAACTTTTCTTAACAATATAGATCGTTCCAGGTTAACAGGGTTTTTTCGCGCCACTGGTCTCTCTAGTTAGGGGTAAAAGTATTCCTCGTCTTACAACTGTGTTTTATTACGTTTGAACACCAATGTAATAAGGCACTGAACAGATTTGAGGTTACCCGTTTAAGTTTGATGACACTTGGTAGTCCAATAATTTCTCAAAACACCGATTTAGTGGTGAATAGTCTCTCATATGTATGAAGCCGCTTGGGTAAGTAACACCAAAATGTCTATTTCTCCCGCCAAACAGTAGTGTAAACACCGAGAAATAGAAATAGAGAAATTTTCAACCCAAACCTCTAGCCGGAGACCAGAATTATTCAGATCAAATAGTTTAATATAGAATTAATTTATTTATAATCGTACAAAATATCAATACATTAGCCGCATATATAAAAATTAATTAGTAAATATAGCTTTATGTAAAGATTTGATCATTTATCTCAAGTGCAAAACGCGAGATGAACGTGTGAGTGGCTGTTTGCACGTCATATAAATCACGTCAAATAAACCATTAGCGTAATTTATAAGTAGAGAGCTCATGTTAAACGAAACATTCCACTTGCACCAGAATGTCTAATAAAAACGTTTTTACGTGCGACTTAAGGCTTGTTATATGGTGAATTATATTACTGAAAATTTCCTAATCGGGTCTTAAAATTATGGCAGACGATTTTTCATTATATATTGTAGGCTTATATGTGAAATTATAACTGTTTAATTTTATTATCATAACAATTTATAAAGATACAATAAACTTTCTCAAAAATAAATGAAAATATGGCATCAAACATCAAAAGTAATGTTTAGTTTTGGCTACTTAACTCTACAATAAAATCGTTCCTTTGTGTTGCCTCTACCTTAGAAAAAAGTACCACTATAACCACTAAAATAATATTTTTTTCTACATCATAATTCTGCCACCTATAAAAACCACTTCCGTCACTTAAAACAATAATCACCAAACACAGTTGCCGCACTCAATCACTGTTGTGAATAAGCCCTTATAAGATATTTGTTGAGCCTAAACCCCGAACGCCTTGCCTCCATAACAATAATGTTATCACATCTGGGACTCGCAGATTTGTTATTTGCAACCTTTGCCCTTAATTACCTGCCCGCTTTCTGATTACGCTTACATGAATACGTACAATGGATATGCACGCGCTAAATAGATTAATTTAATAATTATTACAATGATACAAATTATGAGATTTAATTTAAATTCAATCTTATTCTCTTGTATCTGTTTTACAATTTTAGCACTATATTTCATTTGAGATTATATAGGATCTACTATACTTTAACCAAGACCTTATATCCTGGCAGGGTCGCCATCTAATAATAAAACATTTTGTTAGTTTAAGCAACACTAATTTAATACACTCAAACGTATTTGTATAATTATAATGTAAATTTTTACACGCATTAATTCTCGTTTTAATCTTTTTGATACTTCTTACACGTATTAAGACATGATTTTTTCATTGCAACTTATTGTTAATTCCTAAATACATTCTCACGCAACTATTTTATTGCTAAAAAAAGATTCCGACGAATTGATAACCTCCTCTTTTTAAAAAGTAAGTAAGTAATACATTGCACTACATTAAAACGTATACATTTTGTAAATAGAGGCTAGTAAATTTTAAATAGGCAGTAAATACAAAAAAGAAAAAAAAACTAGACGAGGTGTATAAATATTTCGACGTGCACCAAAAATATTTCATAGAAATCCCCCTGCATCTTTTCATTGTAAGCTGTCGTCATTTATATGAGTGGCTTGAAAGTGAAATCTTTTCAGAATTTCGGTGCCCATTTGTTTTATTATTTGCATCTGATGTTTTATATTTTGACGAGGTTTTCAAGACTTTTTTTTGTTTCTGTCTTAATTTCGTAATTCCGCAATTCCGCAAGATAGTTTTAAATATACTTTTAAAATATATTTTATAAAAATACTTTCAATCCGGCTAATTGTCAACTTTGTCGCAAAATATTTAAACTCGAGCTGTCATATTATTTATTATTATTTACATGAGGGGCCTAGTTCATCAGTGGGCTTCCTGTGGCTAAAGAAAGAGGGACTCAAATTATTTTAATCAAATAACTGTGGTGAATACTGGTGGTAGGTCTCTCATATGTGAGAGGGTGCCTGGGTGGATACCGCCGCAATGTCTATTTCTCCCGTCAAACAGCAGTTTAAATGCACTGTTGTGTTTCGGATTGAAGGACATTGTAGCCAGAGTAACTACTGGACATATTGAGACTAAACATCTTATGTCTCAGGATGACGAGCGCAGTGGAATACCAAGCATTGCTTTGTAATTCAAGGTGTTGTTTGGTTTTGCTACTGTTCATGAGCGGTCGCATCGCTTACCATCAGGCGAACGACATGCTCGTCTCGTCATTCACAGCAATAAAAAAAATATATAAAAAGCCTAACCGCTCATAATCGTACTCTAGATTGTAGAGAAGGGCCTTGCCCTGAAGTTAGGAGATATGTTTATGGGCTAATACAGATAGCTTTGATACAAAACATCCGCCTGATAATCAAACTTAAATACAAGCTCTATTACCACTAAAGAAAAAAGTTGTATTTTGTCAAATAAATAAGACTACATAAATTTGCTACCAAACGCATCCAAGAATGGAATTAAATTTCGATCACAACTATACTTCGCTTCTACTTCTGAAATATCTTGGGATAATACGTCAGAAGCCGTCAAAACTAGCGAACACTCGAGACCAAACTGTCGTCTGCATCTTCGAGATAAAACCTTGGATGGCGTGTTTTGATATTTTCATTCTCACTGGTAAAATTCCACGGTATACTATTCTCAAAATGAGCTAGAGAACTCAGTAGAATTTAAATAAAAGTGAGTGATTTAGGAAAAAGCATAATGCTGTCAAGAGAGATGGTAATATAAAATATTAGAAAATGGGCAACGACCTTAAATATTATTAAAAGTTTTTAGCGCCTAGGAAAATGCTGAGAACGCTAAATTTCAAAATACAAAGTGCTATGCCATAAAGCTGTACTTAAAATAATAATAAATACACCCAACAGTCATATACATAGTCCTAACCCCAAATTAAGATCAATTAACTCTAACGTTCCTTCCGTGACTACAGTATCCACTCCTACAGGCCATACTCTTCTTTCCTATAACATCCTCTACCCAAAAATCTTATTTCCCTTTCCCGGTTATTGACGGGCAGCAGCGTCATTAACGCCAGTCCTCTGCTGCGCTCGCCAACTCGCCTGCCAAGCATGGCGAGTAACGGCAAATACTGGGGGTATTTGCGACAACAATGGCGACAACTTAATAGTTCAACTATTTCATAGATAGTTACCCAACTGCGCTACGGTGGCTGTCAAACTATTGCTAATGATAGAGCTAGAAATAAATAAATTATAACAGTCACACACATATAAATTTTTAAATCTATCGCTCTTTCTCTACATATAGAATTCGTTACCAACCAGATTCCCAATATTGTAAATAACAGCCCTTAGACAAGCCAAACAATAGATATCGCCAAATAAATACTGAATGTGGAAAATAAATACCATGCGGCAAGCTAGAAATATTTAAATCTATCAGTATTTCCCTAAAGATAGAATTCAATACCATTCATATCCGCAATATTGTAAATAGCCATGCTTAGATAAGCAAAACAATAGATATTCCTAAATACATACTGAATAAGGATATTTGAACTCATCAAAGGTCTTACTACACTCCGGAAGCTATCGCTTTAACGTTAACAATAAAAGTTCTGTGGCGCTATTGGAAATTGGTACCAGTATCAATCGTTTTAATTTTATTGTTTTTGAATTATTTTGCCGAAGACGACATTTAAAACATCTTAATAAATGAGTTTGGCTTGAAATAATATTTTAAGATCATGCAATGTATTGAAGAATGAATTTTTGACTGTTATAATTATTTCAGTTTTGTTATTGTTGTTTTTCACTCGCATGTTGTTAGTGAAATGTAATTTTAATGTCTAATTTATCAATTGATTACTAATGAATACCTGCAAAAAACATAACAAACGTATTACCCTTCTTATCGTTAACCAAAGTGTCTGCGCTACACCTGATATTGAAATACAATGCCGACCAAACATAGCACCAATTTATAACAGACAATTATCTTACTATTCGACATCTACTTATTACTATCATATAACCTTCAGTACTCATTTTTGACGGGTACAGCAAAAGGATTATTTAATCAGGTTACGTCTAGTAACAGTACTTGTTCCAAAGCTCTTTACCAAACTGTCATTGGAGGCTTGATGATAAAACGCACCGGCATGACAGTTTCATTTTCACCTCGCCCGACAACCCGCAGGTGCATCGTTGTACAATATGTCAGACGAAACTCATGACGTCTCATAAATCAACGGCGCTATGCGTTTACAAAATATCCAGCCTTTGTTGGAAATGTCTAATCTTGTTTTCGCGCGTGGAACAATTTTGTGTTCGATTTCTGTTAGTCTTTTTAACGTGACTGAATACGGACAAAAATAGAAATTATTATCACAATACAACCCAAATGCATAAGCAAAGGCTTAGGCGACAAATCCTAAAGTAAGGCCGAGAGAGAGCAGAGCCAAAGACTGCATTTTATTTATTGGTAAATAAAGTGCTGGCTAAACAGAGCATCCACTTGTAATGAAATGAAAGATGAATATATGAATACCGCTGCTCGCGTGCGTCTTGTAAGTGATAACCAATTTTACTAGTTTTTTTGTACTATTTATACAACGGTACAAAACTGAGGTCTCGGGCTTGAATCCTGAGTCAGGCAAAGTCATATTGGATTTTTCTAGCCAGCTAGTCAGGAATTTGTGCCCGATATGACGATAGGCTCCCCCCTATCACATCGTGAGATGGAGCTTACAAGGCGAAATGTCCTGGTACCATTTTCTCTCCGCCTTTTCTCTTTTTCGTGAGTTCATAATAGTATTGTGTAGTTTTAACCGGGTATATCCAGACTACGACCAAAAGCGAAACGGTAGTTGAAGTGACTCTAGACATAATGCAACTAAACCATTTAAGCAAAAACGATGTATTTAACCAAAACACAATAATACTAAAAAAGATGCAGAATAGTCGCTTTTTTGCAAAATTGTTAATTGAACTGCGTTGGCTTCGTTTTCGATCCCAATCATAATATATCCAGTAAAACTAAAGGAGAACGAATTTAAGGCATAAATAGTACTTTTGAAGGTCCTTACGGCTTTTCGCATAATATATGCTATAAATCAAGTTGCAACGAAGCCCAAAAAATTATCTCGTTCCAGTTCTCATAACCCGGCAAATACAACCAAAAATTAATACACGAACTCACATACAAAAAAAATATTAAATCCCAACTAACATTTATAGCACACTAGAAAAAAATCACCGGACGGAAAGAATTTGTTGCTCATCAGTAACACTCGTTGAAATCTTACGTCCACTTAGGGTCAGCGGAATATCCCCACAAGAATGTTACGCTGGTCCGACAAATATACAGGTGTGAACTTGACATTTTCTCTCGCAAAAATATCCACGCATTATCTACAGATGGTACGGACTCAGGTGTTTATTGTGGAGTTCTCTCTCGTGTTCTGGCCACACGATATATGGCAATATTAAAAATTGTAGCCCTCGAAAAGAAATCGTGTTTATAGCAACTTTATAAAATACACTTATACTGGTGGTAGGTCTCTCATATGTGAGAGGCCGCCTGGGTAGATTTATTTCTCCCGCCAAACAGCAGTGTAAATGTATTTTTATGTTACGGGTTGAAGGAATTTTAGCCAGAGTAACTACTGGATATATTGACTAGTAGACTTAACTTCTTATGTCTCAGGTTGGCGAGCGCAGTGGAATGCCGAAGATTGCTTTATTTGATGGTGTTGTTTGGTTTTGCTAGTTGAACGTTCGTATCATGGTATGTGTATGTGACGATAAGCAATAAGGTGTTTGGTGGTTGTCACCATCTTTGATACAATCAATACAATAGAAACTACGGTATCGCTCTTTAATAGTCAGAAAACAAAGTTACAAAAAAGGAAACAGGTGTGGATGGCTGAGATTCGAGCAAACTCACTAACTGAATCAAATAGGTAATATTTTTTTCGAAAATAATTGGTGTAAATTATTCAAGTGTTCCGTAAAAAAAGCGTCTTCTGTAAACAAGCGTCGAAAGATCCTCGACAATAGACGAAATATTTTCATGATTCCAGCAAATTGTGAATGAAACCTAATAAATAACTTGACAGCATTAATTATGCAGTATCTGCATAAACAAAGTTTGGTATCTATGTACATAAAATATTTTACAGCTTTTGTTTAAGCGAATTGCGAACTAATAAAATTTACAGCTATATTTTGTCACGTTTTAGTAGCAATTTTGGAAGCAATATTGCTTTATTATCTTTAAAATATATTTAATAAACAGGTAATACGAAATTCTAATGAAATTCTAATTTATTAATTTGCTCTCTATGAGATATAATTTATGTTATAACAATTCAGCCCATCCAAAGGTTGCCTGGAAGAGATCGCAGCTAGCGATAACTCCGCCAATTTTTACCATGTCTTTAGTTTTAACTATTTTATCTGTTTATTCTTTCTTTTTTCCTATATTTTTGTGTACAATTAAATATAATATAAATAAATAAATATTCTCAATAACATACATATTAATAAAATATGTACGTGTTCTGCTTAATACAATATTTTGATAGGTAATGGTGATACGTAAACAACAGCTTTAGTAACAGCAGATGAGAAAATAGTTATCACAGATCGTTCCTAGAATTATATCTAAATTGTATAGACTCCAGCTGCCTTTCCTTTCTTTTAAAAGTTTCAATAAAAATACGTGAAAATGTTTAAATGAAATGAGATGAGCGTCAATTTTCCCCAAATACGTCCCATACACAAAACTTATTCTGAGTCGTTTGGAGTGGCAACGTTATTATTTGTCGAGATTATTTTTGGGCCCGGTAATCTATCACTGGAGATGTGTGCACGTGTAATTCGTTATTATATTGTCGTGGTTTGTAGTACATCAAACATCATAGGGCCTAATATATTAACAAATCAACCCATATACGCCCAGTTCTCTAATATGAGAATTCGATTACGTGTCAATACAGTTGGTGAACTCCATAAACTTCTAAATGATTTTAAATATCTTAGCAAGACGTGGCCTCTCACTATGGGCCTTATTAGGAAGCTCAAAGTCACTCAACGAGCTATGGAGAGGGCTATGCTCGGGGTTTCCCTACGAGATCGAATCAGAAATGAGGAGATCCGTAGGAGAACTAAAATAACCGACATAGCCCACCGGATTAGCAAGTTGAAGTAGCAATGGGCAGGGCACATAGCGCGGAGATCTGATGACCGATGGGGTCGGAAAGTGCTCGAATGGAGGCCACGTAGCGGAAAGCGCAGCGTAGGACGTCCATCCACAAGATGGTCCGACGACCTGGTAAAGGTCGCGGGACGTCGCTGGATGCAGGCTGCCTCCAACAGGTCTCTGTGGAAATCATTGGGGGAGGCCTATGTTCAGCAGTGGACTTCCTTTGGCTGGTGGATGGATGGAAATATCTTAGCAAGAAGCGCATTGTTGGCTTGACGTATCTAACTGTACTGTATCAGCCCATATACGTACTACTGTAGGGTACGGGCCTTCTGTACATTATTTCTCTACCACGCTGACCTAGTAGGGGTTGGCGCACTTTCTATACCATAGAAATTCTTACAAATCGCTGTGGTATGAAGGTTTTTCTCATGATGTTTTCCTTCAGCGTTATAGTACTTGATGTGTATATCCAAGAAGAACGCTCAAAACCTATAATATTAAATATCACCAAACATAAAAACTGACGTTGGTATTGTACACTGTCAGGAAATTCCTCAAACTATCCCCAATAAATACCAAGTTTGTCTGAGCACAATCGAAATTCTGCGACTCGTATACAAAGTATGAAGTCGAGTAGCATTGTTCAAGTTCGCAGTCTTATCTAAAATTTTAGTCGAAGTGTCAACCTAGGTCCTGGATAAAACATATCCATCCATCCATCAGCCAAAGGAAGTCCACTGCTGAACATAGGCCTCCCCCAATGATTTCCACAGAGACCTGTTGGAGGCAGCCTGCATCCAGCGACGTCCCGCGACCTTTACCAGGTCGTCGGACCATCGTGTGGGTGGACGTCCTACGCTGCGCTTTCCGCTACGCGGCCTCCATTCGAGCACTTTCCGACCCCATCGGTCATCAAATCTCCGCGCTATGTGCCCTGCCCATTGCCACTTCAACTTGCTTATCCGGTGGGCTATGTCGGTTACTTTAGTTCTCCTACGGATCTCCTCATTTCTGATGCGATCTCGTAGGGAAACCCCGAGCATAGCCCTCTCCATAGCTCGTTGAGTGACTTTGAGCTTCCTAATAAGGCCCATAGTGAGAGGCCACGTCTCGGTGCCGTAAGTCATCACTGGCAACACACAACTATCGAAGACTTTCGATTTAAGGCACTGAGGTATTTTGGACGAGAAGACGTCGCGTAGTTTCCCGAACGCTGCCCAACCGAGTTGGATTCGACGATTGACCTCTCTCTCGAAGTTGGACCTGCCTAACCGGACCACTTGTCCTAAATAGACATATTCGTCAACAACTTCGAGAGTCGAGCCCCCAACACCGATGGGGGTGGGCACAACATGGACATTCGACATGATCTTCGTTTTGTCCATGTTCATTTTAAGACCCACCTGTTGGGAGACTCGATTTAGGTCTTCGAGCATAGTGCTAAGGTCTTCCAGCGATTCTGCCAAGACTACAATATCGTCGGCAAACCGAAGGTGAGTGATATACTCGCCGTTGATGTTGATGCCGAATCCTTTCCATTGCAAGAGCTTGAAGGAGTTTTCCAGCGCGGCAGTGAACAGTTTCGGAGATATGACATCTCCCTGTTTCACGCCTCTCTGTAGTGGAATAGCCTTCGTACTCTGATCCTGTACTCGGACTGACATGGTGGCGTTGTTGTATATACACTTCAACCCTTCGATGTACCGATAGTCGATATGGCACCGCTGGAGAGACTGTAGCACAGCCCAAGTCTCGATCGAAACGGATAAAACATAACTGGATATGAAAAACGTCACTATAATATATTTTTTGTATTATTGGTAAGAGCATATTTATTACTCTCAAAAAATTGTTCTCTTACATTTGAAATAAGTATATTTTGTATTAATATTTGAATTTAGACGAAAATACATTCTGAATTACTTTAATTAAAACATATGTAAAAATTATATACGGATAAACTGCATAAAATATATAGTAAACTATATAATGAAATTAACAAAATTAAAATGATTTTTCATTCAAATTAAATTAAAATTACTTTTTGGCGTACTGGATTTACATATGCAATTCAATATCAAGTCATAATTTTATCCGGATTTTCATATGTAAAATCAGCCCAATCGTATATATCTTCTTTTATTGTAGTAATGAACTCATTCATAGTAAAAAATCAATTTGAAGTACAAGTTAAAATACTGCAGCAATCAAAATTCAAGGAAGACATAGACCACTACACTGGCTATACCTAAGCGCCCCAAAACATACATTAAATTAAGTATTTTTTGTAAATCCCTCATCGATCACAAAACAAGATATACCTCTAAAGCTGAATACACGATACCAAGTTAAACGAATGTTTGTTTCAGGCAATATATTCAAACATTACAATTCTGTTCCCCGCCGCGACAAATTGTGTTTGTTTCTCGTCTGACGAGTTGTCTTTATTGTTTTGTTGCCAGCATGGAATACTAATTGAAGGTGGTAAGTATATGCTCGGCTTGAAGTTTTGTATTGAATCAAGGGTCTTTGGAGGAAATATTATTTATAGATTATAAGGTAGCGAGAGGGAAACGAAATGTCGCATCTTTAGAATTAGGGTGACCTGACTAAAAAATCTTATTTTTTGGAAACGTTCATTAAAACTTTGTAACATAAAAAAAATTGTAATTAGAAGATACATCTATAAGACCGATTAATACATATTTCTGCCTTTCATGCGTCAATAAGTCCTTCTTTAGTCTGGTCGATTTTGAGCTAAAATATGATTAAAAGCCAAAATCTTTTTTTTATTTTATTAGGTCACTCTAATTGTAAAGGCGCTATGTGATCGTGAAGTGTTGGACTGTACTTTGAAAGCACAGAACATGTCACTTTTCCGAGTAAAGGGCCCCAAATTTGTGATACCTTTCTCATATGTGCGAGGTCGTCCGGCTAGGTACCTCCGCAAAGTCTATTTTTCCCGCTAAACAACAGTGTGATTACATTGTAGCGTTCTGGTTTGAAGATCATTGTAGACAAGAGTTACTACTCCACATATTGAGATTTAACATCTTATGTCTCAGGATGGCGAGTGCAGTGAAATGCTAAGTATTGCTTTGTAATTTATGATATTGTTTGAATGTGTCACTGTCCATGAACTCATCAGCAGCTAACCATCATGCGAATGGCATGTTCGTCTAGCCATTAATGCAATAAAAAATATCACTTTCGTTAATTTCTGGATATGACTTCTATGCATGATATTTGGAGAACTATTTCAATGTTTTATATGAGCAGTATAAAAAATATTTAAAGAAGATTAAAACCTAATAAGTGTTAAACTATGCTCAGTCATCGTCGTCATCAAAACAACTTAACTTTTTTACCGAAGCTAAATATTTTCATAACATTTTATTGTTTGTAAAATACTAATGGTATTAAACAAAATATAAAAGGTAAAAAAATATATTAACAATGCCTAATGGTATTAGCCTCTTTCATTTTATTTTGAAATAAATACGTAAAAAGCAGATGTTGCGAATAAAATCGTTTTACGTTCCTTTGTACATCTAGTCCTTATTAATTATATTTTTAGTAATTGAAAAATGTTAAAAACAAATTCGATTAATTAAAAACAATATTCTAATTAAAACAAACTAGACCGTATTCATTTATACGCAAAAATATTTCAGAATAGAAAGCCAATTTAAATTTTGCCCGGGCCAATAATTACTCGTTTCGATTTTATCTCTAAAATCACAGCACTCGCAAAAACAATCTGCATAACTTACATTTTCTATTTGTTCGGGAATATTGAAATGGATCTAAAGGATATTGAATAAAATCATTTTTTAAAGAAATCACTAAATAAAACAATCTTATTTTATGTCGGTCCAAAAGCTTTGAAGTAATTCTGTTGAAAAATGTAGTCAAAAATATTTTTATACGAGCACATGATTATTTTGTAGAATAAAAATATTGCTTAGTTTACATAATAGTGGTTAGGTTTCACTAAGAAAATTCAATTTCATTTAAAAGTCTATTTAGCAGCAATTGTTTCAAATGTAATTATAGCTAAATTAGACTACAAGCCCGTGGCAAAAATCGATGGGTCAAATGAACCACTAGGAGACCTATTTGGTAGGATACAGGGGCATAAAATAATAATATTCAGCACTATGCCGTCACTTGTAAGCTGTCCGTCTCAGTGCAGATGAGACTTCAAAATGATCAAGGAGAGGAGTTCATTTTGGTCATTTATTTTTGTACGGCATTTCTACCATCGATAGGTCCATGAAAAATAATAGAAAGAACACGTAATGCCGTACAAAAATAGTGCGTCACAAAGTCGGAAGAACGTTAGATATTCCGGCAAATTTGTCGCTAAATTTGGTCATTTGATTTTAAACGGCATCGGTTCCATACAGTCGCAATACCTCTTCTAAACCATTATTCCGCAACGCCGTACAAAAAATATGCGACAAGGACGAAAAATCAGCGGTTGCAACTCACTCCCTTTCAGTGGTCCTGGGGGTGATTTGAAAAAATACGGCATCGGTTTCATAACATTAAGTAGCACTCAAAATTACTATTTAAAAAAAGCCGTCACTAAATTATTGTTAATTTTAATGTATACATAAATTCCTTATAAATTTGACTTTTAAAGCTGAAAGGTCATTTGATCCTGTACGATAACCTGTTTTTTAACATAATATTGCTAAATACAATTGTTATTTAGTATTGCAATTCAATAAAAATGTTTGAAAAGAAATGGAGAGGAAAATAAAATATGAGTTTTCTCAAATCATTTCAAAAGTTTAAATTATCGTAGATTAGTGAAATACAGCAACTTTCTAAATATTATTGTTGTTTTAAATAGTTCTCAGGTAAACAAATGAAGAAAAAATTATGCCGTACATTTTAATGCAGAACATAATTTTTGGCTGATTAAAATGGCACTACCATTTCAGGAGTACTTTATGGTCGTATGATAGTACACGGCATTAACATATTTTTGAAGAGAATAATTAATAACATGTATAAAAAAATCATTATGCCGGCTTTTAAAGTGAAACAGTGTATATTATATCCAAAAATTGAAAAACTATAGCTAAGCTCAGTATTTATATTTTTGTAAACTTTTCGTTGTCATATACTGCAAACATGGACATATTTTTTTGAATTGTGTTATTAAATATACTAAATGATATATACAGAAATGAAAAAATAGGTAGGTATGTCTTTCAAATTTTAAGTCAATATCTGAATTAGTGACTGAGCCGGTATCGGAATCAAGGTCCTCATGGACGTCCGTATTCTCTTCTATTACCTTCTGAAACATGAATATGTGTCATCTTATTTTGCGGACAAATAAAGTTAAAAAAAGGAATTAATAATAATAAGTTTTTGTTATGTTTATTACCTTTTATCAATGTGAACTTTCAGATATGTACGAAATTGACTTTTATAGATGATCGCATTAGATACAAATAAATTGTCTAAATGCTGTACAGTAAATATCATACTAAATATCACCCTAAAGTATATTTTATTACATGGATTATTCGAGAGATATTTTCCGCTCTACAGACCTTTGGATCACCAAAAAATGTACGGCATGTGAAAAAATGTTATCTATGCATTAAATACTTTCAAAATAAAGTTATCCCATATTGTGTCAAATCACCCCCCGGACCACTGAAAGGGAGTGGGTTGCAACCGCTGATTTTTCTTCCTTGTCGCATAGTTTTTGTACGGCGTTGCGGAATAATGGTTTAGAAGAGGTATTGCGACTGTATGGAACCGATGCCGTTTAAAATCAAATGACCAAATTTAGCGACAAATTTGCCGGAATATCTAACGTTCTTCCGACTTTGTGACGCATTATTTTTGTACGGCACTACGTGTTCTTTCTATTATTTTTCATGGACCTATCGATGGTAGAAATGCCGTACAAAAATAAATGACCAAAATGAACGCCTCTCCTTGATCATTTTGAAGTCTCATCTGCACTGAGACGGACAGCTTACAAGTGACGGCATAGCGCTGAATATTATTATTTTATGCCCCTGTATCCTACCAAATAGGTCTCCTGGTGGTTCATTTGACCCATCGATTTTTGCCACGGGCTTGTAGTCTAAATTAGATTATAAACATATTTTCTTTAAAATCTTTAAACGAGGTCACTTTTCTCGTTGCGATGAATACATCTGTTTTTGAAACTTCTGAAATAGAACTTATCTACCAACTTTAATAACGTGTCTTAACTTTAGTTTTGAAATAGAAAAGATAACAAAATTCTTCTCACAAAACAACTAAACTCGAGAAATAGCTGTTTAGATGTTTGTTTAAACAAAGATTTTGTTTGCTTAGTTAAAAAGCAAAATATATTTCAAATTCTCACATGTATTAAAACAAATCTTGTTTATACAAAACATATTAGTGCATAAGAATGAATACGGCTTTATTTAAATTGCTGTTTACTCGGAACCAACAACGTAAATTAGAAAAACATGCATAGGTGATCCTAGGTATTATAGACCAATATATAATTCTTCGAAATAAAAGCTAGTATGCCATAGTGGAATCCATACATCTTAATTATATATTATGAAGATTTAATCATTAAAATGACATAACAAAAAAATACTCTTTACGTCATATAATAATGTAGTCTTTAAGAACACTGAAACAACCAGGAAATTCAGACTCAGTACGTCATTATAACTGAAATTGTCCAAAAGAGCAGAACATTAATGAGTTTTTCCATTCCACCCTTTAAGCAACGCTTGTGCAACACAAATGGAGCGCAATAAAGATAAGTTATCGAAATAATTCATTTTAAAACAGCGGTTACGGCTTTTAAATCTGATACAAACCGCGGCAAATATTAACAAAAGGTTGAGCATTAAATTCCAACTTGCATTTAATTATTATGGCCATCGCAGAACCAGTTATTGGGAGAGGAGGTAAATGAAGAATTTTTACGAGTTTCTTTATAAAAGATTAAGTTGTGAACTTTAAATTGGCGCTGTTAACATTTTAAGTGTTATTAAAATTATGCTGAACATTGTGTTCGTTGGTTTTGTTTGTAATATCGTGTAAATTTTCATTTCTGCTGTTTATTATTTCGATTTCAAGTAAATTTTATTGCGAGGCTCACAATTTTTAATACAGGCTGTATGAGTCAGAACGTCAACAATTCTTACCAAAATCCTTTAAATTCTTTCACCTGATCTGCACTATCCTTAAAGGCCAGCAATGGTCTTATACTTATTGTGGGTCTGAAGGCGATAATTTCAAAATCTTGTGAAAATATGTTAGGTGTACATATCTATACCTTCTATATCTATATCTGCTACTCAAATTATTTATTGGATGCTTATTGAAATAAGATATCTTACACTAATTGTGCAAACAATCTTGAATCCGAAACCATATTGATTGTTTAATATTGATTTTCGTGAGTCTAACTGAACTAAAAGCTTTAAGAAATAGTTTAAATTATATATTTGTTATTCTGCAGATTAATACGTTTATATTTAGAAATATATTTAACCTTGGGTTATCCCAACAATAAGTTTATACGTGTTTAAAATGATTCAGCTTATTGATACTACGATCAGAAGCAATTAAAGTCCATCTTATCGCTATTTTCCAACCATAGTCCACCACGCTTACTTATTTACAGACCTCAGTTAGAGTTAAGTTCCGTTAGTATACTTCCTAGTGAAGGGAAATATAAAGGGGTGCCATAGTCCCTGTGTTAATTTCTTTGCAAGGGTTTTAAAAATCTCAACTTATTTTCAACAGAGCGCACTTTCAACCATATTTTAGCCCAACTTTATAATACTCTAAAAATAATAAAAATCTAACTTCCTCGGATGCAAAAGCAAACCCACATTAAATCAGGACAATGAGAAAAACCCCTTTAATGAGGTAAGTGCATTACACGTAATAGAATGTCGTCTCCGCGGTAGGCGGTATCGCTCGTTGTTCGAACGCTCCAGTATCGCCCTGGGTGATTTGCATAACGCCACGCGGACAACGTTTTGGCGTCAGTTCAGCTTGTAGCTCATTAGCATAACTGCTCAATTATTTTGTGCGGAATAGTCACTTTACAGACAAATTTTGGTTTTGCGCTACGTTGCCCGCTCTATTGAGCGTTCTGGTTTATGTATCGTCTGGAATATGTTGTATGGCGATTGGACCAATGAGTATGCTTTTGTTTAGAGTGGACGAGCGATACGCTGTGACATTAATGCATTTTTGCATAACTAGTAGGTCTCTCATATGTGAGAGGCCGCTTGAGTGGGTACCATCGCAATGTATAGTTGTCCCGCCAAACAGCAGTTTAAATGCACTCTTGTGTTTCGGATAAAAGCACATTGTAGCAAGAATAACTACGGGACATATTGAGACTTCTTATGTTTTAGGATGGCGAGCGATATTCAAGGTGTTGTTTGGTTTTTTCACTGTTCACGAGGGTATCACTTAACATCAGGTAAACAGCATACTCGTTTCACCATTTATTACTATAAAAAACTACCTTACAAGAATCATGACAAGAAAGGCGATACCTAATAAACTTCCAATCAAAATAAAATAACGCAATTAAAGTGAGTTTGCGAAACGTAGAAACGAATAAACATTGTCCATTAAATTCCAATCAGTGGGGATTAAAGACGGTGTAGTTTTCCAATTAACTTGTAAATGTTGCTGTGTAGACAACAATGGGCCTTTGAAATTCGGTTGACAGATGCCCCCTACCCCCGCATAAATTGCGACACATTGTTCACTGAAGCCTGTTTGGATAGAAAATATTCGTCTTGCACCCCATTTGGTAGCGTCTATTTTGCGCAGAAACAATATTTGATATAGTTTTGCAGAGGCTGTCGTGGAATGGTGTTTTAAATTGTTTTCTTCGTGTTATGGCTTTCTTTGTACAGTATTTTTAAGGCTGAAAACAATTTAATAAGTTAAATAGCGTGATGCACTGACCTTCGACTATTTTATTTTGTAAAACTTTTCAAGTTTCTTAAGTAAATAAAATGACAATCAAATGTATCTGTACGGTAGTTAATTTCAGATATTTACGAACCAAAATATTTTCGACAGCCTCCGTGGCGCAGTTGGTTAGACTCCGCCTGTGAAACGAGAGGCCGCGAGTTCGATCCCCGCACCAAGAGAAATGTTTGTGCGGCCAACAAATATTTCTTCCGGGTCTGGGTGTTTGTGAGACCGAAAAGTCTCTCGTAGTTCCTGATACCCACGACACAAGACTCGATCTTAATGTGGGGTCAGGACTATGTATGTGACTGTTTAGTTATTTAGATTGGTGTCTGAAGAAGCATTTTTATTATAGTGATGAATGGTGAGACGAGCATACCAGTCGCCTGATGGTAAGCGATACGACTACTCATGGACAGTAGCAAAATCAAACACCACAATCCAAAAGAAAATCTGAGACATATAATTTTAAGTATCAATGTGTCTAGTAGTTACTCTAACAACAATATACTTCAAACCGGAACACAATGCATTTACATTGTTGTTTGGCGGGAGAATTAGGCATTGAAGTAGGTACCACTTCCATAATCAGGCGGCCTCTCATATATTTATACCATCACCCGTTGTGTGTAACTATTAAAAGTTCGACAAAGGAATCAATTCAAACATACGCCATTTACCAACTTTCAATACCACGGAACACTAAAGACCACAATCAATTTTACATAAAACTGCAACTGCTTTACAACGAACATAATGAACACGATGTAGAAATTAATATTTCAATAAAAACTCAGTTTAAAGTTAAAATTAAAACTAAATAAGCTCTGGTTGGACGAGCGTGCAACTGTAGCGATGAATCGCGAGCGCTCCGCCATACATTTACATAAAGATGTATGGAGTTGAATTATATCTATATTTTTCAGGAATATACTCTTTTTTAAACTTCTGGTGTCCGGGCTCAGAATAACGTCCTAAAATGACCATATCTTTTTGAGTTTTGAGTGCCTGCGTAACGATTATCTCGACGAGGTTATACATAAGATGAAAATTATTGACTATTTATACAACCAACTAGGTGCTTTCCAAAAGGGCAAATGTTATTCTAAAAATATATATTAAGAGAGTATGGTAGAAAATATAATCTGCGTGAAAACGGGGAAGAAAATACGACAATTAATATTATCTTATGCAAAATATAGCGAAAATAAGTGTATAATTATTATGTATGTATGTATTATTATTAGTAGCGTCCCACTGCAGTGCTAGGCCTCTCATTTACGTGGAAGACCAAGACGTAGGTGGCGAGATGAATTGAATGCCTATTGGAAGGATTGGTCATATAAAACGCTTGACCGGGATGCATGGAAGGCGGAAAGAAAGAATATAAAAAGGATATGTTTTAATAAATCACGCGGTATGCTTTGCACCCATATATTTATTTTGGAGGCCAAAAAATCCTTCAGATAATTATAGCCCTTATTATAATGCAATTAATCACCATTACTCTATTTACATTACACTAAAAATTAACATACACAAGGCGTCTCCATACCCGATTCTGTTCCCACTCAGGATTACCATAAGCGCTTAATTATTTTGTTTATCTGACCACTAAACTGCTTTGACTTTACTCCAAGAGACGTGGAACCGAGCCAGTGTGTTAATAAACGACTGCAAAACCAAATATATTATTTTTTTGGCAAGTATGTTTACGAAGCTTCCTGTATTTGCGTACTGAATGGATAAAATGTTCCCCAAAAAGAATGGAGGGTCTGTTTTGCTGTTAGATGCAAAATTATGTTGGGAAAGTTGGGATAAAATTGAGTGCATATGCTTATGTGTTTTGTACTCGTATCATGATTTTGATGATGCATGTTTTCAAAGACTGAAGTATTTACAGATATCTAAAAGGTGTTTTTATAAAAGGTTTATATATATTATTCTATGGAGGCGGTATCGAAGGATAATATTTTTATTTAATGTCTAAGCTAAATATGTATTTGACAATAATAATGTTTTAAGAAGACATATTATTGATATTTATCTCAAAAGTTGTGTCAGTATCCTCACTTATCTGTATTAAGTTCCACGAAATAATAATAATTATTATTTTTCCATTCCACTCAAAACTTACATCTGTATCAGTCCATTTACGCTCCACTGCAGCGGCCCTCCCCTACAATTGAGAGTACGATTAAGAGTGGTTCGGCCATATAGTTCACCACGCTAGAATAAGTCGGTTTATTCTAGCCGACTTCGCATGCCATATTAATTCTTATAAATCGCTATGGTATGCATGTCTCTTCACGATGTTTTCCTTCACCGTTTTAATGCGTAGTGATTGACTAACAATACACACATGGCTCTGAAAAGTCAGAGGTGTGCCCTGGGATTCGAAACCGTGACCATCGTGAACATGTTGGCAGACGCGTCTGGTCCAATTATCAACAGGCCACCACGTACAACAAAACTTACATGCCAATTACATAATATCAAAAGTCAGATTTACTTAACATCGTCGTTTCATACCACTTTTATTTAAATTAAAATAAACTACACCAGAACGAAATACCAATGTCCGTATATTATTTGCTTGTACGTTAAAAGCATTTGCAGTGAATTCGTGATTGGTCACTAGCAAGGTAAACTGAGAGTGGCAAGAGGAATTAAACACGTAATTCCAAAGAAACTTGATGTGGGTACAGTAATTAAGTTTGCCGAGCGGGGCAGCCACATTAGCTGCGCCGGTGTATAGAGAGTGAACGATGTGACAACTGATATGAAGAAACCTGACTCATCTGTAGAGAAATAATAATTTAAGCATACTGTACTCTCAGACCTCTATTTAATGGGGATCGGCTGACTAACTTGTGACTAAGATTTTGACGGACCAGTTTTTTTTTTATTGCATTGAATAGTAAGACGAGAATGCCGTTCGCCTAATGGTAAGGGATATGAACGCCCATGAACAGTAGCATAACCAAACAACACCGTGAATCACAAAGCAATGATTGGCATTCCACTACCCTCGTCATCCTGAGACATGAGAGTTTTTACTTTTTCACTTTTATATTCATACATATTACACATTTGCATTGATCATAGCTTAGATTACGTAGCTTACTTTGGGTAGATGGAAATTACTTATGATTTACAAACTCATTTATAATTATGACCCTTAAAATTTGTCTAATTTCAGCATTTAAATTAGCCAAGTTTATGAACTCGGACCCATGTATTTTATACTGGCCCGGCATAATGCACTGCATCTGATGATAAGCGCAAATGCCGTACAGGCAGAGTATTGAATGGCTTTAGACGACAGTTCCATGCCATTAGATACAATTATGCCAACCTGCTAAGAATTATAAATAAATACATACACCCGACAGTCGCATACATCGTCCTGGCTCCACCTAAGTTCCAGTCTTGTGTCGTGGGTATCAGGAACTAAGAGAGAATTTTCGGTCTCACTAACACCCAGGCCCGAAACAAATACCTGTGGTTCACACAAATCCGTTCCGGAGCGGGGATCGAACCCGCGACCACTAGTTTCACAACCGGCGTCTAACCAATTACGCCACAGAGGCTGTCATTATAAAACAATATAAAAGTTATTGCTTTCCTAACTCTACTAATAATTTATTTTTGTAAATATTTGAACATTTTGTATATTCCGTCAGCCACCTCGGCGCAGTCGGTTAGACGCCGCCTGTGAAACGGGAGGCCGCGGGTTCGATCCCCGCTCCGGAACGGATTTGTGTGAACCACAGGTATTTGTTTCGGGCCTGGGTGTTTGTGAGGCCGAAAAGTCTCTCGTAGTTCCTGATACCCACGACACAAGACTCGATCTTAGTGTGGGGTCAGGACTATGTATGTGACTGTTGGGTGTTATTTATTTATTTATTTATGCGATACTATATTCCTCTGTTACAAAATGACACTGCACTACATCCATGAAAAGCTTGAAGTTCGCTATAAATTCACGGTAGCGATTTATTTAAAGCGTTTTAAATCAGTGTTGACAGTTAATAAACAATTCTTTTTTGTATCGGCATTTTATTACAAACGGAGCAATAAGCACGGGTCGTGTTTTTGTATCCATTCGAGACTTTGTAATTTACGATGACATTTTTGGTTGTGTGTTATTTTTGTATTAAATAGATAAAAATATAGACACCCACAGGGAGTACGAGACGAGAGACGTGAAATAAATAGGCTACAGAAGATTTTTACTTTGTATTAACTAATCTTATACTGGTTTCTTATATTTACTCGATTCTTACATATTGAAATACATTTATTTTTAATGGATTTCTTCACTGACTTGGTTTAAATTATTTATTTTTTACTTTTAAACGTTCGTAGTCATGAGGCGGCCTGAGATGTTATCCATACCGTTGTATCCGCTCAGTGACTGTTACAATTGTTAAATAAATCATTTACAATAATTGTTACCTAAAAATTTTGCTATTTTTTGCGATCCGATCTACGCAGAAGGAACTGAGTGTCTTAAATTCTGGCAAATAGTCTTTCTGGTTCCAATTTGATATGAGAAAGGTAAATATGAAAAAAAAATGACATAGCCTGATATTATAATACTCCACTTAATCGCATAATTTCACGGATGCCATACTGTCTTCACATTACCACGTCAGTTTAGGCTCGCATGGGACAGTTAACTAGATATATTCTACATACGGTCCGCAACTATTTTGATTTTACTACTGGTTTGCTCACTCAAAATATACGGAATGCCGTTACGGGAATCCGATCTGCTATTTAGTATGCCCTTTTACTTCAACGAGCTAACCAATTTCTTGTTAATGTGTGCTACGTTTATACGTTGAGGGGTTTAATGATAATAATAAGATTATTTTCGCTGTTTTATTACGTACGTGTGATATTTAGGTGTATTGTAAAGATCCCATGAGACATTTGTTTAGGCAACAATAACACAGAATACTAAACTAACAGAAATCAAGCTCCATACAAAGCGCGCTAAATCAACGCACACATAGACAGCGTTCACCGACACGATATTTCAAACCAGTCGAGACCACTGCGAGCGCGATTGTCACCCGCTTCGGGCACGCAAATAGTGAGATGTTTTGTGCAAAGATGGAGCAAGTGAAAAAATGTTATTACAATTGTATATAAAACACCAGATTATGATAATTAAATATAAATTTCAATTAAAAAAAAGATATATTTTACAAAAACCATAAAAAAAAACTTAGAATAATGACATACACATTCTCAGCGAGTTCATAAATAATATTAAAATTTATTTATTGTATTATTGTGTTTTATATATTTTATTTAAAAATTCAATCAAACTATATCGAGTGCTATTAACACGATACGTGTTTTCGCATAAGCCAGAGTTAACAACCCTAGCGCGAACGCCGAGCGTAGTGTGAGTGTGGCAATAAAAGTGAAGTACATACACAAGCTTGACTTCTGTTGGTATTCTGTGACAATAAGTAGTAATAATAACAGTTCTCTATAAAATATTATTAGCAAGTTGTAAAGTCACAGTCGGTTTCCGTCAGGTTTAAGTATATTACTTTTTTTTGTTTGGTTTTGTTTGAGAAAAAAAACAATCGCTACCATGTAATTAAAAACTAAGAATAGACCCTCCAGTACATTTGGAGAACCAATAAAATTTTGAAAATCGTTTCAAGAAACGACTAACTTCAGTAACGCTCTATTAGTGATGCGCTGGAGCGCTGCATAATTTAAATTAGTATACTTCACGCGCCCTTCGCCATGTCTAGGTATTTATGTCAATGCAAGTAACTTATTTTCCTAATCCTACACGACAGTAAAACAATTTTCGGTCCCTCTCTCAGTCTAAAGCCACAGAAAGTCCTTCAGTGAACAAAAGCCTCCCCCAAGGTTATCCTCAGGGATGTATCCAAAACTGCATCAAGTGAAACTTTTTTTTTGTAGCCTAAACTGTGTCCCACTGCTGGGCAAAGGCCTCCCCTTTGTCATTCCACTTGACCCTGTCCTCTGCGACCTCTTGCCATTTTGGCTCGAATGCATCCAACTCGTCTTTCCACCGCATCTTTGGTCTTCCGCGTTTTCTCCGGCCATTCTAAGGAATCCAGCTTGTAGCCAGCTTGGCCCAACGGTTTGGATGCATTCGAGTCACATGTCCCGCCCAGTTCCACTTAATGAAAATACTACATCTAAATAAATAAATAACAGCAAAACACGTAATGCCAGGCGACTGGCGACTACCTGGCAAGCGATGAGACATCCACGTTAAATATCATCATCATCATCATCATATCAGCCACAGGAAGTCCACTGCTGAACATAGGCCTCCCCCAATGATCTCCACAATGACCTGTTGGAAGCGGCCTGCATCCAGCGACTTCCTGCGACCTTAGTCAGATCGTCCGTCCACCTTGTAGGCGGGCGTCCGACACTTCGCTTGCCTGTACGTGGCCTCCACTCGAGAACCTTTCGGCCCCAACGGCCATCGGTTCTACGAGCTATGTGCCCGGCCCACTGCCACTTCAACTTGCCAATCCTATGGGCTATGTCGGTAACCTTGGTTCTCCTACGGATCTCCTCATTTTCGTTAAATATGCAAGCTGGCAAATGCAGCAAATTGTAGCTCACTCGGAACTTTTACTCGTAGTGAGTAATTTACTTCATACATTTAGCTTTGAATTCACATAGTTTTATTTCAATTATCATTACTATAAAATGGGAATTTAATCATATTCAAAATTAGTCTTGTTGACCTTTAAACCAATAGCCATAGTTTGACATTGGTAAGTGGGAGATAAAAGTAGGCAGAACTGTATAAAAAGGGGGTTAATGAGTTGGCAATAGAAATATTGGTCTATTCACCACACACAATGCGCAGGGTGGGTCACTTAAATTTTAACAAAAAATTCAAGGTGGTTTACCTTGAATTTTATTTTAATACTTTGCAAAATATTAGCTGACGTAATAAAGAATAAATGTTTTATTTATTGCTATAGCGTATCAGTGTAGTTACTGTAACTTCTTTAATGAACCCTTTTCATCTTTATGTTGTAGCGATGTACGCGAGAATGAAACCAGGTCAAGAAATCCTATTTGTACGAGATTTTCTTTTTATTCTGACTGCATAGAACAGCATCTGTGCCGATAAATAAAATGTGATGGCCAACGTATCCAGACAAAACAAGACTGGGAATAATATCCCTCATTGGTCGATACAATTAGGCCGGCCTACTCAAGTCTTGATGGATACTGATTATTAAAAATAGTAATAAGAAAAAACTTTATTAAATCTAAAATATGTAATTACGAAGTTTATTAAACGGAATGCATTTAGATGATCTCTAAGTCACGCTCTGTGGTTACTGGTTACAATTACGTTTTTGATGACGTCAGAATATTAATAAAAAATATAGACATAAAAAAGTATCGTATGGCGTTATTACGTGTTGTACGAAAGGCATTCGTATTTTTTCCGCAATATTTTTCATCCAGAACTGTGGGCATCACAAGTTTTTTTTAGATGGCACAAAAACGTAGCCAGATATATTTGTTAAAATGTATTTCTATGTCATTTATGATATGTTGAAGAAAAGGACAATAATACAACTAAATAGTCAGCTAAAGCCATAACGTTCCTCAGTAGTTTATACGCAAAAACATAGCATAGCTAAAACCTAAAAAAAATATTCATGAAAGGAAAGCAATTTATTGCTCGTAATACAAAAGCATTTTCATTAACGCACCTCCAATTAAAGATCAATTTGCGTTAAAAACACAAAATGATAATTGACTCCTTTTTGTTCTATTAATATATCCTTCAATTAAGCAATTTAATGTCATAATAAAGACGAAAATGTTGCTATAAAATGTTGAAGTTGGGTCGGAAATGACTTTGGAGGAGGGCCTTTTTACACAAAACGGGAATCCTCCAGAGCACGGTGACCCTTAACGGGCCTCTCAAGTGAAAGTTAATTAAATTTCTGCTGCTTACATTATAATGAAGATTTGCATCAGGTGTGCGCGAGACTTCGGAAAATATACATGAATTGCCAAATACATGGAGTTGTTCTTCAGGAATAATAAGGGTTAGTTCATCAATACAAGTATTTTTTTATTGCAATGTATGGTGAGACGAGCATGTCGTTCGCCTGATGGTATGTGATACGACCGCTCATGAAGAGTAGTAAAGCCAAACAATACCATGAATTACAAAGCAATGTTTGATATTCTTCTGTGTATATGTCCAGTAATTACTCTGGCTACATCGTCCTTCAATCCGACACATAACAGTGCATTTACATTGCTGTTTGACGGGAGTAATAGATATTGCGGTGGTACCTACCACCAGTTTTCACTTTTAACCAGTGATAACATTCGGTTTTTAGATAAAGTTGTGCGACTTCTTTTATATTACTCTGTGCTATAATTAAGGTCGCTAATAACCAAATCGGGTGATTTAATTTCACTGATAATTTTTTGATAAAATGATCAATAGCGTTGACTGTTTTTGAAAATAAACTAATACTTAACAGCATGGTGTGCTCGTTGGAATTAAAGACGGTGAAGCGTCGATG
Source organism: Hyles euphorbiae (assembly GCA_023078785.2). Classification (NCBI taxonomy): domain Eukaryota; kingdom Metazoa; phylum Arthropoda; class Insecta; order Lepidoptera; family Sphingidae; genus Hyles; species Hyles euphorbiae. The sequence continues at coordinate 6,036,767 of CM041049.1, forward strand.
GCTTATAATACGGCCCTCCATAGCTAAGTAGTGTTACGGAATTTTATCAACTGATCGTTTGAAACCTAAAGTTGTTTATAAATATAGCAATAATTAGCCAGAACGATATTCGCTTTGACGCATCCATCGCAGTTGTAAGACGAGGCGCATTCTTGGAAAGCCGTCTGCGAGGATTGTTAATTAATTACTCGGGGTTGGATCAAATACCAATTTAAATGCTTTCAATATTTGATTTATTTCTATTTTCAAATACTCTTTGGTACCAAAGCTAACTAACTAGCAATCAGGAATATTGTACACCGAATCAATGCAAAAACTAAATTTGTAGAGGCTTGTACAAACGATCCTACTTGAAACAATAATACCCTGCTATTTTTGCAGATTGCATGGGCAGTTCAATTTAGATTTTAAATCAAAATAACAACGTAGTTCTAAAATGGGAATTTAGGTTTGAAGATGCCTAGAAGGTATTTACCGATTCTTTTAACACCTGCTGAACCATTATTAAGAGGTGAAACCATACTTGCATAAACTCACGCCTTTTTTCCCAGGAGGGGTAGGCAGAGGTGCAACTAGGACACCCCCGTTTCGACATTAATTTTCAGCTAAGGTGTTATTAGTGATTATAGATAGTGGAAACCATTACTGTATTTGTCTATATGCCTACTGCTGGTCGTGGGACTGCCCCGAAATCATCAGTACGATTAGGTAGTTCTCATTATATTATGGTCTAGAAGTTTCCTTACCATGTTTCTCTACATCACTCACTATAAACCAATAGGTACCAAAATATGGCAGCTTCATGGTATTTATTTATTTAATTCTTTTTGTACAGAAATACTATGAAGATATTACACAATAAGAATAATAGTACAAGTGGCGGCCTTATCACACTAGGTAATCTCTTACAGGCAACCATGGGATGGATATACTAACAGGAGATAGAAAGGGCATTCTAAGGCGTATGGCTGACGTATACTGACCGCTTGCCCAATAAATAATCTATTTTTCGGTTTCATGCGAAAAAGTGCTCGCAAAACTTTGCGTACACATCCAATTAGTTGACGCGCAATTTGCACACGCTAGGCCCTTTGAGTTATTTCAGTTACCCGTATCACGTTTCTTTGTTTCCCAACCCGGCTCAATGGCGCACGTCGCCGCAAAACAAATTAATTTCAGCTTGGACACAAATGTTGACTCGTTAACCCAAAAATTTTGAAGTTGTTACCACTTTAAGCAAGTTTCACTCGCATTTATACTCTGTGCATTGATTAAGGTTTGTTAAGGCTATTTAAACTAAAGTACTGTATCAGCCCATATAAATATAGAAAAATCATTTTAAAACTATTCTACCGTTGTAGCTCCATCTTGGGTACATGCCTCCTTTAACTGTCTCCACTGTTGTCTGGACTGTATCAGCCTATATACGTCCCACTGTAAAGCACAAGCCTTCTCTACAATCGAGAGCACGATTGAGAGTGGTTAGGCCATATAGTCCACCACGCTGGCCTTGTGCGGGTTGACGGACTTTACATACCATAAAATTTCTTGCAGATTGCTATAGTATGAGGTTTCCTCACGATATATTCCTTCACCTTTATAGTGAATGGTGATTGACTGTCAATATACACATGACTCCGAAAAGTCAGAGATGACTGACCCCGGGATTGAACCTGTGACCACCATGAGCATGATGGTAGTCGCGTCTGGTCCGTTTACCAATTGGACACCACGCACTTAAAATACTGATATTTTTATCTATTTATTATCTTGTGCTTCTACACACCGTGAAATTACAATAATTAAATTGATTGATAATTAAGTTGATACGTAACATCAGTATAATTGCTGCATATTGGATGTCATAAGAATTCTGTCGCTGTTTTCCCTGCCCGTCATAAAAGGCGGAGGAAAGTAGTTATATACGGCATTTGGTACATTATATTCAAATGACCTGAATGCCAAATCCACGAACTAATAGTTCCCATCTCATTGCCTGTATCACTAGCTCAATGAAGCAATGTTGTTTTTTATTTAAACCCATATGCAATATACTACACTCTGATTATATTTTGTTCCATGTAATTAAAACGAAATAAAGTCGGCACCGACTGCACAAAACACATAACTGTTAAACAAATGATTCATTCCAAATATTATTTAAATGTAAATTGTCGGTTTGTTTCAGAACGATGTTTGGATTAAACGACTTATTAAGGGGACTTAAATTAGGGTCTTTCGAGGGTTGGCAGTTAAAATAGTGGCTCTATAAATGTAATCTTTTGAATAATGGATGTTTTAATGTTTTGAGATCCTGTGAGTTGTAGGTACTTGGTACACGACTAAGGTACACAATGGTGAAATTCCGGTTATTGTGACCCTAGCAAGAGTAGCACCAGGATTTTTTGGTTAGCCTATGTATATCCGGTTAAAATAAGCCGGTGTCATTCTATATCTATTTGCATTGCATTGATGCAATAAACTTGCCAATAGGTATGGTATTTAATCTTTGTAACACTTACAAGGTAGACGGACGACCTGGTTAAGGTCGCGGGAAGTCGCTGGATGCAGGCCGCTTCCAATAGGCCTATTTATCTATTAGGCGATCCTTGCGGGAGGCCAATGATCTGCAGTGGATATACTTTGGAGAGAAAAATAGAAGGACTTTGTTTTGCCATTATAAAAATATGCTTTTAATTGTCATAAAACTCATACTAAACCCTACTTCTGCTCATCTCTGCATCACCTAAAGGTCGACTGGGAGAAAATGCCACATGCATTAAGTCCGCCTTGTATACATTTGTATATGAAGCTTAATAAAATAAACCCGAGCGACGACATAGTATTTCTTTTTGTCGGATCGTTGCTATATCAATTAAAATGTTGCGGATTTTGATTGAAAAACGAAGTATTTGGTTTAATCTGCGGTATTGTACTTGCAAAATTATGTACCAGGTATGTGATTAAATGATTGTTACGCGGTGGAATATGGTCTGTCATACGTTAAATAAATGCGGTGAGGTTGATTAAAAAGTGACATCAATAATTGTAAATGGTTGAATAATATGATCCTTGTATTTTACTATAGTATAATATTATCGAAATTTAAATAAATAATAAACTGGTTATAATGCATCTGAAGATAAGGCCAATGCAGTATATAATACAGGGTATATCAAGACTACTACCGAAAACGACGCTGGGTGGTAGATTTTGTGACTTCAGACACAATGCAACTAAAATATTTTTTTCTAATAGAATAGGGTACACCGTTTTATTTTTAAAGACACTGTAGTACGCAAGTGCTTAAATTATTATTTTAGCAAAAACTATGCCTTTACCAACCCAAAGATACCCATACCCAAAGATGATGATATTTACTAAAGCACAAAAAAATAATTGTCGCATTTCTTAGCGAAATTTTTAATCACATTGTGTTTGTAGTCACTAAAATTACCACCCGGCTTCATTTTCCTTAAGCGATCATTGTGTGATTTCATAATACACTTATATTATTTATTTATTGTTATTATGAGCCCAGTAACATAGACATGGATTAGTTAGTTGAAGTGGCAATGGGCGGGGCACATAGCGCGGAGAACTGATGGCTGATATGACCAAAAAGTTCTCAAATGGAAGCCACGTAGCGGAAGGCGCAGCGTAGAACGTCCACCCACAAGTTAAGACGACCTGGTGAAGGTCGCGGGACGTCGCTGGATGCAGGCTGCTTCCAACAGGTCACTGTGGAAATCATTGGGGAGGCCTATGTTTAGCAGTGGACTACTTTTGGCTGATAAATGGATGAATGATTGTTATTATTTAACTACAATAATTATTTTGAAAAGTATTTTTATCAGTCGTAATATATTGGTACAGTTACAAAATAGCACTGAATTACCTTTGTATTTAGACTCCAATATGAAGTTGTAGGCAAGAGTGTCGAACACAACATCAGTTGCAGGCGATACTATAGGGCTGGTTTCCACACAGCCACTGAGAAACCGCACCAAACGTTACACAAACTTAGATAACTGATGGTGGAAAACCTAACATATGGACAACCAAAATTGTGATTATACCTCAATATATTTTTTACGTCAAAGTTCCAATAGACGTAATAATATGTATATGTACTCATATTTTAATTATTTAATTAAGTTGTGCATTCAACGAAAATTTCCGCATTTAATATTCCTCCACTTAAAATTTCACGTCATAAACAAACAAAGTCAACACCGATACGACGCAATTCCGTAAAGATTATACGAAATTATGTAGGCATCCACTTAATCAAGTCATACGGCCCGTATATTGAGGTTTTCACAAACATTTTATGTTAATCACGGGTTGTTCGGGGTAGGTGCCGTAAAAAATGTACCCACTCGCATGCGGAGCGCTGTCTCTGACATTCACATGCAAATTGGGATAAAGGACCTATTTTTTTGTCGAATAGACATCGCTAAAGTAAGGATTAAAGTGGATTAGTATATCTACAGGCATATTGGCCGGCGAAAAGGTACGAACATAAATCTTGCGCCAGTTTTACGGCATTTATAAAGAGGCAATAAAGCGGCTTTAGCACTTTTCAAGATAATCATAAAACGGTATAACAATAAACCCTTGTGAGGTCTTACAAGATTAGCTGTTTTCATATAATAAAGCAACGTGGCCAATATGCACACTCAGATAGTTAATTTCGTACGAGCCATAAACAATGTAGATATATGCTTCCTGTTTTATTAAATTAATAATTTGTTCCTTGTAAAACATTCTCGTTGTATTCATCACTCATTTCATCTACTATATGGGGTGATGGTTCACTGGTGTAAAATGTGTAATCTGTATCTGTATCAGCCCGTATACGTCTCACTGCAGGGCACGGGATTTCTCTACAATTAAAAGTACGATTGACAGGGGATAGCCCATATAGTTCACTACGCTGGCCTAGTGAGAGTTGGCAGACTTTACATAACATAAAAAATATTACAAAATATTTCTTAATTACGTTTTTCTTCAACGTTTAAGGCTTGGGGATCGACCGATCGAAAGAAATAAATACCTATATAATAATAAGTAATTTGTATCGGTACGGGTATCGAACCCGCGGCCTCTCGTTTCACAGTCACGTGTGATTAACTGCGCGAGGTTGTCTTGCAAATCAACTGCTAAGTTCACGTTGCTGTTTGTAAGGCGATGGTTCTACTGAAAATTTGTATTACGGTTTTAACGACTTACAACAAGGCTTTGTCGCAAACAAAATGTCGATCATACTCTACTTTAATACCACTTTAGAATTATTTACCGTCACACGTGTTCCCTCTTCTTGTTACCCCAGATCAATCTGCCGTAGTGTGATGAAGCTTCGTAGCAAGCCGGTATAATTGTATTGAATGGTATGGGACCGTCCGCCGACTGATGCCATTCAATACTCTGTCTGGACGGCATTTGCGCTTACCATCAGGTACAGTGTAGTGATAAAAAGGTGCCATTGTAAAAATAAATTGCATTTACAAGATGTAGCTTTATTCCAGCATAAAAAGCGCATCAACTCATAAATACAAAAACAGAAAAAACCACGCTCTTCCGAACACTATAAACACGAGTTGAACAAATTAAACACTAATTTATTCTATAAACAATAAACAGGGTTTAGCCAGCGTCTAATCCTCGTTAAAACCTTAACAAATACTCATGCGAGGGACGGACAATGTTTGCAGACAAACATCTATGCATCTGTTATGGGAGGGATTGTGTGCAAATATATGCCGTGTTTGTTTAACATAAATAAAGATGAAACGAACCGATTTATTGTGATTCTTGTTCAATATTATAGTTTATGGGTAGTTTGGTAAAGCGTGGTCTAGGTTTCGATTGAGAACAAGAAGCATAATAAAGCCTTGATGATTTGACAGGTTTTGAGTTATTGGTAGTAGGTCTCTCATATGTGACTGAAGGACTTTATTTCTGTGAAAAGACTTATTTAAATGCTAACGTGTAATTAGCACTAGGCCAGCGTGGTGGTCTATATTGCCTAACCACTTTCAATTGTACTTTCGATTATAGAGGAAGCTCGTGCCCTACAGTGCGACGTTTATAGGCTGGAACAGTACAGTACATTACAGTTTAAAATATACGAGTACGTCATATTCATTAGAGTTCATAGGAATCATCAGTGGCGTAACAATAGGGTGGCATAGTGCGCCAATTGCCACGGGCCCCCGGCCTTAGGGGCCCCCGGCTCGGCAGGGCCCTGGTACCGACAGGGTCTCAGGCCCGACAGGGCCCCGGCTCGATAGGGTCTCAGGCTCAAACAAAACAGGGTGTAAGCGGAGAACAATGTAACATTAATAACGAAATTAATAAATGATTGGCTACATATTTAACATGACAAACATTTCATGAAACAAAAACAAAACATTTAAATTAATATTTGATTTAAATGTTTTGTTTTTGTTTCATTACAGTGTAATCTTAAGCAGAAAAGAATAAAATAAAATTTAATGAATATTAATTTTTATTATAGAAACTGAGTGGTAGCGAAAAACTAAAGAGAAAGAAGAAGTCTGAAGCAATAAATAAAAAGTTATCTAAAATAAGCCAGTGTTTTGGAAATGAGCAATTAATTGATGAAAAAGCGAGTAAACAGAGTCCCAGAAATGAACGAATGGACGAAACTAAAAATTCTATAGCAAATCTCGGCGATAGTAAATATTCAGACTCAAAACAATCAAAACCAAGTACTACGAACAAAAATGAAATTGAACCATATTAGTAGGAGTAGAAAATACCTATTAAATCTTCATATGTTACAGACAAGTGTGACAAAAAAAGTCGAAGTTTATTAATAAAAAAACGATTTGTGATTGAGAAAGGTCACTGTAAGCCCAATGGCCCCTTCTTATGAGACTGTAATAATAAATAATAAAATAATTAAAAAAACGTAGAGGACCTTTCGCTGACGATATAGGTTTTGATGGAGGAATCGCTGGAGGAGCTGCCATAGATGCTGCACGGCCTGGCTTCAGTCTTACAGCGAATAGTTGATAAAATTAACCTCAACAAAACCAAAGTAATGATCAACTACTACATTGATCCAACCTGTCGCTGTATATGGCCACCAGCTCGAAGTTGTTTCCGAATATACTTGGGACAGACACTTTAACAAGGTAGAAATAACTTTGCGAAAGGGGCTACGTGGAGGTTCCAGCTGGGCTGGGCAGCATTTGGTAAACTACGTCGAATCTTCTCGTCACCTTTACCACAAAGTTTGAAAACGAAACTTTTCAACCAGTGCCTCCTACCTGTCATGATCTACGATGCTGAGACTTGGACACTCCCAGTACAACTGGTCTATTAGCTATGGTCGCTCAGCGATCTATGGAGCGTGCTATGGTCGCTCAGCGATCTACTCGTATGGAGCGTGCTATGGTCGCTGTCACTTTGAAGGACAAAATTCATAATGAACTTATCCGTCCAAGAACCTAAGTTGTAGACAGCAAACAGAATTAGCAAGTGTGCTGGCCACACCTGTCGAAAAACCGATGACCGTTGGAGTAAACGTATTTTTGAGAGGAGACCACGTCTTAGCCAACGCTCTCCAGCTAGGTGGAGTGATGACTTGTAAAAGCAAAATTCATAATGAGCTTATCCGTCCAAGAACCTAAGTTATAGACAGCAAACAGAATTAGCAAGTGCGCTGGCCACATCTGTCGAAAAACCGATGACCGTTGGAGTAAACGTATTTTTGAGAGGAGACCACGTCTTAGCCAACGCTCTCCAGCTAGGTGGAATGATGACTTGTAAAAGGTCGCTGCTCCATGCTGGATGATTTTTCATGGTCAACGCAGATAGTAGTAGGCCTAAAAGAACTTTTTTGAGTTGTAACTAGCAAAATGGATCCTAATTTAGAGGAATGGTTAAATAAGTTAATTGGCCAGATAAAATATTTAAGCCCGAAAATACGAAATGAGCTAATTGCTGTTTTGGGCCTAAATTTACTCCATTATCTTTGATACAACTCAAGATAAGTTTTTCGGTACCGTGTGACAGAAAGAAATGAAAATGGAAATCCAAAAGCACTCTAATCATTATTAGAGAATCCGATTTAGATTTCATGAAATGATCAAATATAATAATATGTTCAAAATCCGATGAGAAATATGAAGCCATGTCATTAAAAAGGATTCTGTACTGTACTGTATCAGCTCATATAAGTCCCACTGCAGGGTACGGGCCGTTTAATCTAGCACGCTGGCCTTGGGTTGGCGGACTTAACGTACCACAGAAATTCTTACAAATCGCTATGGTATGCAAGTTTCCTTGCGATGTTTTCCTTCATCGCCATGGTGCGTGGTGATTGACTATCAATACAAGCATGATTCCGAAAAGTCAGAGATTCGATCCCGAGACCACCATGAAAATGTTGGCGACCGCGTCTGATCCGTTTACAAATAGGCCATCTTAAAAATCTCTTAAGTGCGTGGTGGCCTGTTGGTAAACGGACTAGACGCAACTGCCAATATGTTCACGGTGGTCGCGGGTTCGAATCCCAGGGCACACCTCTGACTTTTTGGAGTCATGTGTGTATTGATAGTCAATCGCCACGCACTAAAACGGTGAAGGAAAACATCGTGAGGAAACCTGCATACCATAGCGATTTATAAAATTTCTATGGTATGTAAGTCCGCCAACCCGCACTAGGCCAGCGTGGTGGACTATATGGCCTAACCACTCTCAATCGCACTCTCGATTGTAGAGTAGGCCCGTGCCCTGCAGTGGGACGTATATGGGCTGATACATCTTAAAAAAATATTCTTGAAAACGAAATTATAATGTTAAGTTTTTTTACATGTACGAAGGGCCCCAATTGATGAACTTTGCCACGGGCCCCCGATGGGGTAGTTACGCCACTGGGCATCATTCAAGTGTATAAATATATAAACATAGAATTTATATATAGTATCGGCAACAACTATTTTTAATTTCACGGAAATAAGTCAAGGGATCCGAAAAATGTAACGTCCCAAATATCCTTGTAAATACTTTACGACACATTTCTCTTCCCGGCAATCATGCGAAGCATCGCTGAATGTTTAAACAAAGAATCAGCAGTTAGGCTGGGGACAGGATGTAGAAAAATTCGCGCCGTGAATTTTTTTCCGGTTCCATAATTAAAACCGAAAAATTAAAGTGTGTACCGCGCTGTATATATCCATGTACGGTTATAATATAACTCACGAAATTAAATGCATGCGTTGACTTTTACGATCCCGCCGGGACCGGAAAGTCATTCCGGTTATCCTGTTCCGGGTACCACTTCATTTGGGCTCTTTTCTCTTAGTATTTTTTTCGGGTGTATTTTGACAGGGACTTAATTTATTAAACGAGATTAGCAGAAATTATTTTTTAAATGCTTGTTTACGGAACATTGGTTTGCACATATTTGTAGCGCTATTAAACCTATGTAGATATAAAATATCGCATGGCTTAAATGCATAGGTTTTTAAGTTGAAAATCAATATTATCATTTGTAAGTTGAAAATCAATATTTACATGAGTTCTTCAGTAGGCGCGTGATAAATGAAGTGTATACGATTTAGGATCCCTGTGTCAAACAAAAATAAACCAACAAATAGCCTGCTAGGAATAAAGATTGATAAAACAAATAAATATTTTTATTTGTAGCATCAATTTAAACACAAAAGCAAATAAATTTAAAAAAAAAACCAGAGATTTATAGTATCATTAAAATACTTTCATCTTCTTAAATCTAACAACGCAATCTCTCCCAAATGAAATGGCCGATAAAATTTCCCGAACTATTCGCCTAAATGAGTTTCTGTCGTGACGATTCAACAGAACGTCGTGGTTTAGTGAGGAAGAAACCTCCTGAACACCAGAAGCCCCGGGTTCGAGTCCTGTACTTAGAGTAGGATCGTGTAGTGTGAATTTTTATTTTGTATTTGTGTTCGGGGACTTGAAAGTTCCTAATTTATGAATTCCATGATACTAGCAAAATAATATACTATTTAAGTCGGGTAAAGATTTAATTCACAATCGTATTTATTTATTTAATATATTTCTTCAATAAATTATATGACACTTAACAGTTTTACCTGAAATTTTACCACTTTAACTGTTCTTAAATAGGACTATGATAGAGTTCAGTATAATTTTAGTTTTTAGGGCATAACGAATTCTCAATTTATTCGAACCTAAAACCTATTTTTGTGGTGCAAGAGGAAAAACTATTAAGCTCTCTTTACCTATGATCTAACCCATGTCATTCGCAGACAATAAAAGGAGCACTGTTAGGTCTTCTTCGTATATGTATACATATCAGCTCATATACGTCCACTACATGGCAGAGGTCTCATCTACTAATATCGATAGTACCTACGATTCAGAGGGGTTAGGGCATAGAGTCCACCACGCTGACCTTGTGCGGGTTGGTGGACTTTAGACAACTTAGAATTTCTTGCAAATCGCTGTAACACGCAGGCTTACTCACGATGTCTCCATTCTTTATTTGTTCAGTCTACCATAATGCGTGATGATTGACTTTTACTACACAGATGACTCCAAAAATTCGGGGATGTGCTCTGGGATTTGATCCCTCAACCACCGTGAACAGCATAAGAAACTCACATCACCTGAGAATCCTTAATAATTCCGAAAGTATGAGAAGACTGCCAATATTGCCAAGCGTGTGAAACTCTTAAACTGAAGGTCTATTCTTAAAACTAATACCAAGAGTAATATAATTCCATCATGAAATCTACATCTACACCAGCGAACTATTAGCATCGGGTTTTGTTCTCATATGGCTGATTGCGTTGTCAAGTGTCTCAACGCCCACGACATTTCAATAAAAGCCTACACGCCTGTGTAAGCTACATCCGCTAATAAAAGCCCAACATACTCCAATATGTGTGTAGACGTCTGCTATACAAATAGCGAAATGTTTAGCGAGCTTCTGATCACACAAGATAAGTGGAGGAAGAAGGTTTGATTAGATACAATACTCTTTTGTAATTTCATTCAATTTTGCATCTATCGACACAATATATTATGTATTAATTATTATTATGGTTTAAAGATTTTCTCTGAGGCTGCTGAATTATTTTAAATTTCTTACTGAAATTCATAATAACCACTTCAGTAGTCAAATATAATTATTCAATTTGTTGCTTTTTCTCTCAACGGTAAAATGAAATCAAGTCACTGCCCATATTCAAAAGATTAGTAAAACAACATTATCTTCCACAATTAAATTGAAGATATTGCTTGTATTATTTGCATGTATAGCGTATATATATATATATATATATATATATATATATATATATATATTATATGTGTGTATATTATATGTATGTATGTATGTATATATGTATATTGTACATATTAATTTATTTATATATTTTACTAGGTTTATGTAATAGGTCCATTACCCTTTCGTACACCTCATGGTACCCCAAAACTGTTGTTCCATCTTATCCATCCCATGGTTGGTTGTCTGTAAGAGATCGCATCGAGCGATAAGACCGCCTTTTGTACATTATTGTTTTTTTTTATTGTATTTTTTCTGTATTGTTAGTTTTTGGTGTACAATAAAGTTTTAAATAATAATAATAACAACAATATAATAATAATAATATAATAATATAATAATTTTTAGAGTATGTAATTTTTTCAAATACTGAAAGTTTTTTGGGTATATGTTGCACCTGCGAAACTGTTACAAATAGTAAGACTTCAATATTTATGTTATTTCAAAAATTTGGTAGTAAAAAATCAGGCACCCACAAGAATCAGTAATTTTCGAATTATGAAACAACGTTGCATAGTTTTGAACGAATTGAACTCTCTGTAGATATTTTCTGTACACCAGCAGTGCTGCTTTGCTCCCTTTATTTGACTTTGTTTTGGGTAAGGGCGCCAATTAAAATTAATTGATACAATTGGTTCAGTTTCCGTGTCGTATCGCCGTTTGAATATGCCCGTGCCCTATTAAATTGACCGCTATTGATGCCATAAAAACGTTTTATAGCTTTCAATGGCATTATTGCATATTCTATTTTGTTCCAAAATAACTCGTACAAACTTCTATAAACTAGGTTTGAGTTTATAATATAAATATGTAACTTGATCGTGTTGAACTACTGTCTTATAAAAGGCAGACGTAACTTTCTATCTAATTTAGTTAAAAGTTGGACTTATTATGGCTGAGGAAGATAATGAAATTTTTCGTTTGTTTTCTGACACCCTCCGCGGTACAATTGATTGAAAACCAGCTGTGAAACAATAGGCCGCGGGGTCGATGCCCGCGCTGATACAAATGTTTGTGAACCACTCAAATATTTGTTCCAAGTCCAATCCCCTGAGGTTGACATACCAAGACGGGTTAGGATTATGTTTGTGCCAATTGGGTGAAATAATATTTGGCTTATTGTTAAACGGTGAGGTCAAACTGAAAGTCAAACCATATAAAACTATTTGCAAATTATATCTAAAACAAAGATGCTATAGGTCAACAAACCTAATTAATCCCATACCGTATAAGGTTACAGGGAATTCAACGTACATTCCATTGCAAGCCACTCGAATCGCAGTGTGGTAATTAATTAAATATCTCATGTTATCGCCGAGATAATTATAGCTGTACCAGTCCATCAGTAAACCTGGTTAGTGTTAATTTAATTATAGGGTATATCCAGAGTACGACCAAAAACGAAGCCAGGTGTTTGTTAGTTTTAGTGACTTACGACACAATTTAAATAAAACATTTGCAAAAAAACATGCTACGATTTTCTTCTATCGTCGTATTTGGGTGATGAATACATAGTTTGTCCTAAAATATTATTAAACACCCCTTATTTTTAAACACGATTACGATTTTTTGGCATTGTTTCTGTAATTAATTAAACAATTGTTTACGTATTATATCGCAGATTTGGTTTAAATTTTATATTTTTTAACTTCTCGACGTTTCGATTACTTTACAGCTTTCGTGGTCACGGGGCGTTTTCACGGATTGGATGGCAAGCTATGAAGTATTCGAAACGTCGCGTCGTCGGGAAGTTAAAATGTGAACACTAAACCAAATCCAAAACAAATATTAATTTATTCAATGTGTAACACTCGCGAAAATCGAATAAACCATTATTGTGTCTGTAGTCACTAAAACTACCATCCGGCTTCGTTTTCGGTCGCAATCTTGCTATACCCTTATGTTATCCTGTGAAAGCTGACACCATCACGGTTAATGCTATTAAAAAAGTGTGCTTCTTACAGATTAAAGACGTTAATTGTTTTTGTAAACATTAGTAAAAATTGCGATGGATAAAAAAATATATTTCACTGATGTTAAAGCTTTGCTTGTTTGAATTTACTATTTTTTTTCTAACTTTATATATAACTAGCGGTCGGGCCCGGCTCCGCCCGGGTGAATACACGTTTTAAAATGGCGGTCAAAATATTTAATTCTGACTATCAGTTTAGCATATCGACCAATCGGACCACGAAAAACGAACAAAATTTCTTCGTATTTGCTAGAAACATCACTACTGCTTTCCTCCTATAGGTCATAGCGTGATGATATATAGCCTATAGCGTTTCTCGATAAATGGACTACCCAACACTGAAAAAATCATTCAAATAGGACCAGTAGTTCCAGAGATTAGCGCGTTCAAATAAACAAACTTTGCAGCTTTATTAGTATAGATTTTATACTACAGGACTTAATGCCACAGGTATTTTCTACCATACAACCTTTAGAAATTGCAGAGTTGGGATAAACTGGGTATTTGTAAAATAAACAAAAAGAAAGAAGTTAAATATATATCATTAAATTATATATAACATTAATCTCTTTTAAGAAACTATAATAATGACGCAGAAATTCCTTTAAGCATAAAACAAAGGCATCTAAAATACAATAGGGCGAGAAGATATTTTTCAGCATGAATAAAGCGATAAATTATATACACAGTTCATCTAGCACATTAATATTTAACATCTTATTACGGAGACCGGGTGTTAAAGTCACACTACTCGACAAAAGCTGCTAAGATGATAAAAAATAAGATAGTCTTTATATTTATAATGAAAATGCATAATAAATGCAGAACTGAGCGAAAGAAGCCATAGAGAGTGGTAGCTTTGTTGGTAGGGGATAGGATTATCAAAGAAAAGATCGTATTTTTGCACTCAAGGCATACACGAGTCTTTTTAAAGTTGTCTATTTTAAATTAATTAGATCTACTGAAAGGACAAAGTCTTAGCAAGTGATAGCTTTGTTGGCCGCAAAAAGGTTATCAAAGTGGAGTTCGTGCATATGCATACAAGGTATATTCAACATTCTTTCAGAAAGAAGTCAACAGAAAGTTTTTGTCTGTTTTAAATAGCGCTAATTAAATTTATAATAATTTCAAAAGTATCTAAAGTTTAACAAAGACTATCGTGATATGCTATAAGACGTCACCCAGAATAGCCCGACGTCAGGACAACCAACTTTAAATTTGAAATGATTCTGCAACATGGTAAGGCTTGGCAAGGCCAAGAAGAGCTGGACCAATGTAAATGGAAAATAACCTAAAAATCAATGCGAGATATGTCTAAGCATTTCACTTCCTATAATAAAGGTAGATTATCCAACGATTAAACATAGTTTATAAATATTTCTCACGGTCTGAGTCTTTGAAAATATCTTCAGTATGTTTGTATAGTGAATCGACGATGCTGAAATAATCCTAATGTTACTTCCCATGACAAATATAAACAATAATAATGATAAATTTGTCAATATAGCCAAAGTTAGAAACTTCTGAAAACAACTCACAAATATTGATAAAACGTTAGTGCGCCAAACATCCATGACATAATGTGTATATTATATGAGCCACACATCATTGCCAATGAACATATAAAAGTGATTATTGACATGGCTGTCACAGTAGATAAATCAGATAAATGGGCCGTCAATAATTCTCATTTATTAGCTGCTTACAAAATACTAACAATAAATGTGCAAAAATGTTTTGCCTAAATTAAATAAACTGCAATAGATAATAATTAAATAAGAGGATATCGTTTTCGATGATGTTACATTTACCTCAACTGTTTTCAATATAATTAAAATGTTGATATCATTTATGTTAAATCATATTTATTCATTCGTATGGGATGCGTTAGTGCAAATATAATATTATACTTTATAACAAAATTTATTTCGGTTAAACTAAATCGTTCACACACTTGACCTCAATGTTTAACAAAATTCACTCAACCGTACACAAGTAAAACAATATCATCATCATCATCATCATCATATCAGCCACAGGAAGTCCACTGCTGAACATAGGCCTCCCCCAATGATCTCCACAATGACCTGTTGGAAGCGGCCTGCATCCAGCGACTTCCTGCGACCTTAGTCAGATCGTCCGTCCACCTTGTGGGCGGGCGTCCGACACTTCGCTTGCCTGTACGTGGCCTCCACTCGAGAACCTTTCGGCCCCAACGGCCATCGGTTCTACGAGCTATGTGCCCGGCCCATTGCCACTTCAACTTGCCAATCCTATGGGCTATGTCGGTAACCTTGGTTCTCCTACGGATCTCCTCATTTCTGATTCGATCTCGTAGGGAAACACCGAGCATAGCCCGCTCCATGGCTCGTTGAGTGACTTTGAGCCTTTTAATGAGGCCCACAGTGAGAGGCCACGTCTCGGTGCCGTATGTCATCACTGGTAACACACAACTATCGAAGACTTTCGATTTTAAGCACTGAGGTATTTTGGACGAGAAGACGTCGCGAAGTTTCCCGAACGCTGCCCAACCGAGTTGGATTCGCCGATTGACCTCTCTCTCGAAGTTGGACCTGCCTAACCGGACCACTTGTCCTAAATAGACATATTCGTCTACAACTTCGAGAGTCGAGCCCCCAACTCCAATGGGGGTGGGCACAACATGGATATTCGACATGATCTTCGTTTTATCCATGTTCATTTTAAGACCCACCTGTTGGGAAACTCGATATATATAAACAATATATCATTGTGCAATGCGGTTAATGTAAAAACGTTAAATTAATATAACTTTAAACGCATACAAAGAACCGTTGTAAAACGCATCAGTGCGGAAATGATGCCAGTGTTTTGCGGCTTTCAGTACAATCTACTTCACACAGACCGCCACGCAACTTTTGTGAATGTTTAATACAATAAACGCAAGCGATATCCCACGTATATGACCAGCTTATATTCCACATACGGTGAAGTTCGTAAATGTTACAGTTTTACTGAGTGTTTTTTTAATGATTTTTCACTTGCACTATATTGCTCTGAATCTTAGGGCCGAATACTCAAACGTTACTTAAATATTACGTTGCACTTAACTACGCAAATCTCGCTTAAATGTACTGGCTAAGTGGGCCGTGGGCTTTTAAGAGAAACTTCATATTTGAATGTCGTTTGAGTATTCGGGCGTCAATTTGAATGGTAGCACTGCACTATCATCATCTTGATGTATAAATAAGCTAGGACTGCCAAAGAAGTGTCACCGTTCGGTAGCTTTTTAGTCGCACTTCGTTTCGACAGTTTACTGAAGATCGCAAAAGGTAGTGAAGGACCATATCCTAGTCTCTAAATCACCAAATTTTTTAAGTAATATGAGTAATGATAACTTTCCATCAGGTTACATAATTTGCAGCCAGAAGTCCACTGCTTAATAGAGCCACTCAACTTCAAACTGATTTGGCATTATACGCCATGTTTGGTAAGGAAGTTGAAGAACAAGGAGTAATTTCTTAGTGCTCACATTACTTACGTTACAGTTCGTCATCAGCCCGTATATTTGCTAGACTGTCTTCATAATGTTTGTCGCGATCTATAATTCTTCAAAGCCTCGATCGTTGAACAGCAGATACACCGTGAGCAGGTGAGTACACCCTGAGCCCCAAAGGTTTTGGTTGGGATTCTTACACCCTGGTATATTAATTACACCTTTTAAAATAAGTTTTTAAACTTGCATAGGAAAATAATCGACTGTCTGTCTGTCTGTGTTTGTTATGCCGATTGAGGAATATTTTTTTCGGTTTCTTAATACGATATCTTTTGAAGTTATATAAGTTATCAATGCGGAGATCCTTAGGGGAGGCCTTGGTTCAGTAGTGGACTTTCTGTGGCTGAAGAGAAAGAGTGAGAGAAACAGAGAAGTAATATAAATTTTAGTTTACTCTAGTGTTAGGTGAAACTCAAAATAAAAATCTATGCAGCATTTTCAATCAACCCACTTGAAAGATTGTTTAATGAACTGCTAAGAAATGGTAACCTACTAAAAATAACCACATTCAATTTAGTTTGCAGCTACGTCCATCTGGGACTGAAAGTTGCTCCGGTTTAATACAACGTTAATAATACCACTCAACGTGATGTTTAGTTATTCATAAACCTAGATTAATGTTAACCGCTATATTGAATCTCCAATATTACACGATTTCAAGCCCTGGTGCTTACCAGGGTCATACGTCTGCTTAGTAATCTGATATACACGACATTAATTTACGTGAACGTTGATACATGAAGATAGTAAAGCGGATATATAAAGTAGATTAATTTATTACATTGCAAGTCAGATTTAAGCCCTTCTTTTATTATATTGACTAGCCACTTAAATGGAAATGTGTAAGGGAAATAAAAAATGTTAACTAAATGGTTTTCTTGCTTAACACTTGATGAGTCACACTTAGTTATTTTATATTAATATTTATTACATACATTTACAAAATAAAAACATTTCCAGTGAATCTTAAACTAACAGTACAAAATAAGCAGACAAAAAAAAAGTTTGCAGATAAGTAAAAGAAACATTAATTAATAACAAAAATATTGAAAATATCAGCTCAATCGGCTGAAGATATCTGCTTCAATATTGAGTTCCAAGATTTCATCCGAGCATATATAAAGAGCAAGTTTAATGAAAGCATGTAAAATTGTTTTTATTACAGCATTATTACAGCCATATCACTACATAGTATAAAACAAAGTCGCTTTCTCTGTCTCTATGTCCCTAAGTCTCTTCGTATACTTAAATCTTTAAAACTACGCAACGGATTGTGATGCGTTTTTTTAATAGATAGAGTGATTCAAGAGGAAGGTTTATTTGTATAATATGTACATATTATTGTAGAGAAATCTAAATGCACCCGGGCGAAGCAGGGCCGGGCCGCTAGTAATATACTATAAAGCTGAAGAGTTTGTTTGTTACCTCTAATCTCAAGAAGTACTGGTCCGAATTGAAAAAATATTTTTGTATTGAATAGGTCATTTAACGCTTTGACCTGTAAAAGGGGAAGTAGTAGTGAAAAATCTAGGGATACCAGGGAATTTTTATTCGTTTTCCAGGGCCGCTTGGATGGATGGATGGAGAATGGTGAACCAACTATCAATTTAGAATATCTACTAAATTGATAGTCGAAATTGAACATTTTGGGCGCCATTTTGAAAAACGTACCTGCACCCGGGCGGAGGCGAGCCGGACTACTAGTAAGATATTTGTCCTGCGAATTTAATACCTTTTTAACAAAAGGAATATCCAGAAACCACTTCATTTGATATATTTGCGAGGTGCGTGCACACAGCTCCTCTGTTTCATTTCGTTTAGCAATCTGCCTTAAATTAACGCTGAGTAAATCATTCGCTGAGGATATACTGTTTGTCGCGTATATTGCATTGTGACGAGGCACTAAACATGTTGGTTGAGACGCTTCTACTAACGCAAGCACAACATCACTAATGAAATGGTATTAGATCATGCTGCATATTACAGCTGATATAATCTTTACTATTCTATCATACTAATTTTAAAATACTTCATACGCTATTCTGTGCTTTTTACTATTAAGGTTAAACACTTTCATCAGGTGTTTGGGAGTTTAATAGTTAGTAAAACGAATGATATCGTAGAGGCTATCAACATGTCACGCAAAGTATTTTTAAGCATTTCAGTCCCAGATACGTAGTCTAACGTAGTCTAGGACGTCCTACTGCTCGATGGACCGACTTAAAATATGCAAAGCAATAAGATCAATTTAGAAAATGAATCCAACGCCCGAATACTGTAACCCCACTCAAATAATTAGTTGCTCTTAACAGCGCACGGCCCACTTAGCCAGTACATTTAATCGGGATTAACGTAGTTAAGCGCAAGTTATATTTAAGTTGCGTTCCAATATTTGGGCGTAAGATTTTAACATCCTTAGAAACTCTAGCACTTACGTACGAGAAGGAAGCTGTTAAGTTCCTCTCCTGGGAGGCCTTTAAGAGGCCAGTGTTATGGCCATCCATACTAATACAGGGTTCGCATATGGTACGGCTGACGTCGAGCGCTATGCCAGAATACCAGCTAAAATCATTTGGTGACCATCACAAGTGTGATGGGCATGGGGATCAAACATTCTAAGACGAGAAACTATCGTAGTGCTTCTTGACACTACTCTAACGCCATTTTTTAATCTAACTGATTTGCTCTTGGAAAATATGATTTTGTTATAAACACATCATTTGTATCGAGTTTACGTTTAACCAGTTAATTTAAGGTGTATAACAAATTAGAAAGCCATTTATTAGGAAATTGTCGATGTATGGTGTATGTGGTGATTAATTACAGGTTAAAAAAAAATCAACGATGTGCCTGAAAAGCGCACTGTGCAGATGTAAAGTACCTAAGTATGGTTGTAGATAAGTTACTATGTGTAACAACATCGTATAAAGCACAAAAGGCTATCCAACTTAGAACACATGCCTAATCAAGACCTAACAGAGATCTGACAGTACAAGCCAATCAAAGCCAGATACCCTTAATTGTAGGGTTGGCGTGTGGCTTCATACTATGAATGACATAAATGCAATATAGATTAGGTACTTATTGCTTACGTTTGCGAGCTCAAAATTGCGTCTATTATACCATCCGACTTGAATAGATTGTAATGGCATGCAAACGCTATCATTTTATTCAAATTGACACATTTCAATGTAATTGAATGTGTGATGTGGCGAATTAATTGGACGCCCATGTCGGTCTGGATTGTAAACCAAAAATGAAATATTGAAATTTTTAGTATAATTGCGATAGGAGTTTGTGTTTTGTTGCGATGAAAAAGAACTATCGTGACCAAGGCTCCTCATTGCCAAAATAAATAAATACATCCGACAGTCACATACATAGTTCTGACCCCATACTAAGATTGAGTCTTATGTCGTGGGTATCAGGAACTACGAGAGACTTTTCGGTTTTGAAAACACCCAGACCCGAAACAAATACATATGGTTCACACAAATATTTATGTCGGAGCGGGGATGTACATATATTTAAGTCAATGATAAAGGCACTCTTTTTGCCAAGCAATATTTAATCATGACTTACTTGTCAAGCTTGCGCTGTTAAATGACACATTGAATTCTTTTTTCTATGGTCTTTTTGGGTCTCAACTCTCAATTGATCCCACTTTGCAAATGCAAATGCAAAATTACTGTACTTTGATTTCATGTTTTTTCATTTCATTCATGCCAGCCATCAGTCTCCAGTGAAATTATTTGCTAGTACAAATGAAATCTTCCGGAGTCGCTCAGCCAATAAATATTATCTATTAGTAATGAACAGTATTTACAGTATATAATTTGTCAGAGATCGGTATTATCTAATGTTTGAACACCAGTTGGAGTGTGTACACTGCACTTGTTTGCACTACGCCTCAGTAAATCGATGAAATGTATTTAATTAATGTCAACACTACGTGGAACATGTCCTTTTAACTTCGTTTCATACTGAATTTATGGCTTAATGTTGTGGTTATCCTGGTACAGAGAGATAATGGATTCTCAGGCAATTCTATATTTGGGTTCGGAAGTTATGCATTTTATAACTTTATCAAATGGATGGAACAGATGACTACATCATGTTATAGTTTATACTAAATATAAAGTAAAACAAATTTTTAATTATTTATTTATTTTTGCACGGTTACACCATTTACACTAATTAATAACATATTTCTATATAAAGATTGAAATAAAAAAAAAAAACAAAAATATTTGTTACTCACGTGTTTTATGTTATTTAAGACATTCAAAATATAAAGTTAAAAATATTAAGAATATGATATCACAAAATAATAATTATAATCATGAAATTAAACAGGCACACTTACTTTACGCATTCAACTCGCAGAAACACAGAAATACAGACATTCATCTGTAAATCAATCAAAGTGTAGCGCACTTTCCGGGAGAGCATTAAGTGCGGTGAGAGTTCGTGGTATTGGGCACCTGCCACGAGCCAGGGTACATGCGGCATGCAGGGTATATCAAGACTGCTACCGAAAACGAAGCCGGGTGGTAGTTTGAGTGACTGCAAACACAATGCATATTAACATTTTGCAAAAAAACGCGACATTTATAAATAAAAGGGTGTATATTATTATTTTGGGAGAAACTAAGTATTTACCACTAAATACGACGATAGGAAAAAATATAATACGAAAAATATGTCGCGTTTTTTGCTTATAGTTGAATTATGTCCGAAGTCGCTAAAACTACTCGTACTACCCGATAGGAACTGCGAGCAACCTATCCTTCCGTCCTCGGCAATTATTATAAGACACAAACAGTATCAAACAAATACTATATATATTTATTTTAATAAGATGTATTGTATTGGAACGAAGTTCCTTATCGCGCGTTGTGAAAGGGGGCTAGAAGGTCAATCATCAACCCTTCATTTGACTACGTATCTTTGCCAATTATTACTAAAATTTAGCTTAATGATTAAGTTTATATAACATTATATTTGATAATAATGAAAGGTATTATTTTTATAACTTAAAAGAACTAAAATTTTATTACAATTCCTTCACTAATTAATGGAAAAGAAACTTCGTTCCATTCGGGTGTCCCTTGACACCTCTCAAGTTTTTTGTTCAAAGCATTGTATGTATGTGCTACACATTCTAATAATTAACTCAAAACGCGACACGTTTCCATGGGACACCATGGCGGGTTCTTATTTGCTGTGTAAGGTGGCCAGTATCACTATCTAGGATAATTCGAATATCCTCTCTCCCGAAATACTGCGACCTTATCCACCTTTAATGCGATTTTGATAAAAAAATCACTCACTCCAAAACAACATTGGATAAACATTACAACATTAAAACGCGGGCAATTAGGAAGCAGTCTAATTTATAAACGATAGCAAAGAAAGATAACTTAATAAATTACCTCGCGTAAAAAGCTTTTATCTTTGCCTGTAGACGGCGTAATAACATTTTAAATGGCTATGTTCAAGTTATGTGTGTGTGTTAAACAGTCACTTCATGATATGTACGTATTGAACATATTTATTTAATTATATCATGCTCTGTAAACGTGCCTGCATAAGACAGTTATGACTTTAAGCCTTTGTTTAATAATAATAAATGAATAAAAGAAACATAACAAAGGAACAGTGTTTACGCGAACATTCCTATCTAGTACATTAATTGTCACACTTTATAATTCTCGGGTGGAAAATATCTCGTCTTAGCGATAGGGTTGTGGCAATTCAGAATTCAAATAGTAAAAAAATGGATTTGGAAACGTATTTATTTTATTCCAAAATCAAATTCGTTAAACTTTCAAATAACACATGCGACCTGACACCAGTTCTATTTAATCCCATTTTTTTATGCCTCGGGGATCAAACGTTCGTCACAACTGTATGCATGTCAAATTCGATACTGAATATTCAGTTGAGAATTTAAAACTGGAGAATATCATATTCAAACTGACTGTACATCTCAGGGGTGAAAAGTACGATATTACAAAAAAGTTTTAGATCTAATACTACATACATATTATACATTCATAAATCACGTCTATTTACCGATAGGGGTATAGCAGTGGTGTAACCGTTACACCGACGTTTCGCCTTGTATTTTCCGTTCCACGATGTGAAAGAGGCGAGCCTATCGCCATATCTGGCACAAATTCCTGGCTTCGAGCTAAAAATGTATAGAACAATACAGATTCAATACAATTCATTAATCCATGATGAGATATTTGTAAATTATATTAAGAAAAGTCATGGATCATATTTACAAAACTTTAGTTTTATATGCCGAAAAATAAGAATTGTTTAAAAGCATAAATCAAGTTCTTAGAAAATAAATTGATGTTCATTTAGACATTTAGTAAATTTTTAAATTGAATTGCTTTATTTTGGTATCAAAGACAAAGATTTAATACCACCAATCCAAAGCGAACATATAAAATTTAAAACCGTATAAATATAATATACCTCACAGTTTTCACATCCACAATCTCGCGATGTAAACTGTGAAGTTGTTCCACCCTTGCTAGTTACAGACGACTCTCCAAGGAGTACTGCTGGATCGAATTATACCTATTTGTTCTGAGCCTCCGCTGTGCTGCACAATAACCCATGTCTAATGGAAGCAGCGTATTGCTAATGAGGATATTTCTACTCTATGTTTTTATTTGTAATTCTTTCTACTTTATTGTCGAATACTGTATACTGTACTGTATCAGCCCATATACGTCCCACTGTAGGGCACGAGCCTACTCTACAATCGTAAGTACGATTGAGAGTGGTTAGGCCATATAGTCCACCACGCTGGCCTAGTGCGGGTTGGCGGACTTACATACCATAGAATTTTTTTATAAATCGCTATGGTATGCAGGTTTCCTCACGATGTTTTCCTTCACCGTTTTAGTGCGTGGTGATTGACTATCAATACACACATGACTCCGAAAAGTCAGAGGTGTGCCCTGGGATTCGAACCCGCGACCACCGTGAACATGTTGGCAGCCGCGTCTAGTCCGTTTACCAATAGGCCACCACGCACGATATAATATAATTGTCGAATATTAGTTTTATAAATATTTGTTATTATGATATTATTTGTTAAATACAGGGTGTATCTAGAATGCGACTGAAAATGATGCCAGGAGGTAGTTTCAGTGATTTGAAACATAATGCAACTAAAAATATCGCAACAATAAACAATGATTGATCGCGTATTTGGGTAAAAATATATAGCTAAGTGGAAAACATATAATCAAACATAAAAGAGCTGTGCAATCCAAAGTGAAAATAATAAGTTTTTACCCCGAAATGTAATTCTATTACAAGGGTCATTATGGCAGGTCTTTTAATGGTAAATAGACAATGGTCGTCTACAATTTCGAATGATCTTTTACTCAATCTTTCAAGCGTAACTAAAGACCAACTAAATGGGGAACGGTTTTAATCTATTAAAACATAAATAGCTGCAAAAACAAAAGCAATTACCACAGACCATACATCCAGGAATACACAAATAAATAAAAAGGTATGCAACATTCGACACAACAATTTGTGACGCCAAATTGGAGCTATTCTGATAGCTTAATAGCAATGAAATTACCGTCAATCTGTCGCAAACAACGCGCCGAATGATCACATCGGAGATCCCGAAAATAAGTTTAAAACGTGATTACTGATCGAGAATATTTGGCATGCATTCGGTTTTATTTTTTATAACATTTTTTATGTTTAATGATACTCTTATTATTAAATTAGCAGCGAATTTGTTGTTCAGCGTTCGTTTTTAACAGCCACAGGATAAATATATGAATATGTTTTGTACTGGGAATTACTCGGTGATTTTAAGTGTTAAGACAAACTTTCGATAAGTTTTCTACATGATGATGAGTGACATAACGCCTTAACCAATTATCAATTTTAGTAAACCCAATAGAGTGTGATTACCCCTGCCACGAACCGTCTTCCTATAGTATATTTTGATCTCAAAAGATAGACTTACTTATGGTTCCCTAAGTTTTGAAATATTTAGATATTGCAGATAGAATACACTTTTACGTGAAACAAGCAGGTTGTGTATTGGCTCGTCATTAAATAAGATTTAAAAACGATGAAAAGATCTTCGGCGAAGACCGAGTCATCTATTTCCATAGAATTTTCAATTACATCTAGATATATGTACCTTATTTTTTATCAATAAAACTGGATCAAGACAATCTTTTTATATCCGTGTTCTATGGTTCAGATATTAGCGTCACTGATTTGTACAAGGGACCTCCCAACCATCATTAAGTGACAATTTGAGCGGAACAAATCAGACGCGATAAGGTCAATGTAGCCTTCAAGGAAATCATTAATCTCCCCGCGGCGGATTATAAAAGTGACAAAGGAGTGTTTTGATGGACCAAGGTTAATACAAATGATTTTTATCTTTGCCAGCTCAGAAGCTAAGTACAGCCGAGTTATGACAGCCTCGGTGGCGTAGTTAGTTAGACAGCAGCTGTGAAATGATAAGTCAAGGGGTCGTATCGAGACATACGTTTATGTGATCCACTTGTATTTCTTTTTGGTCTGTTAATACAATAGAATCCTTCGTCTTTCATTTTATTATGGGTCCAGTTGGATGTATTAATAAATCAAAATACAAATATTATTTCTTTGTTATATTAACTAAAACTATGTATATGCAAATGATTACGGCATACAAGCTGATATGTATTCATGGTGGTCGCAGGTTCGAATCCCCGAAACATACATAACATAGCAATTTGTAAGAATTTCCATGATAGGTAAACTCCGCCAATCCTCACTAGGCCAGTGAGGTGGCCTAACGTCTCTTAATCTTACCCTCGATTGTACAGAAGGTCCGTGCCCTGCAGTGAGACGTGTATGGGCTGATAGTGAACAGTACAACCTGATATAAATTCGATGTCAGCATCTATTTGATTTTGGTTTCTTTATATCAGACAAATGACTGGAGCCATTTTGTTTAATCTGTGCTTAAAAATACCAAATGAGCTATAAGAAGAAAATAGTTTAAATACGCCCATTTTATGATTTCGGGTTATTATAATTAGTCCACATTCAAATGCATGAATGGTATACGAAGTGCGCTAGTATTTAAATATAATTCGGCGTACTTGTTTCAGTTTGCAACAAAGTTAAAATTGAAAATTCATTTGAGGTATTTTTTAGAAAAAAAAAAATTTGCAATTACAACATTTACGTAGCCCATCGTGTGCATTTAAACGGAAATAACATTCTGTTACACCATTTGAAAAAAACTTTATATAGTGCATACATCGACAGCCTCCGTGGCGCAGCTGGTTAGACGCCGCCTGTGAAACGAGAGGCCGCGGATTCGATCCCCGCACAGAGAGAAATGTTTGTGCGGACCACAAATATTTCTTCCGGGTCTGCGTGATTGTGAGACCGAAAAGTCTCTCGTAGTTCCTGATACCCACGACACAAGACTCGATCTTAGTGTGGGGTCAGGACTATATATGTGACTGTTGGTTGTATTTATACAAAATAAGCTGTATTACTATATAGACTCTTGAATTATTCTACTAATTCATTTCTAACCAAGAAAACTTGATAAAACATATTAAGACTTCATCATCATCTCAGCCACATGAAGTTTACTGCTGAAAATAGGTCTACCCCAAGGATCTCCACATCGACCAGTCTCAGTATTAAAATACCCATACTAATATATAAAGCTGAAAAGTTTGTTTGTTTGTTACCTCTTATCTCAGGAACTACTAGTTTGAATTGAAAAAATATTTTTATGTTGGATAAGTCGTTTATCATGGAATGCTATAGGCTATAAATAATCACGTCATAACGTATAGGAGAGAAATAGTAGTGAATAATCTGGCAAATACAAGGAAATTTTATTCGCTTTTTGTGGTCCGATTGGTCTCAAAATCAATATCTGAGGGATACTTTGCTCCGTTATTTCTTTAATTGCCCTTAATTTAAAATTCATAGTAGGAGTCCGCCCCGTGACCACGAAAGCTGTAATGTGATCGAAACGTCGGGAATTCAAAAAATGTAAAATTAAACTAAATCCGCGTTAAAATCCGTAAATAATAGTCTTATTTCAATTCATAGTCAGAATCGAAAACTTTGGCCACCCTTTAGAAAAGCGTATCTACACCCGGGAGGAGCCAGGCCGGACCGCTAATATCTTATAAAATTTGAGGTTTAATATAATCTCGTTAAATAACCCTCGTAATTCAATCACTCAAGTATATTCAAAGAAGTTGAAAAGCTTTCATAAACAAGGAATCTGCGAAAGCCGGCAGCGGTACCTTTAAATCCTTAACAAGGTTCGTTGCGAAGAAACCGACCACTCCATCCGCTTACCTTAATAAATATGTATTTAGCATAAATTATGTGATGCCGAGTTATTTTTCTACATTTTATAAAAGTTCTTCTGAATTTCTTGGAAACAACGTGTGTTGAATGTTGTTTAAAGTGTTTGTGGTAGTCATAAAATAATTATAGGGTAAATATGTTCTTTGCTCTGTGTCTGTAATATTAATGTAACATATATTTATTTTATTTCAATGAATGGCGAGACAAGCATAGCGTATGGTAAGCAATATGACCACTCATGACCAGTATCAATAACTTGAATTACTAAGCAATGCTTGGCATACTGGGGGTTAACGTCACTCGCGTCCGTAGGCTTTGACTCTAGATACCCTACACGTGACCCCTGGGTAGTGCCAAATGAGTGACATAGTGGTGGTAGGACTTATGTGTCCGCCCGGGTAGCGACCACCGTCCATGAGGCGTAAAGACCGCCATAGTGATCTCCGTGGGATGGGCCATGGGACTGCCGTCCGATGCCAATGGATACTCTGCCTGGGCGGCATTGACACTTTCCATCAGGTGCAATGCCGCCACTATGCCAGGCCATTATAAAAAAAAAAAAAAAAAAAAAAAAAAACCACTTCACTCGCCATCCTAGGACAGTATCGTATTTATAACTCTAGTAGTAGTTAAGTATTATAACTCTAGTAGTTACTCTGGCTATAATGTCCTTCGAATCGAAACACAACAGTGCATTTACGGTGCTGTTTATGGAGAGAAATAAACATTGCTGTAGTACTACCCAGACGGCCTCTTACATATGAGAGATTATTATACTTATTATTATTTTTCTAATATTTATTGTATCGTAATCTTTGTTAGCAGACATAGTGCGACCGAGGAGGACAAAATATTCCCGACTGGAGGCCACATACTCGTTCTAACAAGCCCCACAGGGTAAATGAACAGGACCTGATAAAAGAATCTAGAATTCTTTGATTTCAGGCTGCTTTGAAGAGCATTGAAGCTATTTTTTTTTTACTTTCATTTTGTTTTTGTATTTGTAGTTTTGAAGAAATGAGGAGATCCGTAGGAGAACCAAGGTTACCGACATAGCCCATAGGATTGGCAAGTTGAAGTGGCAGTGGGCCGGGCACATAGCTCGTAGAACCGATGGCCGTTGGGGCCGAAAGGTTCTCGAGTGGAGGCCACGTACAGGCAAGCGAAGTGTCGGACGCCCGCCTACAAGGTGGACGGACGATCTGACTAAGGTCGCAGGAAGTCGCTGGATGCAGGCCGCTTCCAACAGGTCATTGTGGAGATCATTGGGGGAGGCCTATGTTCAGCAGTGGACTTCCTGTGGCTGATATGATAATGATGATGATGATGATGATGATGATTTGTAGTTTTGTTTTTTAATTTGTTTATATTTTATATTTTTTTTTAGTTGGTTGTATATTGTTAACATATTAAATATATAATTAAAGATGCACAAAATAAGCCGTGAAACCATCTTCACCTATGTATCACAATATTTTGAATTTAAATTTGAATCTCAACACATTCAAATATCGACTTTAGGTGCATATGCCTAAAGTCGATATTTCCTAAGCAATGCATAAAATTATATGCATGTAGCAGAATATATTTCAAAATCAATTGCTGAGAACTCACAAGATCACTGTAAATTGACACATCATGTCGCTTAATGCAAGCCTCAATTTATTTCAATGCTCTTAATATCCTCTTCAAATGCGTCGCAACGGGGTAGACTCTTTTGATCACTAATTCAGTAATTCACGCGACATATCCATTTTCTATAACCAATTGCAGAAGAGTCACAAAATCACTGTAAATTCACAAATCATCTCGCTTAATACAAGCCTCAATTTAAATCTTCGTCAAATGCGTCGCCATTGGGCAGACTCTTTTCACCACTAATCTAGTAATTCACGCTGCAGTACAGACTATAGACTCAGATCAGAGTCCGGCCATGCATGAGACGCAATCATTCCGTCCGGCTTGGCCCGGCCCAGACGGAGTGTCGTGTGCGGCGCGTCCGACCGTGTAATCGCGTGCTCGTAAGTGCATATCGATGGCGTGGACTGTAAGTTGATGACTTGCAAACAGCTCTATGCCAAACACTATTATTGGGTTGATTTGCTGTATTGTTTTTGTAGTATGTGTATTACTGTCGCCAAACAGCAGTGTTAATGCACTTGTGTGTTCCGATTTGAAGATGACAAAACTGACTGCTGGAAATAATGAGACTTAACATCTTATTTCTCAGCTTTGCAAAACCTAACAATACCATGAATTATTTGTAATTTTATGGTATTGTTAGGTTTTGCTGCTGTTCATGAGCGGTCCTATTACTCAACATCAGTTAAATGGCATGCTAGCATTTAAAATAAAATAAAAAAACATTAAAATAATAGGTATTTGTTGTTATTGTTTAGATAGAATGCTTAAGATCGAACTAATTGTAATTGCAGTTTAGTCTAGAGCAGGGTTTCTTCAAGTGGGGTTCACGGACCCCTTAGGGGTCCGTAACATGTGTGCCAGGGGTCCACAGCAGCTCAGTGAACTCTTAATATATGATTCGGATTTTTTTAAAGGCCTATCAATATTATTTATTTATTTATTTATTTTAAATCTTTATTGTACACATAAAAAACAAATACAATATTCAGAAACTAAAAAAAAAAACAAGTACAAATGGCGGTCTTATCGCTTAAAGCAATGTCTTACAGACAACCATGGGATGGATTTAAAGAGAAGGAGAAAGAGAGGGCAGTGTAAAATAAATAATTAAAAGATAGGACACTAAATAATATTCATACTAACTAAAAAAAAAAAAAAAACATCATCATAACATACATACATACATAATAAAAAGCATAAATACATACATATAAAATAAAATAATATATATTTATATATATAAAAATATAATACACACAAATTGTAAAATAATTTAGATGTAGGAAATAATGTTGACTACTAAAATCAGTTTAATTAAAGAGAAAGGTAATGTTCTTTAATTTGCCTTTTGAATGAAGACAGCGATTTCGCCTGTCTCACCGCAACAGGAAGCGCGTTCCACAATCGAACTGCTTTGACGGTAAAAGAATTGTCCATAAATGTTGTGGTGTGCACAGGCATTCTCAGCTTAAGATTCTCTGACGACCTCAAGGACCTCGAATGTGAGTCATGATGAAAAATAAATCTTTCTTTAAGATAAGAAGGGTCAATATTAAAAAGAATTTCCACTAAAAAGCAAAAAATAATATTAATTTCATTGTACATGTTAATAATTAATTTGCTTATTGACTTGACTAGCCAACAAATCAAATTATATGCGTTACCAAAGATGTAGAAATATAATAAATTAATGTTAGGCATATACCCTATTTTATTGTAAGCTACCAATAAAAGTCCATGTTCAATAAAAATGAGTATTCAAATCAAAATCAAAATATTCTTTATTCATAAAATCTTTTGAATCGTTCGTTTCTGCTACCACCGTATAAGAATTGTTTTTCTTTCTAAAATAACTTTTAACAGGGTCCGTGCACTATTTTAAATTTAGCTAGGGGTCCGTGACTGCAAAAAGTTTACGAAACCCGGATTTAGAGTGACTTCTCCACTGACTGCCTCGGTGGATAATTATATGGTGAAGCTACTACGCTTAGGTTTCTGGTTCGAATCCCGGGTCCAACAAAGTGATTTAATTTTACATATTAATTATCAGCCTGGAGTCAGTTTGTATTCGACATGGTAGTAGGCTCACGCTCTGCCACATCGTGGTGCCGAACACACAGGCAAAACGTGGGTGCCCTTGTTGCACCTCTGTCTACCCCCTCTAGGTAAAAGGCGTGTATTTATGTATGTATGTGAAATTGTTAACTTAACATTTAATTTGCGTGTTAAAATAACGAGACAGGATATTATTTTGCAGCTGTTAATTGTTCTTTAACATGTTTGTATGAAATTCATCATAATTAACCGAAATTTAAATTCTGCGTCATGACCTCATTATTAATGAAGAGAATTTGTTTTTTTTTAATTATCGGAATGACGAAATCAGCTGGGTGTATTCTAATACTTTATTGAGGGAACTGTACAAAAATGTACCTTAGTTTATCTTAGTAGGTAGAAGAGTATTCAAGGAGAATGCCCATTATACTAAAAAAATAGTATCAGTGCGAAGATTTTTGTACCTCGATGAAGAAACGGAAATTCTTGAAGAAACGAACTTAAAGTCCAATAAAAATATTATTTTTCTTCGGCTCTGTGACGGTAATTGTAAAACAGAAAAACGTTTAAAAACAAACCACGAAAAATGCTATAATGAACTCGAGCACTATCGTTATCGGGATCAACGATATTATATTTCACTGATACCATGAATGGACATTCTCCTTCTTGCTAAAGACCGAAAAATACAAGACAGGGTCATTTTTTTCACTTAATTTCTTTGTAAAATATTAATCCCATCAAAAACATCCTGTAAAAAAACTCCAAGTCTCGCAGCTCAGTTTTTCTACCTCAAAAAGTTTTGAGATCCATGTAATACTAAGTCGATTAATTTATTTAGTCCTTGCTTAAGAGACGTTCTGTATAAAGTTATTACATAAGTTATTATAATATCAATATTAAAAATTATTTACGTTGTAAATAAATAGATCGACTTGGCCATTGCATGAAAACATAATGTATCGTACAATTTATAGGTACATAATGCTACTTTGTAATCTTATACATTTGTATGGGATTACAAAGTTATTCATGCAGTTGGTGTGTCTAGAAAACTAGACAGAAATTATGAAATGTTTAAATTTTCCCTTACTTTAGACACTAAACACTAATTATATTCTAAATTTGAAGGTTCTATGTCTGCTAAAAGTGCCTTAGACTTTTGATGATCGGTCAGTCAGTCAGTGAGTGACAAAATTACGAAAGTTTGACTGGTTTTAATTCTTAAACTACTGGTTCAAATTGAATGAAATTTTAAATATACTGTGTCTACACAATGCCTACTTAGTAACTTAAAATTCAGGCTTCATGCTTTAACCACAACGAAGTTATGGGGAGTTGAAAATAGTCTGAATAGCTTCGAGAAAAGGATGGTACGACTGTGCTGATTTTTAGCTCGACTTGGAGGGGGCACTGCCGTGCCCCCAGAACCATACCCTTAAATAGTCGGTATATTTACACGCTAAAGGCCTTATTCAAAGATATTTTATACACATATTAGATCTATTGAATATTTTGCCTTCTTCCCTCTAACTCTATTCAAAAATTGTTGGAAAGGGACGAAAAATTTGATAAGTAAAACAGGTTTATACTGTCTGCGAATAAGGCAATAAGAGCAACATGAAAATAATATGATAATAACCTAACTTGTATAGCAACTAGCAATATCGGGCCTATACAATTGAAAATTTAATTTAGTTTAGGCTTAAGCGCGTGTAAAACATTAATTAAATAAATTAATAAATAACACCCAACAGGACATACATAGTTCTGACTCCACACTAAGATCGAGTCTTGTATCGTGGGTATCAGAAACTACGACAGACTTTTCGGTTTCACAAACACCCAGGCCCGAAAGAAATATGTGTATTTGTGGGCCGCACAAACATTTCTCCGGTGCGGGGATCGAACCCGCGCCTTCTCGTTTCACAGGCGGCGTCTAACCAACTGCGCCACGGAGGCTGTCAAATATTACCACCTAATAACACAAAAAATATATCCTTACTTTTAATTACAACCACCAAATATCCTAAAAATGTTATCCATATTAATAGTTTAACGAGGCGAATTTAATTTCCCAAGGGATAAATATTATCAAGCGAGGAAAGCAAATTGCTCGTTAAAAATTACAGACTTCCTACGCTTTGCGTCTATAAAAAATTAAAATTCTATGATCAGATTTTAGCAAACAATTTTCTCAAAATTTCTCACAACATATTATAAATAGATTTCTGGTGAATTCGAGAGGATCAGAAAGAAACTCCGAGATATTAATCCGATTAGCAGATTTTTGTTATTTTGAAAACGTTATTTGATTCCTAGAATATAATTATCAGTCCGGAACCGCATTATTTTCCATACAGTTTTAATTTGAATTAATGGCTACAATGCTTAAATATATAATAAAATAACGCCTCTCTATAGCGATAACAAAGATAAAATATTTATCCCAACTTATAAAGATACTCTGAAAATCGCAAAGCGATCCCACTTCTGTTACAATAGAAAAAGGAACACATCATCGAATTGTAGATTAAGGAACAAAAACACTTTCCTAAAAGTTTTAAACAAATTGTGTAAACAATGTTTGTTCAGATAAGAAAATCCTTTAAAGGACAACATTTTAGGCGTCGCCGTTCAAACTAAAACAGAAAAAAATATACAAAAACACGATCAGACGCGCAAATTAGCGCATCGGTTCGTTAAAGTTGGGCATCGGAATTAGCTGCAGGTAATGTTCGTAGCTGGAAGTTTCCAGAAGTTTGGAATTCATTAAAAACAATAGCCGTTCGGGTAACTCACTTCTTACACTGCACTGGCCAGAGTTAGTTGGTTAATTATAATTTTGCCGCCAGCTACCGAATTGCGAACTGAATTTGTAAAAGTAGTGTTCATATTCGACGGTCACTCGGTTGAAGTTCGTCTTGTAGTTTCCAATTTAGATTTCAATCGGTTCGCAATTGTGTTAAGCGCTCTGGAATAAGTATGCGACGAAAAGAGTTAATCGGTTTTTTTATGCCGGTTTTAGAAGAATGAACATAAAGCTAGAATGAGATTCATCTGTGGTAGAATGCGTCTAAAGACTAGTTATGGCTGTAAAAACTTGTAACTTCACTTGATCGTTTCGTTTTAAAGTGACGCTATATTAAATTCCTATTTATTGTAAATACAATATAAACTAAACAATTTATATCCAAAGACACTATTACCAAAAAGATCAAGCATTTCAGTTCAGTTCAACAACTTTGTTTTAAAATATTTCTTTCACAATGAAC
Organism: Hyles euphorbiae; assembly: GCA_023078785.2. Taxonomy (NCBI): domain Eukaryota; kingdom Metazoa; phylum Arthropoda; class Insecta; order Lepidoptera; family Sphingidae; genus Hyles; species Hyles euphorbiae. The sequence continues at coordinate 6,070,981 of CM041049.1, forward strand.
ATCCCTTTAGCAAACGTAGACTAGGAAGATATTTTCCAGCCAGACGGAGCAACAACCTGCGATAAGTCCTAGACAAGATGAAGCATTCGTGGAAAGCCCAGGTAACTGAGAATCGGCAGTAATAGTAAAAACCGAGCAAGCGCGAATCGTAGTTGAGTTTCGTAGGATCTGTATCATTTCAAATTGTGAACATGACTAACAGTATCGTTTTCATAATGAATACTTCGAGCTTGAATATAATATTATGAAGTTTCCTTGATTATGTAAATAAAAAATATTTAAAATTACACAGCCGTTTCTTAGATTTACGCCAATGTTACACATTGAAATAAAATAAAACATCGGAAGGTAAAAAAAAATTAAAATTAATTAAAATTACATATTTATTTTAGGGATACTGAGAAAGATCTTCCTTTGCTATTATTTTCTCTTCTTGATCCTGTAGTCTGTAAGTATTGTAATATTTGTTTTAACTTTATTATACTAATTAAAAAAATAACACCATTGTGGATAACAAATTAAAGCTTTTGGTAAAAACAGATGGACAAAAACCGAAATGCAGTAATATTAGTTAACACGCCTTTAATACGAAACCCTAAAACACTTTTGTCGTCAACCTCGCAGTATACAAATTACTTACGCAAAAACAGATTAAACTTGCCGTAACAAATTGGCGGTCTTATCGCTAGTAGCGATCTCTTATCCCAAACCACGCATGGAGAGGAATAAAACTACTACAGTGTGAATTTTACCCGTTTTAAATAAGCTTATAAAAGCAGCTTCCGTCACCTGGCAGTAGAAAAAATTGAATTCTACTTATTGTAATGATTTCCAGCGGCTGTAGATCATGATGACAAAACAAAAATGAATTTATAATAAAATATAATAACTAGAAAAACTTTCTTTTTACCTCACAGTCGCACAAATCTAGGTTAGAATTTTCTCCTACTTGCTACATTTTTCACTATTGCTTACCTCTTATAGGTCATGAGCGTGATGATATAATATAGCCTACAGCATTCCACAGAAACGGCTTAACGAATTTCTATGACTATCGGTATGGAGATAGGTGACACCATGGATTAACACTTAGGCTATTTTATCCCGAAAAAAATTGTGTTCCTGTGGGATTAAGAAGGAATTCCTATATATTTGTTACTTTTTATATTCAAAGGGATGTGATGGGACTGGATTACATGCTTTAAGTGAGAATGAGAAGGGCCGGGGTAGGATATCGTTATATCCTACCCCGGCCCCGGCCGTCCCGTTGGACGGGGCGGAAAAATTAAAAAATAAAAATAACGGTATTCGTGATTTTAGATTTTTCTTCTTTTGAGAGGGGAAATGGATGTGAAATAAGGTTTAGTGTATCTATCGATTTTTAAGTATATAAAACATATAGTAAACTATAGTTAGGCAGACGAAGATGCGGCCAAAAGCTAGTTAATAATATAAATGAACGTGACCTTTGCAATGCAATCGGTGACAAATCAAAAGTCACGTGCCATTGACAATAATATAGGAATAACAAATGACGGTCTGACGTACGACAGATTGCTAGCAACATTTAAACCGTCTAGCTTTTTGAATAAAATACGTGCAGCGTTTTTTACATTGGAAAATGTCGATTATTCTGGTCTGATTAAGCTCTGTTGCATTTACGTTTATTGTATTTCCTTTGTTGTTGATGCTGTAATGTTTTTCATTTTTAGATTTTGCTGTGAATTTAGAATGAATTCTGTAAGCGCAGTCAGCGAGGTATTCAATTGTTTTAATTGAAGAGTAGTTAATAACGATGGCTATAACATACATAGATGTATTATCAAGTAAGTTTTAAGAAATCATGGGAATAGTGATATTTTAATAAAATTAGAACCCCGTTAAGTTTAATTTTTCTTACTTTTTTTTTCTTAAAAGATCCAAAAGCTTGTCATTGCATATCGTTCGATTGATTAACATCGCCGTGGATTTGTTACTTGGTAGTAGCCCACCATCACCTTAATGTTTATTTATTCCAACAAATAGAGAAAATTAATAAAGATTCCATTCGGTAAGGGCGAGAGAGAGAGATTTTTCTTTGTATAAAATTTTTTAAAGCAAAATAATCTGAACTATTTAAGCATACGTTATAATTATTAGATTAGGACATAAGCTTGGGAATGCAATCTAGTTTTTAACAATTATGATAAAATGCCTGTATTTGTGTCTGATTGTATTCTGTTTTATGTCTTATATAAATAAATAAAAAATAAAAAAAATAAAAATTCGGTCTTTCAAGAAAGAATTTCGCAATCAACGAAAAGTCAAGAACCGAATGTGTAACTGAGGAAATCTTCGCAAACAAAACTTACAGCACATTACAGAATACAATCATCTCAATTTTCATACAGAACGGTGGAACAAAGTCAAAAGAAACCATTTTACTCGACGGACAAAGTAATATCAGACTCTGTGACTAATCTGCAATGCAAATGGCGTCGATTTTATCACTAAGATGCACCCGTCCGTCGTATTAAAATCACAGTAACGCTCCCGTTAATTATGCACAAAATGCCAGATGCTTACATTTTTGCAAAGAGTTAAATTGGGCAAAAACTGTGACCTAGATGTTGATCTTTTGGCATCGCAATTAGACACAGTCGACGTTTTTGTGCAATACGTTCACTTAACAGCATATTTGAGAACATATTTATATTTAAACCATCTGTGTAATATTATGGATCTGGATCTGGATCTGGAAATATTATGAAATATTTATCGAAGATATTGCGATTATTAATATTTTTTTGAATATGTTCCGAAATCGTTATCTTCAGTCAAAAGCTTATTTGTAGATTATATAGTCAAAGATAAATTGTAGCGCCAATGTTAATAATCAGGTTAAACTAGTTTCTCAAACACTAATAGTATAAATTAACGTGAATTCAGTTTAAGCTCACTGTTCAAATGTTAATAAGCTGGAATATCTGGACGGATGAGAGGATCAAAAATAAGTTCGACCTAAACGAAGCCTGGCGTTCAGAATGGTGCCATTTTAAAAACACCAATACGAATCTCGTATCTGACCCCACCAAGAAGCTGCCAGGTTTCGATGCGGAACGCAAGACATGGACTAGGCTCAACAGATTCCGGTCCAACCACGGGAAAACTAACCACCACCTGCATAAATGGGGTCTAAGGGAGTCACCACAATGCGACTGCGGAGCACCCGACCAGACCCTGTCCCATGTCGTAAACGAATGCCCACTTCGCTGTTTCCCCGGTGGAATCTCGGAACTTCATAAATACACTCCTGATGCAGCAAGCTGGCTAAAAAACCTAGATATAGAAGTTTGATCCACGCAGGATAAATGCCATACGCAATGATAAGCTGGAATAGAATGACTTACCAATTAATGCTGAAATTGTTGTACAAGGCTTTTAACATTCTAAATCACGTTTATTCTTTAGGTTAAACATTGATGCTAGATGCAATGCATTTGTGTCGGAGGAAAAAAAATGGAAGTGTAATTATCATAGCAGTGTAAAGGTTGTTTGGTGAATATTGGAGCGCCAGTCTATCTGTAACAGCTTGTAATCAAAAAAATCAATCGACAGAAATCATAGAGCTGCACAGAAGCCAATTACAGATCGAATGAGTCGAGTCAAGCGGAGTGGTATCACTCCCTTTCAGACTGACGCGAAGCAACTAACTATTGCATACTATTGCATTTGCTCAACAAACCTCAAAGGACGGTATTCGCTCTGTACTCCGTGTAATGTATATCTGTAAACAGGGATAATAATACATATCTAGGGTTGAGGTTATTAGAAAGTCATAGAATTTATGTAATATTTTCCGGCAGTTGGATTGTCAACCTGTGTTTCACACTTAAATATATTTTGACCAGGCCAGCATAATTGTGTAATGGCGAAGGAAGGTTATTATGGTTGTTAGTAATTGTCTCTCTTGATGAAAAGAACATAAATACAGCCTCACTAATAGCAGAAACGCGAAACTTTTATACATGGATTTCTCTTTTACGTAAAGACGGCTTGACCCATTTTGATGAAACTTGGTATATCGATTGCTGATAACCCTGGATTAAAACTTTCTTATTTTGATAACGAAAACATGTAGTGTTCCCGTAGGATAAGTAAAAAATTCAACTATAGATATTTCCCACTATTTGAAACTCGAATACAGGGCACGGGATAGAAGAAGACAGGATTGCATGGTTTTAGTGCAGAACAGGATATAACGGGACAGGGAAAACAATATAGTCGACGGCCATCGCATTGACTTTAAAATAAAATTTGTTTAGAATATATAATACGTGTAATAACATGTTGTTGATGTGGATTACACTCAAAAAATATTTACTATTTTTTCTATTTTATTTTGAGTCAGGTCGAGCCGCTACTATATTATTTATATACTAAGTCTTATTAACTCACCACTCGATACTATCCCTAATCCCAGGGCTATGGACATCACTCACATCAAGTGGACTTTCGATCATTTAAGCGGCATTAAACCCTTGAAATCATAATCTCAACAATGATCCCAATAGAGCTTAATGTCTTAAGAAATTACAACTTGGTTCAACCAAAATTACTTTCATAATTCATTTTAAGATTCCATCTTATCTTATCCGTTTCTCAAATGTATTCTCCAAATTTTTCCACCTTCTAACATCGTAAAGTCAGAATTTAATAGCAGGTTTCTGGTATTCGCGTATCATCTGGATATTTTTATTGCTCCATACGCTTTATATCTTCCTAATGTCCTTAATATTTATCTGATGTTGACGCCATCTTTACCGTTTTCGTACAAAGTAATGCTAGCCAAGAAATGTTTTACTTTTTTATCGTGTATTTGGGAAGCTTCAAAATTTAAAAATGTTGATATTATTCTTTTATTATTTTCAATGTAATCATTCCTGAGTCGGGCTGTGATATGAGTGATATTGGAGTTTTCTATTCATGATCAGCCCGGAGTCAGTTTGTACCCGATATGGCGATAGGCTCAAGACGCAAAATATCACATCGTAAGAAACGTGGATGTCCTGGTAGCACCTCCTACCCCCTTTGGGAAAAATACGTGTGACTAAATCTGCTACATCTAAATTTACAACAATATCGTGATATTATTTGGTTTAAATATACTTCATATTGATGAAACACACGTCCAATTTTATAATTACGAAGACACGGAAATAACCAATAAGTCAATACACCCAACATTCACATAAATTGTTCTAACCTCTGCATTGCCCCTCACTATGATTGACTCTTGTATCATGAATGTTAGAAACTATGAGAATTTTCCGGTCTCACAAACACTTAGACTTAAACAAACACCTGTAGATCAAAAACATATTTGGCATGTAGGGATCGAGCCTACGGCCTTACGGTTCACAGCTGACATCCAACCAACAGCAACTTAGAGGCGATCTACTGTAACCAAAGATTTAACCAACTTTCTCATCTTTAACTTGTGCAAATTATAATAAATATGATTATACAAACAATAAAGCATTATATTTAAGATAGAAATGACACAACGCGTCCTTGCACCGACTCTATATCACATTTATTAATATAGAAACTATAAAATGACCGCTCCATTTAACGTATTACATATTACAGCTTTGTATCTTATGGACGTTTTTATGAATAATATCCAAGTTTTATTCAGTGTAGACGTCTCAATGTCCTAATAACTGAGTAAAGTAGTTTATATTCCATACCATGCCTCGATAGCTCTACAAAGTCAATAGTGAGTTGTTAATACAATTGCACTGTTCTAGTTCTGCATTAGAATCGACATCTGAAGGTGCTTTTGGTAAAGTTATCGATTTTGGTCACGATTAGGTCAGAAATTATGAAAATAAAATTGATTTGAAAAATATGAAGAAATTTCTCGTCGAGAAAATCGCTGCATCTCCTAAAATAATACTATACTAAAAAAAATAGATGGTTCGAAATATTAATTCAATTAAATCATAATATCAAAACCGACCGATATCCCACAAAGTAAAAGTACTAAATTTCTTCAAACATTTGATCAAAAATTACGTACCAAACATCAAACATCAGTTGGAGATAGAACTGTCGCGAACCAATCCGCTTGCAATTCCTTTGAAATCAGACCGTTTTGCACTTGGCAAACACTATCTCCTATCTCTCTGGCCCATCTAGAAGCGTCGATCAAACTGGGTCAGCGATTAATTCGAAATTAGTGTAATTTATCTTCGATTTAAACACAGAAGTGAAGTGCATAATTTAAATGCAATACTTAGACTTAGAGACTGTACTTAAAATTTTTAACTTGTTGCATGCCTGTACACTATTAATAATTTGAGGTTTCTAACATTGTTGATGGGGTTTCAATTTTTTTCTTATTATATAATGAACAAGCAGTGAAGCAGCCATGTTTTGAATGTAAGCTTTTTCTAGCAGGGACGTGAAGATTACTTTAGTGACCTTTTTAACTTGTTGCTAATAATAATGATCATAATCAGGATACTGACTGCCTCGGTAGCGTAGTTGTACTACGATACGGCTACAAAGCTGAGGTCTCGGGTTCGAATCCCGGGTTAGGCAAAGTGATATTGTATTTTTTCTATTCACTATCAGCCCAGAGTCAGGAATTTGTGCTCGATATGGCGATAGGCTCGCCACCTATCACATCGTGGGACGGAACATACAAAGCGAAATGTGGGTGCACTGGCATATATAAGTATATTATGAAGTAATTTACACGTATAGTGTCAATTTAAATATGGTATAAACAATGTAAACGACACTTAGGCCTAAAGTTTACAATATTTGTTTCTGCATACAACTATACATATGTATACTAATGTCTTTTTCCCACTAGGGGTAGGTAAAAGAGCTACCAGGACACCCACATTTCGCTTGGAATGTTCCGTCCCACGATATGATAGGTGGCGAGCCTATCACCATGTTGGGCACAAATTCCTAACTCCGAGCTGATACTGAATAAAAAAACCAGTATCACTTTTCGACACCGAGACCTCAGCCATCATACATATAGCTATTTTAATTTAAACGCTTAATTATGCCTTATTTCTGTAATGCTTATAAGTATTAAGTTTTCCGTATAAATTTATAATATTGTTTAACATAAAAGAACTTCGTCGAACTTTCCTGTAACTATATCTTATTTTCAGCAATGATTTATCATCATTATCAACATAAACTCTCCTACGGCACCCCACTAGGCTCCATCTTCAACCCAACTTCCGGTCCTTAAGACCCCAGCTATATCCACAATCAGTTTGATAACTTCATACAACAATATTATCGTGTCCAGGCAGTAGTGTGGACTTACCCTTACAGTCCTTAAGACCCCAGCAACATCCATACTAAATTTGATAACAGCAATATCATTGTTGTCTTTTCAGTAGTGTGGACATACCCTTACAGCCCTTATGACACCAGCCACATCTACACTCAACTTGATAACAACATACAACAATATCATCGTGTCTTGTCAGTTGTGTGGGCTTACCTTTATAGTCCTTAAGACTCCAACCATATCCACACTCAATTTGATAAAAAACATACAACAATATCATCGTGTCTTGTCAGTAGTGTGGGCTTACCCTTACGGTCTTTAAGACCCCAACCACATCTACACTCAATTTGATAACAACATACAACAATATCATCGTGTGTTGTCAGTAGTGTGGGCTTATCCTTACGATCCTTAAGACCCCAGCCACATCCACACTTAATTTGATAACAACAATATCATCTTCGTCTTGTCAATAGTGTGGCCATACCTTTACGGTTCTTAAGCCCCCTCCCTTATTTACAGCAAGCGCTTTATGTCATGGTGCTAACACATCGTAGAAGCAGCTAAAGGTTGGATTGTATTTCCTCCTCGTTTTCTCCGTCTAGAAACTTTATTTATTCCCTCCCCGAGGATATATCTTCATGAAGAAGTTCCTATCGCGTTGGCTTTAACAAATATTTTATTGTTTCTCTCAGATACGGTAATATTTTAGTCGTGTTTATAATTTATCCAATATTTTTAACCGAATTCAAAAAAAGGAGAAAGTTCTCAATTCGACTGTATGTTGCTCTTTTTCACTTAAACATCATCAGACATTAAGATTTAATTAAGTCTTGTGTCGTGGGTATCAGATACTACAAGAGACATTTCGGCTTCATCACAGAACAGTTGAACGTCTTACTAAAACCCAATCCCGAGACCAACACTTGTAGGCCTCACAAACATTTGTCTCGGTGCAGAGATCGAAACGATCGAATATTTGATTTTTTATTTTCTAATTCATTCCTTTTCTATTTTTTTCAAAATCTCCCTCGTTGTCAATTCAGCAAATATATGATTTTAATATTCTGTAATGTATTATACTCAGCCTGTTACCAACCATTTTACTATCTATCATCTGTAATGAACAGAAAAATAACTCTGTAGTTACATAAATTCGTAATATAAATTAATAATCATATGAATCAATTTCTGCAATATTTACCGATTATTTTCCCCCTACTATATTCTTTCCTATTGTTTGCCGTGAAAACTTTTAATTACACTTCCTTTGTTGCACTTAATAAATTTATAATTAAGTTATTTTATGTTGCAAAATTAACAACAAATAACGTCCAATATATTCCTTTTCGTCATTTAAATAAATTTGGTTATCATGAAATTAATAAAAAAAATTCATATCACTTCACACTTGATTAGATTACTTGACTAAACGCTCAGAACCAGGTTTTGTAGAATAGAAATTAGCTGAATGTATGTAAAGGTTTAATACAAATATATTAGCAAAATGGGAAAGATAAAATTAATTTTAATAGCAGCTCTAAACTCTGTCTTGTCTAAAAACACTCGTCGGCGCCCGAACAAGAAGCTGGAGTGCGGACACGTCCCAAAAACTTTATTACCATTACCTTTTGAAGAGATTAACGCCGTCCCAAATATAATTCGCGTCAGCGGACCTCCAACAAAAACGCCCCTGTTTACTCACTCCGCGCCACAAATGTGCCGAATAAAGGTCGAAACCCAGAGAAATCTCTTAAGTCGTCGAGGCGTATTTTTTGAAGCGCGGCTACACTCGTGACCGATATGAATGTGATGCAATTTGTCAGGTTTACGTGGTTATTTGTACGCGAGTTGAACGCAGGTGCGACTTCAGTTGTACCTAAGGCTCCGTTTCATGGAATAATAATGACGGATTCGACTTAGGGAAGACTTAGCGTAGCGCCCCGCCCCGGACGCCTACGGCGCGCCACTTACCCGCTTTGCTCATTTGCACGGCTCAACTTACTTCCCCGAATGTCTCTACGGGCTTAGTGATAGTTTACTCGTGGATTTTATTGACTCCCTAAGCGACGATATTTCCATTTAGGTGTTGACGCGAAGGGTATATGCCTGTTTTCTTTACGAGCGTTCTGCTCCGTCATATTAGACGTTCAGTAGCAACAACAATATAAAGAGACGTAACACTAAAACACATCGCAATGACGATCGTAAATCTGAAATAAAAGAAAGATCGATGCGCGGATGCACAGCTGAGATTCTACAGATACTGGAGAATTTTTATTAAATATCTGATATGTGAACGTCTGAAAATGCAGATTTGAATATAACAGTCGTATTGCACAGGCCCCGCGGGGAAATCTTATTCCAATATCACCGTTCATGATGCTCGACGCAATTTAGCTTGTTGCTATACTCGTATTGTCTTCTTACGTATTAAGCCAGGCCGCATCTGGTCGCACGTGATCATCTCGAAACTAATATTATCTTTTATTCGAAACATACAGGCTCAAATATATTTGGCTTCATCAATCATAGGGTGGACGGCCGGCTTAATGCATGGATGCAGGCCGCTTTTGGCAGGTGTCTGATAAAATCCTTGAGAGAGTCATGTTTATTGCTACGAATGAATTGAATATCAATTATTTTAAACAGTGAAATAAATTATAATAATAGAGGAAACACCGCAAATATTTGGAGTGAATCAACAAATAACCGAACGTATTCGAACATAATGTAATTAGAGTGATTCTCTAATTTCCCTAAATCCCACAAAATAGTTGTTATTTACAACCATTAGTTTAATTTAATAAATTTTGACATACACTAATAAATTTTGTGTATATTAAAAGCAACTGGCGATGGGAAAATATTCAATTAATATTTTTTTATGTTTATGAGGCACATCATATTTAGCCTCTGGACAGACATTATAGAAACACTTAAAAATTATTATGAAGCCAAAACGAACACCTACAATCGTTTTTGACTTCTCATCGCATCAAAACAAATATAAGCGTGTTGTGCGATCTGTTAAAGAATTAAAAATTTCCTAAAAGCCACAATGATACACTATGCCATACATACATACAACTCACACCTTTTTCCCAAAAAGGGTTGGCAGAGCCACAAACCACTATCACCTCGACCGACCCTGGATTCGAACACAAATACTATTCTTTCGGTAACGTGTGGCCATTAATATATCTATGTACATGTTAAAAAACCATTTTTAAATTCCAATCAGTAAATTGAAACAACATAGCCCTGATTCTCAGTTTGTTAATTCCAGCTGATGTTGTAAGTTTAATGCCAGTTATGTAAACAACAAATTAATAGTTCCGTTGAAAGATCGACGTCAAAATCAATCTAAAACTAAAACATAATTCTCAAAGATATCAAAACTTAGTGGTAACAAGTCTTACTTTGTCATGCGCAGAGACGCACTTGAACTGAAGGAAGCGGGTCAAGAACCTCTAATTTGACATAGGGATAGTTTAGCAGAATAAATTATATTTATTATGTGCAAGTATTAAATCAGGAAGTCGCTGGATGCATGCCGCTTCCACCAGGTCAATGTGGAGATCCTTGGGTGAGGATGTTGAGCATTGGACTTCCTGTGGCTAATATCAATAATAATGATGGTGATGATGATGATGAAGTTTTATATTATGGTTGTTTACCTTCATCAATTTGTCCATTAATTTTATTTATTTATAGCCTGAAATCATTTTGATATTTGAGAATAGACTTCTTATAAAAAAGACCAGTTGATCATTGCATTTCATTTAAATAAATAAAATTATCTTATTGACGGTTTCAGTAGTGCAATGTTGAATTATTTTTGTAACAGCAAACAAAACCATATACACGAACACCAACTCTCCTCCAATCCACAACCAACAATTAAAAACATCTCAAACTTCAGCGTCTTCTGTAAACATTTAAATATATTTCCAACACCTCATAGAGTTTTATAAGATACGTCGAGTTTCAAACATATACAATAGTCACTTCCAGGGATTATAGCTTCGCGTCGTCTCTATCTCGAGTTATCTGACGTCACGGGCAGCCAGGGTCTATCTTAATTAACCGGAGAGTCCGTTTATTGATTCCTAGTAATTTAGCAAGGTCCTATCTTCGACCCTTTGAGTGCAAGGCTAGACCGCATCTTCGGCAGTTCGAATGAATCTTAAATGTCGTTGAGACTTTCTGAGGTTTTGTGGAGCTACTTTATTCTTATGCAATCCTATTTGTACGTATACCTCTGTATATAATAATATTTACATTGTATTTGTAATAAAGTTATCCTTGCTAAATCATAAACTAACACATTTATTATATCTTATTGTTTGTAACTGTCTCTCTCGATGACAAAAACGTAAATCCTTACTAATGTATGGATATTTGTTACTCATTCACACAAAAACGGCTAGACTGATTTTTATGAAATTGGTTATAGGAGTGGCCGACACCCTGGATGAACACATAGGCTACTTTTTATTCCAGAAAATGTAGTATTCATGTGGGATGAGGAAGGAATTCAAATATACATATTTGCTACTCATTCAAACTCGTATGGGTGGCACAGGACAGGAGAGGACGGGATTACATGCTTTTCGTCTCGTGATAAAATGAGGTAAAGCGGAACCGTATAGGACGGGGTGAGACGGGAAATGTAATATAGTCAACGGTGGTCACAGTGTTTGAATAAAAATATTTAGTATAAATGTTGTTGATGAAGACTGGACTCAAAAATTATCCTCACCCAAGCAAAGCCGGGCTCAGCAATTATTTTACATTTTATAAGAAAATCAACAATATACGCAACTCATATAATGTACTGATCGAACATAAAATAAGTATTTCGCTGTCGTAATTAGGTTACTAAGGGGCTTTAGGTCTTTTCTATCATATGAACGACTATACACATAGTCTATCGCAGAACGTCTAGACTTACAAGATTCTGTTAAACTCACATTAGAATTGACCCTGACATCTACATAGAAATATGAAAAACACATTACCTAAATTAGTTTTAAATTTCGTAAAAAAGTATTTATATTTGGACCTAAATCCGGGTAGCATTCTAAAAGGGTTACAATTGTCCCCGACACGTGAATAATACTCAAACTCCAAAGGCCTAATTATACTTGTCCATTACGCTTTATTTTTAAATTTTAAAGTGCAGACCGTAATGTCCCGAACCCGTCTGCTAATTACCCGATCATTGCGTTACATTTTTAATTTTATTTATTATGGTAAAGTTTTATATAGATATCGCATCAGTTTGAACAAATGAAGAGCTAATGGGATTAATTTTCACAGGAAATAATAAGATGTATTTGCAATTGTTGTTAACTGACATTTGGAGTTGCCTTTATACTAATAGACATGCTTACGTCCGAATACTGGAACGCCATTCAAATAATAAGTTACTCTTAATAGCGCACGGCCCACTTAGCCAGTACATTTAATCGGGATTTACGTAGTAGTTAAGCGCCATTTATATTTAAGTAGCGTTCCAGTATTTGGGCATTAGAATCATTAAAAACTCTACTTAATCTTGCTAAAAATAAAATGAATTTTTATTGAGCCGTTAATTGGCACTGTGAAACTCCTGTAGCGAAGACTATATTACGAGTAGTATTTAATAGTAAAACTGCAGCCGAAGACGAAATTGTGAGATTGTTGGCTGCATTGTCTTAAAAATACTCATTATAGAATGCTATGCCCACTGGAAATTCTTTCAAAGACGTTAAATTGTTGACTAGTTTAATAAAGTTTTTCCCCACTAGACGGCGTTGTAAAATATTCCGGTTTATTCATAGACAATTTTTAAACCATTCAATAGCTTAAATAGATCTATAATTTTCGTTGTATTTGGTAAAAAATAGATTATAATAGCATCAGCTTTCAAGGATACGATATTGAAGCTATAAAATACGAAGATAAAGCATATAAATGTAATAAAACTCACATTTCAGGTGTACATAATTATAATTTATTTAAATTAGAACTTACTTTTATATCTCCAGAAATCACAATCTTAGTACGTTCGGCACACACTCACTCGTTCACCAGTATTCCCGTCTTCCTCGGAGATCCACACTTGTTCCGTGTTCAATCCAGAATGCCCTCCAATAAAGAACCGCTCATTTTTATATATTTTCCAAATGTCAAAACAACTCTTAATTTTATACCTTCATCCGTCCGATAAAATTCCTTTTAATTTTAACATTACTAATTTTAATTTTAGGTTACTATTTTAAAATCTTTTGATTATTCAGTATAGAATTTAATCAACCTAACATAAAGATAGGAAAGCTTTGCTATAAATAAGTATGCAATTACCGAACCGGTAAGCCTGTGTCGAATGGTATTCGTCTTAGTAAAAACTTTTTCAATAAAATCGTTCCCAGAAAAATGCTTCGGTAAATCAGGGTTCCTTTTATACTCCCTGTGATTGTTTACGATGAAATTGAATCTAACAAGACTGTAATTGTTTTAATTTAAAATTCATATTCTACAGTGGTAGTTAATATTATGTACACTACATATAAAATATGTTAAAAATATTGTATTTTAAGGCTATGTTAAAAGCATTCTAAACAGGATTTCAATATATTAACGTATGTTTTGTATAAGCTATGTTTGCTAATATTAAATTAAAGTAAAAAAATGATACGCAAATATTTACTACATTGCGCCTGATGGCAATTGCAGTGCTACCTGTGTGTGAAAGAATTTGTCAAATAGGTGTAAAAGTTTCAGAGCCTATTCAATGCAAACAGACCGTAAAATATTTCCGCGTTATAACATTAATTTATACAAATCATCGCCCAATTTAAAGGAAATTGACCCAATTTCACTATTTTCTAATTACCGTAGGTTTATTTAAAACTCTGTAAGCTGAGTAACACATCGACTTGTTAATTTAGTGATACATCCAGGATGGAGCGGTGGAGTAATTTATTCGGCGGCCGGATTGCGGTCGAAGAAATAAACGCGATTGTTTCCGAAGTAGAATGTTTCTAAATCACTCGTAGATTGTATCGGTTGCATTGCACTTCCGTACGGAACGGTAAAATGGCTTAATTACATCGTACTTGGATATTTTAGATTTAATTGTTTTTGTATTTATATAAACTCCAACTGGGTAACCCATATTTTATTCTTAAGCAATTCTTCAGAAGTATCCTTTTGAAAATAAGCCCCCATGGATTACACATTGAAGTTATTGTGGTAATAATATATAAATAAATACACCCAACAGTTACATAGATAGTTCTGAACATAGATTACAATTATATACAGAGATAGATGAGCAACTCCACTTTTTTTTATTTTCCGACATGATTTGGCCATCAGAGGGCGCGCTACGCAAAAGCGCGAAATTTCATATTTGTTATTCCAATATATCAAATGTCTATCTTTCGTAACAACTTGTAATTTCAACCAATTTCAAGTTGAAATTGTTTTTAATATCAAGAAAATTTATAATACCAACATATTTACAATACATATTTCTTGGTTTAGTGGTACACTTCCGCCATTTAACAATTAGATTTTAACTCATTACAAGATAATTTTCCGTTCTCGCCAGAGCGTGGCGAAATAATTGTTTTCAATATTTTTCATGTATGAAGTCGCACCCCTACGGTCCTGAACCCAGATTAAGATCAATTAAGTCTTGTGGGTATCAAAAAATACGAGAGCCTTTTCGTGTTTTATTGCTGTTATAGATAGCCCGCCTGATGGTAACCTACACCTACCGAAAGAGAAATACATTTCTTATTACTAAGTTTGAATGAGCGAATTCAACAGCTGCTCAATTCTACAGAACATTGATGTGAAGTATCAGCTGAACTACTGCATTCTTAGCAATCAGTGAGTGACATAGTCTCAATAAACATTTTTAGGTGGTTATGATTCACTAAGCTGTAAATTTGAAGGCAATGACAGTCACTATCAGATTCCTCGTTTGATCACTTGCCAGCCCACTACTATAAAAGAGAATAATATTTCTGCTAAAAGTGCCAAAACCAAACTACTAAAACAAACAAAGAGAAATTCCCGATTCTCCGCCCATGTAAATGAATAAAACCCGACTCCCGCAGAGATCCTTTCGAAATATTCAAAATATACTGAACCATTAACTGTCCCAACTCGCCGAAAGTTTTTTACGTGGAACAGAATACCCTGCTTTCAATACATTTTTCTTTCAGTAACATTCGCCGTACGGTAACAAAGAGAGCTCGTAAACACGCTGAGAACCGATGCTTTGTTACTTAAATACAAGCGATGTTTATTTGCTTGCCTTTATTCAAACTCTTTGTAAGAAAACGCGAATCTGAATTTAAATCAAAAGTGCGACAATTTTATTGTTGCTCACGGCAGTTGGAGGACAAACGTTTACTGTTGCTTTGAATTATGCTATTTATTTCTAACACTCTTACTAGGTTTCATATATTTTTCATAACAATATTTATAGTTTTTACTAGTATACATTTTACTACATATTTACGTTATCTATGTTGTTACTTATATAAATCATACTACCTATATTTCGATTGCTGAAGTGACCAACCTTGGATATAGTTCACGTTGAACCAAAACAAACTTTTTACTCTTATAATATGACTGCTACTATTTCGTATTGCAAGTTTTATGGTGTGACCCGTAAACAATATTCTTTCTATGAAATTCAATAAATTAGCGAATATTGATAAAAACATTTACTGCACTTGCTAAACTTACATAACTTGCAGCTCAAACGGGCTCATCTCACGCACGAGGCAACATTTTGGCATAAAAAACTAATTTGCATAGTTTTCCGCTATCACAATATCTAACTAGACCCAAACCAGGCTATTTGCAAAATTGTTGGCAACACATGCGATGCTAAAAGGCGTGCAGCACCGCTCGTCGGTGATCATGCATGCAATCAAATAGATTTATTTCCACAGCTTTGTTCCCAACACGTTGGCTCCAATAGGGGTGGGGAAAAAAGAAAAATACTTTTTTTTCTTTCCGTCAGGGATTAGTCACTATCCTCTATGAATCCAGATGGAGTGAATTACGATGGCTATGAAAGAAAATTTTGTGTGATATTTTGGAACTGCCTTTGAAGAATCATCGCATGTGCAATTACTAAATTGACAATAACCAATACTTTTGTACTTGCACTGTAAAATGATTACGCTGTACCTGTAAATACGTGCGTTGTTCTCGAAATAAAAATAGAATGTCGAGTGTCAACAGAACAGTATATTCCAGGTGCTAACACAATGAAACCCAACTAGAAATACGGCAAAAAAACTAAGTTACATACATATTTTATTGGAGTTATATGAGAAAAAAGTCTCTATTTCACAACCCTAGCGGCATCTCTAATAAACTACAGCCTACAATGTTTTCAGCTCAAATTTCACGTGGGAATTGTAGCTAACTCGAGTTTCAGAGAATTGCGAGTTGGGATCTAAATCAGCGGGACAAATCGAAATACATAAATTTGATACCGCGTGATGGAATCCCAAGTTCCAAGTAGGATTGAATGTCAAATGTCAGTTTGCGTGACGTGTTGTTTGGAATTGGAACTTCGGAATTTGAATTACCCAATCTATGGTTGGCTGCCTCTTTCAAATAAGTAATTTGGGTGTATTCCGACAGATGTCACTATGTACTATAATAACTTTAAATTATACTACTTTCTATGGCAATTTGAAGAGATACTAGGGAGCCTTTTAGAGATTTGTTAAGTTTAGGCCCTTAATGTCACATTCTATAACATGCCACTGTTGATTGTGGCCCACGAGAAATTCATCACGAATGCTACAAACTAACGAAAACGCCAATAACAAAGGAAAATCTACTTATAAACGACAGCCTCCGTGGCGCAGTTGGTTCGACGCCGCCTGTGAAACGAGAGGTCGCGGGTTCGATCCCCGCACCGAGAGAAATGTTTGTGCGGTCCACAAATATTTCTTTCGGGTCTGGGTGTTTGTGAGACCGAAAAGTCTCTCGTAGTTCCTGATACCCACGACACAAGACTCGATCTTAGTGTGGGGTCAGGACTATGTATGTGACTGTTGGGTGTTATTTATTTATTAAAGTAGATTTAGTTAGTGTAATAACTCAACATAAAAATCAAAAATAGTGGCTTTTCTATTTATAAAATGGATTAAGTCTTTAAATTCTGCGATAAATGAGCAACCAACCACAACTGCTGTATTAGCTTAAGAGAATGTAGTGGCAACTTGTAAGCAAATGCTAGCTGAATCCAACTTCCAGTCTCTGTTAACCGATAATCGACTGCGCTGGTGGTTTCTCTCGAAAGCAACATACTAGCTGTTTGTAGCTTGAAATGTCGGATTAAAATTCTCACCAAAGTTGGTTTGTTTCCTTGGTTTGTTTCGTTGGTTGTAGTGTTGAGCAGGACATGACTTGAAAAAGAGTTTGTAAGAGTAGCCTCATTTTTGTACTGAGCCAGTACAATGTCCCACTTCAATTGAAGTGAGGCGTACTGACGCTTATTTGTGGGTCATAACTTTGTCTCACGGCTCAAGCCAATGAAATGACATTACAGAACAAGTAGTACACCAAATATGAAGTAGTACACGTTAAAAAGTTGAGCCGCTCTTACATTTTGACGTCATGTACGGGACAAATGTACTGCCTCTTGTATGTCCTACTCAACACTAGTTGGTTGCATTCTAATGGAATTAGTAGACATTGGCTAAATATCTGTTAGCTGGTTACCAAGATTTATGGATGATATTAATATTTATGATTAGGTACTTAGAAATATGAGACTTAATCGTACTGTCACCACTCTCAATCGTACTGTTGATTGTAGAGGAGGCCCGTGTCCTACAGTGGGACATATAGGGTCTGAAACAGATCCTGAGAAATATGATATTTTATATTACACCGAAATAAATATTGTTATCTGAAAGTTAAATACAGCGACGCGACGGTTAAAAATGTCAATAATATGAATAATAAGATATAAGAAGGAAATAATCAAATTAATAATAATATATGTATCTAATTACTTCTAAATAAGACCGTATCTTCAGTCCCAAGTCTAGTCCCTTCAGTTGTGAAGGATGCCCTTTTCCAGCTTTAAGACATGTAAATATAGATAAAGTTTCGACTTCTTTATTAAATAAACCCTCACAATCCTACACGAAATAATTAAATACACCTACCGCGCCACTTCAAACAGCTAATGCTTTAAATACTTGCAGCTGCGGAGCTAATTACAGCAAATCTTATCTATGCTGTTTACCATAGATACTTAGAATTCCAACAAGTTTAGCACAACGCCGTTGGTGAGCACACGACCACAGAACACTAAGACCGACAGACCATCTAAGACAAAAGTTCCTTTATAGAACACCAAATGTTCCGAAGATCATCTAAAAACGGTTGGTGCAACAAAGTTGGAAATCTTTACCGGACGGCAACTAGAAAAAGTTTAGTTTCAACTGCGTCTTGTAAGTTCTATGGTAATGCATTTTCTAAGAGTTGTGGTTTTGTAAAGTATTTTAAATTTTTGCTTTATTGTGGTAAGTGAATAGTTTCCTTTAAAATAAATAAAAATAATTTTGAAGAGGGATTCGATTTTTAACAGTAGTCTGAAAAAGCTAAGGATGTTAATTAATTATTGTGAGACGTAGTTTGGAGACATTTTTGTATTCAATTAAAAAATTCATATACAATCAAGTTTTTAAAAAACCAAAGATTATACTTTCTCATACCAGTTGTTATTACATATTTCGACGTTTACGTCCTACCAAACAATTCACAACTTTGTACACTGGGACTACTAATCCCACAAACACAAACTTAAATCTTGTAAGTAATCCCAAACCGTACATATTGCAAGCGTTGTAAAATGCACCTCAAGAATGTGAGTGGTGTTCCTGCGCGCAGCATACTGAGTCGTCTGTCGAGGAGCGTGTTGTGTCTGTTACCTGCAGCGAAGGCAAACGGACGCCCGCATATTCCGACGCTTTTACATTCGATTCATGCGGAACTCTATCTAAAGAGAACTCGATTGCACTGAAGTGCGCACAGCGAGTTCTTTCGCAAAAACTCTTTTGCGAGATGCACAAAGTTCCACTGCAAGCACCGAACTTTGCATGGGAACGCAACTGAGTTTTACGTGCAATTTTCTAAACAAACATTCCAGTCGCGAACTTCCGTATCGACGATTTTATTATCCAATTGAATTATAATTTTACTGAACGAATACTTTGGAATTCCTTTACAAGTTTCGAGTTTGCGGTCGAAACGTTTTGAATCGAGTTTCAGTCTAATCGAGTATCGAAAACAGATTGAAACAACTTTGTTGATTTTGTTTAATTCGTCTACCTGTGTTGATCTCACATTTAGGTCAACGCAATATATTTTTTATATAATGATTTAACTATTGGATTTTTCTATTCATTATCAGCCCAGAGTCAGGAATTTGTGCCCGATATGGCGATAGGCACGCCACCTATCACATAGTGGGACGGAACATAAAAGGCGAAATGTGGGTGTCCTGGCACCTCTGCCTACCCCTTCTGGGATATAGGCGTGAGTTTATGTATGTATGTATGTATGTATGATTTAACTTTTGATTTTAGCCTCACTTTCTGAACTATTTGACCTATTAAGAGGAAGTTCTCTATCTGTATTAGCCCATATACGTCCCACTGCAGGGCACGGTCGTCCTCTATAATCAAGAGTACGATTGAGAGGGGTTAGGCCATATGCCACGCTGGCTTAATGCGGGTTGGCGGAATTCACATACCATAGAAATTCCTTCCAGATCCCTATGGTATGCAGGTTTCCTCAGGACGTTTTCCTTCAAAGGAAAGTTAACAGATCTTAATCCAAACACACCAACCTCATGCGTCATCAGAGATTTTCTAGTTCTTAGAAATTCTTATAGTGAACTTTTAACAATGCTGGCATGAACCTTATTTTATTTGTTTGCTCATTAAGAAAACTTCAACCACAATAATATAAACCCATGAGTAGCAAGTTGTACAATCCGCAAGAACAAATCCGATTGCATTAACAGAAATTTTGGTTTAAGCTGTCCATTATCGTGATTTGAGTGCATATTGGAACTAATCAGCACAGTTGGAACTAGGAACACTAAAACCAAAGCAAATGTATGTTTACTTAGCGATGAATGCTTCGTGTTTAAACTGGCTAATTTTATGAAAATCCTGGGTGATTATGTAATTGTAAGTAGATAATATCGATGTTAAGAACTGCAGTGTGTAGTATCACAAAGAAAATTACACTTTATTCTATTCTTTTAAATGCTATCAAGTGCTTTAATGTTATTAATATTATTAACTATCATGGTTGCATAAATTAAGACTGATTCTTTGCCTGTTGAATTACATAAATTGTCTTCTCACAAAATATTTTTTATAAAAACATAGTCCATTTTTACTCGTCTAAGTTGAAGGAGAATTTAATTAATATGTATGTTGGTAGATATAAAAAATATCTAAACACTATATTTGAACGAGAAAAATGCGACAAATCCTATCTAGCTGTGGAAAAGTTAGCAGCTGACGTGTTCTCCTTGAATATTTTAAGAGGTGTGTAAAGTGTAACGGCGAAGGAAAACATCGTGAAGAAAACTAAATATCATATAGATTTGAATTATTTTTCATATGATGTGTAAAACGATGTTAACCTATTGGCAACACACTAGACACAGCTGCCAACATATTCACGGTAGCTGCGGGTTCAAATCCCAGGACACCTCTGGGGTTTCGGAGACATGTGTCTAATAATACTAATAATCCATTACCTAGCACTATAACAGTGAAGGAAAACATCGTAAGGAAACCTGTATACTATAGCGGTTTGTAAGAAATTCTACCCGCACCTGGCCAGTATGATGGATATTGGCCAAAGTTGAATAGAATTTATCTTACCGTCAGTATAAAAATCTATATCCATATAAACTTTGTTCCATCGAAATGCTTGTGCATCTTTAAACATGGCAATTAAGGATCAGATCACATCTCTGGAATATGATGCACATCCAATTAGTCCATAATGCCCGACTTTCAGCATCTAAATCGCTGACCTCTATTAAAATTGTAAACCCTAAAATCCGCACAGCTTAATTTCTTTGCACGTTCTGGCTCCGTCGGAAAGTCGTTTCGGCAAAGTAATTGCTTATGAGTGGAAGCGGATAAACGAAACGAGCTCCACTCTGCCGGGACTCGTAAAATGGACTCAGGGGCTTGCATTTAATTAATACGAGCAGTTGAAGTACGTGAGAGCACATCTCTCCGGAATAGAATCATTCCTTTTGACCGCCGAACTGACTCTTCTAGCCGAAAAATTACCCAAATTACCACGTCCGCATCAGCACTTTATCGACTTCAGCGTGCAGCGGTGAATATTTTCGCCATTTCATGGTTCAATTTATTTACTGGTATATTTAGACCTGTATAGGGTTTTCAGGTGAACGTGTGACCTACTAAACGTCGTAGGCATTTGGTCGGTATCGTTGTAGGCCTGTTGATAAATCACTGTAGATTTCTTTAGGGAAAGCATTTGATGATGAAAACTGTAATTAAGATCTTACTATAAAAAAGTTTGTTTAAAAACCCAGGCTTTACATATATGAAGCTTAAAACTATTTTCATTAACTTTTATTTTACGACCATCAATTTGCCAAACATTATCGTTTTGAAAATCCTGTCTCACTTATCAAAAACTGACACAAATTAATTCACAGACTGTGTGACTATGCTGACACTATAACTATAGATCAAAGTTCTGCTGACAAAGCTGAAGGCACTTAAACTACACCCGTTTATATTGCATTTTGATGACAGCTCCGTATTTTTTCCTAACGACTGACATTTGCATGGAGCTCGTTAAACACAAATGATACCTTTGCACGGAAGTACTCGTGTCGCTTCTAATTAGAAGATCTTCTATTACTAACAGACGTAGACTGGCCATCGGCAAAAGGAATGTTAAGGTCAATAGTCTTTAATTTAAAGACAGGACAAAAGGGACACCAATAATAGGAGAGACAAGAGCGCGATTACAGAACGACTTTCTCGTTACTGTTTTCGGATTTTATAGAGTTGTGGGATGTGATAACGGGTGTGTTTGTGTAATTTTAATGTGATTTTTTTTTATCTTGCGGTCATTAGGGCAATATCTTTCCTGCATGGCGCAGTTGTTTAGACATCTCATGTGAAACGAGAAGCTACGAGATCGATCCTCGCAAAGAAACAAATATTTGTACAATCCGCTGGTATTTGTGAGACCAAAAAGTCTTTCGTATCTATTTGTTTCGTTATCTATTAATATTCTATCTTGATGTGGGATCAGGACTCACATACATAGTCCTGTTTAGTTATTTATTAAAAAACATAAATTTTGGAACCTCTATATAAAGTGGTTAATATGGTAAGAGGATGTCGGACTTCCTCTAAGACATCGTTTGACCGCCGTTAGAGGCTCATTAGGATCTACAAAGGGTTTAAATCTGTATACCAGTGTCAGGTTTTTATTGAACCAAGTTTAGCTGAAATATACGCAAGCGTGTCGGTCTGCCTCGGTGGCGCAATTATTCTATGACACGATTACAAAGCTGAGGTCTTGGATTTGAATCCCGGGTCGGGCAAAGTGATACTTGATTTTTCTGTTCATTATCAGTTAGAAATTTGTGCACATTATTACGATAGGCTCGCACCCTATCACATCGTGAGACGGAACATACAAAGCGAAATGTGGGTGTGTTTATAGCACTTCTGCCTACCCCTTCTTCATTCTAGGAAAAAGCCGTGAGTTTGTGTATGTATATGTCGGGCTAAAAAGGCAAGGATACCATGTGTTGGTATTAATTTGTAATATAAATTAATATTAATTTTTCTCCCCTGGATTGCTGAAAAAGCAATTTGAGAGCTTTCCTATCGTTATAAAAGAATGAGAGATAAAAGCTAAGAACTGCGAAGGTTTTAAAGTTGTAACATTTCTATATAGATCCGTTTTTTTCCTAGGGTCGTTGTCGGTATGCAAATTGCGAATTCATTAAATGATTGTACGTCCGTCCCGAGTTTTCGTTTTTTCTCTCATGCTTGTTAAGAGTCTCTTGTGCGCTGTTGTATCTACGAGTGTGTGCGCGTTAATATAATTAGACCAAATATAATTTGTTTGTCTTCGCTTTGATTATAAATGGGTTTAGTTGATATCGATACTATGATTAGTTTATTGATATTGATACATATGGATTGTAACGAATTTAATAAGTATCCAAAATACATTAACTCAACGCGAATATGTGAAGTGAAAGTGATACTATATAATTAACAAAAAACGTCTAGAAAAATCCATAGACATACTTTCAGGAATGCTATGACATATATCTAAATTACATTCTTACTTATCAATAATAAGAAATGTTACTTTATATTTTAAAATAGTATTTCAGCAAGCAAGATTTCTTTGTATTCTTTTGGCGAATGAATATCTAGACGCAGAGAATTTATACTTTTCACACAAATTGACAATTCGACGACACAATACGAATTCTTTTACGGAACTTGTTAGAAATACATTTACAGTCGGTGTTTAGAGTACAAAATGGCCTTTTCAAACAGGTTTTAAGACTTCTAACAAACAAAATAAAATAAGGAAAATGAAACAATTTTTTCAAGACTCCTAAAGTTAATCTGAAGCATTTTTACGGGCAAAGGAATAATTGTTACATACTTGCCACTCAGCCGAAAGTAAGGAAAAGATGTAAAAATATGTTAATTGAACGCGCACTTAAACTGTGCTGAGTTATACTCGCAAACCTCGGCAATGTAGTGGGAGGAAAATCTTAATAATGTACATGTTTTGGAAAATTATACTTTTTAAAAATCTGGATGTATGAATTATTTCAGCCAGCGATATCCTTTTTGGGAATAAAGCACAGTACCGGTGGGTTTTGAAAATAGTGTAATAAATTGGTAGAAAAGTATGTAGTGAGAAATGCATTGCCTACCACCCACCATTGGGTCTCTGGACCTCACAATGGACTCCTTCACCATCACCTTTCTTATATTTCAATAATTTAATCAATGCAATAAATATTTTTTATTGCTTAGGTCCGACAAACTGGATAGTGGTACCACTCCAGGCGAGCCTGCCGATTCGTGCTGAGTCTTGAATGACAACAGCATTCTACACTCCTAAATGTTAATAAAATCCATCACAAATTTTCATATGTAAAGCTTGAAACTGAAAACACCATAACCTCATCAACCACGCCTATTCAAAATCACTCTTTCCTTTCTCATGGTTTTGTAACAAGAAAGGTTATATCAGGATCTTAGGCTACTTACAAAGCACCCAACCCACTTTAATAAATAATTAATTTATCCATCCCTAATTCCTTTATTTGACTCATATAATTACATTTGCAGACCCACAAATCTTCACAAGACAAGATTTAGTAGTTTTCGGTTACAATGTCTTGCATTATTAAGTACTGTGCACTGCTAATAAATAAGAGCTGAAATCGCTTGCTGTACGTAAATAAAACATATTGTGTTTTATATCTTACGAAGTTATTAACCCTAATATAGTTTCATAAGAATCTAGTCCCTTATCTTCAGCTTCAAGATGAATATTACTAATATATAATATAGTAAAAGTCTCTCACAAGGATTTTTAAAGCGACCTCTTGTAGGTGACTTACATCCACCAAGTATTCGCAACATAATATTATGAACATATTATGAACCAAGTCTACACGGAAACTTTGTAGTATTTTCAATCATCAGTCATTAGCCTATATGCCCTGCTCACAACCATTACATGCGTAAAATTAAGTCCGTTCGTTTCAGCCACACGAAGTCCACTGCTAAACCTAGATAGACCTCCCCCAATTACCTATCCTACCTACTACCTACATCGACCTATTGAAAACAGCCTAAATCCAGCGATTTCCTACGTCGTCTGTCCACCTTATAGGCAGAAAATTTAACTTCAAAACCCTGTAGTTCCGAATATAACATAATTCTGGTAACTACTGAAAATAATTCAGATAAATTATCAATAAGCATAACTTATAGGGGTGAAGGTTTTTATATTTTTAACACACTCAAAAAACATTTGGTGCCGACACGTAGCTTTGCAGGTAAAATTCAAACATGGAAATGGAACCCACAGCTTTTATCATCATAGTCTCCGTAAAAAGAAAAATAAATCCATAAAATGCAACAGAACAATGCAAATAGACAATCATAAAGTTCCCTCTACCACACAATCGCGGTAATAAAATGCACATTACGATGTAAATAGCGATAAGGTGTGACGGATGTCCCATAGAAGTCTCCAGGTGCCGGTCGCGACCGTATATCACATCTATGTGACACTCTTGCTTATACCCTGGTACCTGCCCACCCTTCATTTATCATAACTATTTGAATTTAAGGAAACTATAGAAGAAATATAGCTGCAGGTCAGTGTGTATTTGAATTTTAATGGAAGATAACTTTGTTAAAAGATATTGAAATATGTTGTTAAAAAGTACGGAAGCGACATATTTAGGTTAGAAATTAAAAAGTTTGAACAAACAGAGTGAATGCGGTATTAACAACCAACATAATTTTCTTAGAATTCCAATACAATATAATGAGAACATGTGAGAAAATGACCAGTTGCAGAACGTCAATGAGCTAATATAATCAACGTAATTAACAAAATATCCAAAACAAATACAGTGCAGTAGCTTTCCGGTAATGCAACCGAAATGACAATATCAAATGCATTCCCTGTATCGAAAGCACAAAACAAACATCGGAATAACACGGAAACAATCGTTCATTACTTTCTTTGTCGTTCCATTACGCTCACGTATTAATGGAATACTGGTGAAACGTGCTGCAAAAACGGCATCGACTTTAAAGAAAATTACGCCACCGTTCTGAGAAAGGAAAGTGCACGCCGGGTTTTATGGATGGGTTCTGTCTCTCATCCTGTATGATGTTTTTGAACGGGGAAACCTTTTCAATTTTATTTCAGAAATGAAAACATTATACCTGAAAAGCTGAAATTGAACAGTTTTGATTTATGTTTACTTGTGGAATATCCCGCTATGCTTTGATGTAATATTCATGTGATGTAATTATTTCATCTAGTCCACTGGTCTATCATGAAAAACTGAGATAAACAATAGTAGTGACACTACAACACAATCAAACCTAAGTAAAAAAAGAAATAGACGAAGAATTCTTAAAACAAAATAAATAATAAAAAAGAACATCTCAAGAAATGATGCGTTCAACATGCAATAATAGGAACGACAAACACCACTTGTACGCTTCGAACTGAACTCCAAAACGATAGCAATACGGCGAGTGTTACCATTATTGGATGAATACAAAATGAACCAACAGACAGGATATCCCAATACTTGCAAATAATTATTGCCAATGAGAAAATACTGTATGGCAGAGCATGGAGCGCGAAACGTCACATCACCCCGCGAAATTGCATCTACTACCTAATCTGTATTCAAAAACACTTCCCAATACATTTGTCTATGAGACTTTAACGTCAAATATTAAAGACTAGTAGGGTGAACTTAGACATGGTACAGTCGCGTATAGCTACTACTCGTATAGCCTTGCAGAAAGCTTGGTAATTATAATCTTATCTAGAGTAGAAAGTTATGAATGTGTGTGAATTTAATAAAGAGTACACGGAGCAACAAAACTGTTGAAAAAAATAATTCGTTATCAGATTTCTGTAATAAATCAAATATAACAAGTATACAATAATAGGCAAACTAATTAAACATTACAATATTGAAATAAAATTGGCGTCTAGTAATGAAATTGAAAATAACATCGATTCAAATGCTACTCCTTTATACAAGCAGCTTTTCAACACTTCTCATTATCACTATAATTTCAAACTGATAAGAACTAGTGAGGAAACCTGCATACCATAGCGATTTATAAGAATTTCTATGGTATGTAAGTCCACCAACACGCATAAGGCCAGCGTGTTAGACTATATGGCCTGACCACTCACAAACGTACTCTCGATTGGAGAGTAAGCCCGTGCCGTGCAGTGAGACGTATATAGGCTGAAACAGAAGAACCAGTGAGCAATTATTTTTATTCAATTTTTAAACAGTAAAAAAAAGTAATTATTTTCTGGAGACAAAATATAATTCGTATTATATCCGTGCCGCGTGCCATTTTACCAGCTCCTCTAAAATATAAGCGAACAAAATGTTCCTACAGAAGTTACTACATTTATTCGAATTAAACTTCGTTCGGCAGAAACAAATGTCGCGTGAATAAAAAAACAGCTCACATAAATCCGCTTAAGCCGAAATTGGATTCAAGGAATAGGTCTATCTCTTACTTCCCGTTGCTTAAAGAGGAACATTAAAACAATCTTAATGAACCGTTGTAAAAGTACTGAATAAATCATTGCGTTGACACACTCGACCGAATGGAATAACCATTTACTTCTTTTGTCTGCAAAGTCCCTTTGAATTTGTCTAACACATTTTTTAAGTTGATTTAACTTAAATTACTTTTTATCCGAATTCAATAATGGATGAAAGAAAATTGTTTCTATGTTTTTTATCCGATACAACAATTTATAAATAATGGAAAATATCACAATAATCAAATACATCATTTTGTAGAGAATACTTCTATATCTATCTATCTATCTATCTATCTAGAGAATGCTTACTGTATCAAAAACCAGAAAATAACTTACAACTTAGTGAGCTTTTTCACAGTATAAATCTCCTAAAAGTCACGTTTCAAATAAGATACTTTTAGGATCCATTTAATCTTGCATAACATTATGTTTTACATAGTCTTTCGTTGATGGTAGTTCGTAGACTGCATTACACTTATTACAAGACTGTAATCTTTTAAAACAGTAAAATCTACATGAGTTTATCTCTCAACTGTACCACATGTAATAAAATTTAATATAAGAATTCCTCCGCTAGTTTGCTGTGGTAGAAGACGCATGCTTTTAAATAAAACATACTTGCATTAAAAATGCATATTTCTACAGGGAAATGTTGTACAACATTCTTCATCTGTTGTTTTATTTTACCTTCGCCGATAGCTGTCAGTTTTACCTGATACAAGAATTCTTGTTTATGCGAAAACTGTAGTTTCAGAAATATTTCCGCCAACGATTTGAACAATTTTAAACATTTTCAATATCATCGGCGGAGATTTCGTTTTAGGAATTTTGGATGCCCGTCTGTACGTGATGGTTTTATTGTTTGCAGCGAAGTAGTTGGGTAACAGTTTTGCTCAATTTTTCTGATTTAATCATATTGAACGATTTAATTTAAACTTGAGATTTTTTTAAGCTGCCTCATGCTTCCTAAATTTAATTTAATTTTGTATGAAAACTTATTTAACGAAGCTATAGAAACTCGGTAACTTCGTAGCAGGAAGCAGTGCTTAGTTTTATCGCATACGTGTGCTTAGCAACGAACATCACCAAGCCAAGAAGTAGAATCTAACAATTACTTCACATACAGTCTGAATCAGGTGAATTGGCCAATGTGTTCCCAACAAGTAGAGTTTTGCTGTTGCGTTTTGAGTGTTTGAGATTGCCAGGGGGAAATTGATTGACGGTCGGTTGGCGCAGCGGAACAGAAGATCGTTTTTATGCTTCGAATTGCAAGTTCAATTTCCGGAGGATAAATATTGCTATGATCTGCTTCAAAATACAAATAATTGTGTGAGTTAACGGATATATAATATGTCACAAATAAATATACCGTCTGTGCTGAAATATAATATTAAAAAATAATCAACTAAGGTAGTGCATATATTATTTCTGTGTATATCGATAGAGATCTATTCACAGTCGATGATCTGACAAAAGCTAATTTGTGAATTTTCGAAATTATAAAATTTACCTTAAAATCTACCCTGTTAACTCTACCATTTTTGCGGCTATTAAGCGATACATGTTACAAGATGAGTGATGGTAGAAAACTCATACCCAAGGCAAAATTCCACATAGGGTTACCCGTCATGGGGTTCTAAATTGATACTCCAACTACTTTAAATTTCAGCAATTTAATTTTAATTCTAAAGCTGTCTTTATTCATTCATACGATCAGAAGAGCGATATTAGTTTTCAAAATCCAAATCCAAATACACGCAGCAATTGGAAGCGTAGTAAATGATAGTTTACTTATTCAAAATACCAACTGGTGCCACTTTCACGTTACAGCTCCCTTGAAAATAATTTATTTTGCGTAACGACTACTCCGGAGAAATGATGTCGCTCGCGTGTCTACCCTCGCCGTACTTCGGTAATTTCCTTCGAACGCACAATGAAAAATATTTTGTTTCACTTATTACTTACTTACTTCTGAATAATGTGCATCGTTAGGGGCCTTTTCTTTTCTAATTCTTGGAGCGTTGGTGGATATTGTTTTGTTGCAGTTGCTAGGTCGAACTTGAAAGTTGAAGACCAGTGAGATTTTCTGATTAATTCTCTATAAGTTTAATCGACAATTTGTACCACTCCCTAACACAAAATTGTCACTTCTCCACATCCGGAGTCCCACGATTTGTTTTGTTTTTATTTAAGGATGAGTATTTGTCTATTACGTAAAACCAAAATTCTTTAGAAAGCAACATAATTCTTAGGTACATCCCGCTATAATTTCTTCAGTATCTAATTCCATAACCTTAGTTATTCTAGTATTATTGCCCTATAACATTGCATATATAGAATCTGATGCCAAGAAAGGCTAAGGCTAGGCACTAAACTGACCCGTTGTTGAGTAATTATGGCAATAAACAGCCTCTATCGGACTTACCTATTACCACATTGGCCAATATTCATGCCGATGGAGATATTATCTCTGCGATGCGAGTAGGGTCGCAATATCCTGACCTCACATACCGTATTCTAATAATAAATCCTAATTAATATCTTATCTTTGAAGTGCGTGGTGGCCTGTTGGTAACTGACCAGACGCGGCTGCCAAAATTTTCACGATGGTCGAGGGTTCAAATACTAGGACAAACCTCAGAGTTCAGACTTATCGGAGTCATGCACTATAACGATTAAGCAAATCATTGTAAAGAAACTCGCATATCATAACAATTTGTAAGAAATCGTGGTGTCCACCACGCTGGCCTAAACCCTCTCGATCATATTCTCGATGAAGAGGAGGTCCATGCCATGCAATGGGATGTATATGGACTGATACAGGATATCTTATCCAAGACACAGTTCTGACTTTCGGAATTGCCTGTGTATTCCCAAATAATTATACCCGATATGGCGATGGGCTTGCCTGATATCACGTCGTGGGATGTAAGCCACAAAGCGAAACGTGGATGTCCTGGTAGGCTGTTGCACCTCTGCCTACCTCTTCTGGGAAGAAGGCGTGAACTTATGAACATATTTATGTATGTTCTAAATAATTTCTGATCATAAACATTTAACAAAAGCACACTTTCTTTTTCAGGTCAAGTCTAACAAGTCTATAAACTTAGTTCTAGAGGAGGATGAAGATATAAGCCCTTCATAGTAGCTCAGAAAGTTCCAACCCTGCAAGGGACATGCTTTAACAACTATTTGAATATTTCATTGATGCACAAAATATTTTTCTAAACTCACAAGTAACACAAGACTCTCGCAGTTGTGTAATTTCATAATTCATCACTATCTTAAACAAAAAAGCCATTGTCTTCATCAACGATATTATTATATTGATAGGATCGTGTCCGTGATTTAAACGTTGAATGGCGACCCGATCGGAACAACGTTATTAGAGGTCCCGAAACAAATTATGCTGTGCGTGATTTCGATAAAGCTACAGTTATGCAAATACGGATGGCGAGCCATAAAATGTCATTAGTCAACATATTGATCGAATAATTTGAATGTGTGATGTCTCGATGCATTGTTGTTGTGTGAAAACAATTTGAGAAGTTACGCGATTGTGAACTCAATATATATTCGTTCATTTGAAATCAAGATTACGGCTAATTAAGTTAGTAGTTAGTTTTATTGTTAAAAGTTTGTATTTTTTTTATTGCTTTGAATGGCGAGACGAGCAAGCCGTTCGCCTGATGGTAAACGATACGGCCACTCATAAACAGTTGCAACATTCCACTGCACTCGCCATCCTGAGACATAAGATGTTAAATCTCAATATGTCAAGTAGTTACTCTGGCTACAATGTTTTATTTTATTATAGATAGTTCAGTGTTCATGGTTATGAACAGCAACTACGTTTGTTCCATCCTCAATAACTCATTTTTAATTATATTTTTCAATCATCATAACTGACTGTAAGAGAATGCCTCAGGCATAAAGTCCACCTACAAGGTATTTGTATGAATGTTAAATAAATAACTTTTTTCAAGACTTTGTGTAATAACAGAGAAGCGTCGACTGACAAGCAATTCAGCTAATACAATCTGCACCAAGGATCATAAAAGAAAAAGAAAGACATAGAGGACATTACTTTTAACAAATAAAACAAAGCAATGAATCAAACCTAGAACATAATTACTAACACGTGCCCGCAATAACTAACAACATCTTATACGTGATCGTAAATTTTAATAGGCACAATCACGCGCTGTAACGTCCATTACACACATTATAAGTAATAAATGCAAACGCGTAATATACGTGCGAATAAATAAAACGAAACATTTTGGTGGAAAAATGAAATAAAACAGCTATAAAGTCGGGTAATAATAGTCATATTTCAATGTTACAGCTCTCCGGGGACGCTGAGATTGAGGCTGCGTGGACAAATCCCCTAAAACTTGAGACAACGGCCCGGCTTTGCAACAACATCGACAGCGCGCAGTATAGTAATGTACTAAATTGTAACAGTAAAGCAGTCGATTTTCGAAGCTCAGTTTTTTTTTCTATTTAACCTTTATTGCACACAAACAAAATGAACATAACAATATAAAGAAATAACATCTATTAAAAGTACAAAAGGCGGTCTTATTGCAAATAGGTAAGTGATTTCTACCAGACAACCTTTGTTTAATAAGTCATTATAAAAAATATTCATTGTTTCATTAGTGTAATCTTATTTCTCTATTGTTAATATTATCATAATATGATGTTGTTATTCTTGATCTGCTGATGAAAGCTCGCATTGGTTCTGTAATCTGTTGGTGCAAACTGGGAGTGCGTTTCATGTGTATGTAGATCCACATTCAACCATATCAATGGTATTACTAATATTTATTACTTTCATTAACATGAGACCTTAACTCCTCTGTAGAACCAAACAAGTCCTGAGGGTGAAACGTAAAGTTACATCCTTCAAGTGCTGTCTTGTCTTCGAACATTCAGGACTCTTTCACGTCTCACCAAATCCTGTTATCTGTGATGTTTTTCCTCCTAAATAATGCTGATATAGTATCACAGCTCATAAAAGCATGTAGAAATAAAATATTGCGGTTTTATTAAATCATTTTCGCGTCTTTATTTTATTTCGCCGTCACCCCACAAATCACAAAAAGGATTTAATTAAAAAGAAATGTTTGGAATGTGTCTTACTGTACCATCACTTACCGACGCTTTTTGCCTGAAATACCCAAATATTGTTATTGAAGCTGACAATATAATAGATAAATGTCCTTTGGATATTGTCGAAGTTGAATTTCATTTGAATAATTGTTTCCTATTCGACTAATTTGTTGTAGTCACTGGACCTACAGGTGCTGGGAGTATTTTTGTATCTAATAGGACAGCTTTTGTCTGTCAATTTTATTTAAACCATAAAATTAGCATGATCGCTCTCTCAAAAGATTGAATGTTATAAAAATATCACTTAGAGGTTTTTAAAAAAAATAGAAATCTCACTCCCCATCATTATGAAAACTGGCAAAGGCTTAATCATTTCTTTATAACCAAGTTATTTTCGGGTATAAAATTAAGCCAGCTGTCCAGTGAGCAGGGAAAGTAAAGCGCGTTATTGTCTCGGAATGAAATATATAATACTAAAATAAGTAAAAGGAAAAAAAACCGCAGCATGAAGGATTTGGTTGCTTGAAAGAAGGTGGTAAACGGTGGTAATTAGGTAGTACCATAGCAAAACTATAAATAACAAATTATTACACTACACGAGTAATGTAAATGAAAAATGAATACGAAATATGAGCTTTAAATGCCAGAATTAGACGCACTTAAGGGCTATATCTAAATAACTAAAGAACAAAGGGTGACCACTGGAAAAATAAGTCCATTCAGTAATTTCAATCAGTCATGTCATTACTAGCAATCGAAATAAATAATATTAAAAAGCCTTTTATCAAAATATGACAATGTAATTGAAACCGCGAGTGTGTATATCGAATAAAATCTTATTAAACATTAGCTCGTTTACAGAACAAAATGTTAAATCCCTCTTCGAGCCGACTATAATACATGCACAGTTTGCAGATGCGATATTTACCCTTTTAATTCAGTCTGGAGTTGGAATTGTTATGTACTTAACTTATTAAGCTGGATTCGTGTAGCTAAATAAACTTTTGAATATGTATTTTAAATATTTACTCACTTCATTAGCATGTGAAAAGAGTAAAAATTATATTCATTTGTATCCAACAGAGAAAAGAGAGAGTTAATCGTACGGTGCTTAATATGTTTACAATTCCCTGTTATTTAACGTTCCAATATGAATTACATTTTTGTTCCATATCTGTCAATATACCCGTTGAAATCTTTATTTGTTTATTTTCATTACAATCCCCGTCGTGTCCAGTGGAATTTCGTACCAGTTACACTTCAGAAGAGTTAATGAGCTAACTAAAGGAACTATTGTTACTTTCGTACACATGTTTTTGCAGCTACTTTAAGACCAACTTACTGTCCTAAGAATATGTTTCTTTTACAAGGCTAGTTAAATAACATAGTAACAAAATATCGTAAGAGTCAAAGATACCGCTGATAGAAAATAGGCAAAACTATGTAGGTACTGACATAAGATTATTTGAAGACACAGCACCTGATAAAATCGCCTCCATTTACAGTCCCACGTGGGCTGTCACTCATCGCGTGTGTAACATATATCATGATAGTAATATTCTTTGTTCCAAACATTTCTAGAATAAATCTTTTGGGGATATGAAAAAGTATCGTATTCCATTCTGAGGTTGTCACTACACGTATGCCTCTTTTACTTTATTGCCTTTGATTGAAATTGTTTTCAGCCTAAAAATATAAACTGGTGCGTAATAAATCTAATGAGTTAATATGCTCTTTGATTTCCCAAAAGACAAATGTTTATGTGATATACTATATGTGTTTCAGCTACGTGTTGTGAGTCCAAAAAGTCTGCAGTTGATAGTTACTGACTTGCACAACGTATCACGTCCTGCATCTTTAACACTATTGTCTCGATAGAACGATGTAAGTTCGACGATTTATTTATATTTGAATTAGAATATAATATCAAATATTATATTAAAAATCTCCAACAACTATATTTTTCTTTTCCGAAAACATTGTGAAACATTTAATAGCTACATTGAATTAAGTAGTCATGTTATTTACACGCTTTCTTCGAAGATAGCAAATACGCAATCACAGTCATCCCATCTCGTATAATTATGTCAATAATATATCTACGTATGCGATTTCAGCTAAAATGTTCCTGCTAAATTAAAATAAACTCAACTAATTGGGCACTTGAACTCAGAAACTCCGATAACGAAGTGAATACTTAGTTTATTGAGAAGCTCAAATTATTGGAATCCTAAAATAATTCGCTAACGAATCGAGTTTTGATAATGTGTTAGAAAGTTTGAGCTCTACGTAATAATTGGATAATGGATATCTAATGAAAATTCAGAGTTACTTATGACAAATACGCCTGAATTGTTAAGTGACTATTCAGTTTTTCACAATATTCTTTAAAAATATACGACTTAAAAATATTCATTGAGAATTATATATAATCAAGAATATTGTTAGATATATTTCACCAAAGATTTACAATCACGCATATTTTACTATGAGCAATTTCTACTTTGACTTGTATCGTCATTACCAGCCTAAAGTAGTTTACTTTTGGCCCTTAATAATAGTTTTCTTCATAAATATATTATTCAATGGTATATTTCCCCAAAGATTAGATATCAAGCATATTTTAGTATGACCATTTTGTTACGATTTTGTGTTTCGACTTGTATCATAATTACCAACCTAAAGTCATTTATGGTCATTTACTGTTGGACCTCTATGTAGAGTTTTATAACTCAACAAACACACTTAACTGAGCACGATGCTTGAGATCAGTAATTTCCATTTCCAAGCCATTATCATTATGAATTATCTGTTACGTCAATACATACACAACATTTTCATACCGCATAAAATCAAAGAAACTCGTGCGTAATAACTAATGGCATACAAACATCTAGACCAATTTATTGATTGTTAACAGCTTTTCTAACTAAATGTACACAAAACGCGGTACACATGTAATGTGAGTAATACAAGTTTCACAGTCAATATCTAACTAAATATTTGGAAGTTTCCGCTTGGAAGCACTCCATTTAAGCGCAAGTTCCATCAGACGCGACGTGTGCTAGATAGTGTCACGCCAAACACATCCATTTCTCAACTATGTTATTGTAGTTAACGCTAACATTTTTCAAACGGTAACATGAATTGTATTTACATCTGATTTTTGCTTTTATAAATCGTGGACTAATTTTGACATATGATTCGTCTTTTATCTTTGCTTTAGGTAATGATCCCAAATATAATTGTCATAATCACATAATTAACTCTTACAAACTAGTTATTTTGTTCACTTCACTATATTATCTATTAAACCACAGGTCATAATAAAAAACCGTACACCAATTAATAAATTACTTTTGCTCCTTCTTTGATGCCATAGCAATAGCCACATCCTTCCAACATTTTCGCACAACAAATTATGAAAGATATCAGGATAAGTTCAATAAAGAGCCCGAAAGTAGTACAGCGTCGTACAGCGATACACTCTCAACGCCCCGATTTCACGACGCTGAAAACTGCTTTTCGAGTTAGAGCACTATTGCAAATATACTAAAAATACGTGGTTACGTATTCCTCTATTCGTATTGCAACTATTTACAAGTTTGCATGCACTACTTACATAGGTACATGAACCCACACCTTTATTCCCAGATTGGGTAGGCCATGTGTTTTCTGTCCCACAATGTGATGGAGGTACAAATCGCTATATCAAGCACAAATAGGAGACTCCAGGCTGAAACCCTGGATTCGAACCCGAGACCTCAGCGTTTTTATCATTCCCTAGTACAACTGCTTTCTCCCGCCAAACAGCAGTGTAAACGCACTGTTGTGTTTCAGTTTGAAGGATATTGTAGCCAGCGTAAATACTTGAGACTTAACATCTTATGTCTCAGGATAGCGAACGCAGTAGAATGCCAAGCATTGCTTTGTTATTTACGGTGTTTGGTTTTGCTACTGTTCATGAGAGATCGTATGACGTATCGCTTACCATCAGGCGACCGGTATGCTCTTCTTACCATATATTTAAATAAAAAAAAACTGCGATAAAATCCGTAAATAATAGCTTTATTTCAATTCCAATTTTAGTTGCATTTTTTTGTTCATAGACAATTATGTATATTCCTTAACTATATCATTACGAAAATCATTACAACAGGCTAGTTAATAAAGTAGCTCCAACCGTTTTCCGCCTACCCAGTCCCCGCCACTCTCAACATCTGTAATTGCGTCCTAAACATTCAGCCTTTGAGCCTTTGCTTTGTTGAAACTGCGATGGTTTCCCCCTCTTTATTATTATTTCCGTCGAAAACATACCGACACTCGGCACCGAACGTTTCCCGCTAACAATACATATTTTTGGAAGCATTCCCATTTGTATTCCAATATTCGTTGGATATTGTTCTTGTAGTTCTTTGTGTTTTAGTTAAGTACCTATTTAAACTTTGTGGTTATTCTTGTCACAATTTAAATACGATTACAATTGCAATAAGATTTGTTATTGCTATGGTTGGTAACTCTCCCGAAAAACGCTTTATTAGATTCGTAGCAACTTGTATGGTGTTTGAGCGCAGTGGACGTAGCACATTGTAGCGCGGGGCCCGTAGCACATTGTAGCACAACGCCCTTACTGCCGAGATTTGCGACGTAGCGGCGGAAATGAAATGTATCTGTAAGGCTATCTGCCTATGAGTAAATGAGTAAGGCATATAGAACTGTTAGTACCGAAGCTTTGCCTGTCCTAGCGGGTGTACTTCCAGTCGACCTGGAGGTGCAACGTCACGCCGCGATGTATTACTCTAATAGAGAGAATATGGATAAAAGTTTTTTCACCGCACGTGAACTTTTAAAAGTTGACAGATTATTTAAACCGGTTTCAGTGGTATATAGCGAACTATTAGATTAATGGCAAAATAGATGGGAGGTATCTTTGAAGGGCCGGCATCTATACCAATTTTTTCCTTGCGTAGGTACGTGATCGTTTAACAAAAACATGGCTAGATGTCGATTATTGCGTATCACAATTTCTCACGGGCCATGGTAACTTTAAGATAAACTATACTCTTTTAAGCTTGTTGCGTCGCCTGCCATGTTCAACACCTAATTGCGAGTATGAGCAGTCCGCGCATCATATACTTTGGGAGTGTAGTCTTTGGCATAATGAGCGTAAAACCATGCTAGATAGTATGCAAATATCATCTGGAGTTGTATACTACATGGACCTTGTAGAGACTAGAAAGAACTTCCGTGCTTTCCGGCGTTTTTGCCATACCTATTACTGGAATCAAGCATAACAGTTCACATAATAGGTCCCATTTAAATGTAATAATAATTGATCCGTGGTGCTTTACAGCTGGCTTCTCCGGCTGTAAAAGTCTTTTTGCGAGGTTATTTACCTCTTCAGTTCAATGTTTTGTCACCCGCTTTGCACGGAGGGAAGTGGACAATAATTTATTTCCAACTCCTCCTATTAATTTAACTTTCTGATTAATTTCGTTGCGGGTTAAAGACAAGTTAGACATTCCCGGAGACTCGCCGAGCTTCAATGCTCGGTGTCATTACTTTGCGTGCCACTGTTGATCCTGGCTCACAGGAGTTACAGTGGTGGGTGTGAGGGCGGGGCAGTCTCCTGCCTATGAGTAAAGTAAAGCGGAAGAATAAAGAATTACGCCACAAGACTGGCTTTATAATTATTTGCTACAGTACGCCATTCACCTGCACAGGGTGTACAAATACCAAAATGTACAGCCAATCTCCCGAACATTGTAAATATATTGTTTACTAGCTGTCGGGCCCGGCTTCGCCCGGGTGCAGATAGTTTTTGAGTCCAATCCACATCAAGAACATATTATTTCGCGTGTCTACTAACTATATTTCCCGCGTGCCGTCGACTATATTTCCCTTCCGTAGGAGAGGACATCCCGTGCCAACAATTTGAATTTGAAAGAGTAGAAAATATGTATATTTGGTTTCCTGACTCATCCCACGGGAACACTACATTTTTCGGGATAAAAAGTAGCCTATGTGTTAATCCAGGGTGTCAGCTATCACTATACCAAATTTCATCAAAATCTGTTGAGCCGTTTTTTCATGAAAGAGTAACAAACATCCATACATACATACATACAAACTTTCACCTTTATAATATTAGTAAGGATTTTTGCAATTTAAAAACCCTCTAATTAGTAATTACTTACCATATCCTGAAATTTTTATCCAAGATGACCATGGGTACATTTTAAGGCATTATGAAGTTGGACCAATAATATGTGATTACCTCTACCTACCCTCGGAAGTATGAGGCCATGTGCTATCTATAGAAGGTTTGTAGGAATCTTCTTTTAAAAAAAAATACATTTTGGAAGCATACATATTGGCCTTGGTAGTACCAGCACAAAATTAATTCAATTCCAAGATAAAATCCCTAAGAATACTTTTATTTCTATAAAAGAGAAAGTTATAATACTATAGACATAGATCTTTAACATTTAAAGGAATGATATGACATTTTACAGGAATTGTAAATTTTAATAGTGTGATGACCACACTCAGATGTTTTTTGTCAATGAAATTGTTCCTTAGTAAAGATTTGGTAGAAAATCTACACTAATACAATTTAATTGACATCAAATAACTCGCCTTTCTCTATAATATGAACTATACGAACACCAATTTTATAATTCGGAGCCAGTATTTCCTGAGATTTGTGCATTCAAACAAACAACCTGAAGAGTATGCCAGTAATAATAAATATGTATTTTTAAACAACATTAAAACATCTAGTGTTTGTTAATGTCCATGAAAAAAGTTTGGCAATAAAGCAAAACCTACTATAATCAGCCACAAGAACCTCTTCTGGATTGTTTTATAAGTACAACATCTGTAAGGGGGACATCTCAAACACACTAAGCTGAAAATGTTTCTACCTATATAGTGGTGATCAGGCAACTAACAGACTAAACAGTCTGTTAGTTTATAACTTTTAAAGCCACTAAGTAATTGATTAAATAAAAGACAATTTCAAAACTTTACATTTTAATACAAGTTATAGATAAAGCTACAATAATTTCTAAATGTATACTAATAACCTACTTTGGTTTTGCTTGGACGTTTGATAACTTTGTTGGATCATATTTATATGTCTTCTGTAATGGTCCTTTGCCTGCTTTTGTAAACATCATTTCGTCAACCCTCTGTCTGTCTGCCAATTCTCTAGAAATCTTTAAATTAGTCCATGAATCCTTTGCACCCTCAACAAATCCCTTTTTCTTTATTGGCAAGTTATCTGGCTTATGGGTCAACAATTTAGGAATATTGAAATATTCCCTCACAACAGGTGCTCTCAGTAAGCCAACTTGGAGTAAGGATATGAAGTTACTGGAACACCAGTACACAAGTATGGCACCAGGGAAGTTAATTGTGAAAGGTATCATTACAAGAGGAACTGCTTTGAGTATGTATTTCATCACATGCATGTTTTGGGCATCCAGACGGCCACCATCTACACCAAGTTCAATTGTAGCCCATAATGTTGCACTTGTGATGACCGGTAGCAAAAAGAATTGATCTGGTACAGTCAAATCCATAAACCACCACAATCCTCCATGTGTCATGCTTTCAACTGGGCAATTCGCCATTCCTCTCAATCCAACAAAGAAAGAGATAAAGAGTGGGGCTTGAGCCAATGGCACAACCATATTTTTGAGTGGGTTTAACCCCTTTTGTTTCATAAACTGCATCATCTCTTGTGCATACCTGGCAGTCTCTATCTGATTACCAGTCTGTCTAGCTTGTGTCATCTTCATCTGCAGCACTTGGATTTCAGGTAAATTATTATTCATAATAGCAGAATTCCTTTGAGACATGATTACAAGAGGGAACATGAGGACACGGACAACTAATGTGCCTATTACGATTGCGCCCCACCATGGCACGTCTAGAGACACATGTAGGTACTCAAGACAGTTCTGCACAATACCCACTGGTCCCCAGCCTCCTAGACCAAGACTGGCAAACGTAGGCTCACCATTTGCAGCTAATTGTTGTACAGCCTCTGTTACATCAGCAAGAGTAGAAGGATCCGGTACTGGTGGTGGCTCTGGTATGGCATCGATCAACGGCGTTGTCTTCCCTGCATCGGGCCCCGTCGTAGAAGCAAATCTCACAGATACGCTTGAAGAATAAACGAAGACTCGCGCCCTCTTAACCTCAAACCTTTCGCAAAATAAATTCGTAACAGCGCTACGGCGCCCATGCCGGCTGAGTAATTTAAACATTTTCGACAAATGCAACTCAAGTTTTGCCTGAAAATAATCTTAGAAAAACAAAATTACACAATTTTATTACGGCACATTTCTGACATTGACAGAACGACACAGAAGCCATAAACTCAAAACTGATAAAGCTTTGTCTATGCGTATTATCATACAAAGCTAAAGTCCGCAACTATGTGTTTCAAAATGTTGTATATAAATAAAACTAATAATTAACTAAAGGAGACCATTGAAATACTGTTGTTTTAAAGGGAATTGCAAATCAAAAACAAAAACACACATTATTTATTATTTTGACATTTCTCCAGAGTTTGACAATTGACAGGAATTGAATGTCAAACCAACGTGGTGAGGACTGAAGAAATGAACTCGTGTTTACTAATCTGAAAACATAAAATAACATGTGAATGTAATTTTACTTAACTCAGTTGTGAAACAATTTTTTAAATCATGGCCCACATATCTTATCCATTCAAAAAAACAAACAAAGCTGTATTTCAGAAACCAGCTTCAGTGCTCACAAACGATGCAATTTATTGGAAGAAGCTTGGAGTAAGTGATATCCATTTTTTCTTTAGGTTTATCACCCTTACTTACAATACTTGATTCTTATTCAAGTGTTGATAATATAGGGCCCTGTGAGGTATTTAGGTGCCTTTTCTATCAAGCTGTATGCCTGTTCTGTATATTTATTTACGACCCAATGATGTATCATTTTTTTATTTACAGCTACCAGTTCTTGTTAAAGAATTTGGTGCAATAGACTATTTGGACTTCAGCCCTGTGGAACCATATTACTTTGCAGCAACATGCTCAGTTCGGGTGCAGGTAAATATTGAGATATTTTGTATTAAAACCTTAGTAATATCTGTTCACTGTTGCAAGTACCATAAGCTAATAATATTCATTTCGTGCATGGTTTTTGCTAGACAGCGTAAGTACATGTCAGTAATTAATTCTAGATTACTGTATATGTATATTCAATAATATTTCCACTAAATAGGACACACTTGTCAGAAATATAATGTGATGTACTTGCTATTTATTCCAACTACTTAAACAATATAATACAATATTTTTCTTTTAATTTTCAGATTTATGACCCAGTGACAAAAGTGGTGGCAAAAAACATTTCAAAGTTTGTAGAAGCAGCTTATGGAGGTTGCTTTAGGTCTGATGGGAGACTCTTAGTGGCAGGAAGTGAAGAGGCTGTTGTTAAGCTGTTTGATGTTCAATCTAAAAATGTCCTTAGGGTATTCACAGGACACACAGGACCAGTAAGTTGGTTAACAAAAAGAGTTCAATAATGAACATAGTAATAAATATTTACAATAACATATTTTTTTCAATTTCAGGTTCACAGAACATTTTTCACCAAGGATCAACTCAAAGTTATTAGTTATTCAGATGACAAGTCTGTATCACTATGGGACATATCTACAGAAGAAAAAGTTGCAAATTTTGCAGAGCACACTGATTATGTTCGAGCAGGTGCTGCTAGCCCCATATCCCCTGATATCATTTTATCAGGAAGCTATGACCATCTGGTCAAACTATATGACACCAGATCAAATGAAACTGTCTTGACTGTTAACCATGGAAGTCCTGTAGAATCAACTTTATTCTTACCTTCCGGTGGCCTGTTTATTAGTGCTGGAGGCACTGAAATTAAAGTATGGGACATCTTCAATGGAGGGAAACAACTTGCAAGCATATCTCAACACCACAAAACAGTTACAAGTCTTCGATTGGCAAGCAATAATAGCAGACTCATGTCAGCATCATTAGACAGACATGTGAAGATATATGACATATCTACATTCAAAGTAGTACACACTATTGATTTCCCCAA
The DNA here is from genome assembly GCA_023078785.2 of Hyles euphorbiae. Taxonomy (NCBI): domain Eukaryota; kingdom Metazoa; phylum Arthropoda; class Insecta; order Lepidoptera; family Sphingidae; genus Hyles; species Hyles euphorbiae. The sequence continues at coordinate 6,113,972 of CM041049.1, forward strand.
TGCAATTTTAAGCATGGCAATATCACAACATGATGATATATTAGCTGTAGGTATGGTAGACGGCATCATATCAGTAAGGAAACGAGAAAGACCAGCTCAGAATCAAGAAGAAAGACGAAATATGCTGAAATTTGCTCCAGACCATATGCAGAAATCCACAAGTGTCATAACAGCACCCCAAAAATCTGATAAAATGCCTGAATATGATGTCCTTTTAAGAAAAATGGAGTTTGGTAAAGCATTATCAGTTGCTCTAAGAACCTATACTGCTACTAAATACCCAGAGAAAACTGCAGCACTAATACAAGAATTGCTTAGAAGAGGTGTGCTCCATATTGCTATGGACAGTCTAAATGAAAAATGTATAGGAGCCTTACTTAAATATTTCAATAGGAATTTAGGGGAAACAAGATTTACCAGGACAGTTATTGATGCAGCAAATGTTTTTATGGATGTATTTGAAGACCAAGTTAATAATTTCTCTGAGCGCAATCTTTCTTTGTACAAGCTGTTATCCAAACATCTAAAAGAAGAGATAGATGTTTGCAAACAAGTATGTGAGCTGGAAGGTGCTTTAAATCTTTTAATGGCAGGAGCCCAGATCAGCTCAAACACCGATCTTGTAGAACTAAATGATACTTTTGCACCCTCTAAAAAGGCTCAAAAGGAAATTGTAATTGATGTATAAAATAAAATTAGGTAACATACATCTAGTGTTTTTATTTTTGTTACCATTGTGTTATATACAATTTATTAGCATGAATATCGTGACTTTTTTTAAACATAATGTTAAAAAAGTAACAAGATATAGAGCTACGATAATAGCATGTATCTTTTTTAGGATGTTGCTACTATGGCCTGGGTATTTAATAAGGATAATCAGTACGTACAACATTATTCTAAAACGGCTAACGCCATCTATTTATTGCTACTTGGCACTTTAATACTGCACCAGGTACCTCACTTCTGATATGTTTATAAAAAAAACTGGTGACATTAATTCGTTTTAATATATAAATAAACAAACATAGGACCTAGATCTAAAATGCCGGTACATGCCATGCCTCAGAATAATCATCTATTCTTTGATCAAGTTATTGTGCTGAGTGGGCTGAGTGCCAGTGCCATGCCATGTGGTTTTAACCATTGACAAACTCATTCTCTATGGTTCGTACTTTTGACTTGGCAGTTGGCAGCATGGTATTTGACCTTAGCCGGTTTATTAGGATCAAAAAAAAAGCTCTATGGTCAATTGTTGTCATGTCGGATGGGTTAAAGTGTAGTAATGTGCAATTCGTTCAATTTTTAAGACCCGGATCAATACTGATCCAACTATGAAATGAACCGGTTCAAATGACTCGATCAATCGAACGATTGGTTCCGTTTAAGTCATTGATATTTGTGGGCCGCACAAACATTTCTCTCGGTGCGGGGATCGAACCTGCGGCCTCTCGTTTCACAGGCGGCGTCTTACCGCCTGCGCCACGGAGGCTGTCAATCGATTAATCGAACGATTGGTTCCGTTTAAGTCATTGATATAAATGAATAGGCCCTTAGTAGAAGCATAGGTAGGTAAACACGTTTTAAAGTTCATATTACCTATTATTTTACACAAAAATATCACTTTTACAACTGAAACACGTGAAAAACAATTTTACAACAAACGTAATAGGCAAAATATTAGGACAATGGGATACTAATTACGAAAAACGAACAAAAAGGAGTTATTACTTGATGACAATATTTTCAAACGCAATTCGCAAGTAATCATAAATCAAGACGTAACTAATTTCAACTCACTCAAAAAGACAAAACTATAAAATTGTAACGCAAAATAAACTTTAAAGCCTACCACTCAAAGCATATATTAACCTTGTCATTTACATTCGAACTATTTAGTGTCTGTATTCGTCTCTAAAACCGATGATATCCGCACGTTTGTTTGGCTTGATTCGGCTCGACTCGGGTCGGGTCGCACTTCACAGGACGTTAACGGCTCGCGAACCGTTGTTTACGGGTTTTGGTTCTCGGCTCTCGGCTCTCGGCTCTCGGCTCTCGGCTCTCGGTTTTCGGTTCTCGGTTCGTTTGAACCGACGCGATTCTCCTATCGCGATCGATCGAATGAACGAGTTTTATTGTACATAAAGATCGAATCGATCGCGTGGTTCTTGCGAGCTGGTTTATTTGACCCGTTCAATCGCGAACGACCCATATCTATTAAAGTGACGTTTTGCAAATAATTAAACGAAAACTAATAATTTCCAAGTGCTACGCTAATAAAATTAACAACTTGTATATACAAATAAAAATACAATAAATGTGTTGTTGTGATATATGGTAGAAAATATGTGTAACGCGTCGTTGGTAAATTCGTTAATTGTTGAGATACAGTGTAAGTTCATTTGAAGGGTTTCATGTTATTACATTCAAGTTTCTGTTTTCGTGGTAGTTTTTGTGTACTAATTCGGGTATATATTCAGTAAGATAAATGATTTCGATATTGTGAAAAAATTGCGTTTCGGCAAATTAATAAGACAGGTTAGATGTATTTTTATTGCTGTCACAGTGTGCAAAGTTTGAGTGTTAATTTTCGAAGTTTCTGTAGGCAAATAAGGAAGAGAGATGGATGACCGAAGAGTCGCCGATTATTTCGTGGTGGCCGGTCTGCCAGAGAACCCTGAACTCCTGGATGACTCAGACTCTGGACATCTGAAAGGATACAGCTCTAAGGCTCCCATCACTGATATAAGTAAGTAACTTACAATCTGTTTGAAATCTCATATATTTTGCTTACCGAATCAAAATACTAATCTCGCTTTATTCAGGAGTCACACTGTGACTATAACTATAAATCTAACTAAATACTAGTTTATATACAAATAATATGAATAATGGAAATGCAGAATTTAAAAAAACTAAACACAGCCAAATTAGATATATTTTATCAAAATGAGTATTCAAATGAACAAAAAAATGAGTACACTAACAATAAATTTCCTCAATACTACTCTGATGTCACATAAAATTCCCTCATGAAATAATTTAAAAACCCCCAATTATCATCTCATTGATGAACACAACTCCAAATAAAGTAGAGTAAAAAGGAAGTAATTATTTATTAAAGTCCAGCATGACACTAATTGATTCTCTAGGTCATCACATTATTGTTATTCATACGGTGTCCACAGATTCCAGCATTATTTATTCAAAATTACATACAAGTACTGTTGTACTAGTGAGTATTTATTTTAGTATTGATTATGAGTTCATTCATGTTATTAATTCATTCAATGCATTGCATCTATCAGTGTGTACACATGTATGGTAACATTTTGTTTGTCAGTCAAGTATGCCATTACTGTTATATTTTTGTTTCTGTTTGTTATGTGGGATTCCAGGGAATTAGTTGTGATGTTATAGGATGGAAAGATCATTTGAGTATATTATTTTTGCATAGATATGGACAATTAAGTGTGTTTGAGGACATATAAAAAGGTACTATGTATCTGAGTTGTATGCATAATTTTCTTATAAATATTTAAGTGTAATAAACTTGATTAAACATAATAAAGATACACATGATGGTGATGGTTGTTATAAACAATGCTTAATGGCATAACGCTTTATTAAAATAATATTGTTTGTTCACTATTAACCCCAATATTTAATTATTTTGTTACTATTCCTTTATTGAAACTGTTAATTTCAGAACGCTTATAAAGCACACATTTTGCGTTATTTAGCCAAAGTACCCATTGTTTTTCATACAACAAATCTGCTACATGATTATCAACCAAAAGTTTTTGAGTTTCCTGAGTGTATTCTGTATCAGACAGTAGGTCAGACTGTAGGGCAGGGGCCTCCTATACAATCTATGACTGAGAGTGTTTAGGCTGTATGGTTCATCCTGCTAGCCTAATGCGGGTTGGCTGATTTTGCATACCATATTAATTCTCATATTCATTCATATTAATTCCTGTGTATAATGATTAAAAAAAAAACATTGTTAAAAACTGTGTTGATGGAAGTTAAGTAAATGTCCAGTTATAAAATGATGACCCAAACCATTTTAAGATAATGCATGATAAAATAACTCGCGCTGTTTCATACACATCTGTGATACAGGTAGATTGTTGAAATTAAGTTGACAACATAATAAACCAATTACAAAAAGTATGTAATCATACAGGGTATTTCAAGACTACTACTGAAAACGAAGCTAGGTGGTAGTTTTAGTGAGTTCAAACACAAAGCAACAAAATTTTGTGCAAAAAAATTGCGACAAAATGTGATTTTTTTAATATACCCGGTATATTATGTAAAATATTGCAGTGTTCTAATTGCACTTATTACATTCTACTTCATATTATGTGTTGAGATCAAGTTCTAGGAAATTATTGTGCAACATACAGGGACTTGTGGTAGATGTTATAGAAAATGTGGTTAGGATCATGTTTCAAGTTATATCATATTGCCTCTATATTTATCATTGCATGATTACATTGGAACTAAAAATATTTGAACTTGGAAGAAAATATGTGATGTAAAGGGCGACACTGACCTTAACAAAGTTTTTGTTGCCCTTAATTGTATAATAGCTTTCAAGGTTTCTTATTAAGAACATTTTTGTTAGTAATGTTACGAAGAAATATGTTTTTGTTTTGTTGCCCTTCAACTTATACTGGATATGCTTTAGCCTTTAGTTCCTTTTTAATTTAACTACTGTTTAACATGCAAGTTCATACTGCAATAATATTGAAACATTTTTATACCATTACTTGTTGAAGTGTAGACAGACAACTATGCATTTTTATTAATTGTGACATTGAAATATTTTTATGGTTTTATTTTTTATATAATGAACTCATAATGGCACTGCTTGTACATTACATTAAATACAAGGTTAGTGATAATATTTGTCAATTAACATGCTTTTGAACTGCACCATTAAAAATATAATGATGTCAAGTATTGGTGACAGTTTTTTATAAGGTGCAGAATTAATAGTTTTAATAATTTTATTATTTGGGGTCCTACAATTCATCAGAAAAATACAATTTCTTGTATCTGATATTACTATGAAAAAATCGTTCATATGTTTACAGCTGAGCCATATTCAATTATTTTGTTAATTGCTTGATTCCACCATCGATCTGGAGCTCCCCTGCTTATTTAGTTTCCACAAGTGTATAAATGAGATATGAAACCTTAAATAAATATATGAAATAACAGAATAGTGTTGAATGGACCATAAAATGTAAGAAGTCAGAAATAAAATATTGGTGTTTAGAGCTTTTGAAGATTACTGTTGGGAAATGCCATTTGCCACAAAAATAGTAGATATAAAATGAATAAATACTTTTCAATGCTAATGAAAAAAGCCAGTTTTTCAAAACCATCAACAAGTTCAAGTGGCGAGAGTGAATTCTCGCGTGTTGATTGGTTGGTTAATGTGTAACTGGTTTAAACTACTGTGTTTGCAAGTGGGACACTTCCCTTATCAGGAAAAAACTAGTTAGAGCGACTACTTAAGTGCGGATAGATCGCGTTTGGCCAAATTCTGAGTCAATATTCATCCGTATTGACTCGAAGTTTAACATATTATTATCATCTCGTTTTCCGACATGTAACCCTCTTGTCTGGAGTATTATCACTTTATGTTTCTTCTTTCTATATTATACAATTTCGCTTTTTATGACAATATTTTATTAATAACGGAATAATGTTGCAGTTTTGCTTGAAACTCCTCGATAATTTTAATTAAGTTAGTCTTCAATATCCACAAATGCTCTGAGCGAAAAGGCTGTGGGATAGAGAGCTTAACAGCTTATCTCCTTTCATAAACAGCTTTTATCGAGGTAGATTTTAAAATATTATTCTTCATTAATGATCTTGGTCACATACAGTAATCTATACATACAATCAAATCAAAACTCCAAAATCAAATGAAAATTAAGTATTTACGCTCCGTTTTGAGGACTTATAATAAATTCCACATAATAGGTCCTGTTTATACTGCACAAGACATCTTCAACATTTAAATAAATGTGTTTTTTACGCAAAACATTTTAGAAGCAACGCTTTTAAAACGGATTTCGAGAATCCTTGTATTCAATTGGAATTGGTCCATTGACTTTATAAAATCATTTCAATTCACATAAAATCGATAAAAACGTGTGAATGTTACGTTAATGGTACGTTAATCATTATGCAAACATCGCTAACATAAAAATAAATAAAATGGACTTGTCCATTCCTTATTATTGCTATGTAAATGTTAACGGAGGCTTCCCTGGATTCATTGTCAATCATATTTTCATAACATACCAATACTCTCATCATACATCGAATCCAAAATAGAAGCAATATATAATATAGCTTTGTGTTTTTGAAGATATTGCTGTATTGGAGATTATAAACCAAAATGGAACATTTTATAGGAAAAAATTAAAGTGCTTTTGAATGTTAACACAAAAAACAGACAACCCAACTGCATTTCTTTCTTGCGATATAAAATCCAAAACCTCTACATTGATATAATCCTTATTATCCTGCTGGATTCAAAATAATAAAAAAAATGGTTGCCTGTAAAGTCGGTTTTACGGGCGAAGATTTTACGTGACAACGTCTTTTTCTCGGTAGAATATTTATTGATATGAATATAATTAAATTGCACAATAGGAACAAGGAATTGAATGAAAATAAGAATTGCACAAATTTTAACTATAGAAATATATTTTGTTTACTAAAACATTGTACATGTAATGACGAATCTAAGCACTCCATATTTTCACTACAGACACAGCTGACTATACTTTAACCACACGTGTGAACTTGTATTGTGACGCTTTCTTGTTTTTCCAACGCCAAGAACGTTCGAGAAAGACAAAGACAGAGACACAAGCATGCGCCGATTCAATGCGCCTAATTCTCTAGTGCTGCGCGCGCGGCAGACCGATCATAGTTGAGTGGGAGAGAGACGCAAGGCATTCGGCGGGCCTCTCTCTCGTTCGGTGACTCATCGTAACGTTACCGGGCGTTACACTTTTTCATAAGTGACTCCCAGCCGCAACCTAATTTAAGACGTTGTCACGTCAATAAATTTTTTGGAGGTAAAATATTTTTTTTTGGGGGGGTAATTTTTTGCGTAATTTGGGATTTCTGGCGGGGTCAATTTGTAGCCCTCACCAAGACGGTTCCGAGGATACCAAACTCGGTGGGTCTACGATCTATATTGGCCGAGATAGGATTGGGGGGGTGAGGTAAATTTTCGGGGAGGGGGTAAGGGAGGGGGGGGGGGGAAGGTTTCGTGGGGAGGCTAACTTAAATTAATTGTTTTGGAGGTAAAATATTTTTTTTGGGGGGGGTAATTTTTTGCGTAATTTGGGATTTCTGGCGGGGTCAATTTGTAGCCCTCACCAAGACGGTTCCGAGGATACCAAACTCGGTGGGTCTACGACCTATGTTGGCCGAGATAGGATTGGGGGGGGGGTGAGGTAAATTTTCGGGGTGGGGGTAGGGGAGGGGGGGTAGGTTTCGTGGGGAGGCTAATAGGCACTATTTCGGAATAAGGGTGGGGGAAGGCAGGGGGGGGGGCTATGGGACAATTTTGGAAAAAGTGGGTGAAACTGAAAAAAAATATAATTAAATTGAGTGGGAGAGAGACGCAAGGCATTCGGCGGGCCTCTCTCTCGTTCGGTGACTCATCGTAACGTTACCGGGCGTTACACTTTTTCATAAGTGACTCCCAGCCGCAACCTAATTTAAGACGTTGTCACGTCAAAAATCAATTTATGTTTATACATCGCTACATCTGCTATATTAAATCGCGACTCTGAGTAATGATTAAACGGACACAGTGAACACATAAATATTAAACAAAAGATATGTAAATGAAGCCAGGTGTCATCTGTATGTGGCGTTAGAGATATCCTTGCTTCGTATAACGTCCTCGATTGATTGCTTAACAAAGGGCCAAACATGTTTGACCCTCGTTGCATTGATCGAAATTTATTGATATAATTGACGAGACACACGAATTGATGTAGTGTGTCGAATGTTAATATATTTTTGGATTAATTTATATGGTATTTGTGGTGGTAGACGTTTTTGAGACAGAGATTACGAATTTGACAATGTTAACCATTTATACGTCGGACGTCCATGCATCATCATCATCATCAGCCCGTAGCAGTCCACTGCTGGACATAGGCCTCTCCCAAGGTACACAACAGAGTCACGTCTGCTACTTTATTCATCCAGTCGCTGCCGGCCCTCTTGTGCAAGTCGTCCCGCTGGCCAAGGGGCATCCCACGCTACATTTTCCAAGACGCGGTCTCCACTCCAGAACACGCATCCTCCAGCGGTTATTTGTTCTGCGACATTTGTGGCCAGCCCATTACAACTTCAACCTACTAACTTACAGAGCTATGTCCAGGCATAGGGACCAAATAATGAAGGTTACAGAAGTTCCCAGAAACAGGCCGCTTCTAATAAGCCTTCTTATCCAAAAAATCCTTGGAGCAGGCATGTATTCAATAGAGGGCTTTGTGTGCCTGAAGATGATTATGACAATTTTTAAAACTATGAGAGTATTGTATTGAATAAAATTTGTTAATCCGTGCTAATAGTCGTAGTACTGATCCTAGTGCGAATAATTGTTTTTATCGCGTACAAACATTTTGTTCCTTATTATTACATTTCATCTGCGCAACTTCTGTACTCAAGAAACCGTAAAATGGACCATTGTTATTTTAATTAATTTACAGCGTCTACATTTAGGCATTTATTAATTTAACCTTCAAATACAAAAAGCCTTCTGAAGGCTGCATTATATTTATTTAAATAAAATCCAAAAACGGTTAGCGACCTTAGTATTATTTATTTATTTATTTAATCCTTTATTGCACAAATTAAAAATACAGTAAAGAAACAGCACAATAATAATAGTACAAGAGGCGGCCTTATCACACTAGGTAATTTCTTCCAGGCAACCTTTGGATGGATATTGAAAATAGGAAAAATGAGCGGGCAGTCTAAGGTATATAAAATAATAATATATATAATATATACATACATATATACAAATACATACCAACAAGATATATTAAAATACACATACATACAATTTACCATATACATAAATATATACCTATCCTAACATTTACCAAAAAAGCGAATGGACAAGATATTCCTCAGCTATGCTCTAGTTGAGAAAGGAAATGGTCTTTAATCATTTTTTTAAAAGACGACAGCGTTCGTGCCCGTCTTATTTCTACTGTATTTGTCTTAGTATTCTGAATTTTTCGTTGTATCAAAAGGTCGGAAGTCAGGTAGGCCGAACGCAAAACCATATTCAAATTACGTAGGTACCCTGAAAAGCATAAATGCTCGTCTCTTACATTGACTGGTATACAAAATTTAAATAGGGTAAAAAAAAGAATGAATTTAGGAAAGTACCATCTGTATATTATATCAGCCCATTTACATCCCACTGCAGGGCAAGGGCTCTACAATCGAGAGCACTATTGAGAGGGGCTATTTACTACACCACGCTTGCTTAGCGCGGTTTCTCGGGCTTTAAATACAACAGAATTATTTTTACCACTACCCAAAAATCAATATTTTGACTAGCTACAACAAATAATATGCAGCCGCCCGTCCAGTCGTCTCTAGATAACCTAATGTCAATACTGTGTACATCGTTAATGATCAGAATGAACTTCAGGCCGTTGCCGGAGTTCATTGCCACTTCAAAACCTTTACGTACTCTCAATAACGCATTGTTTGCATGACGTAACAGCTCGCTCATTCTTTTGTATGTGAATTGTTAATTATTCTGTCCATAGATAAAAATTGTTTACGTAACGCACACTGTGAGTTTGTTGGCTTTGGCTAAAGAATTTGAACGTGATCTAATTAGATTTGGTGTGGCATGTTGGGTCTTCTTGGTAGCTTTACATTGTATTTACGGATTAAGGCTATTTATATACAAGAGGACATGTAGTTAAGTGTTTACATGGCCGAAGCCTAAGGGACATATTGAGGCTTATAGCTTTTCTGAAGGTGCAAAGAATTGCTACGGATTAATCTACAGTACCAATCTAATAGTCGGATAAATAAGCTTACCCTTAACAATCTATTTTTATCTATCCTTCTAATGTTAGAAACGTAAACTATGTTACAATCAAAATAAAAGTGAAAGCAATGTACAGAGATAAGATAAAATATTGTTTATCATTACCCATAAGATTGAGCTTACCAGTGTTGGTAATTGTAGTTACCTAATCTTATTGATTTAGGTAATATTTTTACTAAATAACATTGCAGTTTGTAAGGACATACAGTCGATGTTTTATTGTTTTACGCTAAATTTGTTGAATGGATTTTGATGTAACTTTACAATGCTATATTTTAAAATAATAGCCTACAATGTACCCAGTGTATCCGGTAACATAATTAAAAGGATGGCACGTTAGGTTATCAGTTTAAGAAACCATATAATTTATTGTCTTCTGGCAGCGTGCATAAGTTGTTAGATTTTTAACGTGAGATATATTACATACATACATAATCGTCACGCCTGTATCCCATAGGGGTAGGCAGAGACTATAGACCGCCACTTTGCGCGATCCTGGCATACTACTTTCGCTTCATCCACTTTCATCAACGTCTTCATGCATCCTCGTCGGTTCAGGGTACTTTTAACCTGACCCTTGTTGAGGGTATCACCGATTTGGATGGTGTATGTTCGGTGAGGTCGACCCCGATTTTTAACGTGAGATATATTTTGTCGATTTTTAACGTGAGATATATTCGATTCTCTAAATTGGATTTGCATTTTGCATACATAATTTCAAGACTTGAAGCAGATGTTCGGCACTGTTATCATTAAACCAATCTCAGCGATATGCATTAAATTCCACACCATGTGAAGCTTATGTAAATTAAGCATGATACTAAGTAGTAGTTTTACTGGTGGCAGGTATATATGAGAGGCCGCATGGGAACGTACCGCAATGTCTATTTCTCCCGCCAAACAGTAGTGTAAATTCACTGTTGTTTTCTGGTTTGAAGGACATTTTAGCTAGAGTAACTGCTGGATATATTGAGACTTAACATCTTATGTCTCAGGATGTCAAGCATTGCTTTGTAATTTATGGTGTTTAGTATTGCTACTGTTCATAAACGGTCGTACCGCGTACCATCAAGCGAATAGCATGCATGCTCGTCTCGCAATTCAACAACAAAATAGAAAAAGAAGCTCAAATGTTACGATGTTCGATATTAAATTATTTTGTGTAATATTAGATGAATATTATCCTACCATAGGAGACGCAACTAATGCTGTCATTTCGCATACACGTTCTATGATACACTGATACTACCCGAGTCGACCCACCCATTAGTATTGGCTTTGATGAGTTACAGCATGGCTTTACCACTGCATCATGTCCAATTTTGCAATAAGTTTATCTTGCACTAAGGTGAAGGTCAGATTTTCCTTAAGGGATTCAAAACGAAAATATGCCCAAATCCACCATCACAAGGGCAACTGGTATAAATTGAGTTGATTGAGAGTTAAATGGGCGGTTCGCCATTATCGTGTGTCAAAATGTAATTGATAAGAAATTTTTTGTTCTAGGCATAGTATTCCCCGGTTTGGGCGAGACGGTCCCCGATGGCTTCGAGCTAGTGGAGTTGACGCCAACGGGTCTCCCGGCAGACTTGAACCATGGCTCGATGCGCTCGCCCGAGTGCTATCTCTGCCTGCGCAGGGGAAGCGATCGCCCACCTCTCGTCGATATCGGTATGGTTTGTTTTGTCCTGCTTTATTATGAACATTAGACTGTAAGTGTGAATTACTTTTTAATTACTGAGTAATTATCATTGGCGATGGCTTTTTATGTACTGTAAGTGTCAATTACTTTTTCATTAATTATTGAATATCATTGGCGGTGGCTTTTTAGCTATTAGCGGTACGTCTGTACGCTCCAACAAGAAGTAAATGCCATTTTAATCAAATTTCCTTTTTATTTATCCGTTTTAAAAAGACACACTGCTTATTTTTTGCGATGAGCAAAATCGCTATATACCCCTACTATACGTAACTACTATGATGTGTGGAGTAGTATCTATCGTATTTTATCCAAGTCTGATTCATTCATAGGCAATAGTAGAGTCATGCTTATTGATACATTGTAGTAAACAGACGTCTCAAGTATTTTTATGTTTAATTTCATACATATTTCTAGGAGCTAAGTTTTATCCATGACGTATAAGGTCAATGAGTAATTGATGACATTGTTTTTGAACCTTTGAACCTTGTTACAAAAAAAAATTGCACTATATCAAGAAAATAAAATGAAACAGAAGAATAACATTTGAATATCTCGGTGACATTCATTTTTCGTTCTAAAAATATTTCGTGTTTATTCGCGATTAACATTCAGGATGCTTAGTCATAGGATGTTGATAAAATAATTTGAATCAATATTAATTTTATGTATCTTTATCGTTTTTATACCTGAACTGTCTTTCCAAATACTTGTAGTAGGTATACGCATAGATATTCTAAATTAACTTATATATAAATTGTACAAAATACGTCTTAGAATAGCTTTGTGAAGGTAATTAATTTTGTATTACTCCTAGTTTTCCTCATAATGAAAATAGCTATTTTAAAATCGCAATCTGCTTTGATAATTATATGGGTGTATAAACTGGCATTATATCATTCTATTCACGGTGTATGGACCCAAGTCCCTTCATATATTGTAGTTTAAACCCTTGACTAGTGTATGTGTTGGAGCTGATAAGAATATCTCCTTGACATTTTTATAGTCATAACGTAAGAGGTAACTGATTCGTTTTGTTACGTCACTTTAGTGCGTAACTTTCACCTATCACCACGTGCCACTGAAATTAAATAAATAATTAATTATTATCATAATGTCTTACGGTTGTCTTATGTTTATTAATATTGGTAACAATTCTTAAGACTGTTAGATTAGATACGAATACACGCTTGTCTAATGTATTAACAACAAAAAAATTACAACAAGTTGTTAGTTACCGACCCAGTAATCAGATTATTATTATAATCGCGGTAAATAGTGAATTCAATACATAATAATTATGGTAATTCGCAAGTGCGCTGGATAAAAATCACATCGATCATAATATTTAAACTTGCACGTGATCTTGTTTTCGCAAAGATTTCAAAAGTCAACATCGATAGTTGCTGTAAGAAATCGGAGAAAAAGTGATTCCAAATGACCCTGATGCAATTTTTTGTGACATATTTTTTTTCACTACATCAACCCGTACCGAAGTAGTTATAGTACTGAAATACTAAAAAATACTTTTATATTTCTAACGTCACACGAAAAATTAAAAATAGCTACTAATTTTAAAAACACCTGCTTCTCTCAAATACCTGCGGTGGCAGTATTACATAAACCGATGACATAACAATTGCGGTCACGATATCCATTAAATGGATGAGGTAAATAGCACTTTCCGATACGTCATCGTTGATAAGAAGTGATAATGCTGCCGAATGATACAAACGATGCCGGCGGACCGCGTCAGCCGCTTTTTGCTACCACCACGTCTGAATAAACCCATTTTGTGACACATTCTATTTTTGCACTTTGTGCTATAGATTTGTTTTGTAGATGTCTTTGTTGTTAGTCTTTAGTGCAATTTAATAGTATTGGGAAAGACTTTTACGAAAAAAAGTAAGGTCACTCATCATATTTGATCAATTGGAAATCTAAAAGTCTGAAAATGATCACGAGTCTTAGTAAAATTTATACAGATTTGGTTTTCGTATTATATGAACTTGGTGGCAATTTGTACTCTTGTAGGTATTAATCTGTAACATGTCTTGGCTCATTTTTATATTCCCTCTTTTCGGAATCGCGATATCTATAGCCCTGATGGTATGAGCTGACCATCGGGAGTAAGTAATTTAGTCGATATACCTATTTTCTCAGTGAGTTACAAAAAAATAAATGGTGGGCCTAACTTAGCCACAGAAATTTTTAGATATTCACAAGATAGACTTTTCGATAGACCTAGTAATTTCAGACTTATATTTTGCTATAGTATTACATCTACATATACCAGCATAATGAAATATATGTCTGAACAGTGATGTGTACCTATACGACAATCTATAGAAGCCATTGTCGATTCGATAAAACTGTGAGTCGCCGCCGCTACACAATAGGCAGATTAACAATGGTTTTCGCCCTGATTTGCAGAGCTAATTTGAATACATATAAATAAACAAGTTGATGGACGGTTTAACTGCTACCTATTTTAAGGTGTTTGTAAGTTTGCTATATTATCAAAATATAACAATATATTGGTAACATAGTAAATGTGTTACTTTTCGAAATTAATTTCTAGCAATCTAGTGTCAAGAATGCCAAAATCATTACCCTGATCTATGTAAGATAATCGGATTCTGAGTAATTTCTCCCACTCATCTGAACTATTGTTTTCAATCAAAGAGAACTATTATCAGCAGACCCCTTGGCTGACGGCAAATGTCACGCCTCCATAGCCGTTTCTGCTTTACAGCTACAACACGTTGTGGTAGCAGAAATTAACGATCCAGAAGATTTTGTATAAAGAACATTTTAGATATTACCCAAACTGACATATGAGGAAGCTACCACCTAATTAACCAAATTCCCATTTTCTACCAGGCGTTATGTACGACGGCAAAGAGCGTCTCATGGCGGACGCTGAGATGGTTCTCGTCTCAGCCGGCGGTCGGCTCGCCAACGTCAACAATTCCACAGCGAAGACGTTCATTACGTACAGACGGGCGCACCCGGGCGCGCCGTGCAACGCACTCGTCGTCGTCGACGTGTGCGTTATCATCGCCAGCAAGGGGGAGTGTCCGCCGCACGCATTCTGTATGATACCCAAGAACTTGAATAAGGGTAAGTGTCTGTAGATTGTGTTTTGTTTTGATGTACGCTTACAGGATTGACTAGCGACAATGTGAAGTCTGGATCGTTCCTTGCGCTAAGACAACCATTTTATCTATGACATGTTGAAGAAAGGAGATCGACATACTATTTTTGATGGTATTTTAAATCATCGAGATGAGTTTTACAGTTGAACTTAAATATGTATATTCCCGAAAAGTAGACTTGACAATGAAAACAAAATAAAAGCTTATTTTTTCTGTATCACATCACATTTTTGAACAAGTTCTTTACTTTGATATTTCGGATCAGCAGATCGCATAAAAGTTTCAAGCTTTAAGTAGATACCCTCAGACTACGCTATGATGTGACCCTTTGTTGGATGAGAGCCAAATCCTAAACAAAAGAGTTTATTTCGCTTTGATGTATTAAGTAGTTCCCTAAGTCCTCTTAGTATTTCTCATCTCCTATAATGTTAGAGGTTTAAAATATTATAGGAGACAAACGAGCACGCGGTTCATTTTGTGGTATGTGTATAAAATAATTTAAAAAAAAGTGATCGCCGCCCATGAACATCTGCAACTAAGGGTCGCATAGAGATGCGTTGCCTACCTTAATATACACGATGCCTTAATAGATACGCTCTTTACAAGTAATATGTTAAGAAGTAAAATAACGTGTCACATATGTGTTTAAAATATAACTGGTAAAGATATAAATAATAATCTAAAATAGTTTCAAAGAAAGATGCTGATTGTTTATAACAAAGTAGAATTCTACTAACTTTGTGCATGTCTATAATTTCGCGTTCAATTTAAATCTTTTAATTAATGCTACTAATTGTAAGAAATGCAATACACAACAAAAGCGTAAATAAGTGAAGAATTTGACCTTTAACAATCGCATTTCATAACGTGGCCTTCACGGTCTGAAGGTATAAATACACATTAGAAATTTAAAACTATGAAGTTCGCGTCGACTCTTATGACCTACATTCATGAGATTTTAGATTATTTTTCTGTTTGTTGTAAATAAATATTACCCAATAGTCACATACATAGTGCTAACCCCACACTAAGATCGACTCTTGTGTCGTGGGTATCAGGCATTACGAAAGAGTTTTCGGTCTCACAAACACCCAGACCCAAAATAAATATTTGTGGTCCGCACTAACATTTCTCTCGGTGCGGAGATCACCGCATCAGGCATCTAACCGCCTGCGCCAAGAAAGCTGTCGAAGTTTAGTTATTTATAAGTTATAACAATATCCAACTGCTCTTATTATTTACTTCATGATTAATTTCGTTGCGGGTTAAATAAAAGTTAGACATTCCCGGAGACTCGCCGAGCTTCAATGCTAGGTGTCATTAAAAATCGTGCCATTGTTGATCCTGGCTTACAGGAGTTGCAGAGGCTGGTATGAAGGTGGGAAAGTTTCCAAGTTATAACAATTCAAGTTACACTGTAACTTCAAAGGAAATATAGGTACTTACAGTAAACTTGTAAAGGCGCTAAAACATACATAGAAAAATATAAATACTGTATTGTTTATTCATTCGTTTTACTTGTTCTGTCAATCTTTAAATCATTTGTTTCGGTTTTCAAAGATTTCCGCTTATCAGAAATCAGCTTGAAATTAACTAGCACGATTTAAACGGAAATTATTATGACTACTAAAATATTCTCACAATTGGTGGATAACCACAGGGGATAAAAATAGCAACGTTTTCGTCTTTACTTGAAATTTCTGAAAACCAATCTTAAATTTATGTGTGTGGATTATTGCCGTATTAATTAGTCATATTTTGAATTGAATCCTTTTTCCTGTATTTTGCGATCCAAAATGTTAATTGTTTAATATCACATTTAACTTATCTGATTTGTAAAGCTTTAATCATTTCTTTATCTTTGAAATAAAACTATTATTTACGGATTTTATCGCGAATTTAGTTCAATTTTTTTACATTTTTGACTTCCCGACGTTTCGATTATTACAGCTTTCGTGGTCACGGGGCGGACGGTTCTTTATCTTTTTTATTTATGTTTTCTGAGATAATACAAATCATAAAAGGCAATAAAATATATTTAAATGTTTCACATGCTTGGTTGCGATCACATTTTGTTCAAAGTATACGGATTGTTTTACGATTTTGCAGAGCAGTTTAAAAAAAACAAGACTTTTGTTTATAATGAAAATAACATGTCTCGTTACTTTTATGACGTGTTTGTTTGGTCCAGATAAAAAAAGTCCTGCGAAGTCCATATTGTTAACCGACTTCGAAAAGGAGTTTCGCAATTCGATTGGTATTTTTTTAATGTATGTACACCGATTACGCTGAGATTTATGATATTCATGATATATACATGATTCCTGATTAATTTACTTATTGACTTAACTAGCTAACTAATCAAAATATATGCGTAACATGTTGAAGAGGGGTCGCCAAGTACCAAACAGGTAGGGCTATTGTTTAACTATAAAAAAAATTAGATCATTTTATTACTTTTTTATTTTATTCGTATAAAAAAAATAGGTGTAGGTACATAGTGTTACTGTTAATGTATTAGTTTATTTCCAATTTAAAGTACAGGAATTGTGAAATTATGATAACTAAATTGTATGCCGTTGCAATACATTTTATGTGTTCACCATCCGGTATCATCGTTATTAGTCGCAGACAATCTACTGCTGTACATAAGCTTCCTTCTATTTCCAATATGAACTGTTATATTTCTCCGACTTCTTCCTGCAACGTTAATTAGATCCGCCACCACCCACTACATTTTCATTCTATAAAAATGTTATCTAAATATAATATATTTTAAATTACAGGGTTAATGGGCAGCGATGTGTTCCTATGCTACAAGAAGTCAATGAACCGGCCGCCGCTAATTTCATACAAACCAGAAGTATTATTCAGGTGAGCGTACGTAATACTCTACAAGACCTGTTTGCTAAGTCTATTTGTTTAGTCCAAACTAGTTGTCGTACGTGACCTTACACTTGGTATTTGAATACAGTGATCTTTGAATTGCAAAAATGACAAAGGTCATTAGGAAAGGTTAGGCTAGATTTTCTCTTGACGATATTCTGTTTTCTTGGTCAATTTGTTTTCACAATGATATGAATGAAATTCACTTTTTTGGAATGTATCCCAATTCATAATTTTGTGCCTTCGGTGTTGAATTTTAAAATACATTAATAATAAAATGAAGAATTTGAATTCATAAAAATCCCTTAATAAATATTGCAAACAATAATGGCTTTATTACGATATTTCAATTAAATTGTCATTTCTCCTAGTTTTTGAATTCTTGTAAAGAATGAGTATTTCAAATAGTCGACGTCTTAAGCCTTATCTCTTTACTCATCCCGCCGCAACAAAAGAGGACAAGTTTAAAATTAACACATGTAAAAAGTTGTGATTCACGTCATACAATGTTTCATGAAAGACCTAACTGATTATGTCGATGATTCAATCTGATTGTTTGTGGGAATCGATATCTTGTGACGTAATATTTAACAGGAATTAAAGATACTTTAAAAAGGGAAATTGCACTTGATCACACGATCAAAAATGATATCGACTAGCAAAACATATTTCGTGTACAGAAACAGCAAGTAGGTAAAAATAGCGATTCTGACTCTATGAAGAAGCGAAGGAGATAGTGTCACAAATATGATTTCTATGTTTATACACATACACACATTTGCACATTTAGGTTATATTCAGAGTGCGAGCGAAAACTAATCCAGGTGGTAGTTTTAGTGACTTGAAACATAATGCAACTAATTGCAAAAAAATACTTTTTTTTTGTTTTTTGTTTTTTTTCCTACGAGACAATTCGTATTGGGTGTAAAAATATTTAGTTTTTCCTAAAATAATAAATCACTCTCCTTTATAAAGATGCTATGGCACGCAAGGGCTTAAATTATTATTTTAGCAATAACTACCAACACCGCAAAAATACAATTTATTTGTTGTGTTGGGTCTAAGGTCACTAAAACTACCATCCGGCTTCTTTTTTGGTCTCAGTCTGGATATGCCCTGTACAGAGGAGGGAGATAGACTGAGATCTGTTAATACATTAACAAATACACTTACTACTCTTGAAACAAAATGTAACAATAAAAGGAAACCAAGATTACTCATAGAGATTCACAAGATACAGTTTCTCAACAAAGAATGGAGTGCAAAGTTCTATAAATAATGCTAATTAACGGTAACTTTCGTGATTGTTCGGTAATTTGCTCCTGATAGTGGGACAATGGTACCGTTGCCTGGTTTTATGCATATAATTAAATTAGGCATTGTTATGCTGAAATATCAAGGTTGATTTGGGTCTTATTTTAATAGATGTATTTATAATACGTAGGTGTATATTACTTATTAGTTTTAAATTATAATCACTTTGTTCTAACTTTTTGGGGACTCCTTTCATATCACTTTGCTCGGCGGTCTCGTAAAACCACAGATCACTTCCAATAGATACCGCATTACGATAGTTTTGTTTTGAACCGAAAACGCCAATGAAGGGAACTGCGCGGGGGGTGGGCGGATTGCAGCGCGGTCACGTAGACATCACTGGAGAGATGAGGCGCAAGTCGATAAATAAAAAAATGTATCGATAGTTCGATTTGCCAGTAAGTTCATGTGTTATGATCGCTTCTATAACTTGATTACCAACTTGTTAAATGTTTGATATTATTTTTTCACCGGCCTGATCTGATAAATTATACCAACCGGCAACAGCTAATACGAATAAATTAGGATTAAGATTTATACTTTAGTATGTAACGGTTTTATTTCTATTATTCACCGTGTATTTTTGTATACCATAATGGCGAAATACCCAAATTAAGTGTTAATATAAAAGATCAGATCAAAATATGAAATAGTAAATAACTAAACCTCATACCCTAAAGGGCTACAATAACTTATTCCGTTTCTTCAATTCTGACGGCGGCTGTATTAAATGTAATATCGACAAGTGACGATGAAACTCACTTGACGAACTATGAATGTTTTTGAGACGATATATACAACTTATGTTAAAATTAGTGCAATAGCTTGTGCTACTAATTCTCAATAAACTTAGTATACTAAAACTTATGATAAATACCCTCTCATTATATTTGAAAACGTATACAACTAGAGGAAAAAAAAGGTAATTTAATTACGCCAAAGATAAAAATAAATAAAAAAATATTGTAAAATTACCTAGTTAACAAATTTAACTATTTCAAATTACATAAAAAAACGTAATTATGGTAAATTGCGTTTATTTAAATCAATATATATTTTGTGACATTGTCATTTAATAAAATTAATTAACATTATTGTTTTACAATATCGATATTTCTGGGAATTATATTATAAACATGCAACAAACACTAGAAGAACGCGTGATTTCGCCAAAAAAAGATGGCTTATTACGGTTATTGCTATGCGAAAAAGAGACGGCTGATTCTCCATCCGAACTCGACTGTTTGACATTGATACTTTAACCAGTATAAATTGAGCTCGCTCGGAACCAAATTAATTTAAAGAATATTAGTTATCGATGAAAACTTATTGCGTTTTTTTAGATACTTTATTTTTTTGAGGTTTTGCACACCATTTTATTGAACAAATCATTTTTAACTGTAATATTATGTTCCCAAAATGTAATTTTCGCCAACCTGCGACGACATGTGCGGGTCCACTACTTGGACGACACTGATGACGCGACATTTGGCATCGGTTTATATATTTCTGATACCTTATATGTGTGGCGCGCAACCGCTGCCTTGCATTAGGTATCTATTGGGAGTGATCTGTGCGTAAAACTATACTTGGCTTAATAAGGCACCTACATACTATAACGTTGTGCTTGTCCATTTCCAGGTATCCAACGACAGAGCGGCGTAGTTTAGCGTTTCCCGCGTCCGTACCGTTGTTCTGCCTGCCCATGGGAGCCACGCTAGAGATCTGGCCTAACAACGCCGCATCACCCAAACCTGTGTTCTCAACTTTCGTACTTACTGTTGCCGATGCTACTGAGAAGGTATTTATATTGATAAATAGATAATTCAGTGGATTATTAAAAGTTAGGGGGTTAATTTATACTCCGACACGAAGTTCGCACGTTCAACGTCCACGTTTAAGATAAAAAATCCTCTTGTAAAAGTCAATAATATTCTTTATGAAACTTATCAGTCACTTCGAACTCAATATAGGGTTATACATACGATAGAGGATTCCAACATTTTGTAAAGTATTTAGACATATTTGATATTCTCACAATTTTACGTACGACGTTCGAACATTCGTCGCCGTGTCGTATTAAGTGTGGTATTTTTATCGATACAAATAGTGGTAGTTTTAAGTTTCAAATAGGGATTTAGATTTGTCTCAATAAATCTTTGTGCAACACCTCTGAAATTATATTGCTAAAGTTAGATACGTTTCCCTTATTTCTGGAAAAGTTATGTTCTTTTTTGGCAACAATATACCGGGTATATCAAGAGTGCTACCGAAAACGAAGCCGGGTGGTAGTTTAAGTGACTACAAACCAAATTCAACTAAATTTTTTTTTTTAAGTATCGTCCAGTTTGGGTGGTAAATCCATAGTTTTTTTATTTTATTTAAACCCTTGCGTACCATAGCGTGTTTAAAAATAAAAGGGTGTACGCAGTACACAATTATTTAAGAAAAAACCATGTATTTACCACCCTAATACGATTGAAAAAAATATATAAAAAAACTCGTTGCAATTTTTTGCACAAAATGTAGTTAGTTGCATTGTGTCTGAAGTCACTAAAACTACCACCCGGCTTCGTTTTCGGTAGCACTCTTGATATACCCTGTATAAATAAATAAATAAATAAATGTAATATATTTGTTCAGGTTTACGGTTCAGCGGTGACGTTCTACGAGAGTTTCCCTCACACGCAACTAACAGAGACACAGATGGAGCTATTGGGCTGGCGAGAGGGAATATCGCAGAACACGCACTCTGTACACGTCATAAAGTGTGTGTGTTTGTTGTCGCGGTGGCCCTTCAGCGATACCTTCGAACGATGGCTCTTGTATATACTTGTGAGTATAAATTACTGTTTAATTTATTAATAGTGTTACTAACTGTTGTGTACGGATAATTAATAGGTACTATGTCAATCAAACAAGCAGGTTACAATCACACTAATTTATTCCGGCACGGTGTCAGGCGCTCGGAGGTAGGACGTATCGTTTGTGTATACATACATAACACTAATCTCACGACTTTTTCTTACCAGGAATAGGTAGGGATAGCAACCAGGATATCCAAATTTAGCCTTGTGTGTTCCGTCTCATTCTGTATTAGGGGGTGAGCGTTATGCTATATCGAGCACAAATTCCTGACTATGGGCTCATATTAATAGAAAAATCCAATATCACTTTGCTTGACATGGTATTCGAACCTGAGACCTCAGTTTTATAACTGTACCGTAGTACAACTACGCCACCGAGGCTGTCATTATCAAAGTCTATTACTAGAATTTCATTTTATCATATTTTTTTATACCCGTCTGTTTGTACCTCTTCATAAAAAAGTAATTTTTAGGGATATTTTTCGCCGGGAAAAGTAATAATTTGTGACAAGTAAAATGGAAAGATATGTACTTTCCTGATGGTATCTCGTAGTATAAACCTTTGTTTTTTATATGTATTACTGTTATTTGATTTCAGGAAATGTCATGGAGTAAACAACCTCTCAACATTCCCATAGAGAGGTATATCACACATTTACTGGAAGGCGTGGCGTTTCCAGACACCTGTTTACTTGTGCAGGTAATTTAGAAGTCAAATAATTGTGTCCGAATCTTTTCAAAGAAAAAAATTGATATCTAATGTTTTGACTGCAATAATTCTCACGATTAAGTTTTAAATTCGATTAATGAATCGAACCCAAGGCTAAGCCAACATTTACATAATTATTACATCTCAAAACTTACTTCTATATCCGTTTTGACTGTACCAAGTTGCATGTGTTATTTGCAGCTATCATCAACAAACCCGAGCGACAGCGTGATAATAACACGTTGCGACGAGCAGCCATTGGCTCGCAGTGGAGCCAGCTTCAGGCAACTACTGCTCAACCTTGGACCAGATAACTGTTTACTGTTACTCGCACTCGCAGTTACTGAGCAGAAGATATTGATACACTCGCTGAGGTTTGTTTTACATTCTTGAATATAATTTAGTTAAAGTATGGGAGGGTTTTAAATTGTCGATACCTGAGGTCAAATGGGATCACTAAATCTAGTCTCTTAAATGCGTTGAAATGTCCTGGATAAAAATATAATATAATATATTTGATAGCTCAAGTAATAAATAAATAAATAAATAACAGCCAACAGTCACATACATAGTCCTGACCCCACACTAAGATCGAATCTTGTGTCGTGGGTATCAAGAACTACGAGAGACTTTTCGGTCTCACAAACACCCAGACCCGGAAGAAATATTTGTGGGCCGCACAAACATTTCTCTCGGTGCGGGGATCGAACCCGCGGCCTCTCGTTTCTGCGCCACGGAGGCTGTCTGAGTCATGTGGTCTTATAAAATTATTAATTATATTTTATTAATAAAACAACACGTATTTAACTTTTAAATATCATTTTCAGACCCGACACACTGACAGCTGTATCGGAAGCGGTATCCAGTTTACTGTTTCCTTTCAAATGGCAATGCCCGTATATTCCATTATGTCCATTAGGTAAGTTGAATTTTATGTACATTATGCAATAATTAATACCTTGTAAAAATTATTACTTCTATCGATAAATCTGACGTTAACCGATTAGTTATCGATACATTATTCACACGACAAATTGATTTTTAATTTATTTCCAGGTTTAGCTGAGGTGTTGCACGCCCCTCTACCGTATTTAATCGGCGTTGACTCGAGATTTTTCGATCTCTACGAACCCCCGCCAGACGTGACTTGTGTCGATTTAGATACTAACAATATTACGGTAAGTTTCATAGAAAAACCAATAGTGTATTTGATATTTGATTCTTTGTGTTGACATTATTTTTTTTACTATCAATTAATAATCAAGTAATTTAACAAGTAGATATTGAAGCATGAACTTTACAAATGTATTTATTTTCCAGATATGCGAAGCGCAGCGACATATATCGATAAAAATACTGCCGAAGAGGCAAACTAGGGCTCTAAGACAAACTCTTGAAATGTTGTACGGAAATATACGGCCAGGTAATATTACTTTCATGAATATTGTTGAATAGTTTTGGATAAGATAAAACATCGCTTATTAATAACAATATTTCGCAGCATCACCAGTCCATCATTCTAATGACAGTAAATATAACGGAGAACCAACGACAAGCTTAGACAGAGATTTCCAGAAGAGGAAAAAGGAGGTAAACATTGTCTAGTTAAAAATTTACGTGAGACATGTACGGTTTTATTCATAAGCAGCTTATAAACATATTTTATGAATCGAATTTTTGTCTTTTTCGTTCAAACTGAATTCAAAAGTCGTTCGAAGGAGACAAAACAATCGATAACTAAAATAAATTTATAAACTGTTTATGAATAAGGCTGATAGACTGATGATAATATACTAGAATTCAGCGAGTTATCTATTAATCTATATATTATAGTTTTATTATAATTCCTCAAATATTGATGAACTTTTCCAGCAAATGCTAGAGTTAAAAATCCAAGAGGCGTTTCTTCGCTTCATGGCGGTCACGCTGCAAGGATACCGGAGTTATCTGATACCGATAACGAAGGCTCCCACTGTTGGCACCACTGACCCGCACGCTTTGTTCCACATGGAAGCATTTCTACGGTCTAGGGATAAGGTTGGTAAAATATCGATATCGATACATTGAGTTTTATTTAATGGTGATAAGTTTATTAAGATACATTGAAATAATTCAATACATAGTTTTTTTTCATAGTCATAAGTTTTTCGAAATATATTGTAGTAAAGATATCTACGTCGATATTTGCATAACATATCTCGATTTTGATGTAAATTATTGCCGAAAGTATTTTCGACTTATAGGTTACCAAACAGTTTGATTTAATATTTTAATCATAAAAAATATTTTTATAATAAAGTTCAATCCAATAGGCGCAAACTCTATTGTCGATTTTACGTCATATAAGCTTATAGTTTCAAGACAATATTACAGTGAACCCTTCGAAAACATCGATATTTTTACATATTTTGATTGTAAATACATTTGTTATGTATTTAAATTTTGAGTTGTAATGGTAATGAAACCTGATATTTAGATTGAGATAATTTGTAATTATTAAATTGAATTAATAAAAAATATTATGTATTTATATATTTAAATCTTTATTGTACACAAACTTAAACTACTACACAAAAAAAATACAAATAGCGACTTTTTCGCTCTATAGCAATGTCTTACAGACAACCATAACATATTTCAGACACAACAGCGTTTCTTCAGCCTAATGATGCGGACGCAGATGTTCACTCGCTTTATCGAGGAGCGTTCGTTTGTGTACGACGCGGATCAAGGCTTGACGTTCTTCGACGAGTGCATTGATAAGGTTGCTAGTGGAGACGAACAGCTTCTGGGAATGGACACCAGCAATGCCTCTGAGAGGACCATGTTTGTGTCGCCGCCTGACCCTTCGGATAGTGGTAAGATTTTATTTTTCGGATTTTATTTGTATTAATGATAGGTTGTTATTAACATTGCCTAAAAGAAATAAATGGTAATTTCAAAATTAGTCCTAATTATGTGAAGCCTATAGATAATTTTCTTATTGGAATTTGATTATTGACTACATTTGATTTGAATTGTAACATTTTCCATATAACGTATAAATTGACGGTAGTTAACTATTTTTATTATTCTACTTAAAACCATGCGCTATTGTCGATTTCATTACGCCAGGCGGCCAGACGCCTGTATTTTGGATAAAGAACTATATATATTTAAAATATCAAAATAACATTAACAATGATACTGATTTCAATAACATTTGATTTTTTTTTTCCTAAAATTACATGAATGTGTTACTTGATGTTACTGTCAAGACAGTAAGTTTCATTTACTAATTAGTTGCCATAAAATTGAAATAAATCTATAATTTAACGGATTTTATCGCGGATTTGGTTTAATTTTTATATTTTTTTATCACTCAATCTGTCCCGTGATTAAGAAAGCTGTAAAGTAATTAATCGTACCGTCGTGAATATAATAAATTTATTATCAAACCAAATCAGCAATAAAATCCTTAAACTATTTTTATTTCAATGTGTAACATTCGCGTAAATCTAAGAAACCATTTTGCTATAAAACTCTTAAAAATCTATTTTTCTGTGTTTAGAATATATTTATGTATGGGTAATGAAGTGTATGGAACATTGATGTTTATACAGGGTATATCAAGACTGCTACTGAACACGAAGCCGGGTGGTAGTGACTACAAACACAATGCAATTAAAATTTTTGCAAAGAAACGCGACAATTATTTTTAATGATTTTTTAAATATCATCATTTTTGGGTGGTAAATTCATAGTTTTTGCTATAATAATAATTTCAACTCTTTTATACCTTAGAGTATTTATAAATAAAATGGTATACACTATTATTTTAGGGAAAAAAATGTATTTACCACCCAAATACGGCCATAGGAAAAAATAACAAAAAAAAATTGTCGCTTTTTTTGCAACATTTTCTGTTGCAGTATGTCTGAAGTCGCTTAAACTATTACTCGGCTTCGTTTTCGGTAGCAGTCTTGATATACCCTATGGGCCTCATTAATAAACTCGGATGAGCGAAGGATTAACTTTAGGCATTGGGCTAGAGAATTCAATCTATTATTATGAATAGCTAGATAGTAATGACTATGATTTTAAAATTAAAAAGAACGGTCAAAATAAATTACTCAATTTTAAAGTTCTGGGCTAAAAGTTAATCCTTCGCTCATCCGAGTTTATTAATAAGGCCCTATATGTATAATGTATGTGTGTTACAGAGGGCACGTACACGTACCCCCGCTTCGAGTTGGACGCGGAGTTGATGCACGCGTGCGGCGGCGCGGCGCGCGCGCGCACCGGCACGCTGCAGCTGCCCGCCGCCGCGCTCGCGTCCGCGGAGTCGCTCGCAGACGCAGAACCCATGGCGAGGCGCACCAAGAACGAGATCGCTGCTGCGCAGAGGTATATACTTGCATAGTGAACTAAGTGATACATAAACAACAAACAACAAAAAATATTTATTGAATACCACAGACTGCCTCGGTGGCGTAGTTGTACTAAAGTACGATTACAAAGCTGAGGTCTCGGGTTCGAATCACGGGTTGGGCAAAGTGTTATTGGATTTTTGTTTATTCATTATCAACCCAGAGTCAGGAATTTGTGCCCGATATAGCGATAGACTCGCCACCTATCACATTGTGGGACGGAACATTCAAGGCGAAATGTGAGTATTGGCGTTCTTTTAGCAAAATGAAAATATACATACTAAACGGGGACAAGAACCTCTGTATTTAATCTTTATTGATAATATAATGTCATACAGTATAAGCGATCAATCAAAGGCTCTCAATCAGAATAGAGTGTAAGGACTCTACAATCTACATCATTTAAAATAGGCATACTGAACTCCTAAACAAAAATCTCATTAACCATACCAATGTGATGGCAACGTCAGAACAGGTTTAATATCTTAGAGTAATTACCTCTAGAGAGATTCACGCTGTAACCGCACATGAGACATCAATAGCTATATCTAGCAACACAAGAAAATAAGCGCCATATTGCGGCCTTGATTTAAAATAGTCCCTATTTCAATGAAGTTAGGTTGCTTTATTGCTTGAACGACGTCGCTTTGTCTGGCGAAATTCTTTTTTCGCCCAACAACAAAACGCGGCACGTCACATGAAATAGAACATTATTTTGCATCTCATTCTGACATAAAGAAATTCGTATCGCTATGTCTCATTTTTGCGATGTACAGTACATTTCGGCTCTCTCTAGAGGTAATTACTCTAAGTTTAATATCTATTTTCTGTATGACACTGTCACTATCTCGGTCAAACCAATACTCTTATGCATATGTCCATACCTGACTATTATCAATCAATAATTTATTTGCTTCTGACACATAAGTTACATAGTTGCTAAAGTAGAGAGTCTTTTTGGCATACAAGTGTAACTTAGATTAATAAATTATTGTATTGTAATGGTGTAACCATTATCCCCTCAACCGTCAGAACCTGAAGACGGTTCCTTCCGGTTTCAAGCAATAAGCAACCTAATGTCATTGAAATAGGGTCTATATTAATACGGCTCATCGGATTTCAAGCAAAAAAGCAACCTAACGTCATTGAAATAGGGGCTATTTTTGAATCAAGGTCAGTAGGCGGCGCTTACGACAGGCTAAGGGTTATTCTGATAGGTACTATAATTGTGTATTGAATATTTTAATACATTCCTTCAGGCTAGCCCGTAAAGCGAGTCTATCACCCGAGGCGTGGGCGAAGTGTCTACTCGGAGCGTGTTACTCGCTGTACTTCCTGTCGCTGCCGTGCCGCCTGATGCTCAACCGAGGAAAAGAACACGCCACCCTGAGAGAAGCCTATGAACTGCTCGAGCGAGCTACTAAACTCAAAGTGCCTTGTGATGAGGTGAGAATTATATATTTTAGAGATATTTGAGTTAATTGCATCAAGTATTAAAAAGCCAAAAGTGTAGATATGAAGTATGTTGATTCATTTAAATTTCGGGCGATATGTATGTTCACTGGTATCTATTTGAGATAGACAACACATGATTATATTATAGTAATTTCAATACATTAATTGAAAAGGTGAAACCAACTGTCTAATTTATATCAGAACATTTTTCGTCGGTTTCAAAATGATAAAGGCATTCTCAGGAATAACATTTAAAAAAAGTCCGTATATTAAACTTTTTTCTCATAGTACAATATCTTACAGGTAGAACCTAATGCTATTTTGAGGCTTTTTCTTAATTTTATTTAATACTACACTATTGAATTCTAAGTATCAAAATTAAAAAAAAAAAACAAAAATGTTATATTTAAAATATTTTACAATTATTAATTTATCACTTGTAGCTAATTATACATAATAGAACCTTAATGATTTTACTCAAAGTGCCTGAGAATATATTTACTACTTCCTGAGTCTACTGATGCAACTACCTGAAACTACCAATTAAATCTTCAGGTGTGCTACCGAGTAATGATGCAGCTGTGCGGCATCCACTCCCTGCCAGTATTAGCTGTACAACTGTTATTCCTGATGAAACGCGCCGGATTACAACCCAACGCGCTCACATACGTCTATTACAACCGTTGCGTGCTTCGATCAGAGTGGCCGCAGGATATGCTCAGGTATGAATAATTAATGGCGATAGTGTTAGTTTGGTTATGAAAAAAATCTTGGAAATGTTTTGCATTACCCCCCAGTTAAAATATGCCTTGTATTACCTAAATGAACTATTTCATAAACAGACTGCAATAGGCCGCGAGTGAACTGTTATCTTTTACACTAGTTATTACTCAGGCTTACAGGTTTTCATAATAAAGGTAACAGCTTTTAAAATAAACCATGTTAATTTATTTTGTCAGTAGTATATCATCATTATGACCAAACTTGGTAATCTAAGCAATGATCAATGATAGTTTAAAAATCAAGACAGGTTTATGCCTGATATATGATATATTATGTTATGCTTCTAGTCGGCCCATTTCATTTAAAAATGCATGATGTTAAGTATCGACCTGACTCTACTATCGAGAGTACGATTGCGAGGGGTTATGCCATAAGCCAAGGTACATAATGTTACGTATTATATTTTGACAGTGGTTCGCAAGTGATGTGGAACAAGTTGCGCATGGCGGTGATGGGCGCGGCGTTTTTCCGACAAGCCGGCGCGCGGCGAGCCAACCGCGCCGCCGGGGCCAACCTCACCGCGGGTGGGGGAGAAGGTACTAATACTTTTTATCGATATTTTACATGCTTGCATTTATCGACAATTACTATTGAGATGTTCTGTTTAACAGCGTTTACTTTACAGTAAATATGTTGATAAATTGTACATAATTCATTTAATCTATCTACTATGTATATTAAGTCAAATATATCTATCGCTGATACCTCGAATGTTATCGATTATATTTTTTCATTATTTCTTGTCTAGCGTTTACTTGTTTCAATGTCGTTTAGAGAATTTTTATATTTCTCAGGTGGTACATTACCTCGAGTTCGATCGGCAACGGCTATGGGAGAAGGATCAGAGTTGGCGAATTTGGCCGGCATGGCGTCCTGCGAACCTGCCAACAGTCGGTCTAGTCTTGACTCAGGTATTTTGTCAGTTCATTAGTTAAACGATATGCCCACAAAGTTTCCAAAATATTTGGGGTAAATAATAACACACAACATTTACATCAATTACTGTCCGCGACAGGTTGGCATGGCAATTTTATAGTATCATGTTTCAAGTAGTTTATATCGATATCTTTCTTGCAACGCAATTACATAAATAATTAAGTCATGTTTATAATATACAATATGACAAAATATTTTATCTACAATTTGTATCTGATCGATGTGTGCATATATGGAAGATATATGAGAAAAACTATTATCGGGGGACTGTATGAACGTAAAGAATCGTAAGAATGAGAATGAGTTATTGGTTTGTTCATTTGCTTTAAAATCTGCCGCTCTGTCATTCAATACATAAAAATATCGTACAGGTCTCCCCTCCCTCGCGCGTCACCTCATATACCGATTGTTATCTAGACCTGACGCGTGCTATACTTACTTTCATTTTATTTTTCAACTCAATTATCGATCTCTCTATAGACACGTCAAAATTGAATTGCCCTATATCGTTAAGTTTGTTTAAGGTGTTATGATGGTTTTGTGTAGACAATTCAACCATGTTTTGTGTGTGTTTGTGTCAGCGTATCCGCTGCTGCCTCGGGGCGTGATCGTGCGGCAGCGCACGCGGCCCGCGCATGCGCACCACCTCAGCGCCGCCGCCGGTATACTCATCTCAGGTAATATACACATATTATTATCAAAAATATGTAACCCAAATTTCAAAGCAAAATGTCTTGTTTAATGTCCATCTGTGATCACTTGCTAGCACTAGAATTTCAAAGTAACTTTTTATGTGGATGAGTGCCTTAAGTGGACCAGCCTTTGTAAAAAGCGAAATTCTTATACACAAATTACACTCAGGTGTGCCATCGAATCCCGACTTAAGCGGTTCATCGAGGCCAAGAAGTAATTCTTTGACCAGTGAAGACCCTCCTACTCCCCTCACAATAGCAGAGAAGAGACAGGTATGTTTTCATAAATTGATTTATTGTAAATCATGAATATTAGTTTTACTGGCTAGCGACTAGTGCATAATTAATTTGAATTAAACTGCGCTTACCATCAGAACATACATATTTTTAAAAAGAAATAAGTGTCGAAAATGTTTTTTTTTTCATTAGCAACGATTTCTTATATCTGATCAAAGCATTACGATGGATTATAAAATATACATGTATTCTTTACACCAATCTTCCTCTTCAACGAGAATATTGTGCTAATATGTTTGTATATTTTAGACGATCCACGTAAGTCCCGACAGCCCGTCGGATTTGCGCATTCTCACAAGATCAGAGAGCTTCGCTGGAGACGCGCAAATACTGCAAAATCTGCAAAGACTGTCGTTTACTGGTATGTGTTGATTTATAACTATAGTCTAGATTTTCTCACAACTTTAAACTTATTGCGTAGTATTAAAATAAAATAAGTATTGAGGCAAATTAGATACCTTTGGAACTCATATTTTTAGTAATATTGAATATTATTAAAATGCTATATTATATAGCAGTAGTGCTATATTATAATAATAATCATTTATTATGTGGAAATAGAAACATCTTTTTCCATATCTACTGTATCTAAATCAAATCAAATTAAAATGTTGTGTAATAATGACGGAATGTTTTATGTTGTTTTTAGGCACACCAAGCGTGAAATCCAGATGTTCGAGGGCGCTCAGTTTCCCAGAAGAAGCGGAAAAGGAGGACACTACTACCGAATCATTAAAGACAACGAAAACGTCTCCATTGAGGTAACTATTTGACATTGAGTATCATACCAGTGTAAAACCCATAACTGAAACCCATAATACTGTAGCGAATGTAAGTTTGTCAGATTTGATAAGACTGTGTTATTTGTGTCGACCGGAGAAAAGTAAACATCACTCTCTGTGCATTCTCTTAAACTCTGAATTTACCACCAGTTTTATACCTGTAAAAAAGAACATATATCTACTAACTGCTCAAAATGACTTTATCGAAGATACATTTTATATTTTTGTTTTCAGAGTATCACCACGAACACCAGTACTATCCGACGACCCACTGGGTGCGTTGAGCGAGCCCCCGCCGGTGCAGGCCGCGCCGCCGCCCCCCGAGGAGCCGCCGCCCCCCAAGCACGAGCTCAGCGTCAGCCCCAAGCTGTTCCACCGCCGCAGCAACTCCTTCCAGGACGAACCGACCGACCACAACCAAGGGTATACACACTCCTGTAACGCTCTTACTATCGCACCTTTGGAATTAGAGTGACCTAATTAAAAAAAAATATAGACTTTGGCTTTTGCCTTTTTGGCCTAAAATTACCTATCAATCCATTTTTAAAGAGCATTTGTTAACGTATGAAAGGGAGAAGGATGTTTTTTTAATCTGACCCAGCATAGTGGCCGCATTTTTGTGCGCTCACCATCACGCGTACCTGATGGTGAGCGCAAATGCCGCCTAGTCGGAGTGTAAACTGCCATCGGACGGCAGCCCCATGTCAATAGACACAATTATGACGGCCTGCTAAGATACCTCTTCACACTACGGCGGAAGGACCCAGGATTAGGATGCCTAAATCGGTCTTCTAGATTTATCTTCGATCAGTACAAAATTTCTTATATAACACATCTTTAATGTACGTTTCCCAAAAAATAAGATTTTTCTAGTTAAGTCACTCTAACTGTAAAGGTGTTTTATGTTTTGTGTGTGAATCGATTTGTGATGTTAATCGATTATTAAAACTATGAATCGATTATGTTTAAAACCGAATTATGGTGTTAAACAGTCGATAATTATGTCATGGATCGATTTATATTACCAATCAATAATGTTAAATATCGATTTATATATTGGTATCAAATGTATGTCGTTACTTGATCTGTACTTCATGAATCGATTTAAGTCTGCAAGTAATCGATTATTATTTTAAAATATTCTTTTTAGTTTGCGGTTTAACACCCGCGTACTTAATAATAAGATTTATAGATTTATATTAGAGACATATTTGTTCTGCAATCGTGGGTAGACTCTTACTAAGATTCCCGCAAATTGATTCAGTCTAATACTCGAAAAGGTTTGGGTAAACCATTTTATTTGTTTGCCTTTAGAATAGATGCGTGGAGTTGATTTGATTTATAAATAATATGCTGTAGTAACTAAATATCCTACACAATTCCCTACGCTAATTATTTAACAATGCAAGATATTCAATTTTATTATAACTGTTTGCGTGTGTATGTCGAGATAAACTGTAGTAAATTCTGGTAAGTGATAAAAGAAACCCTGCGATATTCCTAAAAGAATAGTAAATATTAGCCTGTAATCCTCCCAAAGTGTGCTGTGTGTATTACATAATAATCGAACCTACATCAAGCCCTAAAAGGTTGATGATCTTCACATACCATGCTCGTCTTGCAACGTCTATTTCTCCCTCCAAACAGCAGTGTAAATGCACTATTCAGTTCCGGTTTGAAGGACATTGTAGCCAAAGTAACTAATGGACAGATTGATACTTAACATGTTATGTATCCCGATGGTAGGTGCAGTGGAATACCAAGCATTGCTTTCTAATTCACGGTGTTGTTGGCTTTTGCTACTGTCCATGAGCGGTCGTATCGCTTCGCTATTAACAGAAATTAAAAAAGCCTTAGATTTTTTTATGGTAATGAATGGCGAGACGAGCATGCCTTTCACCCGATGGTACCAAAACACGAAAGTGCATTTACACTGCTGTTTGGCGTAGAAAATAGACATTGTGGTCGTACATATCCAGACAGCCTCTCACATAGAGATACCTACCATCAGATTTTTTGTAAACCACTATGGTATTTAGATCGTCCCATTTTCCTGTTTGTCCCCTTGTGTGGTGTGAGTTAGCGTAATCGCTAGAGCTGTCCCGCGTGGAAGCACGATAACCTCGATAGTTTCCTGTGCGCAGGAAACTGCACAGGAGTGAGACGGCGCCCGCTGGTACCGTGTCATCCAGCCTCGTCAGCCTCGGGAACACGCTCAAGATCAGCTTCGGGTGAGTAGCACATACACAACCTTATTCATATAGTATTAAAGCCTATTTTAGTTATCGACTGTTTGGTCCCTTTCTATCGACTTTTGAATTCAGTTTGAGGGAAGGTGACAAAACATTTGATAGCCAAAATAGGTTTGTAAACTGGCCTAATATGGCCGTTAGTCTTTCTCGAGCTTGTTAGAGTGATTTAGTATAACATTTTTGGTAGGGATCATGTTGGGCTTTCATATAAAACCTCATTAAACAAAAATATTGAATGACGAAGAGTGTCACACAATAAAAATACTTGTTCGGATATAATGATCTATATATATATAGTTTTTTAATTATATGAAACTTTAAATGACACAATAAATTATAAGACAAAATTTATATTTCACAAATATTATAATCATTGTTATACTAAATCACTTGTATTGTAATTTAGATGGAATCTTGATGTTGAAGTTACTTCATACAAGACAAACCTTTTATAAGAAAAAACCTTTATGAAGTAACTAACAACCACAATAACACATAACTTGTGTAAATATTCGTGTCATGTTATAGTTGTATCACATGTGCTATAAAAGTTCATTTTACTTCACAAAACATCAGAGGCATGTTATCGATATTTAAGTGAAAATATTATTTTTTCCGCTATTTGGTGTTCTAGTTTCGCCTTATTTGATGTTGTGTGCCGTTATTGCCATTTAAACAACTTTAGTATAGTAATTCAACAATTTTATTTCTGAATTTTTCATAATAATTTCTAGTTACAAATTTTAATTGATTAAAATAAAACAGATATCATCGATAAAATATATTTCAAATAATATCAAATATTCTTGAATAGACCAAATATTGTCAATTTTAAGACCCAACCCAAAAACGATCTTAAAATCATAACATTATAAGTATTTAATGTATAAAGTAAAAGCTATGGTTTTCTTCTATAATTTATATTCATTTTACAAGAAAGGGATGGCAATATCGATACAATTGTTTTTCTCAATCACATTAATTAAAATCGCACCACACGACACTGCAGTACGCTAGCCTGTTTGTTTTCTTAGACGCTATTCGCCAGCCAGACTGTCGTTACGCAAGGAAAATATGAAAATCGGGAAAGCTATGATCGAGAATTACTTCAGGTGAGCATGCCATACACAAACTACGGGCTTAGCGCACGTGAGTGATTGTTTTAAGCTGTTACCATGGTGACCATTATACGAATTGCATGTTTTTTTTTAACTATTTATTTCCTGCACTTTTACAATGCATGGTTTTCATTGTCACACACATCTGATCAAAAATACATTTCAATGAATTAGACAAGATCAAAATTATGTTCTGATAAGTCCAAATGTTCTGGATCTGTCAAATTACTTCTAACCGTAAATATCCCTCAAGAATTGCATTTAAGTTTTGTTGAAAAATCAACTGTAATTATCGATTCGAGTTATTTTTTTCCAATAACAGGCTCTACTAGCAAAATATCGACTAATTAGTGCCTATTTTCACACCCTACAGCCCAACAAGTATAGCAGGTAAGAAGTCGAACGAGTTGCTACAAAGTGGCCTGAGCAGTCTGAAGTCAGCCGCTACAAGTATGGCGAAGAAATTCGACGAGATGAAAGAAGTGATATCGGCCAACTCCACGCCCGTCAAAGGCGCTATTGGGACGGCTACTAATGCAATCAGTAGCCTTATAGCTGAGGAGGATTCTACTGATGGATCTTCGGAGATTAATCCAGATGGTAAGTGTATTAGAGAATATTTAATTTAAAAAGTTTTTTATATGGTATATGTCCTATTTGACAGCCTCCGTGGCGCAGTTGGTTAGACGCCGCCTGTGAAACGAGAGGCCGCGGGTTCGATCCCCGCACCGAGAGAAATGTTTGTGCGGCCCACAAATATTTCTTCCGGGTCTGGGTGTTTGTGAGACCGAAAAGTCTCTCGTAGTTCCTGATACCCACGACACAAGACTCGATCTTACTGTGGGGTTAGGAATATGTATGTGACTGTTGGGTGTTATTTATTTATTTATTTATTATTTATTTAAATATAATATTTGTCTGTGGACTACTAAATTCTTAAGAATTTAATAGTTTTAATGGAGATACTGCGGTGATCCACTTGTATCATGTTTTAGTTTATATCCCCAATTAGATTTATATTTGACCTCCCCGATCAATTTTAAAGTTGACAGTTGAGCTAAAAAAACGATTCCGAGGAATTGACAACCTCCTCATTTTTAAAAGTCTGTTATTAAAAAACGGTTATGTAGCTGATACCATGATCGTAGCCAGCCGTGGGATCAGGGTGGGGCAGAAGTCTTAAATCATATGTAATTAGCAAACTGTACCCACGGTATTCTTTTATTACACTCTGTATCTGTGTTTATAATTGGAATTATCCTAAATACTTTCTTATTGCTCACCTGCCTAGCACTTTACCTAGATCATTTATTTTTTTAGAGTTGGTTAAGTACCTTACAGATCAAATCCAGGGTGGGGCAAGCGCCCCACTCTACCCCACCGTGGCTACGCCCATGGCTGATACCAATGATGAAAACTTTGAATGCTATTAACTTTTCAGTAGTAATCAAAACAGCAAACAAGACTAACTATCTAGTGATATTGTACGTCTATTCTATAGGTATAATAGAGTTAATTTGTTTACAGAATGGGTGGGCGGTACTGGTTTCCGTCGCGCGTCGAGTGATGCCGAGCTGGCGTGCTCAATGGAACGCGGCTCTCTCGCCACACTCATATCACATCTGCCCGACAACCTCTATCCAAATCTATCCGTGAGTACTTTAAGAATGATTGTGTATTATATTACTGGCATTCATGCCGTAGTGTACGTATTTAAAAAACATTGAATTCCTAAACAATATCAAAATTATTTGCGCTTGTTGTAATGTTAGAGAATGTTTGATTAATCCTTCAGGTTCAACATGTTAATATGTCTCAGAATGGCGGTCGCAGTGGAATGCCAAGCATTGCTTTTTAATTAAATGTGTTGTTTAGTTTCATGGTATATTTTGATAATCATTTAATTACTGACGAAACGAAAAAAATCCTATATGTATCCAATTGGCTTTATGCGAAAAAGTGGTGATAATACTTGGCATCACTCCAAAATTTTTGAAATATTATTTCTTTATTGTCATATTTATGTCATCCTACTGTACCCAACTTGGCAAGTGCTGCATTTTCCTGTAATCCCGGTTTTATGTAAGGTTTCATAACTTTGAGACGGCCACTTTTAAAAAATTAAGAGTATAAAAAAGAGCGCGGGGGCTTTTGACAGATGGATTTGCACGGAGAGATGAAGAGAGTGCTAAAAGGAATATAATGTTTTAAAATAAACCGTTATTTGTAATAAATTATTAATATCTGTATCAGGGATGTTGCGAATATTCGCATCCGCATCCGCAAATGCGGAACTTCCGCATAAATTTGGACATCTGCATCCGCATCCGCATCCGCAATAATCGATGCGGATATTTATGCGGATGCGGATGTAATACAAAATGAGACAAGACAGAAATTTGGCGGTGCCGGCGAATGGCGCGTGCCGTTTGGACGTGACATTGACCAATGGGAGTGAAATAAATAGTGACATGATCCGACGCATTTGTTGTTGCTATGATGTTAGATTCTTCTAGTGAAAATAAGAGTCGAGAAATACCAGAAAATGGTAGCATTGAAGCTGTACTCCAAAAATAATTTCTTTCTTACCCCAATAAAAAAAAGTCTATGTGGATGAAAATCCTCTTAAGTGGTGTTTATCGGGAGGAATTTAAAGATATTATTGCCGATAGCACAAAGATGTTTATGTACTCCACTAAGAAGTAATCCTAGCGAACAATTATTTGCAGCGTGGGTTTAATTTACGAACCTCTTCCTAACTGCCTTGCTATCAGAAAAGGCGGCGCGGCGTTATAAGTAATAAATGAAACGGTGTTCTTTTGCGAGCTCTTGGGGCTACTCAAAACGAAGGTAATGCATTTAATTATCAATAGAGAAGATGGCTACAACCTTGCACAAGCATGGGATCGAATTCTACATTTAATTATATCGGAACCAAAAAGACCAACTGCCCGACATCAAGACACAGTGAGCTTCTTCTGTGTAAAATGAAATGCAAAAACAGATTACTTAACGTTTTAAGTTAACTTTTTAATTTAATTTAATTTTTAACTTAATAATTATAAATTACGGGTAATTAAATTCCGCGCCGCACGGTGGGCTGAAAATCGCGTTTCATGGACATTCAAATTTTTTTTCGAATTTGACGGGTTTTTTAATTGGAATCTATTAAAACATGCTTGTTCATGATACCTTTTAAGTATGAAGATATAAATCACAGGAAAAGGTACACTTTCGATTTTTTTTCAAAAATGTTGTATGGAGAAAACCTTAAAATAAGCTATATCTCGGCTGGCACAGGAATGGCCGTTATTTCCTCTCGCATGAATTTTGCTCTATTTTTTTGCAATTTTTTGATGTATCACACCACAGGGGGCAAAGCGCGGCTTTTGAGAAAAAAAAATCATAAAAAAAAAATATATATTATTTCCGTTGACTTCAATCTTGGTTGGCAAATTTGAACCACATGTCTCTAAAAATAATAAATAGCGGTCACAAAACAACTTTATTGCTGGTTAACCCTCCCAATTTCACAATAATAAATAATACACGGCTTATATCAAAGAAATATTTTTTTACCTTACTTGTTTATGACACACAAATCGGTCTTGGATACTCGAACTTTTCCAAACAATGGATAAATTTTCACCTGCAAGTACTTACTACTTACTATTGTTTTGTTCCTAATTCACTTATTTAAGACCCAATAAACAAAAAAAGGCAGCTGCGTAATTATGATGGGTCATTATAATGACACAGGTGCATAATGATTTTGTTATTTATTTAAGAAGTATAAATAGACATTTGTTTGCTGTAATTTTTCAGTTTACCTCGATTTGTGCTTGTGTAAACATCGATTATAAACACGGAAATGGAAAGTTTAGCAAATCACTTAGACTTGTTTATGATTTTGAAAAACACGGGTAAGTACAGTGACTTCCTTTCGTTACATAACAATGTCGGTTCATGTTTGAATTTAAACCTTTCAGATGAAGACAGTCTTACGTTGAAATTATACTGTAGAAGATTTACTCATACCCTTGTGAAAAATTGGAAGCGATCTCATCGAAAATTAGAAGATTTTTTGAAAGATTATGAGGACTGGCTTCAGTGTGATATCGATTGGCCAAGTTGCATTGCAGAACCGAAGGCATCAGATGTTGGGGCATCCGAATCTCATATCACCCTCGAAAGTCCAGTCCTTTCCACATCTTCGTCCGGTGCACCATACACAAGTAAGAAGCGTTTGCCACGAAAACCATTTCAAGATTTAGCAATGAAGCAAAAGAAGAGAAGGACTGAAAGTCAAATAGAATTGTTAGCAACTTGATCTGGTCTTCAATTTCCTTCAAATGTTCAGTAACCACAAGTTTATTTTCTTTAACAAAACTAAACTGCACTGGACGACAAAAATGTGCTGAACAGGGCTTTGGATTTTGCCATACGACTTCGTTACCATCGGTCAGCTTTAACGGAACTAACGAGGTCATGAAAACACTGGAATCATTATATTCGTCTTCTATTTTCTGTTTATACCTGCTCTGGTTCGATGCACCATCAAAACCCCACTTAAATAAGTTCTTTTCTATCGCCACATACAGGTACACTTTTCAAAATCCTTTTAACTGTTAAATCTAGAAGAGCCTGAAGGGACATTTTGGCTGTTGTATCTGTAACTGTAATTGTCTCCTTGTCAGGATAACACTGAGATTTAGCTTGCTGAATCTTATAGTATGATGGGTACAATTCCATCGCACCTTCCCGAATTGCTGTTTCCCTTAATGTTATATATTGCCACTTAGACAACTTTAATGATAAACATAGACCAAGTGCTTTCTCCGGTGTAAAAACAGGCTTGGGGCATGATTTTTTGGTAATTGCGTTAAACTTATCAGCAGCTTCTGAATGTTTTATCATATACTCAATAGCAGCAGCTATACTGTCCAAACCTTCTTGTCTCATTTTGCGCACAGTAGCGTATGCAAGTTCACTGGACTCACATTCTATTTGACTTTCAGTCCTTCTCTTCTTTTGCTTCATTGCTAAATCTTGAAATGGTTTTCGTGGCAAACGCTTCTTACTTGTGTATGGTGCACCGGACGAAGATGTGGAAAGGACTGGACTTTCGAGGGTGATATGAGATTCGGATGCCCCAACATCTGATGCCTTCGGTTCTGCAATGCAACTTGGCCAATCGATATCACACTGAAGCCAGTCCTCATAATCTTTCAAAAAATCTTCTAATTTTCGATGAGATCGCTTCCAATTTTTCACAAGGGTATGAGTAAATCTTCTACAGTATAATTTCAACGTAAGACTGTCTTCATCTGAAAGGTTTAAATTCAAACATGAACCGACATTGTTATGTAACGAAAGGAAGTCACTGTACTTACCCGTGTTTTTCAAAATCATAAACAAGTCTAAGTGATTTGCTAAACTTTCCATTTCCGTGTTTATAATCGATGTTTACACAAGCACAAATCGAGGTAAACTGAAAAATTACAGCAAACAAATGTCTATTTATACTTCTTAAATAAATAACAAAATCATTATGCACCTGTGTCATTATAATGACCCATCATAATTACGCAGCTGCCTTTTTTTGTTTATTGGGTCTTAAATAAGTGAATTAGGAACAAAACAATAGTAAGTAGTAAGTACTTGCAGGTGAAAATTTATCCATTGTTTGGAAAAGTTCGAGTATCCAAGACCGATTTGTGTGTCATAAACAAGTAAGGTAAAAAAATATTTCTTTGATATAAGCCGTGTATTATTTATTATTGTGAAATTGGGAGGGTTAACCAGCAATAAAGTTGTTTTGTGACCGCTATTTATTATTTTTAGAGACATGTGGTTCAAATTTGCCAACCAAGATTGAAGTCAACGGAAATAATATATATTTTTTTTTTATGATTTTTTTTCTCAAAAGCCGCGCTTTGCCCCCTGTGGTGTGATACATCAAAAAATTGCAAAAAAATAGAGCAAAATTCATGCGAGAGGAAATAACGGCCATTCCTGTGCCAGCCGAGATATAGCTTATTTTATGGTTTTCTCCATACAACATTTTCGAAAAAAAATCGAAAGTGTACCTTTTCCTGTGATTTATGTCTTCATACTTAAAAGGTATCATGAACAAGCATGTTTTAATAGATTCTAATTAAAAAACCCGTCAAATTCGAAAAAAAATTTGAATGTCCATGAAACGCGATTTTCAGCCCACCGTGCGCCGTGGTGACCATGAATCTTTTAAAGTAATCGAAACATCGGGAAGTTAAAAAATATAAAAAAATTACATAGATAAATCGATAAATATTGGTAAGCGATAAAATCCGTAAATAATAGTTTAATTTCAATATTCATTCATATACTATGCTAGCGGTCGGGAACGGCTCCGCCCGGGTGCATACACGTTTTAAAATGGCGGTCAAAATGTTTAATTCTGACTATCAGTTTGAATATCGACCAATCGGACCACGAAAAACGAACAAAATTTCTTCGTATTTTGATAGAAATATCACTATTGCTTTCCTCCTATAGGTCATAACGTGATGATATATAGCCTATAGCCTTCCTCGACATATGGACTACCCAACACTGAAAGAATTATTCAAATCGGACCAGTAGTTCCAGAGATTAGCGCGTTCAAACAAACAAACAAACAAACAAACAAACTCTGCAGCGTTATATTAGTATAGATTTATATAATATCTTAAACATCCGCATCCGCGGATGTGAGCCTTTGAAAATCCGCATCCGCATCCGCATCCGCGGATGTGAAAAAATCGACATCCGCAACATCCCTAATCTGGGGGGTTACTATAGAATCCGTAACTCGAAGTTTCGTGACATTTTTCGGACGGATGTTACTTCGTTACACGAAATCCGTAAAAAGAACGAATGATTTGAATTTTTCGTCAATACTTCGTCGCCCGAACTAACTGTCAGAGACGAAAATTAGAAATTGACATCAACAAAAATGTCATATTTCCGAGTTTCGATAAAATGTTGTTTGTGAAGTGATTTTATTACTTTAGACCATATATCAAGTGCAAAAACTTAATTAAAATGGCATGTAACAGCGGTGATTCGAAGAAAATTAAGTAATAAAAGTTCGAACAACAATAACGCAGCTAAACAAAAAATGAAAATTGTTTGCACTGGCTAATAGAAATGCCTGTGAAATATCTTGGAAATTATAGTGGGGAAGAGGATGCACACCACCAGGAATTAAAAGTACAAGATGAAGCGTACCGTGTATACCACAGACGAGTAAATAAGTTTATACGACGCGATAGGACGTTCACAACCACAACGAGACTCGATATTGTTATTTCAAGATTTGTTTTTATTGTGGCGTAAAATAACAATGTACTCCCGACAGAAAATACAGGGATAATTTAAATAAAACCCAAAACCAAACCGGTATAATGGAGAAGAACATTTAATAAGAACAAAACGGCCATACCTAATACAGTTTATGACAAATTGAATAAATGTTGGTGTCAATGTGAAAGAATATAGTGTAGAACATGGTGGATATTTCAAAGAAACCAAAAAGATGGCAAAAAGGATACAACTATATTTTGGCTGATATTTACAACGAGAAGACCCACAAACTTTATTTAAGAGGAAATCTTTTAAAGGTGTTTCTTCAAAGTTTATCTTATTTATACTTTTTGTACCCAAAAAATATCGCTATAAAACACTTAAATAAATTAATTGTGTATAGTAATTAACATATTTTATTAAACTTTTGATATTACTAAATAAAAATTGTTTTCTTTCCACCTTATGATTATTGGTATGTTCATAGCTCAGTATCAGCTGCATTGTGAGGAATAGAAAAGTCAATATTACTAATAAGTATCTTACAAGTAGTTGCATAATAAAACAATGTGACATATAGTGCATATTTTATATTTTCTCTAATAACAAGCTTATATATGAGTTTCACACACATTCAATGTTATGGCATAGTACCTACCTATTTGTTTTGATAAACTCTGCATGATAATAATTAGGCAGTCACTTTTGAACAAAATATTAATTGAAATCTTTTATAACATGGATAAAAACTTCAATTGTATGTATTTTGTTTATATAAAACTTTTCCTAAAAGTTAATTAAGAAGCATTAATTATAACCAACCATAAAGATGTCAGGACTCAGGAAAGGAAAAGGTTTTGTTAGAATGAGTTTAGATAAATAACAAAACAAACTAATATTTATCTACTTTAGAGCAAAATCAAAGTATAATTATTTCTAATTTTAATAAAATCAATATAATATTATTATCCAATCAAACTGTATTAACTTCACATAATAAGTGTTTAACCTAATGTGAATATAACCGGTTAATTGTAATAATATATCTTTCAATTGCTTCCTTAAATTAATTATATGAAACAGAAAGTAGGCTTCTTGAAATGAATGTAATGTACTGTTATTGAATCATCAAGAAATATAGACACATACCTACTTAAAATTGAATAGAAATATTTATTTGTAATATGTGGTATCTTATTATCTCCACATAATAATGATTTAACCTAATGTGAAGATCACCGGTTAATTTTGACAATATATATTTACAAGTACTTCCTTTAATTATTTATATGAAACAGAAACTTTTTCAAATCGATGTAATGTACTGTAATTGAATCATCAAGAAATATAGATACATACCTACTCAAAATTGTATGGAAATAATTATGTGTACTTAATATGTGGTATCTTAATATCCCCACATAATAATAATTTAACCTAATGTGAAGATCACTGGTTAATTTTGACAATATATATTTTTCAAGTGCTTCCCTTAATTATTTCTATGAAACAGAAAGAAGCTCTTTGAATTGAATGTTATATACTGTAATTGAATCATCAAGAAATATAGACACATACCTAATTAAAATTGTATGGAAATAATTATTTGTAGTATCTGATATCTTATTATCTTCACATAATAAGTATTAAACCTAATGTGAACATCATCAGTTAATTTAAACAATATATATTTTTCAATTGCTTTCTTAAATTATTTATATGAAACAGAAACTCCTTCAAATGGATGTAATATACTGTAATTGTAAAGAAATGTACACACATACTTAAAAAATGGAAAGAATTATTTGTAGTGTGTTATATACATAAATACAAGTTAGTATAACTTGTTTCACACAAATTACTGCCAGGTAACAAATAAAAAACAAATAAAACATTTATTTCAACATATTTCATTTACAACAGTTTTCACTAATGATTGAAGATTTGATGTTCATTATCCTAGAAAAAAGAGGATCTCATGGTTGTGGTTGAATCATCCGCAAAGTACCAAGCGATAACTTCAAGTAGTTAAATCCTGTAACCCAAATAGTAATCTATTAAAACATATTTACAATCTACTGTTTCATGTTATTATAAGTCAATGTACACTACCAAATCATTCCAAACATAAGTTATCAACTAACTAAAGACTTTAATCATATACTTTGTGAATATT
Source organism: Hyles euphorbiae (assembly GCA_023078785.2). Taxonomy (NCBI): domain Eukaryota; kingdom Metazoa; phylum Arthropoda; class Insecta; order Lepidoptera; family Sphingidae; genus Hyles; species Hyles euphorbiae. Next base: position 6,158,969 of record CM041049.1, read on the forward strand.
GATAACGTGTGTGTGACTATTAACTGTATTAAATAACCACTAGTGGAACTTCTTTCCATCCCAACAAAGTTGCATGTTGGAGCGCGACATGTATGAGTAGGTAAAATATTTGTTAGGCGCTTGAAGGAAATATAACAAGGAATATCAATCCAGTTCGATAATGGATCATTATGGCATTAAATAGATATAATAATTAGATAAGAAACTTACCGTCTTAATAGAATATTTTGTACAAATACTTTTGTCAACATTAAAGAATTTTAAACATTAAATTTTATTTATAATTATATCTCTATAAACAATGTACTCTGCGAATAAGTTATTTAACTATTTATTTAAGTTTTTTGTAACTGTTTACAATTTTTTTTTACCTTTTGACGTTTGATTGTTGATACTTGTTGTTTTTTTTACATATAACCTATCTAAAGGCAAAAGTCCCAGCAGCCGTACAGCCTAGTGTAACATATTGAAATTCTTCAATTTATGTTCTTTTATTTGTATGTAAGAACCGTTAGGCTCGCCCATGTCGTGCTTAAAATAAATTAGTAAAGGTGCTTTATCGAGATTTTATGTTATATAAAAATAATAGATTATTATATTGGTATATGACAGCTCCTGTGCCACAGGCTAGGCGGTTAGCTGATGTCTGATGATGCCATGCCGCCTGCGAAACGAAAGGCCGCGGGTTCGATCCCCGCACCGAGAGGAAGGTTTGTGAGGCCCACAAATATTTTTTTGTGGGCCTCTTTATAAGGGGTCAGGATTATGTATGCAATCATGGGCATGTTATTTATTTATATGAAATAAGAGCCTCCGTGGCGCAGTTCGTCAGATGCCGGCTTTGCAAAACAAATGGCCACGGAATCGATCGCCGAACCGAAATTAATATTTGTGTGAACCACAGGTATTTGTTTGAGGTCCTGGGTGTTTATGAGACCCAAAAGTATCTGGTAGTTCCTGATACCCATGACACAAGATTCGATTTTAATGTGAGGTCAGGACTATTTATGTGACTTTTGGATGTATTTATTTATAAATAAGAGTTCAATTTTAAAAAAAATAAAAAATAATGTATATAATTTAAAACATCTTTTGTATAATAGTCTAAAATATATAGGGTATATCAAGATTGCTACCGAAAACGAAGCCAGGTGGAATAAACTAAATGAGGGCGCCACCATCGTTTGTGTGGCAACACAGTTAGGGCGATACAATCCGTCTTGATACTTTGTTTAAATTATTATACAGTAGACCGTATAAATAAGAAATAATAAAGGTTATTTTTTCAGACAAAACATATGAAATCGCCATAAATATATTTAATTAGTTATAAGGGAATAAAAATACTGTTTCGTTAAAAATATTTTATTTATTATGCAATAGTCTGCAGTATCGCTCATCATAACCAATGTATTCCCTTTATTTGGCTTATATTTAACTAATTGTAGGCACTTCTTTTTGAATGATATAAAAGAAATAAATTTTCTGTCGAATCGCACATGTATCAAAATCATCTATTGCCTTTGCAGGAAGACCTTTTCTTTTCTTTCGACGAAAACTTTCCACCTTTTTCGGCACTATGTTACGCTATCCGTGCGTAATGAACTCTCAGAAACACCTAAAACAATAACAAAAAAATATTATTACACCGAGACGTACAATCAAGAAATAAATAATTTAGAAAAAAAAAGACGGGTTGCACTCCGGGAGTGCCGGCAGAAGTGAAAACTTGATTATTAACGTTGAGCATGTTTGATATTTTGGAATGGTTAGGGAATAATTTTGCACCAATTGCTTTATCAGTATAAAAGTACTATCATTTATGTGGTAGAATACAATATTCATTTATTGCGCTATCGTACACAAACATGACAATTTATATTACATTAAAAATTTAACACTTTAAAACTATTACAATTATTTTACATTAAAAAGTTTATCTCTCCGAAAAATCAACTTTCATCCATAATTTCAACGACTTTTTCACCATCATCATTACCAGAACTATCATCGCCAATCTCTAAAACTGATACGATATGTTTATGGTAGCTGAAGTAAGAAACGAACAGTTTTGATTCGAACCTATTTAAATGTCTAATAAAGACCGCATCAATAGTAGTTTTGTATTTCGTTGTGCTAAGATTGCGATCATTCGACATAGTTAAACCAAATTCATTATTTAAAAATTCAATTAATAGTTGATTTTTATCGTCTGCGAAGTTTATGTTGAAATCTCGACTCAAAATCATTGGCAATTCATCAAAGCTTTATAAACTGACAGCTGTCTACTCTCCATCCGTCTTACGCTTTTCGTCTTACGATCAGGTCACTGTCCTGACGCGAGTTTAAGATTTTATACCCATTACAGAAAAAGTGCTCAACGCCGCTAAAGAAGTTTTCACTTCAAAAATACCGGGGGAAGACCGTGGGTACAGATTGCAAATTACATATAATTTTAGACTGCTGCCCCAGCCTGATCCCATAGTAAAAATAAGAAAAATCGTATTTTGCCTGCTCTCGATTGTCGAGCTCGTCAAGACGATTCCTCTGACTCCAAACACGGGGGGTTTACTTTAAGAAATGACGGAGTTATGCCTGGACAAATATTTTAGGGGAGAGAGGGAGGAATTTGGGGATTTGGTTGGGGCCAATCTGTAGAGCTCACCGAGCTGGTTCCAACGATACCAAACTCGGTGGGTCTACGATCTATATTGGCCGAGATAGGATTGGGGGGGGGTGAGGTAAATTTTCGGGGTGGGGGTAAGGGGGGGGGATTTCGTGGGGAGGCTAACTTAAATTAATTTTTTGGAGGTAAAATATTTTTTTTTGGGGGGGTAATTTTTTGCGTAATTTGGGATTTCTGGCGGGGTCAATTTGTAGCCCTCACCAAGACGGTTCCGAGGATACCAAACTCGGTGGGTCTACGATCTATACTGGCCGAGATAGGATTGGGGGGGGGGGGGGGGGGTTGAGGTAAATTTTCGGGGTGGGGGTAGGGGAGGGGGGGGGGGAGGAAAGTTTCGTGGGGAGGCTAACTTAAATTAATTTTTTGGAGGTAAAAATTTTTTTTTGGGGGCGGGGGGGGGGGGGAATTTTTTGCGTAATTTGGGATTTCTGGCGGGGTCAATTTGTAGCCCTCACCAAGACGGTTCCGAGGATACCAAACTCGGTGGGTCTACGACCTATGTTGGCGGAGATAGGATTGGGGGGGGTGAGGTAAATTTTCGGGGTGGGGGTAGGGGGGGGGGTAGGTTTCGTGGGGAGGCTAATAGGCACTATTTCGGAATAAGGGTGGGGGAAGGCAGGCTATGGGACAATTTTGGAAAAAGTGGGTGAAACTGAAAAAAAAACGAAACAGTAGGCCCAGGCATACATTTTCGCCGCGCTGTAGAGAGGGGATAGCTGTCTACTCTCCATCCGTCCTACTAAGATGTTTATAAAGCAAACGTCATTGCCGTCCTACGCTTTTTCGATCAGGTCACGTGTCCTGACGCGAGTTTAAGATTTTATACCCATTACAGAAAAGTGCTCAACGCCGCTAAAGAAGTTTTCACTTCAAAAACACCAAATATATTTTACTTTTCCTGTTTCCATTATACTATGTATTCTAGACTAATGTGGACAAATAAAGAATGTAATTTTAAAAATAATGTTTCAAAAATGTTAAAAATAATGTTAAAATAATGTAATGTTTCAATAATGTTTAAAAATAATGTAAGTCGTGCTATAAATACTCCAGGTTATGTTTATGTTTGTATAACCTCAAAAATATGGTTAAATAAACAATATTCATTGGTAATCACAAGAATATCCATTATATGCATATTATGTTAGTTCTTTTTTGTGTTTTGTACAATTTTCAACTATTACTTACCAGTACAATCAGCCCTTCGTTTGTAAACATCGTCTTAATTTGTTAACAACTTCTCGGCTTTATATTCGTCCATACACCACATGAAAACACGATCACACGTTCACGATTCGAAATTAACACACTATTCTAAAAAAACTCGTGAAAAATGTCGAATAATAGCAATGACTGACAGCTCGTGACTCGTGTACTCCATTCTGGTGTTGCTAGGAAATGTTTTGCTTTTAGTTCCCAATTAATTAATTTCTACTCTTTTATGTCATGCTATAGTTTAAGGGACTTCAGACACAATGCAACAGAAAAAGTTGCAAAAAAGCGACAATTTTTTTTTTGTTATTTTTTTCCTATGACCATATTCGGGTTAAATATATTTTTTTCCTAATATAATAGTGTATAACCTTTTTATTTATAAAAAATCTAAGGTTTAAAAGAGTTTAAATTATTATTTTAGCAAAAACTATGGATTTAGCACCCAAAAATTACGATATTTAAAAAATCATAAAAAAATAATTGTCGCGTTTCTTTGCGAAATTTTTAGTTGCATTGTGTTTGTAGTCACTAAAACTACCACCCGGCTTTGTTTTCGGTAGCAGTCTTGAGATACCCAGTATATTATCTATACACATAAATAAAAAATAAATGTCTGTTTGTAAAGTGAAACTAAAAAAAATTGTCCAACTACATATCGTTATAATCGTATACACGATATCTATACCAAAAATGATCTGAAAAGAGTTTTTGTCTGTCTGTCGTTCTGTTTGTAATCGCTTATCTCGAGAACGTCTGGACCGATTTTGACGGGACTTTTACTGAAAGATAGCTTAATTAATTTTGCGGGAGTAACTTGGGCTATTTAAGTTTTGAATAACAATTTTGAGTACCGCACAAAAAATATCCCTTAAGTCTTAGTTAATTATGTTTCTTCGTTTTAGTTTGCTATAAAAAATATTTAGGGTTCCGTGGGACAAATCATTTATCTAAAACAAATAGAAAGAAATAAATCATTTATTCTTAAGCCCTGCACGGCTATTATTAAAAATTAAAACTCGTAATATTATTTTTAAATAAATATTTGTAGAAAAGTTTTGCAATTCAAATCCAATAGAAGTGAAACGTCAGAAAATTAACCTACGTTATCTTTTCTATAATTTTCGAGCACTGCAAATCCTCTAGAAAAACCACTAACCAATAAATATCATTTTTCCCCACTACATGCTAGGTCTAAATTACCATATAAATAGTGGAAAATTCACTGAGGTGGCAACATTGTTGGAGAATAATGATCACAGATAATGCTGTTTTTCTCCTTCTAAAATCCTTAAGAATATCTATGATAATTATCATTCAGTCCGAAGTTAGTCTATGGTTACGATGAATTTTCAACGTTTCGGATGGTTCACATACTCTGTGGTACATTTATTTCGTCACTGACATCCGTCATCCGAAGTTTCGTGCTTCGTAACGGATTGTAGAGTAACCCCCCTGTATCGTTGTTCGCAGTTTGATTGATAAGGTATTATTTATTACAATTAAAAGAATGTATTAATTTCAGAACTCGTCTAAGTCGGAGAACGTGTCAGTGGTGGTGCAGATGTCATCGTGCTCGCAGTGCCACCAGTGCCTGGCGCTGCTGTACGACGAGGACATCATGGCGGGCTGGGCGGCCGACGACTCTAACCTCAACACGAGATGCACCGCGTGCGGACGACACACCGTGCCGCTGCTCTCTGTACAGGTACTACATTATTAATTATACAGAGTTAGATTAATATAAGTATACAAATTGTAACAGGAGCTTTAGAGTGTTTAGTATAGTCCATTAGTAAAATATAAGGAAATATTTTTTTATTAAACATTCCATCTTTTTATCTAAGCGAAATTGTATTGGACAATACGCACGACCATAAAACACACGTACGTACGCACGCACGCACGCAAGCATGCGCGCGTCTTTGTATTAATATCACCGGCAACCATACTTGTAGCAGATGATGAGTATATCTGGACATTTATACGTGTATATTTGAATATTTTCCACCATGTTTTCATAAATATTATTCTCTTAATTTCAATAAAAAAATGTGCAGACTTTGAAAAAAGATCATGTATAACTTATCTTCCCCTTTTCCCCTTCTCTTTTACGTCTCTTACTATTCAACAAAAACCTTTTATGGCCTCACTTCCCATACATCTTCTTCTTCTGTCGACAAAGAGTGCATGTACCATACCAACAACTATTTTTTATAAAGTAACTAGCTTTTTCCCGCGACTTCGTCTGCGTGTTTATGTTATCATATTACGGACGTAAAAGCAATACATTATATGAAAATGTCATCCCTTATTTCACCCCCATAGTGCTATTTTTCTAAAAGTAGTTCACGCCATTATTTTTCGTTTAAAATAAGTCGTGAAATACGAATTTTGATATCAATAACTTCAGTGTTTCGATTTTGCATACAACACTTCAACCCCTATTTTGACTCATTTAGGGTTAATTATAGGAAAAAAAATATGCAGTTACTCTTGTTCCTAGATGAGTAACCTAAGTGTCAAGTTTAATATTTACAATTTCAACGGTCACAATTTTCCATACAACAGTTATTAACCCTTTTCACTCCCTTAGGGGTTGAATTTCCAAAAAATATTTCTTAGTGCTAATCTACATCATAATAGGAACCCATGTGGAAAATTTCACAATTCTAGCTCCAGTAGTTCCGGCTGTGCGTTGATCCGATAGTTCGGGTCTGCAAAATTTCAACCCTTATTTTTACCCGTTTAGGGTTAATTTTAGAGAAAATAAGTATGCAGTTATATTTGATTTTCATAGGCTAACTAACTTGCAAAGTTTGAGAACTCTAGCTTTAACGGTTTAGATTTTCCATACAACCGTTTCTTACCCTTTTCACCCCTTCAGGGGTTGAATTTCCAAAAATCCCTTCTTAGTGCTACTCTACGTGACAATAGGCATCTTTGTGTAAAATTTCACGTTTCTAGCTCCAGTAGTTTTGGCTGTGCGTTGATTAGACAGTCGTAAAATCAACCTACTCTCGCATCACTTCTACCCTTATTTTAACCCCTTAAAGACTAATTTTAGATAAACAAATTATGCAGTTATTTTTCTTTTTAAATGATTTACTGAAGTGCCAAGTTTGACAATTGTAACTCTAAGGGTTACGATTTTCCATACAACAGTTTTTAACCCTTTTCACCCCCTTAGGGGTTGAATTTCCAAAAATCCCTTCTTAGTGCTACCCTACGTCACAATAGGAACCTCTGTGTAAAATTTCACGTTCCTAGCTCCAGTAGTTTCGGCTGTGCGTTGATACGTCAGTCAGTCAGTCAGTCAGGTTCCTCTTTTATATATATAGATAATATTTCACTCGTACTACGAAAGTAGTACTGTTCTATATCAGCCCACTCAGTACAAAGAACGAAACTCCTCTGGAATGGGTTCAAATGAGCGTTTTATGCCTTTTGCTATTTACCTACAAAAACATAAAAAAGAAACGTTTTTAATACCACATTCCATTGAAAAAATTTCTTCTATAGACAAAGATTGATAGAATATCCTCAGTTTTGTGGGTCTTCATGAGTTCTGATAATTACTTGCTATAAATAATCTTACTGCGGCGTCAAAGTAATTATTTATAGCTCATACACCTGAGCAGTACTGATTGATAGACAAATTCATAACTTTACTGTTAGAGATACAACAAATCATCCACATATTATATCTTTAGTCCATTCACCAACCGATCTCAATTAAAAAATCCCATCAGATATAGTGCAATTATTTTTACTATATTGCAACGTTACAATAATATTTTTGTGTTACAGATAATGCGTACCGGTCAAACACAAGCTGAAACGTTGAGCGTGCCTTATTTAAACCCACTGGTGCTCAGGAAAGAGTTCGAGTCTATATTAAGTGAGATGTTTTGCTATAACTTTATCGATATAAATAAAGTATGTTAATACATTCTACACGATTTATAAAAACCTGTTCACATTGTATCATTAAACTGGGATTTTGGTTCCCAATTCAGCTCTTAATTTTATTCTATTTACTTCTAAAGGGTAATCGGAATCTAGGTTTTGGGACATTTACAGTCACATTTTTTAACCTTTAACTAAAGTATGTTCTTGTTACTTTTATGTCCATGTGTATTACAGGTAGAGAAGGTGACGCCTGCTTAGCAGAGTCGGAGTTTGTTGAATCACATCCAATTGTGTATTGGAACTTGGTGTGGTTCCTAGAACGAGCCAACATCGAGAACCATCTGCCGGATTTGCTGAGTCCTGACTTCCAAGCTAAATATCAGAGCTCGGATACGCTGCCGGACTCGGATAAGACAGGTGAATATCTTTACACATATAAAACGAAAGAGTGACGTGACTGCGGTTCTTAAAATGGTCCTTTTTTATTTCTTACCAAATTTTACTTTTTTAAATTTCTTACTTTATTTTGAGATTGTTCCGCCCTCACACACACCTGTGTAACTCCTGTACAATGTCTTGTGTAACTCCTGTAACAATGAACAAAAGAGATAAATAAATTCGCAATAAGTCTTTTTATTATATTTTATCGACATTCCATTGCACTATCGGAGCGCGGAGTTTCTGCCAGTGTGTCTGCAGTTATTAGTATACGTATGTGTGCGTGCAGGTTGCCGCGTGTCATGCGTGCGTTCCATTGCCGCTATCGGAGCGTGGGATATCAGCCGTTGTCCCCCCAGTTAATTTGATGTATGTGTATGTGTCCGTGTGCAGGTTGCCGCGTGGCATGCGGCTGGGAGTGGTCTCGCGCGGGCGCGGAGGAGTGCGTGGCGCTGCACCGCGCGTGGCGCCGGCGCCGGCAGCAGCACGCGCGCTCGCGGGCGCTGCAGGCGCTGCTGCTCACCGAGCACGACGCCGCCGCGCACTCGTACGTAACACTATCATACTAGTATTGCTCACGCCATTGCTTACCCCCTAATAAATTAACGGATTAATCTCCCGCTATACAGTGTATATCCAGACTGACGACAACCAAGCTAGATAGTAGTTTTAGTAACATCAAACCCAATGCAACTATATTTTTTTTTATTTGCGTTGCCTCGCCAAACTTACCACCTGGCTTTATTTTTGGTCACTGTCTCGATATACCCTCTATACTTATTTATAGGGACTAAAAGTACCCTTATAGCCTTCCTCGACAAATAAGCTATACAATAGTAAAATATTTTTACAATTTGAACCAGCATTTTCTGAGATCAGCGCGTACAAACAAATAAACCAACTCAATATTAGAATAAAGCTGAAAAAAATTTAGTCGATCTTTAAATATCATCTAAAGTTGTATGTCATTTATCGATGCAATCAATTTATTTTAACATTGACAGAGTGGCTTTGGCGGTCCTTAATGGTTTGCTGAGCAACGATTTGTCGGAAGCGCTTCGGAAACTCGCCGAGTGGCGGGAAAACACGTGCAACAACAAACGATATTATTCTTACTACAGGTACGCTCCTTACACTAATTAAATTAATCGATAAGAAAAATTATATCGGCATTTAAATTTAATGTTAGTTTATTTGTATAAAATTTCTTAAATATTTATTTACATATTTTTTTCAAGCATACTGTAATATATTATATTGACTCAAATAATTAATATAAAACCTTTAACAGCAAAAACTAAGAACGTTCATTGCGTCAGAAATAGAAATAATGGTATAGAACCAACTGGCAAAATAAATATGTTTTGTATCAGGGACATCCTGTTCCTGGCGATGGCAGCTCTCGGCGAGCAGAATATAGATTTGTTCGCCCTCCAGCGCGAGTACACGCGCGCACTCGACCGCCTCGGCCGCGAGGCGCGCCCTCAGGACCTGCCGCCCTCACTCACCGCCGTCTGCTGCAGGCACTACTTCAAGCGCCTGCGACTCTCGCTCGACGACTAAATATTACTGTCTCATACCGTGTTAAACATTCGACGTGTAATAGCGCCGTTAAGAACTCAACAAATATCGATATATCGATAAAAAATTGCATTGCACATCACTATAAAAAATCTTAATGGAATCGATGCAATAAGGGATTGGGTTCACAGCGGCGCTAATGGTTTTTAAGGCACGTCTCGGACTCGATGAACACACGATAGTTAGTTGTAACACTGCTTCTCTGAGAATATAATAGCGTATCCCGCTAGAGAATAACGTGTACAATAATTTGCTTCTAGCTCTACTATATCGTCGACAATAAACTTTTAAGTTAGCACGATTTACGAATTTTAAGGAATTCCCGGAGTCGATAAGAAATGAATATAGTGGACGTATGTATAACTGCAATATTTAATTAGCTTACATTTTAACATGCAATATTTGTTATTGATGTTCGATATAACTTGCTCACACAGATTGATTTTTATTATAACGCAGACGCTTATCAAAAATATAATGTATTTAGACGTAAAAAATGAGTGATAACGTATTTTAAATGTTAGAACATAATATATCAAAAATTGACGAGGAATGATGAACACAGTTCTTAATTTTATTATAATTTACGATTTAATTAGAATCATTCGATCTGTCGAATGTTTATAAACGAGTAATAATATAACATTGCGATGTATAACTCGATTAAAATTATATTTTATTACACTCTTATAATTTATTTGACTGGAATGGTAATTTTACACAAGCTGAAAGTACCGTCCATTTCTTTCAACGGCTATATTGTTTTTTAAAAACTCTTGCGAAATGTATTCGCCCGTCCACGTAAGCGGAGTCAAGATGCAGTCTTGGTCCAATTTTGTATTTAAATCTATTCTATCAAATTATAATATTGTAACTACATTTTATGTAGTTGTATGAACTCATGGCCTAAACATAAACATGTGTTGCCCCAAATTCGATGTCACATTGCTGCAGTGGATTCACGTTGTACATTCACATTTTGGCATATCCATTAGTTTAGAAATGTGGGTGCTAACTTATTTTCGGTACATAACCGTGGTAATGGTTTACATGTACATAACGATGTTGTATAGAATAGGTGTAAGTCAAGGCTTTTAATCGAAGTGTTGTAAATTTCAGTATGTTGTGTAATCAGCAGGATGGGTTTGAAATGGAGTGTTGAGAGTATTGTTTGTAAAAGTCACATTATTAATGTCAGTTTGAACATTGTTCATTATATTCCTTGTTTTTTTCTTAGTTACATAGTAGTTAGTGTTCATTTGTTCAGTTTAGTTTTGCTATGCCTCAGTATTTATAAAAGGTATGAATATACATAATAATTATAACAAATGTTAATTCCTCAATTATTTGTGTTACAAATATTTACTGTGTTATAATGCAGCTATTAAAGTATTTCAAATTCATTTGATTACAGTAATAACTATTGATGAAAAATGAGCTATTTTTTTAACATTTAGTCATAATATTAACTATTATTTTATTTACTTGTAATATGTACCTATATTTAAAAATCATTTTGTGAGACATTTAATAATGTGACTGCCAAAATTTAAGTATTCACCAATGTGTCAATATCATTTACTGTAATGTGATATTCATGAAGTATTTTGATTAATTAGCACACCATATTATTAAAGGCAAAATATCTCGTATTAGTTTGTTGTTTACATCAATAGAAACAAATAGTTTAAAAAATGTTTATTACCGTAATATCAATAAGAAAATCATATTTAATTGTTCATCACAAACTATTTATGGACAAAAGTAACTTTAATGCAATACTCAAAGTACTAACAACAGCGTGCAGAACTATTTAAACTCGAAATATTTATTGAAACTAATAAAATTAGATGATAGATAATTGAAACAATTGAGGCAGTATATTCACTGAATTGATGTATGTATTACAAAAATATTAATTGAAATATGAAGTTTCATTTCTTTTGTTTATGTATATAATAGACTCATGGCACATGGAATTATTATGATGTATCTACTGATGAATTGTTTTATATAATTTGCCTCTAGTTTATTATAACAGCCATATTTTATGTTCCATACAATGTACAATGATAAGTCATGCTTGTTTGGTCTAATGATAACAATAATTAGATTGTAAAGACATATGGTTTAATATTCTTTTGTAAAAGACATTTAATTTTCATATGTTAAAATTGAGCTCTGTTATAAATTATTTACTGCAAAACTAGTTTACTGCGACATGTGTAATACATTGCATATAATTTTTATAAAAAAATATATAAGGCTTCGGTAATAATTCTTTTATTTATTAGATCTAAATTTAATACATTCCTAATACTCTATATAAGAATTTTCCATCATGGTCATAAAAGCAGTCATTAACTTTGTATGTTGCACCTTTTTTGTAAGCTTTCTTTGGTATTCTAATTCTTTCTGGATAATCCATTACATGTTTGCCATCATCTGGTTCTTTATATGTTGCTAAACTTTTTTCTTTCACATCCTCATTGGATAACTCTATTTCTTTACTCATATCAGCATTTAACTGAATTTGATTTGGCTTGTTGGAGTTCAAAATTATTTGGTCTGGTAAGTCAACATCTTTACCAGTTTCCAACCGTGTTTTAATTTTAGCTGTCAATTCATCTAATGTTATTCTATTGTGATCTCTATCCACTTCAGCACTCTCTTTTGTTATCAATTTGACTTCATTATTTGTAGGATACGAAGTGGTACTTTCTTTAGATTTTTCCTTTAATTTCTCATTAGCAGCACATCTCTGTACAATTCTTTCAAACTCTCCTATTTCTTTTTCCTGTGTTAGGTCTACTTTAATAGAGTTTTGATCCAGTGGTGGTATAGTTCTTTCTGAGAACTTTAGAAAATGTTGTCGTAAATTCTCTGGTATTCCTAGATTGCCTTCTTTCAGTTCCCTCCAGTTCCTCATGACAGAAGCATCATGCCTTGCAATGCGCTCTTTTGTGGCTGGTTTCCATGGATACTTTAACAATTTCTGAAACAAACATTAAAAAAATTGTTTCATTTGGAATTGTTTTAGTAAAAAAAATACAAAACTCCAAAATATCTTTTAACAGTATTAAATTATTAGTAAATTCCAACAGTTCAGTTTAGACAACAAAATAATAAAAGGCCTAAAGGTTCTAAATCATAGAGACAACAGGTACAAAACAAACGACTTATTTTAGTTACATATAGAAATGTAATGAATCTATGTTGACACTTAGTTAATAACTCAAAATCAAAACTACAATTAACATTCTTAGTGAGAATAAAATTTTGGAAACAAATGTATACTTAATCTGAATATACAGACCTTAACAATAGGCACAGTAACAGGAAAACTTTCTGCAATCTTCTCAGGAGTCCATTCCTCAGGCTGTGTAGAGGCCAGCAGTCTGATTTGTTCCTTCTCGCTCCAAGTTAACAAACTAGGCATATTCTCCTTGAAATACTTGTCTTTGACTATCTGATGACGCAATTCATGCTTGCCAATGAGTGTTTCCTTCATATGCTCTGAAAATGATCCACCAACCTGAAAGAGTTATGATATACACTGTATATTTTATTGTCTTGTGTAGCAGTGGAAATTTTCAGTTAAGGCGCATGTGGTTGAAGCCGATTTTGATAGTTGGAAAGATACTTCTTTATGGTGGCAATTTAAACACAAAACCCATGTCATATTTGTATTAGTTGGCTGCATACACTGCATATTACCCAGTAAGTTTTATACTGGAATGGTGATGTGGAAACAAAAAACGGAGACATCTAAATTAGAGCTCAACATATTTTGATTCTCTAAATTAACGTAATAGTCACATGAATTCATTGTTTTCTAACTAAAGCTAACATAACCGCAATTTATTCAAAGTTGTTAAAATAACCAGTACTCACATTCTGGAAATCGCTTTCGGACTCATCAATGATCTCCTCGGCATTGTCTTCCGTAACCTGAATTCCGTCCTCCTGGAAAGCTGTGATGCGTTTGTTCAGACCGGGATTATTGCGTTTAGAATGTTCTTGCCACTTTCCAGAACTTCTAAGAGTTCGTATAATAACTTTGTCACAGGTGCGGTATAGCCGGTTTAAGTGAGGCGCAAACATTTCACGGACTACTATTTCTTTAGAAAAATATAGTTGTTACTAATGGCGCAGTCAAAACTTAGAAACACTATTAATAATGAATCTCAGTAACCTAACCTATCTTATTTTGTTTGGTATTTGATTAGCAACACCTGGAACTGTTATTCAACTTATAGCATCAGCTATCCTGTTTGTTCATACGTTTGATTCCATAAATGGGAGCGAAAAAGAATGAATATCATGCTAAACAACCCAATAATAATAATTTTGGAATAGTATTCAAATTGATTAAAAATGACGTCTGCTTGTGACATTTCTTTTTTATGTTTTATGTGCTTACTATAGGCGCGGGAATTTAAAAACTAAGCTCCGTATAATTTGCTTTTTTTATATTTTATGATTACTCTGCCCAATTATTCCACTGGTTATTTTTTTCACACATTTTCTTTAATTTTTTCCCTTTTCTTTCTAATGCTATCATCTTGTGAGGCTGGCGACGCATCTAGGATCAAAGTCTTAAGTTATGGAAGTTCGTCAATTATTTCTTAATCACCTAACATTAGTTTAATGTAGGTATTATGTTCCTAGTAGTTTGTAGTTGGTTTATTAGCCATTTACTCATTTGCCGGACTACTACAAACAATCTGTGGAACCAGCGGCGGCATTTCAGGACAAATACGACTTATCTACCTCCAAAATCGAGCGTATTCCAACCGGAAGGCCCGCAACGCATTTCAAAGCCCTATGGTGTTGCAGATATTCATAGGCGGCGGTAATAACTTATCATCAGGCATCAGATGAACCGTATGTAATATTCTAGTAATACGCAATACGCAATATCTTCCGAAAGGTTCTAGAGTGAAGGCCACGAACACGCAAGCGACAAGGTGGACGGACGATCGGGCTAAAGTTGCAGGAAGTCGCTGGATACAGGCCGCTTCCAACAGGTCAATGTGGAGATCCTTGGGCAAGACCTATGTTCAGCAGTAGACTTCCTGTGGGTAAGATGATGATGATGATGATGATAATCAGTGATAACTACTTTAAATCTTCAAATAATATGCATTATGCGTACAACCTAGACTTGTTTCAGTATAGGTACCCACAATCGAAGGGAATTACCAGAAATCCTGCGCTATAGGCTAACACGCAAAATATTACACCACCTTTAATTCCATCATGAGCATTCATTTTAAGGCATGATCTTATATATGTTTTCTCTAGTATATTATAATACTCATAAATATGCGACACTCGCCAAGGGGTTTTATTCAGTATGTCTCAGACCCAGCTCTTTCGCAATATCCACAAGCCGCCGCGCCGGGCTGAAAGGCCGGTGACGCTGGCATACCGCTTCCGACCTCGCCCTGGCCCCTGGTAAACTGAAATCCATGCTCACAAAGTCATTTATAGTGAGTGAAGTACGGTAACGATAGATTTCCTACTGGTAGGCACAGAGTACATTTTACATACTAAGATAGTGATACAGGTTCCCTAGAACAAGTTTCATAATTGATTACTAACAAGTTGATTTTTCGTGAGTAGCTTCCTTTCGACTAGACGCCCCACTTTTTCCTTACAGTAACGTTGGTAAATGGTAGCTTAGCAGGGTAGCAAGGATAAAACATGTCGATTTGACGAAATTTTTAAATTTATTAGTAACCGAATTTTTCTTTGTTAATTATCGAGATAATTATGTAAATAACGTGAAAAAATATTTGTCCTACAAAATAGAAGGTTTTATCACAACAGTCCCCCCTCTCCAACATGTATCATAAACAAGGTCATGGAAAATAATTACTAACCAGCTGTTTTTTTTTATTGGTTAACTAATATATATTTTGTAGGACAAATATTTTTTCACATTATTTAGATAATTATCTCGATAATTAACAAAAAAATAATCGGTTAGTAATAATTTTTTTTTAATTCGTCAAGTCAACATATTTCATCCCTATTATCTTAGTTATAAACCACAATCGAGAATTTTCGTACAAGAATTACTTGGGCGTCTCATTGAGATGAAGCTATTCTCGAAAATTCAGCTTGATAGTAATTATTTTTACATTATGTATTAGTACTACAGCTTTTGAGCGTAGGACCAAGATGACATACCACACAATTTGTATTTTGTAGGACATTGTGGGTGGTGAGTAAACTATACAAATATTAGTTAACCAATAAAAAAAAAACAGCTGGTTAGTAATTATATTCCATGACCTTGTTTATGATACATGTTGGAGAGGGGGGACTGTTGTGATAAAACCTTATATTTTGTAGGACAAATATTTTTTCACATTATTTAGATAATTATCTCGATAATTAACAAAGAAAAATTCGGTTACTAATAAATTTTAAAAATTCGTCAAATCGACATGTTTTATCCTTGCTACCCTGCTAAGCTACCATTTACCAACGTTACTGTAAGGAAAAAGTAGGGCGTCTAGTCGAAAGGAAGCTACTCACGAAAAATCAACTTGTTAGTAATCAATTATGAAACTTGTTCTAGGGAACCTGGACTATAGAGACGTCACTCAATCAATTCAAGGCGCCCTATGGCGTTAAGTAAGAAAAACAATCCAGTAATATGTCTATTCTTATTTTCATTACGTTTATATACGAAAACAAAAGAAAAGATTTAGGGAGGTTTGGAGATAAATTAGACCTGAATTTTGTATATTTGAAACAAATTATTCTGTATAGAAATGCGGACATAACAATTCTCATTTCCGCATGAATATGCATTTTAATAAATTTAATCATTGTTTTAAAATAAGCGAATCGGCACATAAGCTAATCAATGCTGTTAGTAGTAATTTAGGGCCAATAATATCCGCGTAAAATATAATGTACGTAAAATGAAGAAACCCGTAAAACCAACGACTTTTTCGCCCTCTGGTATTAAGTTAGTCAAAACGATGATTATAATTCGTCGTCGTTTGTTCTAAGTTAAACCACCGTGGTGGTAGGTATCTCTATATGTGAGAGGCCGTCTGGATAGGTACCATCGCAATCTTTTTCTCCCGTAAAACAGCAGTGTAAATGCACTGTTGTGTTCCGGTTTGAAGGATATTGTAGCCAGAGTAACTACTGGATATATTGAGACTTTACATCTTATATCGCAGTAGGTGAAGCATTGTTTTGTAATTGATGCTGTTGTAAGGTTTTCATACTTTCCACGAGCGGGCGGGTCCCTTACCATTAGGTGAATGAAATGCTCGTCTCGCCTTCCATGGCAATAAAAAAATGATGAGGTGGATATGACAGTAAACTACGAAGAATATGTTTGAGTTTAGGTATGCATGATTTTGATGGCAGAAATCTTCAAACGTAAATAACTAAAATCCCACTTTTCATGTGGAGTGTGTTTTAAGTGTGAGGTATTTTTTTTTATGATTGAATAACTAAGATCATCAATTAATAGGCCACACTACCCGCACTAGGCCAGCGTGGTAGACTATATGGCCTAACCACTCTCAATCGTACTCTCGATTGTAGAGGAGGCCCGTGCCCTGCAGTGGGACGTATATGGGCTGATACAGATCAATTAATATCCGATATTCAAAGCTATGAATGGCGTACATATTATTTACTACTCGATTTGGCTACGCTCAACCTGTTTAAGGGAAAAATGGTATTATGACGTCAATCGTCAACACTATTCGCAATGCTCATCGATCTTATCAAAACAGCATTCAAAATATCTTTCACTATCGTGTATTTTAGGATAGAGTACAAAAATTATAGTCAACATAATATCAGTATCCAAATAGGTACAGTAAATACATATAGGTACATATAGATTAATAGTATTTTCTTGTTTATTGACGTAATGCGAGAGGAAGTTGTCTTAATGCGGTATTTACGTATGCTTATGTTTTTTGTGTATTTTTGTCGGGTTTTGAATCAGGTTTTAATAGAGTTCCGTCCCCGAAAGAATCAAAAGTTTTCAAATGTATCTGCCTTTTTAGATTTTTATGTTGATTGCCTAGCTAGAAAATGTATACTAGGTACAGTACGATTACAAAGCTAAGGTGGCTAAGCGAATCACGAGTCGAGCAGTTATTTTAGATTTTTGTATTATTTATCAGTCACGAACTTGAGCCCGATATGGCGGTGGAATCGCCTCGATCACATCGTGGGACGGAACCAAAATACACGGGGCGAAACATCGATATCCTAATTCTTTGAGTATTTTTATAAACTAGTGGTCGCCTAGCGGTCGAAATTCGACCAAATCAAGAAGAGAAAAAGTTTTTACCTGTATGATGATGTTGTTATTCTGATAATTCGTGCACATTTAAATGTACGTATCTCTCAAAATTACTTATTTCCCCTGAAGTATATGCAATTACTAAAATCGTAAACTACAATAATTGCTTTGAACCAGCAATAGTAAATTATATATTTTTTTTGTACCTGAATGTCGTTATTGCAGATTGCTGCTACAGAACTTTCTTTATGCATATAATGAATGATAGCGCTCAGTAGTTCACGTAGTATTCGTCAAATAAATCTTTTCTGTTTGATATTCAACAAAACCACAGTAAACAATTTTTTCTGATTGACATTCAACTACAATTATAATAAAGCAAGGAAACAATTTGACCAAAGAGTATGTATACGTGTACAAATACTTGTGTATGCGTGTGTCAAATGCATGCTGGTTTATTTATTGATTTAATGTACTTTTTATGCATTATTATTAAAATCTTGTTTTATATTACATTTAATATTAGGCTTAATATTAATATTATTGCCTCATTTAAAATTAATATTCTCTTTTAATATTAATATTATTACCTCATTAGGCAAATAAAACCTTATTTTTGATATGTCTATGTCAGAAGAACAAAAAGAAAAGAAACAATTTGACACCAGAGTATGTATACTTGTATATGGATGTGTGCGTGAAATGCATGGCAGTGTGTGTAATGTTTTATTTTTTGATTTAATGTACTTTATAAGCATTTTTATTGAAAAATATTAGCATTCTCCACTTCTCCTGCACATAAACTATAAGCGTGCCAAATTTTATGCTCCTGCGTCCGCGCAATTTTCGTAAAAAGGGATCCAAAGTTTTTGCATCACGTATTAATATATAGATATATAAACAATAAATACACCCAATAGTCAGATACATAGCTCTGAACCCACACTAAGATTGAGTCTTGAGACGTGGGTATCAGTAACTACGAGAGAATTTTTGTTCTCACAAACACCCAAACAAACAACCTACTACCTGTGGTTCACACAAATATTTGTTTCAGTGGGGGGATCGAACCCGTGGTCCCCCGTTTCACAGTCGGTGACTAACCAACTGCGCCACGGAGTTTGTCAACGTCATGTGAAATTTTAATGGCTTTCATTCGAAAAATCAGGAAAATTTGTGGACTTTCAATAAATATTTGCCACTTTTATTGATGGTATAATAGTTAGTATTGATTGTTCGGGACTAAAAGTGGGAGTAGTAGGTACTTAAATAGAAAATAGTCAATTCGAATGTTAATGTGACTAAGGTTAATAAGAAAATATCTAATTTTTATATTATTAAGTATATTATTGTCATAACATGAAACTTCATTCGAAAATCATCGGTCCCTTTCATAATTCGCAAAGCTTGGTCACTTTTCTAGAATTTTGCAATTAATTAATGACAGTTGATTAACCAAGTCTAACAAAATACAAGTGGCTCAAGGATTTTGAGTAAATGTCTGTATATGAAGTTACATTGCGTTTTGAAGTAAACTTTGAGTTAAGTATGAAAAATTCTTGCTAGCCTCTCACCAAATTGTCGAACAATCCGCGGCATAGAAAAGATAAGATTTTTATTTATATATGCCTGCAAGCAGTGTGTGGGTTGTGAACCTTAAGGCCTGGATTCGATTCCCAAGTCTGGCAAAGATTTTTGTTTGCACAACGTTGGAAAACATTACCTAAGACTGTATTTAAGCCCTCTTCTATGAATGTTGGTAGCTAAATCTTGAAACGAAAATAAGCGAAATGTAGGTGGCATAAGTGCCTAGAAGTCCTCTGTCTACCCTCTAGAATTTCCAGGCATGATGACGTATGTGTATTTTCAAATCAATGAGCACCAATAAATTACGTCCACACCTCACGCCATCGTACCCAACATTCAAGTTACGAAGTAGGTTACTCTGTGAATGCGATACACGCGCCGATCCGTCCGCACTCAACGTGATCGGTATCAGTCCTCAGTTCTTCGCGATTCTTGGACGCACTAGCGCGCGTTCTTAATTCAAAACTTTTTGAATTAAGTTCGGTTTTTTGTTTTTTTATTTTTTGTTTTGTGGAAGTTTTATTTGAAAAAGTAAGTTTAAAAAAATATATATATAATTTCCTATTTAAATATTTGTTTATCTCATGATTTGTATTGTTTTGATTTTAAAATTCGGTCTTCGTTTGTTTTTATACTATATTTTTAACATCGGCGATTATTCATAAATTACTAAAAATAATTTCAATGTACCTATGCAAAAACTACAATATTACAGAAGTTAAAATAAATTCTATGTAATTAACTCACACACATGCAGTTAATTATGATTCTAGATCATAATTTAGAATCAAGATTAAAATCAAGACAGTATGTAATTAAATGTTTTCAGTCTACATTATAACGGTCACGCAAGTACAGCCATACCCATGAATTAATACTTTAAACATTGACTTTCAAGATTATTTTATAGAATAATACATGAGCATACAGTAATTTATGATGCTTAAATAATTTTGACACAGAAAAAACTCATTTCATTAATTTGTACATTTATCAGTGAATTAAAATTTAATACGTACAGTTTATTGAAGTTATTTTAATAGAGGTTGCGGCAATAAAAACCTTGGCATTTAAAAATCGTACCATAACTTTTTACCCAATAGTATCGGCAACATCGTAATTTTTTTAATATTAACAAGATTTCGCTCAAAATCTGGGTCATCATTTTTCGTGTTATCGTTCATCAGCTACACACATACATAAATTCACGCTTTTTGCCCAGGAGGGGTAGGCAGAGGTGTTACCAGGACGCCCACTTTTCACATTGTGTGTTCCCTCCCATGATATGATAGGGGACGAGCGTATCGCTATATCGAGCTTTCTGATTTCGGGCTGATAATGAATAGAAAACTCCAATGCCACTATGACCCGTGATGCGAACCCAAGATGCATCGTGATTGTACCATAGTATAACTGCTTCCCCAAGTTACTCATCTTTCATCAGCTAGTAGTAAGATATTCTCATGCATCCTGATAGGTCCCACAATGGAGCAAACCCCTTGTAGTGACCCAAACGAGTATCTTGTTTAGGGTTCAATCTAACTCTTTTGGGGCAGTAACGACTGGCAAAAGATAACCTTCTTTAACTAGATAGTGAAAGACACAAAGTATTTTGTTATAAAAGTGAAAGATTACACTGCTATTAAGATTCACAGTATTGTTATGATTGTGGTGCCGCACACTAACGCCGCTCACGATAAAAATGCTAATTCCCTGTTCACATCCTTTCACTAGTTATTTCACAAAGATATTATTTAGCATAAAACATGGCCTTGCTAGCACTTAAATTCTTATTATTATAATAGGTTAAAATTATTCGCATGACAAAAAATATATCATTATTATACATTCCACGACCAATTTGGTGAGCGATTAGGAACTATCATTTTGCGCTAGATGTTGCAGTGTGTGTATAATACATAATATTGTGTAATCCTAGTAAGGAATATTTCAAAATACGAAATATCATCAGCCGTCAACAAAATACTGTAGTAAGGCTACTGTTAGACATTGGACCTGTCTTATTACAAGCCACTAAGTGCATATTATTTATAGTCCATATATTTAGTCTCATCCATCTCAAACCAACAGTACCATGGAAATTGTCATCGATAATTTCAGTTGAGTAAACAAATCTAGGTCAAAACATCCGAATAACAGAATATAGCATTTGTAAATTTCACAAATAAATAAACATCCGAAGATACTGATTTGTACACTTATGTTAATGAAGTATGAAATCAAATATTGAAATAGTTCATTATCACTACGAAAGCGGTCAAACGAGTATTTTGTCAGAGTTCATTGTTACAATATATTTATCTTTTCACGTATTTCTTAATTTAATATTAGTCTCTGCTTAGTACGTGAAAATTATGGCATATATGTATTAATAATAAATACACCCAACAGTCATTTACATAGTCATGACCTCACACTAAGATCGAGTCTTGTGTCAAAAGTATAAGTAAATATAGGTACCAATTACTCTACATCTTCTTATTCAGCTTGTGCCAGGGTCCGCCTTCCGGCTAACTCTCCTCCATTTCTCCAGATCTTCAGCATCATCATAGGTACCAATTATTACTGATTAAGAAAAATATATTCGGACGGCTCTCCAAATGTTGTATTCAAAAGTAAATATATTTAACTGTCACAAATATAGTATTAAATTAGATTCAAAAACAATAATATGACTTTTGAATTACAGCTTTGGACTTGAATATTGTTATAAACATTACGATAAAAGAAAGCAGATGTAATTTTAGCGCAATGTTTCTTAATTTTATATAAGTTGTCTCTATGTATAAACTGTTCCTTATTTCAATAAAAGTTAAGTAAAGGCTTTGTCATTGAAGGAGCTTGATAGAAGACTACGTTTAAATGGAAATTCACCTAATTTTTTATAACTTAAGTACCTCAATCGATCTAGCGTTTAACACGTTGTTGGCCACTCTAATTATGAATAGGAATTGATTTCCACCAATCTCAATCAGAAACAAAACACGACGACAAAACCGGCGCTTTATATACCTAAGTTGTTGGTAAAAAAGTAATGGGAATAACCCGGACACATTCACAACAGTGTGACTCTATCGCTTTTATAGTTGGAAACATCGTTGTTTAAATTGAAAACAGAAATAGGTACATATATGCCACCAAGAGGTTTTTATGGGGAAATTCCATTGGCCACGTGACTGGAAATGAAGCAGTATCTATAAATAGCACGACACTATTTTTAAAATTCATCGTATATTAATGAAGTTGGACAATTATTTGCATAAAATAAAAATCAAAATCTTCTGGCGGGGCACGGACGTTTAACCACATCAAAGCGGAAAATATAAGGAGGTTTTAATGGTTGTAATATAACTGTACTGTATCAGCTCATATACGTCCCACTGCATTGAGAGCACTCAGAGGGGAGGTCATATAGTCCACCACGCGGACCTAGTCCGGGTAGGCAGACTTTACATGCCATAGAAATTCTTATAAATCGCTATGGTATGGTTTCTTCAAGATGTTTTCCTTCATCGTTACAGTGCGTGGTGATTGACAGTCAATATCTGTATCAGCCCATATACGTCCCACTCCTGGGCACGGGCCTTCTCTGCAATCGAGAATGCGATTGAAAGTGGTTAGACCATATAGTCCACCACGCTGCACTGGCCTAGTGCGGGTTGGCGGACTTACATACCATAGAAATTCTTATAAATCGCTATGGTATGCAGGTTTCCTCACGATGTTTTCCTTCACCGTTTTAGTGCGTGGTGATTGACTATCAATACACACATGACTCCGAAAAGTCAGAGGTGTGCCCTGGGATTCGAGCCCGCGACCACCGTGAACATGTGGGTAGCCGCGTGTAGTCCGTTTACCAACAGGCCACCACGCACTTCTCAATATACACTGACTGAATAGTCAGAGGTGTGCTATAGGATTTGAACCCGCGACCACCGTGAACTGATACTAACAGGGCGGCCTACTTTATACTCCGACACGAAGTTCGGACGTCGGACGTCAACGTATAAGATAAAAGTTTTCCTCTTCTAAAAATCAATACTATTCTTTACGAAACTTAACATTCATTTCGATTTTTTTCGAATTTTAGTCTATGATTATGACATACGATACAGGATCCGAACATTTTGTAAAGTATTTACACATATTCGTGCAGTTTCCGTTTGATGTTCGAATATTCGTCGTGTATAGAGTATCCCCTCTAGGAAATATATTTCTGTCTTAGTTTATGTAGTTAGCTTTAGATCAGTACGTTTCATACACTGAAAGCGAAAGGGCTTGGTATGTAGGTGACCATTAGGTGCCCTTTGGTAATAATAAAACACTTACTGCTTGAATGTAACATTTTATTACAAATAATCATTATTATCAGAATAATATCAAAAATATAAATTGGTATAAATAGCCTCTTGGAAAGTCCCACTAGCATAAGTTATGAACAGACGATTGAAAATAAAAAATGCATTATACAAATTTAGGTTATGGACATTGGTTGACCGAATAAATAAAATGGGAGAACCAATGGGGAGGACCGTATTAGACTAGAATAGACCGACAGGCCAAATTATTGTCCAAGATGGCTGAAAGTCTATGACGCAAATCACGCCAAATCCGCCAACGAAATAAATGACTGTAATTTATTTTTTGGTCAGTTTTTTAGTTCTACACAACAGAAAATAATATGCGCAGTAGAAACTTGATAATTATCACAACATCTAATATAATACAATAGTCAGTAAAACGCATTCTGATTAATTTTAAGTCTCCTCTAGTTTCCTCTATAATATTTTTATAGTCTATGCAAACACTGCATTTTTCTTTTTGTTGGACTCCATGTCTGAAAAAAAGCACACATCACCGCATCTTAATATCAATTTCATTTTGTATTACGATTGTATTATCCGAAAAAAATGTTCCTGTCTTTTTACTCCCTCATCTGAGGGTGAAAAGAGGTTTTAATAAAATATACGATTACTGGTGGTAGGTCTCTCATATGTGAGGGGCTGCCTGGGTGGGTACCACCTCAATGTCTATTTCTCCCATTAAACAGCAGTTTAAATGCAGTCTTATGTTTAGGATTGAAGGACATTGTAGCCAGAGTAACTACTGGACATATTGAGACTTAACATCTTGTGTCTCAGGATGGCGAGCGCAGTGGAATGCTAAGCATTGCTTTGTAATTCAAGGTATTGTTTGGTTTTGCTACTGTTCATGAACGGTCGCATGGCTTACCATCAGGCGAACGGCATGCTCGTCTCGGCATTCACTGCAATAAAAAAAAATACGTACCACGATTGATAACCAGTAGAGCAGGGCGCCACGCTAAGATACTTCCTGCCACCCCAGTCAAGATAATTAATACACCACACACCATTAATACGATGACTACTTGAGTTTGTGTCACACCCACAATTTCGCCTAAAAGGTTCAATGTCTTGGATTGTATTGTATTGAACCATGCACCAAAGCCTATAGCCCCTCCACCTACTGCCTAGAGGAGAAAAGTTAATTAAAATATATGTAATTTGGCTTTTTAGTAATTAAACATATGCAATTGTAATATTAGAGTGCGTGGTGGCCTGTTGGTAAACGGACTAGACGCGACTGCCAACATATTCACGGTGGTCGCGGGTTCGAATCCCAGGGCACACCTCTGACTTTTCGGAGTCATGTGTGTATTGATAGTCAATCACCACGCACTAAAACGGTGAAGGAAAACATCGTGAGGAAACCTGCATACCATAGCGATTTATAAAATTTCTATGGTATGTAAGTCCGCCAACCCGCACTAGGCCAGCGTGGTGGACTATATGGCCTAACCACTCTCAATCGTACTCTCGATTGTAGAGGAGGCCCGTGCCCTGCAGTGGGACGTATATGGGCTGATACAGAATTGTAATATTATTAGTGCTGTTGGTCTTCTTGAATATTAAATAAATAAATAAATTAGTACATGAATTGGTGATGGTGTAAAAATTATTAATTTATATATAGATAATGTTTTAACCACTTGATGTTATTCCCGTTACCGATTTGTTTAGAATAAATTATTTTGGTATCATTTATCAGTTTCGAAACAATTTTAAATGGCTCTTAGAGATTATGTTGTAGTATAATTTACACCATTTTGTGTTTTCTCCATGAGATATACTATTGATCCCGTAGATGTCGACATTCGATTCAGTTCTATACCACCTTTGGTTGAAAGATATTGAGATGCTTACAACAGAGTACAGCTCTGTAATAATAGCATATTATTTTAAAATGTTGGTCTCAATGATGATTTTTATGCAGATCATAAAAATATTTGTAGGCAGGCATATGCTAAAAGTATATTTTTTTTGGAATAGACTGAAAATATCTAGCTCCGACCCAAGTCTTTCGTTTCAAGAAACTCTTTCAAAATAACCACATATTTCACAAATATAATTGACGCTACTATCAAGAAATTGAATTAAAAAATATTGTGATTTTGTCAATTTATTTTTTGTAAAGAATATGTTGAGTTGCAGTTTACACAGAATTGCCTTCGACCTCTGTTTTATGCTTCTATGTTTTATTATATTCACTGACATTTCTTAAAATTGAATCATTAAATCTGAGACTGCGACTGAATATTTTGACTGTTAAATATTAATTCCAGCGGCTTTAAAGAATTTACCATTATTAAACAAAAAAACAATAAAAGTTTCTCACAAGATACCAGCCATTATTTTAATTTTTCAGAATTTTTTTGTAAAATCTGAGTATGTTTATCAAATAACTTACCATTAGTATAATGTTTGCACATAGTAACAAAAGGCGACCGCAAACAATAAAACTGTTGCACATTTTCATTTAATTATTTGATCCGATCTGCCGAGCCTATATGTGTGTATTGTGACAAATATCTTCTTTGAATAACCGATTTCAATTATATACTTAGGGTAATATCGAAGGAAAATTATGGGTTTTTGTCAAGGTGCGTTTAATCCTATTAATCCAATTATAATGAACATATAAATACAATAGTTTTAAATTAATTATAATTATCTAGCGATTTAAATAAAAATATATAGGGTAATATCGAATGGAATTAATGAGATTATACGTCGTAGATTATAACCTACAAATCCGTTAGCTGCATACTTTTACAGGCAATATTATACTCTGAAGAATTGCTTGAAATGATAAAAAACGGTTGTTTTATTCATATTGATATATTTATGTATATTGATTATATTGATCTGACTTGCCTCGGTGGCGTAGTTGTACTAAGGTACGGTTACAAATCTGTGGTCTCGGGTTCGAATCTCGGGTTCGGCAAAGTGATATTGGATTTTTCTATTCATTATCAGCCCAGAGTCAGGAATTTGTGTCCGATATGGCGATAGGCGATAGGACGGAACATACAAGGCGAAATGTGGGTGTCCTGGCACCTCTGCCTACACCTTCTGGGATATAGGCGTGAGTTTATGTATGTATGTATGATTATATTGATATGTATATAACATACAATGCACTCGGTAACTGTAGTAAAATGTAGATAAATACTAATCGATACAATAGTGACGACTTGCCCAAAAAAAAAGACTTGCCAAGAACAGTTATATACAACTCATTAGCAAAATCGCATCTCGAATATTTGATTGAAATCTGGGGGTCTGCCGCATTAAGTAATTTAAATCCATTGCAGAGAACACAAAATAAAATTATTAAAGTATTGTACCATTATCCTTTCCGTACGCCTACAAAACAACTTTATGAAAAAAACAAATTATTTAACTTAAACCAACTATATAAATATAACACATGTATCTAAATTAAAAAAATTATCACAAATACCGTTAAATCCAATATACAATTAAACATACGAGAAAATAAATGGAATCTTAGGAAAAAATACCAACTTAAAGTAATAAAGCCAAGGACAAATTATGGAAAGAAGACGATTATGTATGAGGGGGCAATGTTGTTCAATAAATTACCAAATAATATTAAAAACAGTGAGAGTGTGAATAGTTTTAAGAAAAAAATAAAGTTATATATTGGCACTATGAGTATCAGTGACTAACGTAGTTTGTACTTAATATTTATTAACCTATTTTTTTGTATCTCATTTTAAGTGAAATGTAAATTTCTTATGAGAATAAATGTCTTTAAACCGAAACCGAAACCGAAACCGAACTCTATATACGTCCATGTAAGTCCCGCTGCAGGGCACGGGCCTCCTATACAATCGAGAGTATGTTTGAGAGTGGTTAGGCCATATAGTCCATAGATAATACTACTATATATATGAGATATAGTCCACGCTGGCCTCGTGCGGTGTGGAGGATTTTGTACACCATAGCAACTCTTAGTTCTAACAAATCACTATGGTATGCAGGTTTCCTCACGATGTTTATCTCACCGTTTTAGTGCGTGGTGATTGACTATCAATACACACATGACTCCGAAAAGTCAGAGATGTGCCCTGGGATTCGAACCCGCCACCACCGTCAACATGTTGGCAGACGCGTCTGGCCACCAATTCACTTTCATTAATTCATCGGGCTTAATCCACCGCGGTTTAGTAAGGACTCGAACATTTCATGTACCTAAAAATTCTTTGAAGAACTTCACTGGCATGCCGCTTTCCGTTCGATTGATAACGCTTGTGAGAGCGATAAATATGTTTGAAATCCACGATATTTTAAAAAGTTACGCCCGAATACTGGAACGCAACTTAAATATTGTGTTGCACTTAACTACGTAAATCCCGCTTAAATGTACTAGCTAAGTGGGCCGTGCGCTGTTAAGAGGAACTTATTATTTGAATGGCGTTCGAGTATTCGGGCGTTACAGTTGTAAGCATCGCAATATATTAAACATTGATATCGACGGTTGTATGATATCGATGGATGGTATAAGCATGTCTTGAGGTGGAACTTGTAAAAATAATGTTTGCTGTTCTGGCAGATAGGGAACGGACAATTTTAATCTCTGAATTCTAAATTTTGATCTATAATTCGTAATATATTTTTGACTAATGCCAATTTCTAGACCTTTGAAAATAATTCTAAGAGGATAGAAATACCCGACTATTATCACTTCTATCCGCGTTATTCATAAAAATAAAATATTAACAAGGGTGACTTAATTTGTGTATATTCTCAAGATATTATATGCTTGCGTAGACTGGTCTATCCGATTTGCTTACATTGTAACGGATTGATTGATGGAGTATATAAGGCTTTCGCAATTATTCACTGCTTTAGCGAAAAAGAGTATACTGATTCTTCGTTCTGGGCGACTTCGCTTCACTCAGCCATATTTATTATAACGTAAACATATTCGTATTAAAATATTTATTGTAAATTTACAACAAATTATTAATAAACTTCTCTGATTTAAACCAACTTGTAAATTTTGTAATAATCACTATATTGTAAACTGGTTTTGAAAAGAGCAACACTAGAGTTTCTTGCCCGTTCTTCTCTAGTGAAAACCGCTATCCGAACCGGGTGGTAGATAAAAAAAATTACTGAATCTAAACGATGTTGAACATTTTAATGGATTCAATAAATTATTTTCATTTTCATTTTCAATAAAAAATAAGAAGCAAAAAAACATCGCCATCAAATTATAGTAGACACTAGGCATTATAAATTTTCAACAGCAAAACTAAAGTCAGGAAAGTCACCCGAAGATTATTTTTTACTTAAAAATACTATATAAAAAAAACAAATAAAACAAAGGGATGTTTGAATATTTATATTTATTACATAAAATATACAACAAATATGTACCAGCAATTTATGACATAATTATATTAATGAGCAACTTCACAAACTGGTCCTTTACGCGTAAAACGACTTAAGATTGACAGGAACTAACTCTTTATTTTCTCAAAAACCTTGTTATGGTAACACATTACAGGAAATTGTGTTTACATCCTTGTTTATTTGTTTACATTCGTTTTGTTGATTATACTTTAAAACGGCTTGAGCTAACATACCTATCGTTTGATGGCACTTCACTTAATACTATATAAGTGCAGTAAAGAGCGTATCAACTAGTGAGATATTGTTCAAGATGATTATGATTTTTTATATCTCGTTTCAATGGTCTATAAGTTACACGTATGAACTTTGATGAGGTATTGGGTTCAATAACCACGCCAGGCAATCTATTTCATATACGTTTTTTTGTTTTAAATTATTTATTTATTATAAGCCCTTTAATTTCCTCTGCTGGGCAAAGGCCTCCCTCCTTCTCTACTATTTATCACGGTCAGATGTCTCTAATTGCCGCCAGTTCGGAAGATGTGATTCGAGTTGGTCCCGACATCTCCTTCTAGAATCTTGAAAAATGACACATTATATTTTCTTTGATATTTTTTTTTATGAAAGCGGGATTGTCACCAAGATTTCAATTTATACTGTTTAAAAAGAGAACTAACATTTAACAAAAGAAATGTAAAGTAAATTAATTTATCTATAAAATTGTTAGCAAAAATATATTTTGTTATTAATATTTTAATTTTCATTCTTCCCATTAGTATGCATAAGTTCATTAGTATTCTATATCAGATGCACCTCAATCAAAGGAGTTGAGGTAAATCAAGCAAAGATACACCTGCAACACATTATTTGCGATGTCAGCCATATTTCCTCCTCACTTACCATTGTATTGCATTGTATTATTAAGATTCGAATGAAGGATCACATATTTCAGAAAGGATTTATTACGTGTTTTTATTTTTACTTATAAAACTGCTGGCGGTATTGGAAATGAAGATTATTTTGTATAAGGTCTTTTTTAAAATAGCAGTTTTCCCATTAATTCAATATTAATTATAATAAACGATATCTACAAGACGTCATAGACTCGTGACGTTTTAATGTTTTTTTATGAATCCGCGGTGAATTCACAAAAAACTTTAATAGACGCAAAAAAAACATATTCTCATTTTAATGGTGATGGGAAAGATTATGAAGAAACCTGCGTAGATAATTAAGATCTCCTTCATAATTGATAAAAAATAAAGACACGTAAATATAATATATTTTTTTAAATTTATTTATCATGGTTACAAAATATAAAGTGTAAAAATTCAGTAGGTAGTAGTAGTATAAGTAGTATAATAGGTAGTAGTATAAATTATAATAATTTAGCATTTATAAACCACAATGGTTTGTCACAATGCTAACTATCTACAAGTCGATGCAAGGCATTTGTACAAGTGCCTGTCAGGTTTACAATCCGAGTGCATAGGTGACAAGAGCTGGGCACAAGTGGAAGACACATTAAGTACCAGTTGGTGTTATTTGATGGTGAATAAAGTACAGTTTTAATTTAGATTTAATGTTTTTTTCTGTAATATTGTCTTTTAATGTAGAGGGTAGCTCGTTTATAAGCTGAGGAATTAAATACCGCGCAGTCCTTTCACCGTATGTGTTGTTTGCTTGTGTAGTACACAATCGTTTTCGAGCCACGGCACGAGTGTATATAGGGTGAGTAATTTTATTTTGAATATAGTTATTAAAAAAAAAGTTCCTTGACATAATTAAGCTTAAATTGTAGGTGTACCGGTAGGATGTTGCAATGTTTAAACAACCCAATTTCATTTTCCTTGTACTTTAATTTAATTTTGAAACCACAAACCCGCAATAGGCTAAAATGGGGTTCTAAGGCCTAACTCTTTCTCATTTTATAGGTTCTCTGAGCTAAGATGATGCAGTTAAGGTACAGATGCATACATTATTCATGATATTAATGTAATTGAATTAATTTATAGCACACTTAAAATTGTAAAACTTGAAAATTTTCAGTTTTCGAACAGACCTTGTTCACATGCCTTTGCTTTCAATAGCTATTATTATACACAAAGTAACACACAATATGCTATCGTTAAAATATGTTACCAAATTTTATATTTACCATTTTACCAATAACTTCTTCAACAAAAACATAAATTCATTTCATAGTAATATATTCCTTCTTTGGGATTGATATATAGCACAGCACGGCCATATAACATAACATATAAATCTATGTATTATTATGTTGTATAAAGTAGAGACTATTACAACAAAAACTTAACCATAACCCATCTTAAAAACACGTCCAAATAACGAAGGTTAACAGAAGGAATGTGTTTCCTCCTCAAAGGTTTTTTGTCCCATTACATAATAAAAAATAGTCGGCGCATACTTATTGTCTATCGGTTGACGCATTACATGCTCGCGGTGTTCAAGTCCGAGGCCTCACGTATTGAAGTCAGACTATTGAACTTGGCTCGTCTACGTGCCTTAGCGCTGATACACGCAATACAATGCTTTGACGAGGATTCGTTTATACAGGACCAAATTAAATAAATACGATATTATTTATAGACAATTATTTACTTATTTTTAGTGATAGAATGTCATATCCCTTTCGAATGACTCTTAAATTAAGTCTGGGCGACAAAGACAAAACGTTGGTTAACTAAAATAGGTTTGTAATTTGTCTACATAAAGTTGAAGAGTTTGTTTGTTTGCATGCGATAATCTCATGAACCATTTATAGTACACATTGAACATTTTGGTCTTGGTTAAACAATCGATGAAGGGATTATATTATGATATATAGCATTTATGGCAAATATTGTAAAAATGATTTCTCTGTAAAAAATATCTGCGTCCAGGCATTAACGAGCGGAGCATCTTTAAGCAAATACAAAGATAAAACATGAAATGGAATAATAAACGTTGAGTCATGCAAATAAACTTTCCTTTGGAGACTTTGTTTAAAAAGGACGAAATCAAATAAGCAAGGGATATGTTTTGACATTATTTTTTATTTATGACTTAGGTATAAATGAAATGAAATGAAATAAAAAATAGTGGTAGCCATATTAAAGTCGCCAAGAAGATTGCTAATTAAACCAGCACGAAATTAATTTCTAAAATAAACGCTTCAATATGCCAATGTTGGCTACCATAATAGTAATACAATGGTCTCATTTTCCGTTCTATTGTATACAATTTCTACGAACATATCGTGCCTTGGAAAATGAATTCTTAGAGATTGTTGATAAACATGATTCCATAGTAAATTGTATTGTGTAAAATTACGAATATGTATAACGTACAGCTATGACCATTCAAAACATTACTATCATAGGAATTGCATGTAAAGGACTAGTTTTACAAACAGGTCCTCGTTTTTCCGCCATTTATAATCGCATCATGTATATAAAGTTATTTAATTGTGCAAGTGGGAAAAAATTCGACCATCTATTTTTATTGTAAAAAAAAATGTATGGTATGTAAGTCCGACAACCCGCACTAGGCCAGCGTGGTGGACTATATGGCCTAATCACTCTCAATCGTACTGTCGATTGTAGACTAGGCCGGTGCCCTGCAGTTTTTTTTTTTTTTTTTTTTTTATAATGGCCTGGCATAGTGGCGGCATTGCACCTGATGGAAAGTGTCAATGCCGCCCAGGCAGAGTATCCATTGGCATCGGACGGCAGTCCCATGCCAATGGAAACAATTATGCCGGCCTGCTTAGGTGCCTCTTCACACCACGGCGGAAGGACCCGGGATTGTAGGAAGGAGGGAACACGTGCGCCGGCAAACAATTCCACAGCCTGACGGTGCGGCACAGAAACGAATTTGAGAACCGTTTGGTTCGCGCCGGGATGGTGTGGACCGTCAAGCTATGGCTTCGCAAGCCAGCACGCGTGGTTCTGGTTAGGAATGGAGAGGAGGGGAGCAAGTTGAACAATTCCTCAGAGCACTCACCGTGATACAGGCGGTAGAACACGCTTAGAGAGGCGACATCTCTCCGGAGTTGTAGCGACTCCAAGTTGCTCGTAACGTCTGCATCATTCACAATGCGGATGGCCCGCCGCTGCAATCCATCCAAGGCATCGAGCAGGTACTGGGCGGATCCATCCCAGAGGTGCGAGCAATACTCCATACCCGGCCGGACCTGCGCTTTATATAAGCGGCAAAGCTGACCGGGCGTGAAAAACCGACGCACTCTGTTCAGGACTCCAACCCTGCGTGATGTGGCAGATATTACGCCCTCGATGTGATTCCTTGGATTGAGATCACAGCGGATATCCATACCAAGGATACACAGGTCATTCCGCACTGAGAGGGGAGTACCCTGAAGAATGGGGAGGGGAGAGAACGGGGATTTTTTGCACGTGAACGCACACACCTGGGTTTTCCTGGCATTGAACTCAACCATATTCCTGGAACCCCATGTAGAAATGAGATCCAAGGTCCGGTTGAGCTCAATGACAAGATCTTCGCGTCCCTTCACAGTTTCGACACGGCAACCTGGAGGCCCGCAGTGGTATCGCCCATGAACCGTGCTGTCATCTGCATAGCAATGAATGTTGCCAAGCGACAACATGTCATTGATATGCAGAATAAACAAGGTGGGCGACAGCACCGAGCCCTGAGGAACTCCGGCATTTACCGACATGAGCGCCGAAGCGTGTCCGTCTACGACTACACGTATTCTACGCCCATGCAGAAAGCCGGAAATCCACGAACACAGGTTGCCGGGTAGACCGTATGCCGGAAGCTTGGACAGAAGACCACGGTGCCAGACCCTATCAAACGCCTTGGCAATGTCGAGGCTCACAGCAAGAGCCTCGCCACGCCGGTCTATCGCCTCACCCCAGCGATGCAGGACAAACGCTAGAAGATCACCCGTCGATCGATTATGACGGAATCCGTATTGTCGGTCACTGATCAACGAGTGATCCTCCAGGTAGCGGACCAATTGAGCGTTTATGATCCGCTCCATGACCTTACACATCACTGAGGTGATAGCGATAGGGCGGTAATTGGTAGGGTCCGATCGATCACCCTTTTTGGGGATTGGTTGCACATTGGCCTCCTTCCAAGATTCCGGCACAACACCTGTGCGGTAGGACGCTCGGTAGAGGCGAGTCAGTGCTGGAGACAACTCAGCTGCACAAGCCCTTAAAACCACCGCTGGTATCCCATCCGGACCACTGGCTTTCCGCACATCGAGAGACCGTAACTCACGCCGCACATCACACTGCCTGATGCGAATATCTGCCATTGAGAAACCGCAATCAGGCAGCGTAGGCAGCGACTGGGAACCACGGTCTTCGAGGCGGGAATTAGCCGCAAAGAGATTTGCCAGCAAGGCAGCCTTCTCTTGCGGCTTGTGGGCCAGCGACCCTTCTGGGTACCTCAGCGGCGGCAACGCTGGACGACAGAAGTTAGATTGGACGGCCCTGGCCAACCTCCAATAAGCACGACTGCTAGTTGGGTGATCGGCCAACCCACGCCCAATCCTGGAGTGGGACGCCCAATGCAGTGGGACGTATATGGGCTGATACTGATAATTATTGTATGTATCTTATAAATATATAAAAATCTCGTCTTTATAATAAAATGTCTGTTAAAATTTACAATACAATATGTTGATTCATATAATTTAAATAAAAACTCCGATTTTCTTTCCAGAAAATGCCGGATCAAGAGACGGTCCAGAATGTGGACTTGATCGCCATCAAGGATTGGCTCTGCAAACAACCCCATCTACCTCACGAAGTTGGTAAGTTGACATAAAATCTACATCTCCAAAAAAATATCAATTTTAGATTAATCTCACAGTTAATTTTTAGAATAAATCTTAGCAAAAAGTATTAAAAACTTTAGTATAAACTACGTATGTATTTACCATCATAACTCGACGATAGTTAAAAAAATACAAAAAAAAATAATAATAAGTTTTTTGTTTCGTTATATTTGAAGTCACTAAAACTGCCACCTGGTTTTGTTTTTGGCCACTGTCTTGATATACCATGTATAGTCAGGAAAGGAAGAAAAACGCAATACAATTTATGTATTAACCCGTTACTGCTCTCAGATTTTCTCGTAATAGAATATTAAAATTTTACCTTCCAATAAAATTTGTATTATGCTTCCAAAGACGTCCGAAGTCCCTTATGAGAGTACATCGATTCTTTCTCCTTGCCTGGTCGCTAGATGTCGCTACTTCCGCCACCTAGATGCACCTACAGCGCCACCTACCGTTTTCCGGCTGCATCTAAACCACCTACTAAATACAAGCCGCCCTCTATGTCATTGTATGGCTCATAATGGTATAGCCCCAGGAAGACATTACTGGGACTTCGGACGTCTTTGGAAGCATAATACAAATTTTATTGGAAGGTAAAATTTTAATATTATGCGTTCCGTTTGACGTCCGAAGTCCCTTATGAGAGAGTGTTTGTTATCTCCTGGTGGCTTGTATTTTTGGTAACGATTTTAAATTAAAACGCAACAATGTGATTGAACATATAATGTAATGTAAATGCATATTGATTTAGATGCTAGGTATAAATCAAAATATTTCTCTGTAAGTATTATGAATCATGTTGAAAATATTGTGATAAGGATTTTTCTGAAATAATTTCTCTATTAGACTTATTAATTTGTTTCAGATAAAACTTTTTAAAAGTACATTCATGCTGCCAATTAGCTTTAGCTAGGATATCATTAATATGGTAATTTTCTACCCATTTTAAAGATGAGACTGCTGATCTACAGCTTCCAGCTGAAGCCTGAATACCAGCATCAGCTAGAAGCCTCTTCATCCAACCCCCAATCATAGCTGCAGTAGCTGGCCTTGTAGGACTTCTAGTTGCTAAGAATAAATTAGTAATATTTTCACGGCTCCCTCGCGTCATATCTACTAGTGTACGTAACCAATATACTGCATCGATGCTTTTATCCGGTGCGACCAAAAATGTCCAGCTAGATTGTTGATATGAGGATGAATCAGTTTTCGACCCAAAAGCGGGGTGCAAAGTAATAGAATCAGTGTTATCTATAAAATGTTGACTATCAGTATGTAAAAGAGTAAGATCGTGTACTCTACGGCCAGAAGATAATAGTAAAATAGCAGCTGTGTGTCTAGATACTTGATATAAACTATTTAAATTTACACTGTAATTCTTTAACCATCTAATCAAAATCCTTGCATCCCAAATCGGTAATTTGGAAGGCGCCAGTTTTGCCACGGAAATAGCTTTCAGTATGTGTTTTACTATCGGGTTTGCAGTAATTTTAACATCAGATATTGTTTCGCAAACGGATGCAATAACCGATTTATGAACAAGAATCGTTCTGTAAGAGAGACCACTGGTCAAAAATAGATAACCGAGATACCTCGCTACGTTTACAGGTTCCGGCAAACGAAAATTAATGCTATTTTCTTGGCAAAATCTCACCCATCTGCTCCAAATGGGGGCATAAGTCTTTATTGTAGACTGTCTCCAACACGATGACAATAACTGTTTCTCTTGCGGCGTCCATGTATCCGTCAGGGCATTCCACCCGAAATGAGCCAGG
The DNA here is from genome assembly GCA_023078785.2 of Hyles euphorbiae. Taxonomy (NCBI): domain Eukaryota; kingdom Metazoa; phylum Arthropoda; class Insecta; order Lepidoptera; family Sphingidae; genus Hyles; species Hyles euphorbiae. The sequence goes on from CM041049.1 coordinate 6,196,062, forward strand.
CTTCCAGGTGTAACTTGCCGACTTGTGCCGGCGGTAGCATTGTCGCTGTGTCCACCAGTGTCTTCTCCAGATTTTTGAGTTTCACGGGACGTTTCAGAGCCCGATTCTTCAGGTCTGGCCTCCAAAAGGGCTTCGTCCACCTGGGTGCTATTAGAATGTACTGGCCTGAGGCTGAATTGAGATGATCCAGTACCCTGGGTATTAGGCTGGGCGGCGGGAACAGCCATGCAAGTCGGTAATGCCAGGATCTGCTGAACGCGTCGTGATAGTAAGCGTTCGAGTCTGACAAGTCTAGCGAAACATAGTTTGCTACGACATGTGCTGTTTTTGACGCAAAGAGGTCTAGGTCTGGCGTGCCCCACATGTTGAACAGTCTCGATGTTTCCTCGCCTGTGAGGTGCCACTCTGCGGCGGCGCGATTTCGTGAGAGGTGATCTGCTTCGGTATTGCACAGGCCTGGTAGGTGGTGAGGCCGAAGCACAATGTTGAGGTGGTCCGCCAGTTTCAGCAGCTGTTGGGTCAGATCTAGCAATTGACGAGATCGTGTTCCTCCTTCGTTTTTTATATAGGACACGACTGTTTTGTTGTCGCTCTGAAGAATCACTGTAGAATTCTGGAGCTCCATTGCTTTGGCTGATATAGCGGCTATCACAGCATACATTTCCTTCAGATTGCAATGCCATTTTGACTGGTGTTGCTCCCATAGGCCTTTTATCATGTCGTTGTTCACCAGGGCTCCCCATTGAATGTCCGACGCGTCGGTGATGACGTGGTTCGTCGGCATTCTTTGGAGATGAATCGCTGACCTCTGACTGATGTTCTCCACCCACCATTTTAGTTCCGTATGTACCTTTTCTGGGTACTGAATCTGCGATCGAGGACACTTTCTGAGTTTGTTGCTGTGACGCTGCAGTAAGCGGCAATGCAACCTTCCCCGTGGGGTGATGAAGGTTGCAAAGTTGAGATGACCTTATAGGCGTTGCGCCTGTTTTAGGTTCCAACTGCCTGTTTCGAGTCGTACTCGCAACATCTGACGAATTCGTTGTATTTTCTCTGAGGGTAGGAACTTTGTGTTGGATTTGGTGTTCCATGTGACTCCCAGAAAATCGATTTGCCTCGTTGGTGTTGTAATCGATTTCTCCATATTTATCCACCAACCCAGACTGCTCAAAAACTGTATTGCGATTTCTATATGTGCTGTAAGCGTATTTTTGTCCTGATGTACTATCAGATAATCGTCCAAATAAACCACTAACCTCAGTCCTTTTTTGCGGAGTATTTCTGCGGTCCAGTTCGTTACCGAGGCGAAAATCCGTGGCGCTGCTGCCAGACCGAACGGCAGACACGTCATCTGCAGCAGTTGACCTTGATAGCTGATCCGGAGAAACCTTCTGTGTGGATCTTTTATTGGCAGGTGGTAATAAGCCTGACTTAGATCCAGTTTCACCATCCAATCTCCGTGTTGTAGAAAATTTGGCATTTGGTGATGGTGGAACAGATGGAAATGCCTTGGTTTCAAGTACTGGTTTAATGCCTTGAGATTGAAAATTGTTCGACTTTTGCCGTTGGATTTCGGAATTATGAATAGAGGCGATATAAAAGACGGTGTCAGGGGAGCCGGCTCTAAGACTTTTAACTGAATTAAATTTTGAATTTCGGTTGACATTAACTGAGATGTTGGAGTTTGATACTTTGTTAAAACATCTGAAGTTGGGAGAACTAATGGGGGTGTCTTGTTGAATGGTATTCTGAGACCTGTTATCAATTTCCATATTGAAGTTGGTGGATTGAAAAGAGCCCAAGTGTTTTGAAAGCGTCTCAGACAGCCGCCTGAAAACCCTGTCGAGTCATTTATTTTTATATCCCGATCTTTTACCCTCTGCCTTATATTTTCTCCCTCCCCCCCTCTTTTTGGCTGACGAGTTGTTGTGAAAGAATCGTTCGGAATCTTTGTTTTCAGCACGTTTGGGTTTGTAATTGTTATTCGGCTGGCTCCGAAACAACTTTGCGTCAGCAGACGAGGTCGAGGGCTGTGGCGATTTTGCCCGGGTTCGTGTAGAAGATGGGGACTGTTTTTGTAATTTATCTACTCCACCAATTTTCTGTAAATATGTTGACAACTGACCGGGGTCAAACATGTACTCGCAAGACGGCGGAATCCTACTCAGATCTTCTTTCATATATTTATCTTTTAATTTTTTAACTAAATCTCTACGGCGCAATTCTAACATTTCAGCTCGTTTCCCGCAAATCACCTGTAGTATATCGTGAGATATTGTCTTATATTCGGAATCACTACCAAATAGCCGGTTTAACTTTTCATAAATAGAGGACGCATTAAGCTGGATGTCCCTAGAGGCAGACCAGTCAACTAGATTTTGTAATGCCGAGTTTACGGCTTCATTTTGGGCTAAAAATGCATTGGATAATGCGGCAAAACTACGTTCCATTTGAAACCAACGTAACGGGGCAAAAGGATCCTCCAGACGTCGCAGCTCCTCATTTACTCTTAATTCGGTAAAAGCTGGAAAAGCCGCGTATTTCTTCTGAACGTCTGTACACCGAACCGCGTTCCAATCAGGTGAGTCAAATCTTTGCATAACCTTAATTTTTTCAACACGTGCGCAATTTGCTTTTGGTACAGCCGGTTCTTTGACAGACACGTCCAAGTTGACAATACTACTCGCATCTAATTTGGGTGGATTTAAAAACTGCCGTGCGATTCTGTAACAACTCACGATCGAAATCACTTCTGAATCCGCAGTGAAAACTTAATCGGTATTCTGTAACTTGTATGAAATCTACACTAGCGCCATAAAGTGAGAACTCAAGTGAAGGGAACTATTTTCAGGTGAGATCTTAGCTATTTGACGTTGATTGGTATTCTGAAACAAAGATTTCGAAGTTCACTTCGAATCTCACCTCGAATCTTTATGTCAAATCATAAGTTAGTATTTGGTGTGCGAGTTTGTGAGTGAAAAGAAAATAAATTGTGATTTAATTAGTTAAAAAACGATTACAAAAGTATTTATTATCAAGGTAAGTTCGAAATATCGATACATACGTTTATAAATATGATTTACAGTACTTTTGCTTTAATTAATGTATATTTTGTTTGTAGATGGCTCGATCATTTCTTTTGTTGAGTATTCTTAAAGAAGCCCACGAATTAGAAGTAAGAAACAATTGTCGTCAAGCTCAAATTATAAGAAATTTGCCCCTTACCAGCCGCAGCGATGATTTTATTAACATCTATAGACTTTCGGAGGACTTAATTCAAGATTTAGAAATTCAATTACGCCCTTTACTCGTACCAACTAAGCGTCCTAGTCGAGCGCTTTCAACAAGGTGCAAGGTACTTGAGCACTTTTTTGTCAAATATTTGTTGACGTATTCCGCTATTTTTTTATTTTTTATTATTCTCTTTTATTTTTTTAGATTCTCTGCACATTGTCATTCCTCGCAAGTGGGAGCTATCAAAGAATACTAGGAAAAAATATAAATACATATATATCCCAAACATGCGTATCCCGGTGCGTTAAAGAGATAGTAGAAGCGATTACTCACCCTACTATTGTAAAAAAATATCTAAGATTTCCACAAAACCGTTCAGAAAGACAATTATTAGCCGAGCGGTAAGTAGCTATTAAACTTCCCTTTAAATTGTTTATTTGCCACACATACGTAATTAAAAATTGATTAATTACAGATTTTATGAAAAATTTCGTATTCCCGGGGTGATCGGGTGTATTGATGGTACTTTCGTCGCTATGGTGAGGCCGCGTGATAATGAAGAAAGGTATTTTTGCCGTAAAGGGTTCCACGCTCGGAATGTAATGTTGGTAAGTTTTTTTACAAATAGTTTCAATGTTCCAATCGCAATATATAAGTATTATGATTAATTTGAAGTACATCTACATAAAAATAACGATGTTGTAATGTATGACACCTACTAATACTATATTTTATTTGAGTCCTAGTGGTGTAGTTCGGCCGCCGACAAGAGGTGGCATGGCGGGTTCAATCCCCGCACCGAGATAAAAGTGAGTTACGAGACAAAAAGATAGCTCACAACGCAAGACTTAGGTAGTATATTACAACAAGGTTATACAATTTGAGTGATTGCTGGATGTATATATATATTTATTTTGCAGATTAGTGATGCGGACCTTAATATAATACACGTAGATGCGTCATATGGCGGAGCGACGCACGATAGTTTCGTATTTAACCACTCAATTATCAGAGACCACTTAGAAAACTTGACCAATTCGGGTGAAGTGGTATATTTATTAGGCAAGTATCAATATGAATTTGTTTGTTACGGTGCGGTCCATAACAACGGACTAACTGACGCACGTCTGAAATATATGTTGTACAATTTCCCATTTTGCCAAACTAATATAATCCCTATAAAAATAAATACCTAGCTAAACAAACATAGTTAATCAAAGGACCTGTCTCATAGGGGCTTTTAATAAAATATTTAGGTACATCTTTAATCAAATACGCAATAAATACGGCAAAATAAGATGGCTACAGCCTGGATTGACACTTATTTAAAGTTACTTTTTAATGCTTTCAGGAGACGCCGGTTATCCTCAGCGCTCTTATTTAATGACTCCAGTCGCAGGCGCAACCGGTGAAACCCCGGAAGGTTATTACAATAAATTACACGCTACAGGCAGAAATTCAATAGAACGAACAATAGGAATATTGAAAGGGCGTTTTCGATGTCTCCTAGCACATCGGGTATTACATTACCATCCTGACACTGTCGCAAGGATAGTAATTGCGTGTTGTGTACTTCACAACATTTGTAATCGTGCGGGATTACCTTCCCCAATACATGGGCATGATGCTGTGGTCAATGAAATATTACCATTAGCACAAGCAGATGCACAAGATTTGGGTCTGGAATTATATATTATTGTTCACTCTCATTTTAGTTTAGATTTAGTTATTTCTAATCTTTGAATTTGCACATTAATAATTACCATTCAAATAATTTAAAATATATGTTATATAATGAAGTAGGTCTTTTTTTAATAAAAAATTATTTCAAAAAAATTAAGTCTTCGATTTTTTGTAACTTTTTTACATTGTTCGAATATTTTACCATTTAATGCTATGATGGTCTAGTTTATTATTACTCATTTTTATTTTGTATTATATTTTGTTTTAGATAAAGTTGTGCTTTTGTTTTTATCTCATGGATTGTAATGCTATATGTACACCTTAAAAGCTTGTTATCTAACTTGTAACTAAAGTAATTTTATCGATGGCGCACCAATGGTCGATTTCATAAAAAAATTAAAAAAGATGAATTAATTTTCATCAATGATAATATTTACCAAATAATAATATTAGATTGTATAAATTATCGTTGAAAATAGGTTACAGTGTATATGTGTTAAAAATAAATTATCAGCATTGTTCAATCTTTCTTTATTACTTCTGCCAAAGCCTTCAGTCCTTCACCCAGAGCAATATTTGCCTGTGCCATCAAACTCTGGGTTTCGGAGTTACGCTCTAAAACGGTAACCATGCGACGTTCTAGACTTATTCGTTGCTCTTCTAGGGCTAAAAACTTTTCAAGCACAGTATAAAACTGCGAACGTCGCTGGGATGGAGGTGACCGCCTTAGGCGCACTCTGCGTCGTCTTGGAGCTGTAAAAAATAATATGTTTCTTCATAACAAGACTCAACTTTTGACTATGCTATAATAAAATCCATATAGTGTCACACATACTTGAAACTGCACTGGCTATATAATGTGGTGGTGTAGCATTCCCTTCCCCAACATTCCTATGAGTTGATGCAGCCCCTGGAGATCGCTAAAATAAATAATGTATCACTGTATTTTTTATCACTAATCCATATAACTATAATACTTAATTATAAATAACTAAAAGATTCTTATTAAAATATAAATATTACAATAATACCTCTCTAGGAGCCGAGGCCTGGAATGCAGTGGTCGGTGGAGGGTCTGGATTATTTAAGGGTGGCTGATATGTACCACTGTGTCGGGTTTGGGATGTATTTACATTGAGGGGCTCCTGAAAACAAAATTAGATTGTACATACATTTCCTAAGAATGACAGAATTAATTCATAATTTACAAAGGATTTATAAAATTTATCACCATTTAATTAAATAGTAACCAAAGTGTGCAAAAAAATTGTAGATTCTATTTAGTATATTCAATTCTTTCTTATATTATATTTCAATATATTGTAATGTAGTCTCTCTCTTATTCTTTTTTGTGAACTGAGATATTTCTATATTTTACCCAATGTTAAGATTGTTTCATATAAAGTAAATTACTGTTTATATTTCTTACCAAATCAACTGCAACTTGATGTGGGCTTGGGTAGGCATAATCTTGACTTGTGCTTGGTCTTGGCTGGTCAATAGCATTCTCAGTATTTACAGTTAAAATTGAGGGGCTATTATGTAATGTTGGTGGTGTCTCCTGTAACATTATAATAGATTTAAATATATACTATGAGTAGGCATATATTTCTAGATAATGGAAATGTAGATTATTTACATCAAAAACCTGAATTTGCAAATGTACATCGCCAGTAGCAAATCCGTCACCACCCAACAATGCCACAATCCTCTCCTCAACCTCGCTCAATACAGGCACCACCTCTGTTCCACCACCAGTCTTACGTCTCGCAGCAGCTCTCGTAGCACTTTTTTTTTTCACTGCACTTTTTTTGTCAGCCCAATACTAAAAAAAGCAAAAACGCTCAGTGTGATAAAAATATTGTCCCCACATGCAATGGTTAAACGTTAAGTGGTTTGCGAATGAACAAAAAATGTTAACATACCTTTATCCACTTCTTCACATTTTTTATAGTGCCTCCACCAATGCTATTTAATTTCAAAGCAATTCGTTCCCATTCTTTGTGAGCTTGAGCTTTGGCACTTTGATTTCTTAGAAACCCTTTAGCCAGATGGGGTTTCTCCTCCAAATAGTGTACCAAAGCTTCAACTTGCTCCAACGAAGGATGGGAAGCGCGATCAATTGACCTAAAACAACAATATATACATTCAATTTCTTTCTTTATGACGTAAACCACACCAAAACAATGTAATGATATATTACTCACTCCATAATAATCACTGTTTTAAATAAACTTTGAATTAAATAACAACACTCCACGAATTACTGAAAAGAAACTTTGTTTTGAGTTTTAAATTTCGTCGCGCCGACGAATGTCAAATGGCATCGAGTTTCTACTCTTAAAACAATTTTTTGAGTGTGGCAAAGGCATATTGCATTCAGCCAAACTCTATTTATTTTTTTTCTACTCAATGATTTTTTTTTAGTAAATTATTATGATTAGGTGACATATAATTAGCATAAAAAACCGTGAAATAGTTTTTTCGTGCAAGAATAACAGCAGGAAATCCAATCGGTAATGTGGATTTAAAACCGTAACTTCAAAAGGTCGACACTAGCGCTAGCGACGATCTCACACAACATTTCGATACTCACTTCACTTCACGCGACCTTGAATGATGTTACAGAATACCAAAAACTTCTCACTTAAAGTGACTGTCGAAGTGAGAGTGAATTCGAGAATGAGTTTCGATTCGAGTTTTGTATTTTACAGAATCGCACTACTGTTCATTAGATATTGGTAGCGAACTGTCCGGCAAAAGCGAAGTATGTGGCATGCTGTTGCTATTAGCTAAAGGCATTTGCGCGGTTAACGGCGGGGCCTCCGTAGATGTAGCGAATTTGGCCGTTAAAATATTATTCAAATGACTCACCAATTGTTGTGACAAAAAGTCAAACCTTTCCTCCAGATCCCGTGAACTGGTACGCCTTTGGCGTTTCCTTGGTGGCCCTTCTTGATCCGACGAACAATCCGAAGAACTATCACTATCATTTGAATTAGATGCGATAACCTCTTTATCACTCATTTTTTCCAAAGAGGTAAAGGTAACGGAAGACAAACTAACTTGAAAAATGTTTGAATTTAACTTTCTACTTAAATCTCGAAAGCTAATTAAACTAATATAAAATTTGCGACAAAATTAATCTAAATAATTTAATAACTAATAAATATAGATTTTTTCGTAACGACCATGTGCTCGGTTCGAAAAACGACGCAACAATGACATAGAGGGCGGCTTGTATTTAGTAGGTGGTTTAGATGCAGCCGGAAAACGGTAGGTGGCGCTGTAGGTGCATCTAGGTGGCGGAAGTAGCGACATCTAGCGACCAGGCAAGGAGAAAGAATCGATGTACTCTCATAAGGGACTTCGGACGTCAAACGGAACGCATAATACCCTGTAATGCATTTATTTTGATCTCATTCAATGCATATTACCCGCAATTAAAATTCATGACAATTAAATACATTGCAATAGGTGCGAATAATTTACTTTAATGCACTATGTTCATAGAAAACATTATAATGTCATATGTAGTATTCAATGCGGATAATTGCCAGGAAACTGCGCAAGAAGTGGCAAGCTGATCTGAAATTAACCTTAATATTGAGCTAAAGTTCATTTGACATTATGTACGTATAAAAGTCGCAATAAGCTAATATTTAGACGTAGAAATTTTCAACATATAGATCTGCAAATTTAGAAAAATATACCATTTCTTGGGTTAAAATGTAAAATTCTACGACTTTATTGACATGTGTATAAATAAAAACTTATCTCAAATCTGGCTTGAAATAGCATTTTATGTATTGCATATTGTTTATTTCAAGAAAATACACATTGTAAATATTTGTTCAAAAATACCTTTTTTAATTAACTGATCAGATATCCTTAAACATACAATATATATCAGGCGAGGTCAGGTCGAGCGTTTTAAAAAAAAACGCAAAATAATTATGTAAAATGCATTTCGATGCACGTTATACATTTAGGTTAATCACTTTTAATACTAAGCTAACATCTGAGTGATTTATAGACATTAACTCGATAGTATCTAGACTGCGAAACATAAAGGAAGTGAGGTGTGGTGAAATTAAATCAGGTTTAAAAATCCTTTCCAATACAGACGCTTAAGTATAGATACACATATTTTATTAAACTCTGTCGTAAGCAGAACCTAACGTTATTTTGGTTAAGGCTAACAAAATCTTATTTGTGCCTTTTTTATTGCATTGAATGGCAAGACGAGCATGGCGTTCGCCTGATGGTAAGCAATACGATAGCTCATGGACAGTAGCAAAACCAAATAATACCTTGAATTACAAAGCAATGCTTGGTATTCCATTGCGCTCGCCATCCTGAGGCATAAGGTAACATCATCAATCTGTCCAGTAGTTACCAAAGCTAAAGCCAGCAAGTCATTCAAAGCTCATATTTTTACTTGTCTTAAAAATAACGTGGTTGTATTTTAAAACATATAAAAAAGTAGCAAAGGGGTGTTTGAATGTTTATGGACCACTGTTGAAAGCAGAAACCAACGTTAATTTGGTTAAGGCTTACAAAACCTTGTTTGTAATGTTGAAAATTCGTTTTTCAAGAAGAGAGAGAAATTTAAATACTTTCTCGCAAAACCTGTTATCGGACAACAGAGTTTTGGATCCACAGTCATATCAGTTAGGTAGCTATTAATTTTTATACAGAGGTTACGATAATTGATCTCTCTGTGATATATTATGATGTTATAATATTGGAAAGTCAATAAACCCATTAATTTAAACACTAACGTCTAAACGAGACCGCGTTTGTACTTTATACATTAGCATCTTCCATGCAATAGTAAAATATAAGTATTTAATATAGCTTTAGTAAAAACTGATAAAAAAGAGTTATTGAACACAAAGTAAAATACGAACACACGACTAGACTTATTTAACTAGGTAGATAAATGTTATTATATATAACAAAAATATTAATATTTACAGCCAAGCTAGGTCTCTAAAAAAAGATTACTCTGATATTATACCAGTGATTATGAGTGTATAATTCATTTGCCTATCTCATGTTGTCGCACACAGTTTTACAAGGCATCTAGTGTACTGTCGAAGATCTGTGTAAAGGATTAGTCAAGAGTACTGTTTAACAAACAGCCCATGTGGCGCTGGTGAAATCAAAGGAGTTTCACATAGAAACAAATGTTGGCATAGGACAGCTACTTTAATTCTTAAAAATGACTAAGAATTATAAAAAAATACAGTTTGTTAATTGTATTTCCTTATGAGTTAAGCTTTAAACAGCAAATACTTAACTTGATTTTCCAGATCTATTTTGATAATAGTTTTTATTATTTTATTGTCTGTTTTGGTTAAAAAAGTGATACATTTCGCAATGTCATAAAATGAAGTAATTATCATGTCCATTCTAATTGCTTGAATGATAAATATCCGGGAATTTGTTTATTACATACCTGCTTTATACGCACAATATGTTTTTTAAACGTGAGCTATATATTTAACTTGAAGGATATAAATTTAACAATCAGAATAAAATATAATTTACGTATTAAAATCAAAAGGTCATGTTTCACTGTATTGTCTTATCTGAGGTTCTTCTATATCCGAATCAAAGTTAGACTGTTTGAACATCATTTGGAAAACTGTACGAATGTACTCAATAAAATGTTCGAATCAACTGTCTTACGTCGTAACCATAGATAAAGTTTGGAGAAAACGATACGTGTAATAAAGAGTAGTATTGATAAAATGGAAAACTTGTCACTTTTGATTTAAATTTCGAACGTTCAAAAACGGACGAATTTCGTTACGGATCATAGAATAACCCAGCCAGAATCGCGTAGTCATGAGAAATATATTAGGAAGATTAAACAAAAAAATAAATATGTGTTTGTGATACAACTGACATTGTTATTATTATGTTTTGGTTTCTTTTGTTAATGTACTCATGTTGCACGTCAAGGCCTATTTATCAATCCAACATTTCATCCAAAGGTTGCCAGGTAGAAATCGCTCAATGCGATATGGTCACCTATTAATTTTTTTTTACTTGATATATTTATTCACTTTGTAACTTGAGATGTACAATAAGGAGTATAAATTAAATACATACTATTTTGACCCCGTATAGATTATAGACGTAAATAAGCAATTGAGCAATACCCAGGCTAATATAAAACAGTAAACAAAAGTAATAAACGATGCACAAGAATTATCTCGTCTTTGCGACCTACGTAACACTTGTTAAGAGAATGTAAAAAATAAATAAATAGGTGCTTCATACTTACAATAATATATTAAAGCTATTTTCCGTCGAGCAGAAACCATGAGCCAGCTCAGGTTAGAAGGATATTGTAGCCAGAGTAACTACTGGACATATTGAGACTTACGCCCAAATACTGGAACGCAACTTAAATATAAATGGCGCTTAACACATTAACCGCCGCGCCGTGGGGGTCACCGGTGACCGGCACCATACCCTTCTCTCAGCGCCATGGGGGTCACCGGTGACAGCAAACAAAAAAACCTTTATAATTTCTAAAATAAGCATATAATTAAAAAAAAAATTGTGTACATACATACCAGAACATATACTATTTATATACCAAACGGCCTAAATTGAACATATGGGTCAAATTAGCTTGGCGGTTAATGTGTTAACTACGTTAATCCCGATTAAATGTACTGTCTAAGTGGGCCGTGCGCTGTTAAGAGCAACTTATTATTTGAATGGCGTTCCAGTATTCGGGCGTTAACATCTTATGTCTCAGGATGGTGAGCGCAGAGGAATGCCAAGCATTTCTTTGTAATTCATGGTGTTGTTTGCTTTTCCTACTGTCTATAAACTGTCGTATAGCTTACCATCAGGTGAAAGGTATACTCGTCACGTCATTCATGGAAAAAAACACTTGTTGGGTGTTACCACTATCTCAAAGTAAACCGCCGGGTTTTTAATTTTTCTCTATCGTTTTATTCGGTGTGTGTTAAGATTGAAGGCTCAATACTTCTTTCCTCCTGACATCTATTTTCCTACTCTTTCACGTCCCATTTTAAAAGACCAGCAATGCTTACAATTCCAGTGTTAATTACTCTTCGTAGTAGAAGAAGTCTTCTACTCTCTCTTAGTGAAATACAAACATCAATTGATCAATATTTTTAGACTCGTATTGCAAAATATTTTTCTTATAATCGATACCGTCTGTTATGCAAAATGACCAGAACATACAATTTCTCTTAAGCAATTATTGTGGTTAGGTTAAATAACTTTCTTAAAATTAGACTTGCTGGAATTTTGGTACAAATGTAATTCTTGCAACAAAAATTGCATTGAGAAATTATTTGCAATTTGTAAGTGTTGAAAACAGTTGCAAAGTGAATGTCAGAGATTTAAATATTTTTTTATGGTTTAATACAAACAGTGATACTTAACAGATCTTAATTAATGCATCTGTTACGCCATTTTCCGGTAGTTAAGAAAGATTTACCGACCCATACATGTCGGGCAAGCGGGTTAATAATGTAGCCATAGTTTATGTACCTACCTGTATTTTAAAGCTATTATTTACTGATAAAAATATCAACATGTTCAATTATTCAGTTACGCATATTGTACCATAGTTGAGAAATATATAAAGATATAACATCTGCATATTTGTAAAATATGTGTATCTTCTTTATTTACATATTAAAAAATCACGATTCATAATGTTAGAGCCTAGGTAAGTTACTCAAAACAAAAATTTAAAAACAGTGTACCTTTTATAAATTATTTTTGTCCCTAATTATATTTCTGTTTTATGACCCGAATATTCATTGCGGCTCCTGTCCGTGCAATGTTTTCGCAACAATGAAAAGTAAAAGTCGTATTGATTTCGACAGTGTCGTTGAACTCTCGTGTCAGATTGGAAGGATTGAGGATAGATGCAACATTTGTAACATATTATACAAGATCTTGTCGCAGTTATTTAGATTTTTTTGTTTCATAACCAGTGGTCCGACCACTATTAACATTTAACATATTTTAACATTAATTATTATTAAATTTTTTAAATAGTAAAATTTATTAATTAGTATTAACATTTGAAAATATTTTATCGATTGCCGTCATAAATGCGACTCCAAATATTGGAGCTGAATAACATTCTTCACTTGCATGGATTTAGTCTTCACTTATATGGGAGTACTTTCCGCCTGGCCAACTTCATTTATTCTGAAAATACGAAGAGGCTACAGCTTAGTCTAACAACCTAGTCTACTTAGTCGTTAAACTATTGCTGATCGTTTTTATTGCAATGAATAGTGAGACGAGTGTGCCATTCGCCTAATGGTAGGCGATACGACCACTTATGAAGTAGCAAAACCAAATAACAATGGCAAACCTATGTTACGACATCCTTATGTTTTTTCCTGAATTGTTATATCAAGCGATGCTTTGCTATAAATAAACACGTAAGTTGGAATACCATGGACATTACAAGTGCGATTGTCTAATTCCTCTTCAACTGTTTGTTAAGTTGGCGAGTTCACGTCATCGTCACCAATACATTAATACATCAGTAAATATTCAAGTGATGTAATTCAAATATAATTGTTCATTAGACAATGGTGACATTTCTATGCACAGCGGTGCCGTAATCATCTCATATGAACTTCAAGTCACGTTACGATGAGATTAATTTTTGAGATTTAAATTATTTATTCTCTTTATTATGGGGAAACTCCGTTGTAAAGGCTGTGTGAAAAAGGATTTGAACGTTATTCTATATAAATAATGTTCTTAAATTTAATTTTTGTTTGATCTTTCATAAAGTTATAACGAAGTTCATAATTAATTCGTTTTTTACGTAAGCGATCGCGGCGTATTCGTTTAATAAATATTTATATGAGAAAGTCATGAAAATCCTAGTTTCGTTAGTACATTTTCGTTTTCGTTAGTATTTGAAAGTTCAATTTATCTTTATATATACTTATCTGTAATTTTTTTATCGAACTATAAAGAAAGTCCAATAATTCTATCCCCAAGATTTGTTTAACAGGAATAAAAAGAAAATCCCCAGTGCATACACGTAGTATGAATCTACGAATGTCGTACATCTAATCGTCTTTCTATCGGCAATGTAAAACAAAGTGAGGCGTGACATTGTAACATGTTATGCGCTGTTCACTGCGGTAACACTACGACCTGTTCCTTGTGAACTAACACTAGATAGTTTGTAGAATATTGTATTACTAGTGCCTCGGTGACAGCCTCGGTGGCGTAATTGTACTACGGTACAGTTACAAATCTGAGGTCTCGGGTTCGAATCCCGAGTCGGGCAAAGTGATATTGGAATTTTCTATTCATTATCAGCCCAGAGTCAGGAATTTGAGCCCGATATGCCGATAAGCCCACATCGTGGGACAGAACATACAAGGCGAAATGTGGACCTGTCCTGGCACCTATGCTTACCCCTTCTCGGATAAAAGACGTGAGTTTATGTATGTATGTAATTTTTACTAGTCTAATGCCTCTGTGATTCTGAATCGTGAAAAGTTGGCTGTACAAAAAATGTGTTGCGGGATCAGTTAATGACCAACGTCCCTTCACTTTACCATAGTATAGAATAATTGTGTGTATGGTCAGCGAATTAAGCTTATTTTTTGCGTTTGTTATGATTATAATAATAAGAGGATGTGGTATCCATACTAAGGAAAATATTTCTTTGAATAACAATTTTTTGAGTCTAGATATTGTGGAACCGAAAATCCTTCGTAGTTTCTGGTACATAGGTAAAAACACACATACATATTACAATATGGGCATTGAAAATGTTTCTCAGTATGGGACTAAGTGTAAATAATATGTGACTTGCGCGCACTTATTTAATTTAGTCGCGCGTGTTAAGGGCAAAAGTTGTATGCAAACAAAATGTATTATGTCATAAACAACTTGCAATACAAACGTCAGTTTTTGTCACGTTTCTTGACAAAACCCAAGTGCGTTTGTAAATTAGCGTGCCCTAAATGGTAATGCAAATATGTTAACAGTTAAAGTGATGGTGCCATTGAATATGCATAGGGTTGCTCAAGTGAAAACACCACGTACTTCAAAGTAATTTAACTTGCGGTCACTTGCAATGTAAAAGCCAAGATTTTGGTCCTTTTTAAATACAGAACCGTTGACGATATAGTTTGATAGCGAAATTCCTATTTGCCGCCAAGGTTCATTGGCAAACATATTTAAAACAAAGGTATTTTTTAATGTTGCAAAATGCTTTACATAAAGTTATGGTCCATAACTATGGCACAATTGATGATGATCATGGCATTAAGAAAGATATGATACACAACGTGAATCGAAAAGACTCTAAAAATCCTTATTGTATATAAAATATCAAGCCAAAACGTTTAGCAAAATCTACCCATCTCATAAAATTGTGAATTCATATATCGCGTAAAATAGTGTTAAATTGTAGATTAAAATGTATAAAAAAGTCCTTAAAGCATATAATATAAAAGGTAAATAAATCGTCCATTTGCGCAACATACTGGTCTGCAGTTGATAAGTGTAATAATTCTCCTGGTCAAGGTTCTGTCGATTATATTATGGAGTGAGCGCCGTCATGACGAGATACTGTGAAGCGTATGTAGATTGTAGCAGTTTCAAAAGACTCGAATAGGTTTTCCGATATACGGTAATATATCAGAGGTAATCATGTAAGTGCGTGGTGGCCTTTTGGTAAACGGACTAGTCGCGACTGCCAACATGTTCACGGTGGTCGCGGGTTCGAATCCCAGGGCACACCTCTGAATTTTCGGAGTCATGTGTGTATTGATAGTCAATCACCACGCACTAAAACGGTGAAGGAAAACAACGTGAGGAAACCTGCATACCATAGTGATTTACAAAAATTTCTATGGTGTGTAAGTCCGTCAACCAGCACTAGGCCAGCGTGGTGGACTATATGGCCTAACCACTCTCAATCGGACTCTCGATTGTAGAGGAGGCCCGTGCCCTGCAGTGGGACGTATATGGGCTGATACAGAATCATGTAATAGAAGTAATATTATTTACGTTACTAACATCTTCCGACTATCAAATATTATTCACTCAGAAGTGTAAATTGTATATAGGTATGTATGAATGTATTTATGTGACTCTTGGGTGTATTTTATTTTATTGTGAGTACAGTCGAGTAACGTCGAGATTAAGACCATTCTGGTCTTGGGAGCGGACTTGGTGTCTTTTTAACTGTTTGCAAATGATACTTGTCATTGAGCTATACTTATAGAAGCCCTAAAAACTATTTTTCTGGCCAGGATATTCTCTCTTCAGCTACAGGACGTCCAATTCTGTAAAGAGACTTGCCCCAAAAATTTTCATGGCAACCTGTTGAAATCAGCCTGTATTCATTTCAATTTTCCTCTTCGTAGGCTGTCGTCCGACGTTTCGCTTGCTTGGCTACCGATCTACTGAACTTCCTGCTATGATTGACCAGCTATTTGTAAAAAGATTTTGGATTGAGTCTAATTTAAGGAAATTCCGTTGTCGCTACTAACTTAAAGGAGTGGATGGAATAGATAAACGTTAAGAAACTCACCATTTGGTTAACAATAGAGGAACTTATTTTAAATTTATGACATTCTAGCAGAATAAAATAATAAGCCCTTAGCTATAACTGATATCCCTAATTATTGATATAATACATATTATTAAATTATTTACCTTCTCGTTCTTATGGTATGTAGAATTTTAAATAGGAAATGAAACTCAAAAGACAAGCTTAACAGCATTTAAAAATTAGAAAATGCTCAGTGTCTTTTGTCGCATATGTAAATAATCTTGCTTTATTGACAAACCAACGGTCAATGTCAATGATTGCGGAAATACCACACCACTAAATCTAGATTTAGAAGTTAGAACTCGTTTTATGCGACGCATTTATTATAGTGGAAAGGAATCACTTTCACTTATAAAAATCTATCTATTTACCTAATACTTACGGGATTCACATCGTCGGTCATTCGGGGTCGATCGAAGTTCAGGGAGAAGGAAAGTATAGCCATTGGTATATTGACCCTTTAATAATTTCACTTTCTATCGCAATGCCACAAAAAAGCGGGTGATTCAACACCATGGTATAATACTGGTCGCCAATCGCTATCCTACAATCAAATATTTTGATAGATATACTAGTATATACCTGATGTTTGAGACATCAAATAAGCCGTGCAAAAAATATGTTTTCATTTTCATCCTAAGTCAGTCTGACTTATAAGGCGACTAGGTCAAGGCATCTGCACCAGTCTTGTATTTTATGGTAAAAACATTTGGGTAGAACACCGATTGGAGTGATCCGATTACGAATAAGGCGCTGATTTGATCATAGGATCTTGTAATACCAGTCTATCAGAATATACCCGTTTTAGTCTTTATTTAAAATGATGATTTATATTTTTTATTATAATATTTTCTGGTCGCCACCAAAAGTATATCAGACAGCACAAGGAAAAAAAGTAGAGATCAAAATGTTTGTACAGAAGATTACCTTTTAATTTTCCTACGTATTTCTTGATTTCTTTGCTTTTTCTAGATGACATCCTGCTGCTGAGGTTCCTGACGAGCTGCAGGTTCAGTTTGGAGCGTACTAAGCGCACCATCGACCTCTTCTTTACTATACGACAAAATGCTCCCGAACTGTTTTGCAAGAGGGATCCCTGGGCCCCGGAAATCAGACGCGTTTTCGAGATTACGTATGTTTTATTGTTTTTCAATTAATCTGATGATACAGGAGCTTTTTGAGGACTTGTAGATTATTTATGTTTAATATAGCATAATGTACGATTTATTCCCTTAAAGGGACATCGACTCCTATTTTTACTTTATCTTATTTACCACAGCTACGTGAGATCGATGAAACAGATGCCCCACTTCTGTCCCGGTTTTAATCTGTTATCAAACATCTTTAAAATTTTAATCAATTAATTATAATCTTCCATCTTAATGGGACTTTTATTTCTTACAGAGACATGTTACCGTTACCAAACAAAACTAAAGAGAACTACAAAGTGTTTATCTACCGGCTGAAGAATCCAGAATTGGATCTGTTCAACTTCGTGGACGCAGTGAAGACTTTCTTCATGCTAGCTGATACGAGGCTGACGGAAGATCCGGATATCCCATCAGGAGAAATACCTATATTCGATTCCGCGAACGTCACACTCAAGTTTATATCGAAAGTTAATCTTTCTGCGCTGAGGAAGTACATGCTTTACACGCAGGTTAGTAATTTTCTTAGGCGAGTTGCACAAATTAACTTTGCCAATACCTTTGCCTTTGAAAATGTCATCCCCATACATTTGAGACGTATTTGACCTTGCTAATGTATGGGATTGACAGTTTCAAGGTTCAAAGTTATTGGTAGAGTTAGTTTGTGCCTGTTCTTATCCCACCTAGGAGGACCGAAATGCATAAATACATGAATTGACGCCTGACTTTTCAGCTATTTCGCAAAATTATCTGACTTATATTTTTATGACTGAAGCTTCTCTGACATCCGTTCTTACCGGAATACATCTTTTGATCTACCACCCTAACCTAATATGGTTGGTAAATACTTATATCATCATGGCGACTGACCCTATTGTAGGTAACAAACGATATTTTTCCAAAGACAGACTTTATGAGCTATAGACTATCTAAATACTTCATAGTACTGACTGTATTATTATTATTTTGTATCGTCTATATTTGCGTGAATTTATTTGTTATTTCCAATCTTTACTTTAAGATAAAACATATTGAGCAATGTCACAAAGACGTTGCCCTTGACCGTCTACTTTCGCGGCTTTTAATGTATGCACACACTTATTAAAGCCTGCTTGTATAGCAGGCTTTAGAACATCACTATTAACTACTTTCGTAACTTCTCCTATTAACATTCGGCAAATATGAACGCGTTTACATATGATTTTAATATCTTTATTGAAATAACACTTTGTATACGGATTATGTTGCGGATTTGGTTTAATTGGCGCAACGACGTCGCGTCAGGAAGTAAAAAAAAATATTAAAATTAAACCAAGTCCACGATAAAATACGTTTTTTTATTTTAATTTGTAGCATTCGCATTAATAATCGCGTAAACAATTTTTTTAATAATTTGTTTAAAATCGCGATCACAAGATAATTAAATAAGCTTGTAGTAATTTATAACGTAATCAGGTAGTAAGGTACCCAAATTCGTCCGGATAGCAAGCACTGCGTACCGAAGGACACAAACCCGTTCAGCCTATCCAATACCTATCTTATTCCGACCAAACAGATAAACTGTGAATTTAATATCGATTTTTAGTCAATTTTCATTTATCATCATCTGACTTTGAAGTGGTAGCAACTTTAAACCTTTCTATTAATTCAATTTCATGTGGTCTTATTAAAAACTAGTTGAGATTTACAATAGGTATATCACGGAAAGAATTTCATAAATATTCTGAAATAAATGTATTCATTTAACAGCCACATACATACCCCTGATCCCATATTAAGATTAATCAGGCCTTCTGACGTGGGTATCAGAACATCCGAGAGACTTTTCGGTCTCACAAACACTCCGACCCGAGTCAAATACTTGTGGGCCTAACAAACGTTTGTCTTGGCACGGAGATCAAACCCGCGGCCTCTCGTTTCACAGCCGGCGTTTAACCAACTGCGTCAGGAAGGCTGTCAGATATTTTGAAATATTTTTGTATTACCCAAATCTATGTTTCTGATTTATTTCCCTTGCGTTCCAAAGAATCTTAATTTCTCAGAGTCCTTGAATAGTATTATAATTAGCCATAAAAGTTTTCTTTCGACAACTTTTCCCAACGGTTGTCGAAATCAGTGAAAAGAAACGGTAACGTTGTATGTCTAGATTAGACTAATGTTTGCGTCACCCCGTATATGTGTTGCGTTGTATTATGCTGGCACTTCACATGGCTGTTTGTATTTGCTATTGGGTGTTTGTCGTATTTGGAAAAATATATGACATTTAGGCAAACATGCAAATAGAGGCAAATATGACCATAGTGCACGTGCGCTTCTGAATATGGTCAATGTGTAGACTGTTTGTTTGCGTATTTGTCTATTTATTCCTTTTGATGTGCCTCGAAAAACCTACAAGCGCACGGTAACGCGTATTTGTTATTGGCCTTGTTTGTCAAATAGGCAAATAAGGCCACACTTTGTCAATTAAACTGACTACACATGGTAATTATTTGCCAAATATGCCAAATACACAAATACAAATAGCCATGTGAAGTGCCAGCATTTTCATATAGTCGTATTTGGGTGGTAAATAATTTTTTTCCCTAACATAATAGTGTATACCCTTTTACTTATAAATACTCTAAGGTATAAAAGAGTTTAAAATATTATTTTAGCAAAAACTACGGATTTACTAACCAAAAATGATGTTATTTAAAAAATAATTGTCGCGTTTCTTTGCGAAATTTTTAGGAAATTAATATATATTTTAGCGCGCATTTCATATTTTATTGAAACTTCAAATGTACTGATGGGCCTATCATTAGTTTTTATATGAATGGTTAAGTTACTAAATGCCGTGTAGGGATTTTGAAGCATCTGCTTTAATGCTTAAGGACTATTGGAATAGTAGGTAGCAGTGTGATTTCGTGTGTGTGTGTGCGTGTGTGCGTGGTGACCTGTTGGTAAACGGACTAGACGCGGCTGCCCACATGTTCACGGTGGTCGCGGGTTCGAATCCCAGGGCACACCTCTGACTTTTCGGAGTCATGTGTGTATTGATAATCAATCAATACGTGTAGTCATTGACGGACACGCTTCGGCGCTCATGTCGGTAAATGCCGGAGTTCCTCAGGGCTCGGTGCTGTCGCCCACCTTGTTTATTCTGCATATCAATGACATGTTGTCGCTTGGCACCATTCATTGCTATGCAGATGACAGCACGGTTCATGGGCGATACCACTGCGGGCCTCCAGGTTGCCGTGTCGAATCTGTGATGGGACGCGAAGATCTTGTCATTGAGCTCAACCGGACCTTGGATCTCATTTCTACATGGGGTTCCAGGAATATGGTTGAGTTCAATGCCAAGAAAACCCAGGTGTGTGCGTTCACGTGCAAAAAATCCCCGTTCTCTCCCCTCCCCATTCTTCAGGGTACTCCCCTCTCAGTGCGGAATGACCTGAGTATCCTTGGTGTGGATATCCGCTGTGATCTCAATCCAAGGAATCACATCGAGGGCGTAATATCTGCCACATCACGCAGGGTTGGAGTCCTGAACAGGGTGCGTCGGTTTTTCACGCCCGGTCAGCTTTGTCGCTTATATAAAGCGCAGGTCCGGCCGGGTATGGAGTACTGCTCGCACCTCTGGGATGGATCCGCCCAATACCTGCTCGATGCCTTGGATGGATTGCAGCGGCGGGCCATCCGCATTGTGAATGATGCAGACGTTACGAGCAACTTGGAGTCGCTACAACTCCGGAGAGATGTCGCCTCTCTAAGCGTGTTCTACCGCCTGTATCACGGTGAGTGCTCTGAAGAATTGTTCAACTTGCTCCCCTCCTCTCCATTCCTAACCAGAACCACGCGTGCTGGCTTGCGAAGCCATAGCTTGACGGTCCACACCATCCCGGTGCGAACCAAACGGTTCTCAAATTCGTTTTTGTGCCGCACCGTCAAGCTGTGGAATTGTTTGCCGGCGTACGTGTTCCCTCCTTCCTACAATCCTGGGTCCTTCCGCCGCGGTGTGAAGAGGCACCTTAGCAGGCCGGCATAATTGTCTCCATTGGCATGGGACTGCCGTCCAATGCCAATGGATACTCTGCCTGGGCGGCATTGACACTTTCCATCAGGTGCAATGCCGCCACAATGCCAGGCCAGTATAAAAAAAAAAAAAAAAAAAAAACCACGCACTAAAAACGGTGAAGGAAAACATCGTGAGGAAACCTGCATACCATAGCGATTTATAAGAATTCCTATGGTATGTAAGTCCGCCAACCCGCACTAGGCCAGCGTGGTGGACTATATGGCCTAACCACTCTCAATCGTATTCTCGATTGTAGAGGAGGCCCGTGCCCTGCAGTGGGACGTATATGGGCTGATACAGTTACAGTTACAGTGTGATTTCACTGTTCACGAAGTACCTACCCCTCAAATATTTGAAGTATTAGTTGACCATTGGTCATTCATTATGTTAGTTTTATTATTTACATACCTTAGACTACTCTCTCATTTTCTTATTTAAATATCCATCTAAAAATTGCCTAAAAGAAATTACCTAGAGTGATAACGCCGCCTCTTGTACTAATGTTATTGTTGTTTCTCCACTGTATTTTTTCCTATTTAGTGCAATAAAGGATAAATAAATTAATAAATTTGTATAAAAAATTACAACAACAGATTTTAGGTACCATTAAATTACAAATGTTGATATCAAAACATCATCTGTTTTGTTAACTACTTTGTTTTGGTTTTATATAGTAAATACGGAAAATTTACGGTTTTGCATCCTGTTTTTATACCTACAAATAACAATAAAGGTTATTCCCACACAATACATATAACGAATAACGAATTATAATTGTTATGACTTAATAGGTGGAATCGATGCACTGGTCCGTAATTTTAGTTTATTTGCCAGAAGCTATTTTTAGCTGACTTTTACACTTAGTTCAGTTAGTTTTAAACAACATATTTTTTATATCATCTTATTTATTCGGTAGCATAAAAGCTAAATGGTAAACGTCATTCTGTGTTTTAGTACATCAACAGTCAATCAAAAAATAAAATTGTTAAGAAAACTCTTATTATAAAATATATAAGTGGCAAAAAAAACTTACATAGATTGGTAAGTGCATAAAAACTAATAACCTGTCTATTGAAAGTCAGAGAGAACATGACATCAACATATATTTTGAACCTACAGGCTATATCAAGATCAGTGGCATATAGACTTCATAAACGTTACGAAGAAAGATTTGTTTACAACCAAAAGTAACAATACGAATGATTTTATCAAAGTTCCGATCCTATAGGAATACGTGCCATGACGTAAGCAACCTTATTTACATTCAAAAGACAACATGGCATAAATATTTCACGATCATTGGTTTCTATCTTCAACGCTCCAAATTATTTTGCAAATGAAATCGTCAAGGTTTCTTAATTTAAATAAATATTTTGTGATTTTGTTTTATGCTAGCCAAAACCCGCCAATCGTAATATACCTGTGTGGTAAAATGATTCTCTAATCTTTTTCCATAGTGGAAACAATACTACGTTTTGTATTTTTATAGTGTACACTGTTGATTTACCTTATTTCAAATACATGAATAATAATAAATAAATAAATAACACCCAACATGGTAACAGGACTATGTATGTGACACATAGTCCTGACCTCACACTAAGATTGAGTCTTGTGTCGTGGTAGCAGGAACTACGAGAGACTTTTCGGTCTCACAAACACCCAGACCCGAAAGAAATATTTGTGGGCCGCACAAACATTTATCTCAGTGCGGGGATCGAACCCGCGGCCTCTCGTTTCACAGGCGGCGTCTAACCAACTGCGCCACGGAGGCTGTCACATAAATACACCCAACAGTCACATATTTGTCCTGACCCACACTATAATTGCGTAATATGTCGTAGGTATCAAACGAAGAGAGACTTTTCGGACTTACAAACACCCTGAGCCGAAACATATGCTAGTGGATCTCACAAACATTTATCTTGGTTTTTTTTTTTTTATTTATTGCATTGAATGACGAGACGAGCAAGCCGTTCGCCTGATGGTAAGCGATACGAACGCTCATGAACAGTACCAACATTCCACTGCGCTCGCCATCCTGAGACATAAGATGTTAAGTCTCAATATGTCCAGTAGTTGCTCTGGCTACAATGTCCTTCAATCCGAAACACAACAGTGCATTTAAGCAGTGTTGTTTCACGGGAGAAATAGACATTGCGGTGGTACCTACCCAGATGGCCTCTCACATATGAGAGACCTACCACCAGTAAGTTGGTGCTGGAATCAAACCCGTAGCACCTCGTTTCACAGCCGGCGTCTAACCAACTGCGCCACGGAGGCTGTAACAAATACTTAATTAAATAAAATTAAAGAATAAAAGTATTTTTCCATACACTGAGAAAATAATAACATCGTGCCGTATGTCGTATTTGGGTTGATTTGGTATAAAGAACAGATAAGGCTTGTATATATAAAAAATAGTAAAGGTTTATTGCCGATTGCGTTCTACGTAGTCGGCCTTGTGCATTTCGTAAACTTTGAAGGCGTGTAGGCTCTAAAGAACAATTTGTGATGTCCATGGGATTTCGTTAGAGGCATAGTGATCTTCGACATTTGGTATTTCGTAAGTCTTTGTATACTATTTAGTAATTCTGTCATTTTAGATCTTCAAAATCTTAATATCCCATCATTTGTTTAAATCAACTCTTTTACTCCCCTAAAAATTACTTGAATGAAATAAATGAAGGGTTACTGCTAGCAATGAAAATTAATTAACTAAATATGCATATATTTTAATTGCGAGCTCTTCTTGAGATTTACTTGAAACAATTTTATCATGGAATTGTGAACGAAAATTATTGTCAACTATGACGAAATTTGAGATTTCCACTATAGTTTCTGTGTGAAATTTGACAACCCACAACATGCCCTAAGTGTCCTGTGATTTGACCTCTTATAATTTGTGGAGAAGGCCATGCCCAGCAGTGGGATGTATTCAGGTTGAAGTAAAACAAGAAATCAAGAACAAATTGCACTCGTGAAGTAATAAAAAGGTCGAAGAAATAAAAGTTGTCCATTACAAAATATCGGTCAACTTCTGCGAAAGTGAAAGGTATATTGAAAGTAAATAGTGTTTCTGACTTACATACTGTTTTTGTATAATTATGAAATTACATGTTCTTCCCTATGTTACTGCATTTCAATTTAGATGTCATATTGATTTCATTACTGAATGTAGGAAGCAGTGCTAATGTTTCACGAGTAATTAGAGTATTTAATGACAGGCTAGACTTAGAAATATTGTGACTGGATGAATATTAAGTCGTATAAGTACTAATAACAATAGTAAGTGGAAATAGCATTGGACTGGAAATAGCATTACAATAATTAATTCAAGTGCTCTGGGTTTTTCGCTCTTTATTCAACCTTTAAAAATTAAGCTTCCTAAATTAAATAAGATATTTTTGTTCCAAATTGAAACAATGATATAATACTTCGTTAGGTTTATTATTTTACGAACCTAATGACAACATTAAACAGAAAAAATTTCGCATCTGTCATGCCGTACTGATTCTCCAATTCTAAATTCGAATTTAATCAATTACAAAAAATAAGTTATTAAGATAACTTTTGGTTTGGAAGATGCTGTTAGATGTTAGATATATCTTATTTTACTTTTGAGTAAGTTTTTTTGTTACTTATATATTATTGAGTTGTTAACTGACAGCCTCCGTGGCACAATTGGTTCTAACCTACATTGGTTTGTTGGTTCAAAGTCGTCGTCGATCCCCGCACCGAGACAAATGTTTGTGCGGCCTACAAATATTTTTTTCAGGTCTGTGTGTTTATGAACCTGAAAACTCTCTCGTAGTTTCTGATACACAAGACTTAATGAATCTTAATGTGGGGTTCATATGTGACTGTTGAATGTATTCATATACATAATTGTGATAATTTAGAACAATGCTGGGAACTACGAGCCAGTATAAATCCAATTTAATTCAGCTATACCTCAGCTATCGATATGTTATTTTCAGGAGGCCATGCCGATCCGGCTGAAGCAGGTACACGTGATCAACGCACCGTCCTACATCGGCAAGCTGCACGCCATCTGCAAGCCATTCCTCAAGACTGAAGTCGCTAAACTGGTGAGACACATGTTTGAGGACTCATCTCCGACTTTTCGAAGTCATTTGTGTATTGATAATGGAGACTGTCCAGCCCTCACACCCACCACTGTAACTCCTGTAAGCCAGGATCAATACTGCCACGCATTGTAATGACATGAGCATTGAACTCGTCGAGTCTCCGGGAATGTCTAACTTGTCTTTAATCCGCAACGAAATTAATTAGAAAGTTAAATTAATAGGAGGAGTTGGAAATAAATAATTGTCCACTTCCCTCCGTGCAGCGTGTGTATCGATAGTCAATCACCACGTAGTGCGCTCTATAACAGTGAAGAAAACCAAAAGTTTTTCCAATTCTTTTCTCTACCGCGCCGTCAAGCTGTGGAATGATTTGCCACCACACGTGTTTCCTCGTTTCTATTACCCTGGTTCCTTCCGCCGTAGCGTGAAGAGGCATCTTAGCGGTCCGACATGTTTCGATGTATGAGACCATTGTCTGATGTCATTCCATACTCTATCTGGACGGCATTTGCATTACCACCAAGTGCAATGCAGTTACTGTTCCGTGCCAGATTAAAAAAAAGGAAAACATCGCGAGAAAACCTGCGATTTGTAAAATAAGTGGTGTGTAAAGACCGCCAACCCGCAATAGGCCAGCGTTGTGGACTATTATATGGCCTAACCCCTCTTAATCGTACTCTCCATTGTAAAGGAGACTTATATCCTGCAGTGGGACGTATATGGGCTGATACAGTAAATCATAATCCTAAGAATACAAATGTGCCCTAGAATAATAGAAGACATTCAATAAATTGTTACATTTGCGTGATCATTTTATGTGTAAACTCATCTGACAGTTTCTTTTCATTTAATGAAGTTATTGTCTACGTACGTATAAAACACCATAATTGCGAGTTAAATGGTTATTATTTTAATCGAACAATTAGAAGTAATGGTTATAAGCTATTGTTATGTTTTATAGGTTCGAGTAAATTGAAAAAGGAATGTGATTTTACAAACGCTTTATAAAATATGATATTAAAAAAAACATTCATATTTATGAAAAAAAAGAAAATACAGTCGAATTGAGAACCTCCTCCTTCTTTTGAAGTCGGTTAAAAAACAGAATTGCTATCGAAATTTGTGATTTTTTGTCATTAAACGGATTTAATTTTGTTAAAATAAGAGAAAAATAATAACTTTGTATACGACCAATCTTATTACACCAAAAGCAAATTAGCTATTACATTATTTTTTTCATAAATGTAGGTACTACGAAACTTAATAAGCATTTTGTTAACAAGTTAATGTTCATATTTTCACAGATCAAATTCCACGAGCCTAATTCAGACACTCTCTACAAGGACATACCACAGGAAATATTGCCGAATGAATATGGCGGGAAGGCTGGCTCTGTCGATCAAATTAAGAGGGAATGGATCAAGAAGATAGAATCTAAAAGGTAAACAAATATTTTATATGTATGATTCCGATGTATCTGATGGTAAAATCAATGAAAATAAAGAGTGTGATAAGACAACTCAGCATGAATGGGCAGACTAGTTCGGGGCAGTACCACTGTCTCATAGGAGATGGACGTGAAATGACAGCTTTGTTGTGGATTTTTATTCGGCGAGTGATATTGCCGGATGCTAAATAATACGAGAAAAGTGTCTTCCCATCTTCCCACTCCTTAACCCATTATATAGTCCGGAAAGACATCTACGAGTATGTACCAAGCATTGTGGATGATAAAGTCCGGCAGCATTCACTTACTTTCACGCGACATTTATGCTCGTTTGAGTTTGGGTTTGTTTTTTTTTTAGTTTGGACGCAATCCGCACTTAAGTTTTAATGACAGCCTCCGTACCACAAATGGTTATAGTAACGAATGTGATGCGAGAATCCTTGGATTCAATTCTCGCTATGAAACAAGTAAGGGTTTTAAGATCTACAAATATTTCTTACAAGCTTGTATCCAATACCTTCAAGAAGATTTTTATCTGTATGTAACGCCATCTTTTGGGAAATTGTAAATATGGATCTTTATTATTTGGGTAACAAAAAATAACATTAAAAAAAATGTACTATCATGCTGCGCTGTAATGTGGTTGTAATTCAAGATTAATTATACTCCAGTTTTATGTTAAATTAATTGGAACTGGACTGCCTCGGTGGCGTAGTTGTATTGAGGTACGGTTACAAAGCTGAGGTCTCGGGTTCGAATCCCGGGCTGGGCAAAGTGATATTGAATTTGTCTATTCATTATCAGCCCAGAGTCAGGAATTTGTGCCCGATATGGCGAAAGGCTCGCCACCTATCACATTGTGGGACGGAACATACAAGGCGAAATGTGGGTGTCCTGGCACCTCTGCCTACCCCTTCTGGGATATAGGCGTGAGTTTATGTATGTATGTATGTAATTGGAACGTTAACTGATCAAAACAACTAGATTGAATTAATGTTATGTCTAGCTATGTTTAGAGTATATAATTTAATTAAATTCAGATTGATAACTTATTTGGATCATTTATTTTTCCGCAATGCTTGTACACGTTATTATAATTTTAATAAATATCTATGGGAGACCAAAACAAATGGGAAGCAAATAAACCTTTGTATCGGTGATGAACCCGCGGCGTCTCGTTTCAACCAGTGTCTAATCAACTGCGCCACGTAGGTTGATGAATAACGTACCATGTGCAGGTATGTATAATAGAATTGTTTTATTCCAGGGATTGGTTCGTGACAAACGACCAGCGCTGGGCCGTGGACGAGTCTCTCAGACCGACTAATTGCAAAGACGACCGAGTTGAGAAGGTCAAAGATCTGCCCGGCTCCTTCAGGTCTTTAGCTCTAGACTGATGTTACCGTAGCTCATTAATTAACATTAGTGTTAATGTTGGTAAACTGGTCTCTTGAAAGAATAGTTCTTTAGTGGATAAGGTCTTTGAGAATTCGACGATTTTTAGGTTGCTTTTGTATCAAACATATTTCTCGTATATTTCTTGCAATTTAGTATCTATTTTGACCAGTTCGCAGTAGTTTTAGTAAACTTTTTTAGATTAAGATTACTTTATTTTTGTACAGAAATAAAATTGAAAATACAAATCTTCAACTTTCGGATAGTACAAAAGTAATTTAAAACATGTGCGCAATATAGAGCATTTTAATTTTGATTAGCATAGCAAAAGCCAAGGAAAATTGACTGTTTTACCTTGATAAATAGACGTAAAGTCCAGAATAAGTGTAGAATTCAATATGCCTATAATTATATAACACATTATAAATAAAATGTTATCTATATTGAAACATAATATACTTTCCTTAACGCTGGTAGAACACAGAATCCCAGTGAATCATCAACAAATGATAATAAATCTATATAAATGTAAAGGTATGTTCACCATACCTATTTAATGTGATATGTTTATTTGTAATATTTTTTAAATAAAATCCTTAGGAATTATAGTTTTTTTTTTGTTGATTATCTCAGTCAGCCTTTGCTACAGAAAGTACATTCTAGGCTATCCAAAGATCTATATTGATCCTCCGAAAGGCTGATTCCAACAACTTCCTTAAATATTTATCAAAACATCAGATCCTTTCCGCATCTTTGGTACCATTAGTAAGACCCTCAACTCTTCTATTTTTTGATAACATCAAGATGGCGCTTATTGCCCCATGCTTAACCTTAAGCCATCTATAATCAGGTCGTATTATTATATTCAACAGACTCTTTCTCTTTTATTTTTTCATGACGCATGAGCAAACCATCATCATCATTACTCACAAGAAGTTGGCCTCCTATTTAAGGCCTACCTCAAAGATTTCCATAGCAATATTTATTAAGCCTTCTGCATCCAGGAACTTCCTATAGCTATCATTGGTTTCATCCACATGACCTCCATTTGAGAATTAGGTATGACCACTACCATCAAATATCTCAAGAAATATACAGTTAGTAACACACGTAATTATCTTACACATACATACGAAAATTTGACGTGAGGCAATTGAACTCAACAAAGCCGTTCTACAACTTTCTCCATCTGAATGTCAAGGCGGCCATTGCGTACGAGATGTTAACGCTATCGCAACGCAATGTCTCAATTAGCGGTGTTATTTGACTGATTATAGCAATTGTTTGAGCCTTTTGTTAAATTTTATCTAAAAGTAGTTTTTTTTAAATACAAGAAATTATAACTTAATTACGTAAAACAGGTAGTCCCAGAACTAGATGATAAACCAGTAACGGGAGATAAACCAAACCATGACGGCACAGCAACAACAAAAAATAGTCCTATCCCAAATAGTTTTCAAGAAACAGCCCTTCTAGTAAACATTACAAAAATCTGCTTTGACCAACACTTTGTACACCCTGTATATCCTTTTGTTCTTCTACATACTACCCAGGATTTTCCTACCATTAACTTTAGGAAGTCTATTACTGATCATGGATCATAGACTCAGATGTAAAACATGGACTAAATGATATCTATTCCTTTCATAATATTAACAATCACAGCCACTACCTGGTTACAATCTTAACTCTCTGTTGGCTGCACCAGTTTTATCCATCCATCCATCCATCAGCCAAAGGAAGTCCACTGCTGAACATAGGCCTCCCCCAATGATTTCCACAGAGACCTGTTGGAGGCAGCCTGCATCCAGCGACGTCCCGCGACCTTTACCAGGTCGTCGGACTATCGTGTGGGTGGACGTCCTACGCTGCGTTTTCCGCTACGCGGCCTCCATTCGAGCACTTTCCGACCCCATCGGTCATCAGATCTCCGCGCTATGTGCCCTGCCCATTGCCACTTCAACTTGCTAATCCGGTGGGCTATGTCGGTTATTTTAGTTCTCCTACGGATCTCCTCATTTCTGATTCGATCTCGTAGGGAAACCCCGAGCATAGCCCTCTCCATAGCTCGTTGAGTGACTTTGAGCTTCCTAATAAGGCCCATAGTGAGAGGCCACGTCTCGGTGCCGTAAGTCATCACTGGCAACACACAACTATCGAAGACTTTCGATTTAAGGCACTGAGGTATTTTGGACGAGAAGACGTCGCGTAGTTTCCCGAACGCTGCCCAACCGAGTTGGATTCGACGATTGACCTCTCTCTCGAAGTTGGACCTGCCTAACCGGACCACTTGTCCTAAATAGACATATTCGTCAACAACTTCAAGAGTCGAGCCCCCAACATCGACACCCAACAACAACAGCACCAGTTTTATGACTCTATGTAATGCAATATAAAGCAAACGAAAATATAATTCAATTTGAATGCTTTCTAAGATAAACGAAAAGTAACAAATGGAGAATGGACAATTAAAAAACTTTACCAGTACAAAAAATAAAATTTATTGCTTTATGGATTGCTAGATCCGTAACAGTTTATTTTTTTCTCGACGAAAAAAATTATATAACATATTTTTTGATAATAACAAATATATTTTTAATTTTTAAAGAAGGTAACCACTTTGTAAATTACGTCTACTTATTGTTGCACTTTAACTATTCTTTAATGAATATATCCAAGATACGAAAAAAAACTATCCACATGTGATTTTTTCGATCCATATCCAGTGTGTAAGAGCAGAGTATTTATTCGCGAAAAGGTATTATTTGAATACTTACGGTTTTTTATCGTATCTTGTGTAAGATGAAGTGAAAGCTGTTCCACTTTCGGATGCTTCACTGCTTGACTATGCGCTTTTTTTAATTCCTAGAAGCATTTATCAACTTTAAACTGCAAATAATTTACCCTGTCCTTTACTCCTAATTTATCATCTGTAGTTAGTAATTACACCTTTGATTCTTATACTACTATTTTGGTGTTCATGGGCGTTCGTCATTGTTTTCCATCAGATAAACCGATTACTCTTATTAAAGTTTTCTTATATTTAGTTGTAATTCCTAATGTCTTTCACCTAGTTTGTACAAAACAAGCCTGTTTACATAATTTTACTACTAATCAATGGACAGTGTCCGGAATGAACCGCTCATGTTGTTTTCTATTGCGTTCGATTTCGGCTTCTTTGAGATATCCGCTTTCCACATTTTCTCGTCTAGGAATAATTTCCTGAAAATAAAATTGTAATTATCAGTATTATAAATATCTAAATGTTAACATTTTTTTATTGATAGGCAATCTACAACGTAAGCCTAGACCCACAGGCTTGTGGTGTCATCTATGGTTAGCAGCCCGAGATCTTGGAGGGCGATGTCCCAATTTTGCGAGAGGGTGATCTCGCAGAAGGAAAGAGCAGGGAGGGAGAGAGATCGATCCGATCCCTCTCGTCGCACCAGGAGACATGGGAGACGCCGGGGGGACGATTAACCGGTGACTCCTGCCCTGTGGACTGGGGGCGATTTTAAGAATTCCACCACGGTATCCCCTACCTGTCGTAAGAGGCGACTAATGGGGGCAATGGTATTCGCGGGCACGCAGCGGGGGGCTGCGTAACGTCCACTAATAGCGACTACGTGAAGAAAATATGTGGGGTGTGTCGTGTCGCGGCATCGTGCAGGATCGGATCCGGCGAGGCTAGGGCGCCTAAGCCTTAGGAACCCGGACCCGCTCCAATGCGCTGAAGAGGTTCACCGTGGGGTTTTTGGTTGGTATGCCGGTGTAGGAATTTTGTTAGGGACGCGACTCAACGGTCGCCTGGATGTTAACATCCATTCCGGGTGGTTCAGCGTTGAGTCGTAAGACCGGCGAAACCAACATAACCGCCTGCCTTTCCCCCCAGGCAGCGGTAGCGATAAACCGTTTTTCCCCGCGAAAACAAAAATAAAAAAAAAGACCCACAGGCTTAGAAAAATATATATTCCACAACTGTTCCAAAGTTTAAAGAATCGTTATATCAGTCGCCAGTGACAAATTCGAAAGCAGATACATACAATGTGGTGTGCCATATAGCACTTTTGTGAATGGAAACGACACCTTTAATATCAATAGTTGAGTTTTAAAACAAGTGCAGTATAATAGAATGGTATTGAAGTACGATTGCAACGTTGAGATCTCGGGTTCGAATCCCGGGAATAAGGTGACAATTTGGGTGTCCTGGTAGTACCTCTAACTTTACCTACCTTTCTCCTACCTATCTACCCTTTTGAGAAAAAGGTGTGAGTTTATGTATGTACATATGTATTGAAGTGAATTACCAAAGATGAGATTTTCTGCCAAAGTGATCTTTTTTTTTATTTCAGTGAATGGCGAGACGAGCATGCCGTTCGCCTGATGGTAATTGGTAAGCGATGCGACCGCTCATGAACAGTAGTAAAACCAAGCAACACCTTGAATTACAAAGCAATGCTTTGCATTCCACTGCGCTCGCCATCCTGAGACATAAGATGTTAAGTCTCAATATGTCCAGTAGTTACTCTGGCTACAATGTCCTTCAATCCGAAACACAACAGTGCATTTAAACTGCTGTTTGACGGGAGAAATAGACATTGCAGTGGTACCCACCCAGGCAACCTCTCACATATGAGAGACCTACCACCAGTACAAGTTACAGTAGTTTGTACAAGTAATACAAAATACCTTGCGGCTTCGATTTTAGTGACCCAGTCCTCGGCTTGTTTCTTCATACTGGGTGCATCACCACCTAACTCCGATGGAAGATACTTTTTGTCTATGACTTTATGAAGATCAGAGATGCTGGGGTGGAAGAATATCTGAAAAAATAAAAATGACTTATTTATTTATTATATATCAGTGGCGGTACTTCCATACAAGCCCAAAAGCCCGGCTTGCCCTACTTAATACGTACATACTCGATACTGAACACAAACCATTTTATTTCACACAATCCAATCATTTTTTATTAGAAAACTATTTAAATTAGAATTTGCTATTAAAATGCAAATTAAAGTTACAGATGTCCAAAAGTTATTTAAGTTACATATTTATTTTATTAATTGATTTAAAAACGAATGATAAGTAATGCCTTCATCATATTAGGAATATTAGATGGCTGTGAAAATCGCGCCATCTATTAGATTTTTACGGAACAATTTATTGTAATAGATGTTTTCATATCGCTGATAAAGATAGCTGTTTATTTTAATGGTTTCCATCCTATTCTTATATAGCCTTAGGTGTCGGATTCGAATCCCAGGTCGTTTTTTATGTTTTTAAATTTATTGATAATATTAACATCGCAAAGGCCCGCCCCCTATCACATGATGGCACGGAATATGCAAGGTGAAACATGAGTGTCCTGGTAGCACCTCTTTAAATATGTGTAGTAATGTAAAAAAAAAGTAAATATGTAAAAAAAAAATATTGTATGCCCTAGTCCAGAACCCTAGGCACGCCTCTGTTATATATTATACATAAATTATTTATTTATTATATCCATCCAAGGTCGCCTGGAAGGAATTGCCCAGTGCGATAAGGCTGCGTTTTGTACTTTTTTAATATGTCATTTCTTGAATGTAACTGGTTCTATGTATAGTGTAAAAAAGGATAAATAATAAATTTATACAAGTAGCATTAGTGATTTGTTTTTATTTGGTATATAAATCGCAAATGAGCTTCTCATTTGGTGCTAGATGATATAATTGCCGTTTATAAACAATAGAATCATTTCTTGTTATGGACAGACTATTAATTATACTATACCGAATTGTTAAAAGCCTAATGGTCCCTACTTCCCACCTTCCCAAGCACATTCATATTGTAGATAAAATAATTTTAGGTTCAAAGTTTTAGAACATCACCTATCATTATTATTATGTAACATTTAATGACATTAGGTAAAAAGAAAAAAAAAACAATTATATAAAAAGTTAAAACGAAGAATAATAATTACCAAGTCGATAATCTCCTGAGGCAGCACTGGTTTCACGAGAAGATACAGCTTTTCATAATAAGGCGGGCAGTTGAAAGCGTGGACTTGTTTTAGCCTTACAGGCATTGCTTCCTGAAAATATAATTTTCAGGAATTATTATATATATTAGAAAAATCTTGTTCTAAAAACAATGTGAATATACGCTTTTAATCATCAACAATATGAGATATTGTTGGTAAACCAATTAAGCTAAGAAATAATAAAGCTAATCTTAATATGAACATACACTATTAAAAACTATCTAATAGTTCGATATAATAATAACTTACAAGCAAAAACAGAAGAAACTGCCTGAAAAAGAATATGTTGACTTTCGGTAGTATCCTGAGGTAGAAGTGTTGCATATCCAGAAGCACAATATGTCCGTCAGGCATGACTGGATGCTCGTTGATCCAGTAGTCCGCTTGCATGCAGAACGTCTTCAGAATGTCGTAGAAATCAAACTTCTCCAGATTAGGATCGTCCAGCTGATGTATGAGCACTTCATCGTTGCCAGCGTTGTAAGTTGATACGGATCTGGGAACAGCAAATTTAGAAAATTACAGATAAGTATAAAAAGTAGTAAATGACTGAAGGTCTTATATGTGAGAGGTCGCCTGTGTAGGTACCACCGCAATGTCTATTTCTCCCGCTAAACAGCAGTGTACATGCATTGTTGTGTTTCGGATTGAAGGACATTGTAGCCGGAGTAACTACTGGACATATTGAGACTTAACATCTTATGTCTCAGGATGGCGAACGCAGTGGAATGCTCTGCTTTGTAATTCAAGGCGTTGTTTGTAATATAAAATCTACATACAATTCATATATGTAGTGTAGTGATTTGGTTTGACGTCAAACAAAATGTATGGAACCATTTATACAACCATTATCATATACTATATATGTACGTCACGTCCAAAATTATTGCTTCCGTTTCAACTGAAGTGCAAGGCCAAAATTAATTATTATAACAAAGTTCAGATGAATTAATTATGAGATACAGACAGTGGTTTTTAAATAATAACAATTTCTAGCAAATGGTAAAGGACACATCGTAAGATAATGTCCATAAATTAAATTATATTGGTGCTCTGAATTCTGATTTTGTATGTAAATTTTATTCCATAGATATAGCCCAAAAAAAATCTCGACCGGTTCCTGTTATGCGAAATTCAATTTAATTTTTATTTCTTTACTCAAGATAGTTAATTTAATCTGATTACCGTGTATAAAGCTATCAACATGTTGTAAATCTAACAAAAATATTTTTATGTAGAGTTTCTGCATAAAAAATATTTTTGTTTGTTTCTGCGTCGCTCGTTCAAGGTTTTGTGGCTGAGTTGTATCTGTTGGTCATATGGATGTTGAACCAAGGGCGGATCCAGCTTTTACGCCAGGGGGGGGGGGGGGTCATATAGTTCTCGTCAGAATACTGGGTCCGATTTCAATACTCGAATTTGTAATAATTATTTCTTAAAGTTTGTTACGGCCGAGATTAGTGAACACACACACATTTTTTAAATTTATAAATCAACATACAAAGAATTAATTGTGGTTATAAATTTTATCAGCAGGATAATACATAAATGTTGTCAATCTGGAGCCAGCCCAGGGGGGCATGAACCCCATGACCTCCTCCCTGGATCCGCCCTTGTGTTGTACCCCTAAACCTTTTAAGTAATATACATACATACATAAACTCACGCCTTGTTCCCAGAAGGGGTAGGCAGAGGTGCCAGGGCACCCACATATTTTCTTGTATGTTCCGTCCCACAATGTGATAGGTGGCGAGCCTATCGCCATATCGGGCACAAATTTCTGACTCTGGCCTGATACTGAATAGAAAAATCCAATATCACTGCCCAACCCGGGATTCGAACCCGAGACCTCAGCTTTGTAACTGTACCGTAGTACAACTACGCCACCGAGGCAGTTAAGTAATATAAACTACAAAAATTCACGTATATGTGCTAATATCACGAAAAAACACCGGCCTTTTAATAAATTGTTATAAATATTTGGTAGGTATTAAAAAAAAATTGACAAATTCCACAGTAACTCTCGGTAGTGTAACTTTCCGCTAAATATAATTATGGGCTGGGACTGCGCTTGGCATAAATGGTGCACCATTTTTGCTACAGTGTGCTAAACTTGTTCTGAAAAATGATGTGAAGTGAAACAAGAAGGTGGTTAAGATTCTCCTGCGTCACTTCTCCTGGCGTCAATATTCTGCCTTGTCTCAACAATCATTTTCAAAAACAACGCACCTATGATCCTGAAATATCGTGAGTATTTTACTTTGACTATAATTTCATGTGTTTCAGGTGTGTGTGCAAATTTCTATTGGTGTATATTTCTCTCTCTGTATCAGCCCATATACGTCCCACTGCAGGGCACGGGCCTCCTCTACAATCGACAGTACGATTGAGAGTGGTGTATATTTACATCCATGTATTTTTTTGATGTAACTAACATTTAAATGGGGTTTTATATGAGCATTTTAGATTATTTCATTGTTGAAGAGGTAGCGAGCTTACTAGGAATAGTGAACACTAGTTTAATTCACACTTTTTATAAATTTTGGAAAAACCTAACATAATTCCCTAAATTAATAATAAAACAAAAACATGTTTGATTGATTTAACAATTGGCTATGTATTGCTCATAAAGTTGTCAATCGTGCGTCCTAATCGCAAAGGTACGATGATGACACGTAAAAAAATATGACAAGATTTTGTTTGAAAAATATCCCAAAATTGTTAATTTGAACATACCTAAATCATGTTTGCTTTAAAATTTTCATTTCGTGTATACAACATGATAATTATTCTATGTTCAGATAAAAAAGAAACATTAGTCATAAAATACGGCAAATTTTATTTCATTGTATTCAATTCCGGTATGTGGAGCTATGATGACATTATTTGAAACCAAATACAGAATTCTGCGTTAGCAATTCATATATTCGATAAAATAAAATAAAAATGAACAACATAGTCGATAGATGTTTTGGACTAGATTGATTACTAAGGGATAGTCACTACATAGTATAAAACAAAGTCGCTTTCTCTGTCCCTATGCACCTATGTCCCTTTGTATGCTTAAACCTTTAAAACTACGCAACGGATTTTGATGCGGTTTTTTTTAATCGATAGAGTAATTTAAGAGGAAGGTTTATATGTATAATACGTACATATTATTGTACAGAAATCTATTTGTACCCGGGCGAAGCTGGGCCGGGCCGCTAGTTTATAATATAATCGAAAGCGACACGACCTCTTATGAACAGTAGCAAAACAGAACAACACTCTGCATACAAAGAATCGCTCGCCATCCTGATACATAAGATGTTAAGTCTCAATATGTCCATTAGTTACTCTAGCTACAATGTCCATCAATCCGCAACATAAAATTGCATTTACACTGCTGTTTATTTTTTAATTTGTTACCTATGATTTCAAGTAGTATTAAAGCCTATTAACGATTTTGTTGTAGTTAAAGGACGTCATAAATATGATGACAATCTTGTATTTGATCATCTCTAGCGGTCACAGAGTAATCTGTGATAGCGGCCAAACCTGGCTCCGCCAGAATGCAGAATATCGGAGCAAATCCCTCAGATATCGATTTTGAGACGGAACACGAAAAACGAATAATTTTTTCTCGTTTTTGTTAGATTTTTTACTACTGCTCCCCTCCTATAGGTCATAACGTGATGATAAATAGCCTATAGCATTCCTTGATAAATGACTTATCCAACACAAAAATATTTTTACAATTCGAACCAGTAGTTCCTGAGACTAGAGGTAACAAACAAACAAACAAACTTTTCAGCTTCATATATTTGTATAAATTATAATCGCTCAAAGGTATGTAACATACCTTTTGGGACAGACATTTTTTCTTAATTTTTATTCAGCGTTATTATTTATTTTTTTATTAAGGTGTTACCCCAACGCACTTTTTTGGACTGTAGTATTTGAACCGATCTCTCTTTTTACACGCTTTATATTAGCTTCACTTGTATGTTTGTTTGTATGTTTGTAACCGACTCCTTAAGACGCGATTTTGACCCACTTTAAACGGACAGATTTCATTCAAATTTTGCACACCTGTCAAAGACCGATGACAATATAAAAAATTGTCGCTTTTTTTTGCAACTTTTTCTATTGCTTTGTGTCGGAAGTCGCTTAACCTACCACCCAGCTTCGTTTTCGGTAGCAGTCTTCAGATACCCAGTATACAATATTCTTAATTCAAATTTTTAAAAAATTATTTTCTATTTTTTCGTTGGGTTTTCTATATAAAGCGTGTTTTTTAGTTTTTTTAAACTATTATTTTTACATACATACTACATACGTTCAGAGTCCCATACTCTTTCTCTGCCTACCCAACGAAACATAGAGGACAGTTCATACAAGTGATACTTTGTTTAAAATAATGTCCATTAACGTAACACTTTTATATGATATGTGATATTTCGCATATTACCACCATTAAAATAGTTTTATGGTTCTGTTTATGCCCTGTGATTTGTCATAGAAGTCTTTATAACTTAGATCGATTATGTTATTTAGGATTCCCTATACAGCAGATTTGTATTGCGCTGTATTTATAATCAGCTTTATTATTGTACAGGTTGGTTAGAATATTTAATATACTTTAACTGTTGATAATATCTTATCTTCAGTTTTGTTAGAAAGATTTATCATCGTAATTTCTTGGCAGCACTATTCCAATGCGACTTACGGCCGATGCCAATAATCAATCGAAAAAATTAGATTGAAGTCAATCTGTTTTGTTGTCAATTGTTTTCTACTTTTCGGTTAGTCTCCTGTCATGTTGCCATAGTTTATTCACTACTGAGGTTGATTATTGGCAATATAGTATCAGAAAAACGATTGAGCTGTCAATCTAAAACGGCAAATTTTGGATTGGGTTTGTTTATTGGCAGCGGCTGTTAAACGTCATTCTACAATGTTCAGCTGATTTATTTCTCAAAACACGTGTATCATTATTTTTTATATCTGCCAAGGTGATTTTGGATATATAAAATACAAGAAAAAAATCACAATACAGAAATGTCAATGATTTAAATGAATAGTAATAAATTTAGTTAATCCAGCTTGAAAAATATGTAAAAGGTGACATGTACCTTGACAAACCAGTTTTTTCATTATTAATCAGAAATAATAATCTAATAAAAAAATAATAAGTGCGTGGTGGCCTGTTGGTAAACGGACTAGACGCGACTGCCAACATGTTCACGGTGGTTGCGGGTTCGAATCCCAGGGCACACCTCTGACTTTTCGAAGTCATGTGTGTATTGATAGTCAATCACCACGCACTAAAACGGTGAAGGAAAACATCGTGAGGAAACCTGCATACCATAGCAATTCATAAGAATTTCTATGGTATGTAAGTCCGCCAACCCGCACTAGGCCAGCGTGGTGGACTATATGGCCTAACCACTCTCAATCGTATTCTCGATTGTAGAGTAGGCCCGTGCCCAGCAGTGGGACGTAAATGGGCTGATACAGAATAATTATCTTTTGGTGGTGGAGTAAACACTCTCAATCGTACTATCGATTGTAGAGCAGGCCCGTGCTCTGTTGTAGGACGTACATAATATATGGGCTGATACAGGGACAGGAGTCATACAAATATAGCAAGGAAAAGTTATTTCCATAAACTCAAACCTGACAAACAGGTTAAACAATTGAGCTCAGTATTTAATAATAATGTCACTCAGAAAAGGATAATAAAATTAATCGGAAATGGCTTAAAAAACTAAATATTCAATGAAATTATACGTAATATTCTTTCCGCAAATTACTTGTATAAAATGAAATAACCTTGTCAATCTATTAAGTCTTTTTTAATAATAATTTATTCTTACTTGTATTATAATTTATAGCTTTCTTGGAACTGCATATTATATAAATGGGCTATTATGGTCGTGCGTATTGTCTACGTATTTTATTTTGTAATGAAACAAATGATTGAATATTTTGAAACATAAAATATTTTTATTTTGCTAACGGACTAAATTATGCTTGATTTTGAACCTCCAGTATGATTTTACAGTTTATACACGTAGTATATTACGACACAAATATATATTTAGAGAACCCGTCGTCAACTGACTTCTAAAAGGGAGATTTCTTAATTCGCCAACAATTATACTTTTAGCACCTAAATCGAATTTATTATTCACTGAAGTCTAACTTCTATCAAACAGGATTGTGACTGAAAACGAAGTCCCATTTATATTTACTCACATATTATTTTTTACATATTATATAATATGTTTATTATTTGGGGGAAAAAATATCACAAATTGATAACAGAGGAAACTTGTTACAGAATCCAGTGAATCTTCCATTAATCAATACATATCCGCATACAATAATATGTGTACTTGTATGCATAAATACCGCGTCAAGTGACCAACACTGTTCGGGCATATTCAGAGTTCAGAGTACGACCGAAAACGTGGGCGGATGCTAGTTTTGAAGATTATAGAGAGAAAGTAAATAAAAAAAATGCATAAAAACGCGTATTTTTTGTGTCTGATGTCACTAAAACTAGCACCTGGCTTCGTTTTATTAATCAATATTACTCCAAATACTGTTCCATTCGTTTTATTCTCGAGTAATTACATTCCCTGCGTGCGAATTAACAATAAAAATAAAATTCATATATTTTTTATGAAACTATTGAAACCGCACTATTGCCGAATATATAGTCGAATCGTTAGAAATCTGATCAATTTTAGTAGTATTATGTCCCTGAAACTGGCTGTATAATCAGTAACCGCGTAGAAGTTTCTATATCGCACTAAATAAAATTTTAGTGAGTATTTGGTTAATTATTTATTCATACTCTTTATTCGATAAAATTTATTGTATATCTTAACTCTAATAATAAAATTATTAAAATTAAAATATAGTGTGTTAGTTTTTGATACACGTATGAAAAAACACAATATTAAATGCACGATCGGGCTTATAAATTTTGCAACTTTTTATAAGTATAAAATACTTGAGTATTTTCATATAATACTATGTAAGATTTGCGGGCATATTTCCCCATGTATAGCTTTGATCCTCAATGTCATCCTTAAGTAATTTTAAATTTAAATATCAAGGAATATAATCAAGCTGACGACTTTGTATGTTGGAGGGAGCTATATTGAAATTAACAATCAATTTATAAAAAATGCATTTATTATCCCCATTTCTAAGGGAAGTAATAGCCTGATATCACGTCAGCTTCAGGCCAAAATACGCGGAAAAGGCACAAAAATAAATAATCTGTATCAGCCCATATACGTCCCACTGTAGGACACGGGCCTCTTCTACAATCGATAGTACGATTGAGAGTGTTTAGGCCATATAGTCCACCACGCTAGCCTAGTGCGGGTTGGCGTTCGCCAATACATTCTACATACCATAGAAATTCGTATAAATTGCTATGGTTATAAGGTTTTCTCACGATGTTTTCATTCACCGTTTTAGTGCGTGGTGATTGACTATGAAATGACATGACACCGAAAAGTCAGAGGTGTGCCCTGGGATTTAAACTCGCGACCACCATGAAAATGTTGGCAGCCGCGACTAGTCTATTTACCAACAAGCCACCACGCACTTAAACACACAATAAATAAATAAATAAATAACACCCAACAGTCACATACATAGTCCTAACCCCACAGTAAGATCGAGTCTTGTGTCGTGGGTATCAGGAACTACGAGAGACTTTTCGGTCTCACAAACACCCAGACCCGAAAGAAATATTTGTGGGCCGCACAAACATTTCTCTCGGTGCGGGGATCGAACCCGCGGCCTCTCGTTTCACAGGCGGCGTCTAACCAACTGCGCCACGGAGGCTGTCAAACACACAAAAATAAATTTAGATATATTTAAGATTACTCACGTTATTGAGAACGCAGTCTTCACTTTTGAAGATAATGGATCTCTGTTAGTGTACAGTTCAGGCATATTGAGTCTTCCAACGCAGAATTTCTCTATACATTGCTTGGTCTGCTCGCGGCTTCCGTAACAGCTGTGTAGGAACTTCTTGATCATCATGTCACCTGAAAATATTTAGGTAGGTACTTGAAATATACAGGGTATATCCAGATTGTGGCCAAAAGCGTAGGCAGGTGATACTTGATAGTTTTACAGACTTCAACACATGATTACTAAAAATTGCGCAAAACAATAATGTACACTTTTATTTTTCAAGACAAAATGATATTCAAGCATTTAAATTACAATTTGAGCAAAATTTATGTAATTACCCAAACACGATGAAAGTGTAAAAAAATTTATCTCATATTTTTAAAATTTTTGATTGAATTGTGTCTGGTGTCACTAAAACTACCACCTGTCTTCGTTTTCGGTCGCAGTCTAGACATACTCTGTATACATAGGGTTATAGGAAATTGAAGGAAATACGTGGATGCAGATTGCAGACTATCAATAGCAACCGTCCAACACGGTGGTTTAACTTAGAATAAACTACGACGAATTCTAATCATTAGTTTGACTTACTTAACACTAGAGGGCGAAAAATCCTTGGTTTTTACGGGTTTTCCCATTTTACGTAGATTATATTTTACGCGGATATTATTGGCCCTTAATTGCTTCCAACAACATTGATTCGCTTATTAGCTGATTAGTTTATTTTAAAACAATTATTAAATTTATTAAAATCCATACTCATGCGGAAATGAGAATTTTTATGTTCGCATTTCTATACAGAATAATTTGTTTCAAATAGACAACATTCAAATCGATTCCGTTGGATGTAGGATTCAGGTCCAAACCTCCCTAAATCATTTATTAGATATAAGTTAAGACATATTACGGGATTGTTTTTCTTACTTAAGAGCGGGGTCTATGTGAAATGGCCTTTTTCACAACGTTTTTTCTTGGTGATCTTTATTATTAGGTGTTCAAAAAAAATATATGTTGATCTACACTATATGGAGCTTGGGCCCTTCTTTTCAGAATTCTTAAAAATGTATTAAAAGTACTTGAAATAAAATTGCAAAGTGACCTCTATTTTCGCATTTACAACGTTTTTTCTCTTAAACTACGAGCACTAGGATTATTTTATTATCATCAGGATGTTAAGAAATGCAAGGCGGATGGGACCTTATTTTTATTTTTTCTAATTTCTGTCTCATTTATTTTTAACGAATTTTTCACATTATCGATACTCTAAATCGCGAGCACGTCCCCGCTGTCGCCCAACAAATCATTGCGGGACGAACCGCCGTGCTAAACGGACCTATGTCGCTTGTCTTCGCAATATCTACGTAAATTTAATATTGCTATTTCGCTCGACACATTCATTGAGAACGGTTACGGCCGGTCTAACCGTAGTAAATTACTATACTACGTCACTGCAACTGTGGC
Organism: Hyles euphorbiae; assembly: GCA_023078785.2. NCBI lineage: Eukaryota > Metazoa > Arthropoda > Insecta > Lepidoptera > Sphingidae > Hyles > Hyles euphorbiae. Next base: position 6,240,143 of record CM041049.1, read on the forward strand.
GCTGTTGCTTGGATGCCAAATAAAAACGTGTGGCCGCGGGTTCGATCCCGCGTCGAAACAAATGTTTTTATTTATAAATTCATTTATCTACTATCTAACCCAATATTTTATATAGGAAACATTTTATTTCTTGCATTTTTGTAACATTTTTATTTAACATTTTTGTATTTTTGATTTTTGAATATTACGATTTTTGTTTATTATGAATAAACCAGAAATTACTCAACCGATCTTAAAATTCTTTCACCATCCGATTCCAACATTATCCTGGAGTAACATAGGCTGTATATTTGCCTAAAGGGGTTGACATGAGTTAAAATGGAAAATAAAAATCATTGAAGATATTTTTTTGAAAAAAATATTCTACCATATTTTATAAAATTATTATTTATGTTCTTAGTAGAAAGTAACTGTACTATAATAGTATATTTATTTTGTTAAAGTTAACGATCATAATATTGTACCTACATAGCAAAATATAAGTATCGTGCGATGTTTTAATATTTCAATTGAATTTCATGCAACTTATGAGAGACCTACCCAACATATAAATAAATGAATTGTTATGTTCCGATCATATTTGAAATAGTAGGTAACATTTAAACACCAAAATAGGCACTAATATAATAGATAGTTACCGGTAATTTAGTCACCGAGAAGTAAGTATTGTTGGCCCGAAGGTTTGACCGATCGCTAGATGATTGTTGTGGCCGCAGGTTCGATCCCCGCATCGATACGATTGTTTTTGTTTATAAATTCATCTATATGTCTAACCTATAATATTTTATAAAAGAAACATTTCATTTTTTGCATTTTTGTAAGATGTGTATTTTTACATTTTTGTATTTTAGATTTTTGAATATTTCGATATTTGTTTATTATGAATAAACACAAAAATTACTTAACCGACCGACTTAATCTTAAAATTCTTTCACCATTCGAATCCAACATTATCCTGGAGTAACATTGGCTGTATGTTTGGCTAAAGGAGTTGAAATAAGGGTTGAAATGAAAAATAAAAACCATTCGAGATAATTTTTTTTGAACATTTTTATTTTCCATTTAAACCCTTATTTCAACCTCTTCAGGTAAATATATAGTTCTGTTAATCCCGGATTAGACCATTAGAAAATCGAAATATTTTTTTAAATTGGTCCAGTAATTTTTGAGTTTCATTGTAAATAAAAATCCAAAAATATAAATGTATCTATCCTCTTTGTAATATTACAAAAGAAAAACAAAAATAAAAATATTAAAAATCTAAAATGTAATATTGGTATAGATGAAATAAGTAAACACAAAAATTGAACTACAAGTGCGGGGACCGAACCCGCGTCTTCTCGTTTAACAGTCAGCGTTCGTGCAATTCTGCCACGATAGCTGTGACGTTTGTAAGTGAATTAATCATACACTACGGTCCTAACTGTACTCGATGGGAACATCGAGTGAAATAACACTACGAATATATCGTTTTGTCCGCAGCGAAATAATGAATGAATAGGTATAAAGCAGCGCGCTCGCTCGCACGTCGTGAGCCGGCGTGCGCCGGTGCATGAGATTTGGTGCCGCCCGTTCGAGCAAGGTCATTGGCGTTACCCGTCCTCTTAATGCCAGAGGGCCTTGAATTGATTGAGTATATCTTAGTATGTAAAATGTACTCTGTGCCGTCCAAGCAACTTTATTACCCCCAGCTCTCCTTTCGTTTTTATGTATGTTAAAATTAATATCTATAGAATAGGCATAATTACAGTAATTACTTCAATGAGATACTGTTGAATTCATAAACGTATTAAAAACTTATTTTAGTTATATAAAATTTTGTCCCCTTCGAAAACTTTGAAGTTAGATTGAATGATGAAGACAAAATTTTCGATAAATTGGTTTTAAATCTAAGAATAAGGTCGTATGTATATTCTGATACTTCGTCTTCTATAACAAATGATCCTTGCCACTGTTGAGGCTACTGGCAACAGGTAGAATGAAATTATTAAAGAAACATTAGATGAGATTTAATATGAAAATAAAAATATTTTATTGAATGCATTAAAATGTTCAACATTATTTAGATTCAGTCATTTTTTTAGCTACCACCCGGTTCGATAAACGATTTTCACTAGAGAACAACGGTCAAGTAACTCCCATGTTGTTCTTTTCAAAATCAGTTCATAATGTGATTATTCCAAATTAACGAGTTGGTTTTAATCAAGTAAATTTACATACATACACATATTCACGCCTTTTCCCCAGAAGGGATAGGCAGAGGTGCCATATCAAAATAAATATCCATTTCGAGACAATGAACTGCAATCTGTATCAGCCCATATACGTCCCACTGCAGGGCACGGGCCTACTCTACAATCGAGAATACGATTGAGAGTGGTTAGGCCATATAGTCCACCACGCTGGCCTAGTGCGGGTTGGCGGACTTACATACCATAGAAATTCTTATGAATCGCCATGGTATGCAGGTTTCCTCACGATGTTTTCCTTCACCGTTTTAGTGCGTGGTGATTGACTATCAATCGTGATATCGTGAAGATCGTGGTGGCCTGTTGGTAAACGGACTAGACGCGACTGCCAACATGTTCACGGTGGTCGCGGGTTCAAATCCCAGGGCACACCTCTGACTTTTCGGAGTCATGTGTGTATTGATGAACTGCAATATCCAGGTATAAATAATTTGTACAAATTATACTTATTTTAAAGCAATTTGTTTATTTATTGTATGGAATCAGAGGCTACCAAAAAAGAAACTTCCTGCGATCAAATCCATAATGCATAATGATTCGATGGCAGGAAGTGTTTATTTTATTTTCAACATAATGTTAGGAAGTGGATTAATGATTAAAATTTACTATTTGTATACCGCCCGTATACAGACTGCATCTGAAAACCAAGCCAGCTGGTAGTTTTAATGACTTAAGGACGGACACAATGTAATTAAAAGTTTCTCAAGAAAACGATGATATATTTTTTGTAAATTCAAACTATTATCATGTTTGGGTAATAAATACATAGTTCTTATTTAAATGATAGTTTACTATTAACATCGAGTTTAGAAAAGAGGGCGCGGCCTGCGCATCACGTGACCACCCAAGCATTTCATTGATGACGTCATCGTGCGCTTGCGATGGAGCGTCAATTTTCATCCGACATACTCAGTATTCACTACTCATTTGATTAATCTTATAATAAATTATTTAAAAAAAGTAATTGAAAAAATAAGGCAAATGATGAATATTTCAATTCAATTGTAATTAAACATTTTAAATGTTATTATTTTACGAGTAATAAAAATTGAAACTGACTATTAGCATCAGTACATAATTAATTAATTATCATTCACGTTATTTTTATAAAAACTATGTATTTATGACCCAAACATGATGTTATGCAAATAATCACAACGGCAATCGTCACTTTTTTGCGAAAATTTTATTTGTATTGTATCTGAAATTATTAAAATTAATACCTAGCATCGTTTTCGGTCGCATTCTGAATACATATATGACCTAATTTTAGACCGGTCTTAACCCTTTTCTTGACAGTGTATCTGTGGAGATACATCAACTTTAAAAAAATCTTGTGCCGTTATTTTTTAGCACAAACTTAATATTTTTATATGAATGTTTAGCTTATATCTTAGTTTTCAAACGCTCATTTAGTATTTTCTATAGACCTCACTAATTAACTGTCAAACTTTACTTTAATTCAAGTTCCGTCAAATTGCCACGCAAGAAGGTAAGAATATTCATGAAAATATTTTCGATTTGATATATTTTAGGAATGGGTGCCTAAATTTATAAATTATAAGTATATTTTGCACTAAAGTAATTACTTTGGTTTGTGTATAACTGTCTGATTGATGCTTCATTTGACTTTTTAAAAAGATGTATCTCATCGTGCACACCGCCAACTAGCTAAGAGATTTGTGTTTATTTGACATGTATCTCATCGTACACACTGCCAAGTTCATGTGCTTATGCATGCTTAGCATTTTTTCTATTGGTTGTAGGTAAATAGGCTTTCAAGAGCTAGAAAAAGACTCACATTGGTGCCAAAACACAATCAATCATCAAATGATGAAGAAAGTTTGGATTCAAGTAGTGAAGTAGTACTAAATCTACACCTGGCCCGTCTCTACCTTTTTCTCTTGAAAATCTTCACATTCTTTCTGACGATGAAAACAACTTCACCATGCCCCATATTCCTGTGTTCTGCCCTCCAGTATCAATGAAACCAGCTAAAGAAAAACAATCCTTGGATTCTTCAGCTCAAGACTCTCTTCATATAGCTGACGTATAATGACACTCAAAACATTTCAGTGATATGACGGTATATCCATTTCAATGACAATTTGCTTGATGCAATTTTTTTTTGAGTTCCTCATGGAACCAGATTTAGTATTGATTAAATGATGGTGCCATACAAAGGCAAAAAAACCGGTAATCGAAAACTGTACATAGGGCAAGCTTCGCAAATGGGGATACAAAATATTTGTTAGAGCGGGATTTTCGGGTTTCATTTATGATTTTGTCATATATGGTGGTGAAGACATAATATTCAGATTTCACACATTTTCATCAGAAGAGATGAGTTTGGAACAAAAGTGTATAGTCCTATATAGTGTGGCGGGGTCGTCCTTCTAGATATGCTGGTGGCCTTACATAGAACGGAAATGAAAAGCCACCGATGGTACTTACCCATATTTTCCCAAATTTATATCGCTGACGTATTGCCGTGAATAATGTAAAACGACTAAGCTTAAAGAAGTTCCGGTATCATATTATATAAGAGCTAGACGGCAACCATTTCAAAACTCTGAACTCTACCACCAGCACCAGAAAACCTTAGTGTAAGACCTACTGCAGACGTGAAATATGACGGGTACAATCATTTCCCTACATTTGGGCCCAAAGGAAGATGCAAGCTATGCATCAAAAGACAGACTACTGTTGTGTGCATAAAATATGCCATGAGGCTGTGTTTATTACCAGATAGGAACTGTCTTTTTAATTTCCACAGTATACATTTTCAAAATTAATCAGATTTTGTTTCATTTTTTTTTAATAAATATTATATTTGTGTAACTTATATAATTGGTACAGCTTACTGATTAAAAACGAGGTTTAATAATTATTATTTTCATATAAATTAATTTATAATCAATTCATAGCTGATTCGGCATTGTATCTGTAGAGATACAATGTTAGCGTAATGTAATTATTAATGTTCTTGGCAATGTATCCCTACAGATACATGCGTTTTTTTTGTAACTACCCTCATGAGATTTTTTGTTTTATTTTTCTGGGCATCCTTGGGTCATAAGGGTTAAGTGGTATGAATATTATTTCGATATTTAAAAAAATGTAATCTTGCCAAGAAAAGGGTTAAACGAGATTGCAAAAAAAATCTATAATCTATTTATTATTAGCACAACATTCTCGTTTGTTGCTTACCGTATAAATAAAAAGGAGATATTTAATAACATTATCTATAATGAGTAATCAAACCCGTTCCCTATAATTTATGTAAATAACATACCATTTGTTATACATACTTCTTTGTTTGGAAATATTATAAAAAAGATTTTAAAACTAGATAGAGCTACTTCTCGGAATGATTCCTAATAATTTATACGGCAGAGTATTTATAATATAGAGGGAGAGCTTTACTTCAAAAACATAAATAAGAATGGAGGTGCCAGGCCACATTTTTGCCCTTCTATTGGCTGTTAGTTGACAGGTTGTCCAACATGCACGAATAACTTGGATATGAAAAAGAAATAATTTAATGCTATTTAATTTCACTCAAACTCGTTTTAAAAGGATACTAGCTTAATTCACTCTCAGCTATCAAAGGAATTTATGGCAATATGTTGAATACTTAGTTTAATTTTTACTATCGGAGCGCTACCAACAAACTACGAGCAAAAAAATATCTACGTTTCTGAAGAATCAAATGTATGAAAGCGCTCCCTCTTAAATACAAAGTTATATCTAGTAATAGAACAGATACCATATTATTTATTTTTTGCTAATTTATTTTTTATTAGGTATAGTTCGTATAATTAATAACAACAAAGAACAATCTCATTTGATGTATACGAATTAATTGCCCAGGTAGGTATCAAGTTCGAATGATCCTATAATTAAAGGAAATCACGGCATGCATACTAATTACGGGTAAACAATGATACCTCAAACAGTAATCAAAGTTGCTGCCTCATATTAAAATGAGAATAAATCGATTAACCCATTTGTTACAAGCTATTTCTTACATTGTTGTACATCGATTTAAACTTCTTCTCGCAATCCCACACAATTATGGAAGTCGGTTCAATAGTGTAATGGTTGGCTTCTAACCTCTCGAGTTGAATATTTTTCGTAGGTTAATGAGATATGAATCGCAAGACCCCAAGATCCTAGGTGTACTGGGGCTTGGGCATTCAACCACATCACTTACGCCTGGCGCCGCCTCTGTGTTTCCGTTTCATTTCAAAAACACCAACGGCCATATTCCTAAACAGTTTATTAACTTATTTTAGTTATATAATTCAAAGCACACATTCCAGCCTTCTTGGCGGATCCATGACTCAGATGGTTAGACGTCGGCTATGAAACAAGAGGCCGCGGGTTCGATTTCCGCCCCGAGATAAATGTTTGTGAGACCGAAAAGTATCTCGTAGTTTCTAATACCCACGATACAAGACTTAATTTATCTTAATGTGGTATTGGAACTATGTATCTATGTGACCGTTAGGTGTATATTTATTATTAGATAACTTTTAGGTTTTAAAATTGTCTATGAATAAGTGCGTAAGTGGCAAGATATACGAGTAACGTATATGAGCAATCTGTACCGAAAGTTATAATTATCTCGCACTTTCAATTACTTTCCGGATTAACTCATGTTTTATCGTATCGACCGGTAGGTAGCCATATTATCGTCGTTGGATATTATTTTTGGATTGCACTGCACTTATCCATTGTAGTTACTTTACCGTGTCAGTATTTTTATCTCGCTCAATAATAAGTGACATTTTGGAGTCGGCGGATTTGGTGTCAAGGGCAATTTATACAGGAGGGTTACTCTATACTCCGACACGAAGTTCGGACGATGAACGTTAACATACCGGGTATATCAAGAGTGTCCGGGTATAGCCGGGAATTAGTTTTAATGACTACAAACACAATGTAACTAAAAATTTCGCAAAGAAACGCGACAATTGGTTTTTATTATTTTTTAAACATCGTCGAGTTGACGTCGAGTGCGTGGTGGCCTGTTGGTAAACGGACTAGACGCGGCTGCCCACATGTTCACGGTGGTCGCGGGTTCGAATCCTAGGGCACACCTCTGACTTTTCGGAGTCATGTGTGTATTGATAGTCAATCACCACGCACTAAAACGGTGAAGGAAAACATCGTGAGGAAACCTGCATGCCATAGCGATTTATAAGAATTTCTATGGTATGTAAGTCCGCCAACCCGCACTAGGCCAGCGTGGTGGACTATATGGCCTAACCACTCTCAATCGTACTCTCGATTGTAGAGTAGGCCCGTGCCCTGCAGTGGGACGTATATAGGCTGATACAGATACAGATCGTCGAGTTTGGGTGGTAAATCCATAGCTTTTGCTAAAATAATAATTTAAAGCCTTTTGTGCCATAGCGTCTTTAAAAATAAAAGGGTGTACACTATTATTAAAGAAAACACTATGTATTTACCACCCTAATTCGACGATAGAATAAAAATAACTAAAAAAATTCGTCGCAATATTTTGCATAACATTTAGTTGCATTGTGTCTGAAGTCACTAAAACTACCACCCAGCTTCGTTTTCGGTAGCACTCTTGATATACCCTGTACTGTACTGTATCAGCCCATTTGCGTCCCACTGCAGGGCACGGGTCTACGCTACAATCGAAAGTGCGATTGAGAGTGGTTAGGCCATATAGTCCACCACGCTGGCCTAGTGCGGGTTGGCGGACTTACATACCATAGTATTTTTATAAATCGCTATGGTATGCAGGTTTCCTCACGTTGTTTTCCTTCACCGTTTTAGTGCGTGGTGATTGACTATCAATACACACATGACTCCGAAAAGTCAGAGGTGTGCCCTGGGATTCGAACCCGCGACCACCGTGAACATGTAGGCAGTCGCGTCTAGTCCGTTTACCAACAGGCCACCACGCACTTCAGTGGTATACCCTGTATAAAATAAAAAAAATCAACTTGTAAAAATCAATACTATTCTCTATGAAACTTATCGTTCACTTCGAACTTAGTCTAAGATACGACGTACGATACAGGATTCCAACATTTTGTAATATATTTATGCATATTCGCACAGTTTTACGTACGATGTTCGAATATTCGTCGCCGTGTCGGAGTACAGAGTAGCCCCCCTGTATACTGAGGTCAAGTAATTGAATATAAGGGTATCTTGAATTCGACCGCAGACTGAGATGTGTCATGCAAATATCAAAACATGTTTCCACGAAACCGAGACCTTATCAAGGACACAATTGCAGTCATTTTTTGGTCGCTAAGCTCGAAATCTTTGTTCTTTCCTTTTTATATTGGATAATGTATAGTGCAGTCTCAATGAGTTATCTACCGGCAAGAGATGGATAGCATAGCGATTTGTATGAATTTATATGGTATGTAAAAGTTCGCCAACCCGCACTAGGGCAGCGTGGTGGACTATATGGCCTAACCACTACGACCACCACCACGACGTATATGGACTGACAAAATACAATACAAAGAGATACGGATATATTTCCCCGTTGACATAATTACAACGATCTGATCCAAATCGGATTGGTACGCAACATTTTGTACCTGCAACGCGATTTTTTTGTTACTTTAATTGGTTTACCACCATCATACATAAAAATAATAGCCTTTATTCACATAATCTTAATCTGGCAACATTTAATGCTTATTCTAATAAATGTATTACATTTAGTTTTTGAAAATTCTCCTCCAACAATTTCCACATCACCTCTCCACTATCGTATGCGGTACTCCTTTTTTTTTATAATAATAAATCTTTATTTAAATAACATGACATGAAACAAATAGTATTACCAGAGGTATCCAAACTAGGCAAAGCCTGTAACTTGGAATACCAAAAAACAATTACAATATTTGAATTATCACATTAGTGGGCCCATTTAAGGACTATTTTTAAACAACATAAAAAATCAAAAAAATAAATTAAGGCTAAGTTAAAAAGTATGTGATACATATTCCGTTTTGTCCATATAAGGGAAATATTAATTTTAAATGAGTATTTGAAATGTTATGTTAAGCTTACAATTATCCAATATAAATAAAGAGGAGTGGTGTAACACATAGAGAAAAGTAAATAGGTTAGAAAAGTAGAGAAAAGTAAATAGGTAGTAGTAGGTGCTGTATTTGCTTATGGTGGTTTACACTTAAAAGTGGTTTATTTTTCTTTCAAACAGAACTGTTACAGTCTCCGTTCAGGCTATTATTAGCCCAGAAAATATTTGCATGGTTGCGAATGGTTTCATTTTTATATTGCCTTTCTAGGCTGATAAGCCTGTCTGATGGTCAGAGGCTATCTTTGCTCATGCTTTCCAGTGCCAGGGGACCAGCACAATACAGTAGCTGCCTACCACTTATCTATTTGATGTTAAAACATGCTAATGTAGAAAGTAGAAAGTGCTAAATGGCCAATCTACTTAGAAAAAGGTACGAGAGATCATAAAGAATTACTAAAATATTTTTAACCCAAAGTGCGATTAAGAATATAAATAAAAACTTACTGAAGTCTTTGGGCAGATGATCCTCTTTCGATAACCATTCCCTGATGTATTCAACATCTTGACTGCTGATAGTTGTCATCTAAAATAATTATTAAATCTTATTTAGGTATATAATCATTAATGTAAATATTACATGTAATTACTTCAAATTATTTATCACTTATTGATTTATTTATTGTTATTTTATTATACGCCAGTACAAGATAAAAATATAACTATAATTCAAAGTACGAACAAATTACGATCTTTTGCACTAGGGTTTGGGGCCTAGGCTCATAGTCAACGTTTGAGATAATGAGAGAATAACGAGAGAAAGTATCTTTTTAGAATTTTACAAATCCAATTCTAATTCGTAATTAATTCCGTGGTGTACAAAAGTATACCGACGATTATAATAAGCCAGATAAATTATGGATCAAATCGACACAATTAAATGATTTAAACAAAAACAATATTTTTCAATCTATAACATAATATTTCAATATTATTTTCATAATTATTATTGCTACCAAAAAATTTAATTTTAAATATTTATTTAAAAATACAGTTTTGATTACAAATGATTGTTTAAAATACGAAGATACATTAAAGAATATACTTAAAAATGTAACTGAAAATTTATTTGTTGTTCAAAAACAAAATTTAAACAACAAATAATATTTCAATAAAATTCCGTCGCAAAAACTCTAGCCGTAGGCACATTTGAAAATAGAATGTCACTTACATTTCACAACTGATGAAAATATTGATGTCACAATAATGCTTACGATGCGTGCGGACTATAGTTTCGCGAAACAACGTGCCGCCTCGGAGGTACAGATCTAACTACCATTACAACATATATCTTGCCAATTTGACTATACGATACATGTTAGGCCAGCCACGCAAACTCGCCGCGTATTTAGTTTGTTTTGACATAAATTTCGGACATATTCAAACGACTGTGGTAACAGGCAATTTTTTAACAATAACCTTTTACTGAAACTCCTTTGTCTGTCTGTTAGTCTATCACCAGGCTGTATCTCACAAACCGTGATAGCTAGAAAGCTGAAATTTTCACAAATTATGAATTTCCGTAGCCGCTATAACAACAAATACTAAAAATTTAAAAATGGAAATATTAAGGGGGTTGCCCAATCCCCATACAAAGTTATTAATAACGGTAACACCTGTAACAAGCTTAAAACTTTCACAGAATATTTAATTGTATATTACCTTAAAAAAAATTAAAGTAAAATAAATATTAAAGGGGTCTCATACAATAAACGTGATTTTTAGTGTTTCTTTTATAGATGACTTCGACGTCCGACTCGCAATTGGCCGGTTTTTGAATAGACCTAGATCCTTAGCCTAGATCCCGTGCACGCCAGACATACGTCATAATATTCATTCGTCATAAAAACCTGAAAATTTGTCTGTGTATTGCCATAGACATCATCTGTTCAGCAATTATAAAGTTTAGATCGTCATTGCTTTGGAAATTATCATATCAGGTTTATGTGTCTAACAAGTTAAAAGAAGCATCAAAATTGTGCGGATACTAAGGATATATCTTTAATGGTTCCCTGGGTTGGAAAGTTACATATTATTATGTATATTACAATGTCTTTAAACTTTAATTAAATGTTATTCTATCAGCGTTATAGTATTAAAGCTGAATTAATATTTCTTAGGGAACAATCGATATGTAATTCTTGGCAGCCGGATACTTTTGATAGTTCTTTCATCGTGTTAGACATTTGAAGCTGATGACTTCCAAAGCCACCACGATTGGAACTTCATAATGGCTGATCGTATGATTCCTATGTCAGAGGTCATGCACAAACCTTTCAGTTTTTATAGAATGACGTAGGTCTGGCGGTCACGGGCTCTTAGTCTAAAATATTTAAGGTTTAAATTATTTTTTTAATAATGTTTATTATGGATTATTTAGATTTTTTTCACTGAATATTCATGAGGTTATGTTGTTTTTTTTTTTAATTCACATGTTATGTGTTGTGAGTGTATGTGACTGTGAGTTTTAGCAAACGAATCCAGTTTAAACCACATCATTCGTTAACATATAAACACACACCGGCAAAGGCAGGGTTGCCGAATCACATCACATTCAGACCTCTAGACAGCGCCGCAGTACCCCTCCCCAACACCATAAAATCAAAGACAGCCGCCGTGGCGTAGTCGATTAGACGCCGGCTGTGAAAGAGAGGCTGCGGGTTTCGATCCCCGCACCGAGATAAATTGTGCGACCCACAAATATTTCTTTCGGGTCTGGGTTTTTGTGAGACCGAAAAGTCTCTCGTAGTCATGATACGTACGAATTTGTGACGTATGTGACTGTGTTGTGATATTTAAAAAAAAAGTGAAAGCTTCTCCAGTACCATCGTACCTAATAGCGAGGTGCCTCGTCTCTGTCAGTTTTGCCTCCTCATAAACTCAAACTACACATAGTAGACTCAGCCAATACCTGCATAGAACAAATACAGGAGAATAAATTAAAAAAAACTCCAGTAAAACAATAGCCGGAAATATCTAGCCTTCTACCGAACAAATTCGCTAATATGTCGCGCCTTTTAAAGTTCTTGTTGAGTATCAAATTGTATGATTGGCGGCCTATGAATAAATTGTATTTCTATATAAAATCATCATCATCATCATATCAGCCACAGGAAGTCCACTGCTGAACATAGGCCTCCCCCAAGGATCTCCACAATGACCTGTTGGAAGCGGCCTGCATCCAGCGACTTCCTGCAACCTTAGTCAGATCGTCCGTCCACCTTGTAGGCGGGCGTCCGACATTTCGCTTGCCTGTACGTGGCCTCCACTCAAGAACCTTGAATAAAATACATTTGTATAATTAAATTTACATACAATTCGTAGATAGATAATCTTGAAAATGTTGGAATAATTACTTCCTTGTTACACCCTAAAAAAATCTTTACCCGATTTGGAACATAATATTTTTCTCATCTTAGGAATAATCTTGGCCGAGTGATGGTATGTGTTTAGGCTTATGTTTATCACTAGCAGCCCGTCCCAGCTTGGCCTGGGTGCAGATGTTTTTTGATTCTACTCTACACTAAATGTACGTTCTTTTTCTTACAAACATGATCTCCTTCTTAACGTTGAGTTCTACTAGGTAATATCATACATACATAAACTCTTTTCCCCAAGGCAACCCACGTTTTGCCTTGTATTTTTCGTCCCCCGATGTGATAGCGGGTGATCCTATCACCACATCGGACACAAAATCGTGACTCCGGGCTGATAATGAATAGAAAAATCCAATATCGCTGCGACCGCTCCGGGAATCTAACTCAAGACCTCAGCGTTTTAATCGTACCGGAGTACAACCGCGCCACCGAGGCAGTATCAATAAGCGATAGAGCAGGCAAAATTGTGTCGAGTGGTAAGAGATTACCTTGTTGTCTGGCATCACATATGACTTGCAATCCTTAAGTGCGACGCACTCACTTTGCAGACCCAAGACAGAACAGTAGGTATTTTAAAATAGCCATAACAATTTGACTCATGTTGGAAAAAGAATAAGGTAGGATAATAAAACTTTAGGAAGTAAAATTAAACAAAATTGATTAATAATTAATAGAGCAGCAATAGCACTTTAGCGATAAATTATAAATAGGGAACAATGTCATAAATTGATCCACGAGCGAGGGAATTTCAAAAAATGCGTTGATGTCATTTTTATTCTTGTACAAAACCAGGAACTTGTATATTTTATCAATTTTGATGAGAAAAAAGAACAAAAAAAAGATAATGAATACTCCAAAAATAGTTATACTCAATTGTTCGATGGAAACAATAATTACAAACTCTATCCAAGAATTTAAGTTGATATAATTTGGACGAAATTATACCGTGAATCGCACAGAAGATCATACAGAATTTGAGTTTTTAGGTTTCCACACGACAAAACGAAACATTAGGACGTTTTTTTTTCAAATTAGCAGTTTCAAGTGTTTAATATTTTTAATGGAAAATGCAGCTCAATATAATACAAATCTCGATAGTATTACCATCAATAGATAAACAAATCCCGTCGGGCCTTCTACATACACAGGAACGCTGAAACATTGCGTGGTTTACTAATGCTGGATACTTTTTTATATGGTGGTCAGTCAGGTCGGTTTGGAGTATCGTACGATCAACGATCATAATGATGCCACATCATTAGAGTTGCATACGAAAATGTTGGCCGTTGTATATTTATACAGTTGATTTTATCTTCAAATGATTTCACAAATCATAATTTCGACTGTATCCGGCAAAATTATGGCATTTTCCCGGTAGGATTGGTATCAGGCAAGAGGCTGACATCCGCTAGATATTACAGTAACAAACTAAGGGCTTTGTTAATAAACTCGAATGAGGCAGAAATTTACTTTAGCCCAAGGCTTAAAAATTGACTCGGTTGTTGAATGTTCGGAATATAATGGATTCCTTTACCTTGCGTCGCAATCACAGACTAAGTTCGAAGAAAATAATAAGTGTAATACAGAATAATAGATAATGATTTTTAAACGTTGAAATCTTATATTTGACTTCGGACGTCGAATATTCGAACATTGGACAAGTTCGTAACGTTTTTTTTTTTGCTTTGCGTGGCGAGACGAGCATGCCGTTCGCCTGATGGTAAGCAATTCGACCGCTCATGAACAGTAGCAAAACCAAACAACACCTTGAATTACAAAGCAATGCTTGGCATTCCACTGCGCTTGCCATCCTGAGACACAAGATGTTAAGTTTCAATATGTCGAGTAGTTACTCTGGCTACAAAAAGAGTCAGTCCAGTAGTTACTCTGACATTTTTATAGAGTAACCCCCCATGTTAGGCCGAAGTACATCCGTGTTTATTAATAAAGTCCTAATAATTTTGCGTTTTAGAGTTTTTCTAGGATATGAGCCGAAAATCAATCCGAATAGAAATATAAAGTTCTTTATGACATTTTGGAAGGAACTTTACTGGACTGTATAAGCCCATATACGTCCCACTACAGGGCACGGGCCTCCTCTAGAATCGAAAGTATGATTGAGAGTGGTTAGGCCATATAGTCCACCACGATGTCCTAGTGCGTGTTGCCTAACTTTAAATACCATAGAAATTCTTACAAATCGCTATGTCGTATCAAGGTTTCCTCACGATGAAGGAAGTAACATTACTAGGATTTTAGTTTGTACTAGCTGTACCCGCGACTTCGTCTGCGTGGAATTTAACAAAAAAGTGAATTAGTTTGTTAAGTTTTTTTTTTTTTGGTTTTTGCATTTTTATTTTAATTATCAACCTTTGTAACGAAACCATACCGCGATCTAATTCTACGGTGGCGCCATCTCTTAGCGAGCGGCGGTAAACTCCCGTTACACATTTATTTTCAGTTTTTTGTATTAGCTTTATTGAAAAATTTCTTTATATACAATATTTTGTAAATGTGATATTGATTCGTTGGTGGGAGAAGTGGTGGGAGGCGCCCGACGTGACGGCCCAGTGGTGACATGCGCGTGAGCTGCGCGCGGGCATTGCAACATTACTTTATTTTCTAAAATAAAAGAATTTGTCTAAAATATATGTAGCCTAAGTTACTCCTTGTTATATCAGCTACCTGACAAAAAAAGTCCCATCAAAATCGGTCCAGCCATTTCAGAGATTAGCCGGAACAAACAGACAGACAGACAGACAGACAGATAGACAGACAAAAATTTTTTAAAGATCATTTTCGGCACAGGTATCGTGTAATAACGATATGTAGTAGGACATTTTTTTAAATTTTCACTTTAAAAACAGGCACTTCAATTTTATTTATATGTATAGATTAGAAGTGACTGCCTCGGTAGCGTTATGGTTTGCCATTGTACAATGTACGATTATAAAGCAGGGGTCACAGGTTCGAATCACGGGTCGGGCAATGTGATATTGGATTTTTCTATTTATATCAGCTCGGAGTGAGGACTATGTGCCCGATATGGCGATAGGCTCGACTCTTATCACATCCTTAGAGGGATCATACCTACAAGGCGAAATATGAATGCCACCAGCGGCGTGGACAGGATTATGACACTGGGTATGCGGCGGAGTACTCGGTCACAAAAACTTTTTCTTTTATAGTTTTTTAGCATAGCCACAGCCACGCAACGGATCTCTAAGTCGGAAACCATGCCAACATAACAAGTCTTAGATGGGCTACTATTCATGTCCATCTTCTACGGCAACGCAGACAAAACAGCGATCGATCGTCGCGGCGGAAGAAATTCTAATAAGTAAAATAAAAAAAAAACTCACCTAGTCAGCTTTCAATTTTCACATATTCAAGGTTCCGGTTAGTTGAGATTACTATACCTATCCCGATGTAAATAAACGCAAGATTTCGGCCACCTCATTCATTCATTTGATAAACATACATTTTTAACACAAACCTCGCAATCAAATAACATTTAAAAAAATAAACAAACACACTAGTAAAAGCAAATGACTACAATTAATATCGAAACTTAGTAATAAACTATTAAATGTACACATTTTCAAATGTTAAAGTGAAAAATCCGTTAAGAAATCTATTTTTTTTACAAACATACTAGTATAAAATAGTCAACAATGCAAAAACTCATAAAAAAAGCAAAATGGCCCCCGCGAGACACAAAACATTTCTATTTAAACAAATAAAACCTTACTAACCAAAAATGCATAATGTGCATAGGTGATTTATTAGATTCCAGCCTATTAATTTTACTCGGATTATAGGCAACGAACATTTACGATTACTCCCGACAACTGCCGAACTCCCGAGGCCTGCCGCAGGAGTCGCGGCTTTCAATATTCATGGGTGTGTGCGTTTGCGACTGTGCACGGACACCAAAATTACTACACACATGCAAACAAATGTAATGCGGGACGCGGCGGCATGACTTGGTTGATTAAGTACATTATTTTGCTTTGCAGCGCCTCTTGCTTTTCGCGTGGCAACCATAATGTTTGCGTGATTGCAAATAGGTACTATTTATAAAATATTAGGCGTTTTTAAGTTATTATATTTTGTTTATTCATTTATTTACTATAAATTAAAGTCATCTAAAACGTACGAACGTTATAATAAAATATCACGTTATAATAAATTATAATTATAATAAATGTTTTATACACTCACACACACACACACACACACAAACCTACACACACACACACACACACACACACACACACACACACACACACACACACACACACACACACACACACACACACACACACACACACACACACACACACAATGCCTGTTTTTTATTCCTTCATTTTTGTCTTATAGCAATAACTTTAAATTAAATAAATAAATTTAATTTAATAATAAAATTAGAAGATGCCTGCCTATAAAAAATTAGTATACTTCATTTGTTATTTTTATTGTTACATTAATCTTGATTCTTTTAAATTCCAATCTGTTAATGTTTTAAGATAGCTAAGCTATTTACTTTATTATTGCCAATAATAAATGAAAATAGTGTACCTACTGCATTAATATTTTTATTGTCGAATTTATTTTATTTCTTTTAATTTCTTATTTGTTAACATTGTTTAAGATAGAGTGTCAATTTATTTGTTACATTCATTTTAGTTCTTAAAAAATCTCTTTTGTTTTATTTCCTACTTGTTATTGATTATGTTAGTTTAATATAAAAGGACTACCCATATTTAATATGTAACTTATTGTACCATTATAAACTGTCGCATATACAGATTTATTTATCTACTTCTAATGTATTTAACGAGCTGCAACCAAAATGTAACCACATGGCGTGAAGATCCTGGTGATCTGAAACACAGGCCCTGCCTATATCAGACACCAGTCTCACATCCAATTTGTAATTTTAAAATATTGTACCCTTTTTTCTGTATGAGAGAATAAATAAATATTATTATTATTATTATTATTATTATCTGTGACTGGCAAGTAAAGCACTGCATTTCTGCCTACAAGGAGTGCACGCCCCTGAATGCCACAGTATCTTTGCGGTGGAGTCGGAAAATGTTTAACTACTTTTCTTTTTCTAAAACATTAATGAATACAGCATCTTTGCTTACTTCTTCCATCTTCCCTTTTTAATTCATTGATAATTTTGAAATTATTCTGGAATCGTAAGGGGTCACTGTGTAAAAGTGGTTTCTAGTAGGTTTCGGAGATTCTTAAAAGTCGTCTTAGTTCTATACTTAGTGGCGATTTTCTTGGATCTATTTTAGAATATCAAAATTTAACATTTACATGTACTGAGTACATATCTACAAATGGATATAAACATTGGGTATAAAAGGAACACAGCAAACATGTAAAACCTGTGCGGGATTTTATCTGACATTCACATCAATGCTAGTTAAATGTAGGAAATCTGTATTTTCATATCTCTTTTCTGTCTTGTTATTATTAGACCTCGCTCGACTTGAAAATATAATAGTAAACGATCGACAGTAACCTATTTTTGTAGTGTGGTATTTATAATTTTCTGTCGTGGTTGATTTTTCTGTTTTAGCAAAGTTTCAATAATTTACCCTGTGGTCTAATATAAGGCAGAGTAAGCATTGAGCAAAAGTTAATTTATGTGACATCATGGATCTAAAAAATTACTAATTCCTAATATTTAAGATACATACATACATACATACACTCACGCCTTGTTCCCAGAAGGGGTAGGCAGAGGTGCCAGGGCACCCACATTTCGCCTTGCATGTTCCGTCCCACAATGTGATAGGTGGCGAGCCTATCGCCATATCGGGCACAAATTCCTGACTCTGGGCTGATACTGAATAGAAAAATCCAATATCACTTTGCCCAACCCGGGATTCGAACCCGAGACCTCAGCTTTGTAACCGTACCGTAGTACAACTACGCCACCGAGGCAGTCCAATATTTAATTATAAGTCAATATTTAAGATATCTTTGCTTAATACTTATTGCTAGTAGCTGATTTATGTACCGTTTATAAAATAGCATTTAAGTCATTTCCTTTGCCGATTACAATTAGAAAACATAAGGAGATAAGTACATACGTACGTATTGTTGTTGTTTCTCTAATTACCTTGTTACCTGGAAGCTATAATTGTTTTAAGTAGGTATTCAAGTAATTAACGCACACGATTATGCATTAGGTAGAACCTTAAAAACACATTATCATGCTTCTGTAACAAACACCAAGTTAGCTACAATAATATTATGTAGGTTGATTTTATTTATAATTAAAATTAAATGAAAATACTCTGACTATTGAATCTGTAAAATCTGCATTTTATTTAAATTCAGTCACTTTTTTCTGTGGCAACCGGTTCCCAAGGCTGTTTTCACCAAAGAAGAACGGGCAAAAAAACTAGCATAGCCTTGTCAAATACAGTGATAGTACAGGAGTCGCAGCTTAATTTAATTAAGAGCATGTTTCTTGAATTACTGTCTCTTATATGGAGGTTTAGAATGTATCATTGTAAGTTGTTATGTATGATCATGTGGCGTCAATGATATCAATAATTGTGCTAACAACAAGGGGATGGTCTAGCGATTTAAGTTTAGTAGTTGTATTTAAAGCATGATTTAGACCTGATAGTTAATTGTAGGATATGCGTTATAGCAACCCACAAAATGTATCGTGATTCAGGCTCAGCATAATTGTACAGCTTTATCCGATTTTGAGCTGGCTGCCTTAACTCTATGAAGCTAACGATCTATTATTGGTTGGTAATGGGTATTGTATTTTGATTGCACTGTATTTACTGAATAACATCACACGCTGTTGTTCTTTGTAGAGACTTTTAAAACAACTACACAAAAAATCTGTCGCGCAACACGATTTATGCTATTTCCAAAAACAAAAGGAACAGAATCAGTGAGTCTGTTTTCCTTTAACTTTGTGTATTTAAAAGTGAACGTATTTCTGGGTGTTTACATTTGTGGTGTACATAAGTTTTGTACCTAAAGACATAAACCGTCTTACATTTACTTATTAATTTTAAGTTTCACTACCTTGGTCGCGGGTTACTACCTATTATCACCCTCCTTGCAACCACCATTGTAACTCCTGAAAGGCAGTATCAACAGTGGCATGCATTTTAATGATATTATTTAATTTCATCGGGTGTCTGGGAATGCCTGACTTTTCTTAATACCACATCGAAATTAGTTACTGTATCAGCCCATATACTTTGGAGAGCAGAGGCCTTTTCTACAATAGAGATTGCGATTGAGAGTGGTTAGGCCATATACTCCACCACACTGACCTAGTGTAGGTTGGCGGACTGAAATTAGTATCAATTTTATTATGTGATATAATAAAAATAGAAGCTGGAAATATTTTTATCCATATCTCTCCGTCGCAAAATGGGATACAAAACTATGATCAAGGATTACTTTACTTTTAAATGATTTAATACATGTAACAAGCGCAGATTCTATATGAACGAATATTATGATAGTCTCGTATGGAAATAATACCCGTAAGCTTTAAATATAGAGAAACCTATGAACCGCTTCGTCACTGGGTCGTTAAGTTACAAAATTGTATTCTCGTATGGCTCAAAACAACAACCTACAATTTACATATTCGTTTACAAAGAACAATTTACATGTTATTAAAACCAAAATTATTTCAAACTGTTTTTTTAGTGTGTTAGTTATCTTGACTTTCAACGTCTTAAAGGTTAAGTTGTTTCATTGCAAATAATCTCACTAATAATATATTTTATTGATATTAGCTATTGACCGTTATATTATTGTGTGTTTTATAATAAGATGCATGTCAAAGAATATACCGGGTATCTCAAGACTGCTACCGAAAACGAAGCCGGGTGGTAGTTTTAGTGACTACAAACACAATGAAACTAAAAATTTCGCAAAAAAACGCGACAATTATTTTTTATGATTTTTTAAATATCGCCATTTTTGGGTGGTAAATCCATAGTGTTTGCTAAAATAATAATTTAAACTGTTTTATACCTTAGAGTATTTATAAATAAAAGGTTATACACTATTATTTTAGGAATAAAATGTATTTACCACCCAAATAGGGTCATAGGAAAAAAATAACAAAAAATAATTGTCGTTTTTTTTTGCAACTTTTTTTGTTGCATTGTGTCTGAAGTCGCTTAAACTACCACCCGGCTTCGTTTACGGTAGCAGTCTTGATATACCCTGTATATCTCTTCAGGAAGTCTATCGCTGAAGAAAATCCTCCCTCAAGGATATTCCTAGATTTCTTTTAGAAGTCGAGAACTTCTTACTTCGGTGAATATCACTCGTTTAATATATTGAGTGATATTTACATTTAAGCATTAATGGCACCACCCTATTTGACTAACTTTGAAAAAATCCTTTTGGATTTTTTGTACCAAATTGCAATTTTAAATTCCAAGCCATATGATTACACCAAACACAACAAAACAACAAATATATTTACCGCTCAGGTAAGTTCATGAACCTAATCGAAGTTCAACTAAGCGTTTAAAACACTCGTACCTATTCGGTGTAGTCAAAACTCTTGAAATCTAAATGGAGATATAAAAAAAAAATCTTCTTAGAATTTTCAAATTTTATGCAATGTTAGGTATATGGTATCATGAGAGTACATGTGGATTAAATTAACTTTAATATGTCAATATCAACTAGAATATTGTAATGACAGACATTTTTAATATCTGATTTCATATTTATTGCGTAGGTACTAAAATACTAACCAGTAAAAAAATAGGTACTTAAAAACTGAGTCATTCACCTTTTGTCCTGATGCCACACACACGCACGTTTCAAAATGGCGGCCGAAATGTTCAATTCCGACTATCAATTTAGATTTTAGAATATCGGAGCAAATGATCCCTCAGATTTCGGTTTTGAGACCAATCGGACAACGAAAAACGAATAAAAATTCAACGTATTTGTTAGATTTTTCACTACAGCTTCCCTCCTATAAGTCATAGCGTGATGATATGTAGTTTATAGCATTCTTCGATAAATAATCTATCCACCATAACAATATTTTTTCAATTTGAACCAACCAACAAACAGCTTTATAAATTTGTATAGATTATCGGTCCCTTTGTTGTCAATTTACTGGACAGTGTGAAAGAAATATAGGTATATTTTTTGGATTCAATATTGAATAAGATATGGTATCATTTTAAATATTCGAAGATTTGTTATCATTAAATTACTTTCAGCTTATTTTTAAACCATTTAGAGTTAATTTAGACTGCCTCACTGGCATAGTTGTACTAAGTATTCAGACCCGAAACATGTCACATGAAGTCCGTAATGTTAATATCAGTGAGCGTACAGTGAGAACACGCTTAAATGAAGTTGAACTGAAGTCTTACGTTCCGCCTAAAGCTCCAAAACTTGAGGTGGTACATAGAGTAGTCAGATAAGCTTTTGCTCATTGACACCGCGACTGGACAAATGAGTGGAGCCGAGTTTTGTTTTGTGATGAAAGCAGTTTTGGTGTGAATTGCATAGAAGGAAGGGAGAAGATCTAGAGGTATCGAGGAGAACGCTAATCCAGCAAACTTAGAGTCCCATGTATTGGCTTTTGCACCATCCATAGGCGAATATTTTTTATTTATGCATGATAATGCGCGGCCCCACACAGCGCAAATGCTTCGCGACTACTTAAATCAGGCCCAAATCGCGCAAATGGATTGCCCAGCAAGATCACCAGACATAAATCCGATAGAAAACTATGGGACGTCATCGGAAGAAAGATAAATAGAAGAAACCAAGCCCTTAAGATCGTCCAAGAATTAAAATTCATGTTAGTGCAAGAGTGGGAGAATTTGTCGCAAAAAATGATTGATGACGTCATTAAAAGCATGAAGGATCATATCCAGACTTATCAGAGCCCGTGGTAGCAATACGCCTTAATAATTTTCTTAATAACATTTGGCATTATATTTCTTAAGTAAATAATGTTTTTATGAAACTGATAAAACTTGTGCATAAATATTTTTTTACGATACAGCTCTAATACCTACAATACATAAATTCGTTCTTGTTTTGTTACCAAAATGCTATTATATAATTATGGTTTTGACTTTGAATCATACCACTACTAAGAGAACAAACATATTAAGTAGTTTCTTGGAAATAAAAAAAATTGCTAAGGCAAATAACCGGTTTTGACAGTCTTTGTGGCGAAGTTGAATAAACGTAGCTGCGAAACGAGAGGCCGCGGGTTCGATCCCCGCACCGAGACAAATATTTGTTTCAGACCTGGGTGTTTGTGACAGCGAAAAAGTCTCTCGTAGTTTCCGATACCCACGACACAAGCCTCTATCTTAGTGTGGGGTAAGGACTATGTGTATGGGACTTTTGTGTTAATTATTTTTATTTAATTATTATTAAACACTCTAAGGCCTAATACGTCAATATAAAAATATAGTTTACTTACTTGAATATAATATACATTTTCATTACTCCATAGAATTTCATCGCAATTTT